>JAACLJ010000007.1:1467500-2067500 GCA_012980515.1 Ophiocordyceps camponoti-floridani
TGAGATGGGGTGTGTATGGTGGTGGTGATGGGAGGTTGTGGTGTTGACGGTGAGCGAGTGGTTGGTCTTCATACTCCTGACGATGAGGAATTGACTGATAGCTGGCCATGATAAATATCACGATCCCAAGACAATCAGTACAAGGACTCCTCGACGACCCTGAAGAAATCAACATCAAGATCCAACGTCGTTAGAAGGAAGCTATCTAGGCGGCCAATCCTCGGATGCTTAGTCATCCATCAAATATTCATCAACCTCACACGCGCTCTCGCTGTCCCCGTCGCTTCTTCCACAGCATCTCTTCTCTCGTCTCTCCTCCGGTCTTCCCTCCGGTCTTCCCTCCGGTCTTCCCCCTCATCTCCCCTCTCCCTCTCCCTCTCCCCTCTCCTCTTCTCCACGCAGTTCTTCTCCCCCGTGACGGCACTCCCCATCCCCGCCGCGCCGTCTCTAAAAGACTCCCCCGTCTCACGGCCGCGGCGGAATATCCATCAACATGCTCGTCTCCCTCACCGTCGGTAAAGTCGACGCCGGAGTCACCGTCCTCCTCACCCCCGACAAGCGCCTCGTACGCATTCATCCTCACCACCTTGTGACCCTCCCGCTGACGGCCTCAGATCGAGTTCCCTTCCATTCTTCTCCCCCCCAACATCTCATCCGGTAGTATCGTCGACATCACCGTCTCGCAAAATAGCAGCAAAGAATCAGCCGAAGAGCAGAAGTTCAGAGGTCTTCAGGAGCGCATCTACAGCTCCTTTGGAGCTTGCGAACCTGAAACCCCTTCTCTACGATGCCGCAACGCGACGCAGACGTCTGTTGTTCTCGAGTGGGAACCCGTGCAGCTGGCGACGGCGGACCTGATATCGCTAAGCCTGTACCGCAACGGGCAGAAAGCGGGCAACATCCCGCGACCGCTAGAGATGCACAGCACGAAGATAAGCGGTCTGGCCGTCGACACGGCGTATACCTTCCACCTGGTCCTCAGAACGAGCGCCGGCACGCGCATGAGCGAAAAGGTGGCGGTGCGCACGCACAAGATGACGGATCTGAGCGGCATCACCATCACGACGGGCGTCTTGGCTGCGGCCGCGAGGGAGAAGTTGGCGCAGGCGGTGGAGAGGATCGGGGCCAAGATGGTTGAGGGCGTGAGGATCGACACGACGCATTTTGTCACGACGGAGGGGAGGGGGCCTGCTTGGGAGAAGGCGGTTGAGGGGAACATTCCCGTGGTGAGGCCTGAGTGGGTGGACGCTTGTGAGAGTAACGGTCGGATCCTCGGCGTTACAAAGTTTTACCTCGATGCTATGCGGGCCGGGCCGTCGGGGGAGGAGCAGCAGCAGCAGCAGCAGCAGCAGCAAGGACAGCGTCATCCGCTACCGCAGCAACAACAGCAGCAGCAGCAGCGGCAACGGCAGCAACAAGAACAGCAGCAGCAACAGCAACAGCAACCACAACAACAGCAACAGCAACCACAACAACAGCAACAGCAACAACAACAGCAACAACAAGCACAGAAGCAGCAACCTCCAGCCCCCCCGTCCCACCCAAGGACGAACCACGGCCCTCGCCCCCCCCAAGGCGACGACGGAGACGACAGAAGGGGACTTGCCCGAGGAGGAAGAGGCGCGAGGACGGGACGAGGAGACGGGCAGCGAGGACGGGAAGCAGCTTGCGGTGAGGCATAAGGGACGAACGGGATGGCGGTGGCGGGGAGCGAGTCGGAGTCCGAGGGGGGCCGGATGGGGCTCCGTTTCAGGAGGTTGAGCTTTAGGGGGGGGGGGTGTGTATGAGTTGTGGATGGGGAGCGTGATGGGGAGCGTGATGGGGGGTTTTGAGGGTGTGCTTGGATGAGGGGTGAAGAAGAGATGTGTAGACTACTGTGCTGTATGTAGTAGGTGTTTGCTTTGAAGGAGCAGCGTACAACCATGGCAGCATGAGTTTAGACGGCTCCTCGTTGTTGGTGCAACAAGGCTCAAGTCGGAAGTCTTGCTCCAACTAGAGAGTCTTTTTTACAATTCGAGTCTTTCTACGGCTCGAGAGTATTCCTATAACTTAATCTCTTAATCTGACAAGCCTTGACTCGACAGTCTTTCCTAACTTACGAGTCTCTCCTAGCTCTATAGTCTTTCTAAACTCAACAGTCTTAACTTGACAACCCTTAACCTAACAGTCTTGCCTAACTCTACAGTCTCAATCTAGCAACCCTTGACCTAACAGTCTTACCCAACTCTACAGTCTTCCTACAACTCGATAGTCTTGTTCTAACAATCCTTAACATAACAGTCTTACTTAACTCTACATTCTCACCTAACTCTATAGTTTTTCCTAAACTCAACAGTCTTAACTTGACAACCCTTAACCTTACAGTCTTACCTAACTCTACAGTCTTCCTACAACTCAACAGTCTCAATCTAACAACCCTTAACCTAACAGTCTTACCTAACTCTACAGTCTTCCTAAACTCAACAGTCTTAATCTAACAACCCTTAACCTAACAGTCTTGCTCAACTCTACAGTCTCACCTAACTCTACAGTCTTCCTAAACTCAATAGTCGTGACTTGACAACCCTTAACTCGACAGTCTTTCCTAACTCGACAGTCTCTCCCTACTCAACACTCTTCCTACAACTCAACAGTCTCCCATAACTCGACAGTCTCCCCCTACCACAACAATCTTCCCACAACTTAACAGTCTTAACTTAACAACCCTTAACTCAACATTCTCCCCTAACTCAACAAACCCCCCCTCAAGGCAAAACCTCGTCCCCCTCCAATCCCAACACCTCCCCCTCTGCCCAACGCCCAACGCCCAAAGGACACGCACCAAGCTCTCGGCCGCGACGCCATCCTCCAAGAGCGAACCGCCGGCCCCCCCAACACTCCCCCAGAAGTCCCGCGAAAACTCCGTCTTGACCGTCCCGGGATGATAGGCCACCACCATGGCCGCGTCCCCGCTCGCCCGCCGCACCTCGTGATCCAGCGTCCGCGCCAGGCTGATGACGCCCGCCTTGGACGCCCGGTACGTCGGCCACCCTCCCAGCCGGTTGTCGGACGTCGAGCCGAGGCGGGCGGCCGTCAGGAGGAGGCTCGCCTGTAGGGGGAGGGAAGGGGAGTCGAGCCGGTGAGATTCCCGGGGCAAGAATCCGAGGAAATGCTTGGCCAGCAGCAAAGGACCCAAGGTATTGACCCTGAAACTCCAAAGCGCACGCTCGTAATCAACCTGCCCAACCGACTTCTCGACCGTCAACACCCCGGGAAGCACGACGCCGACCCCCAACCGGAACTCGGCCGGCGGGAACCTCTCGCGCGCGACACGAGCCGCCTCCTCGACGGAAGCCTCGTCCGTGACGTCGACGCCCGTGACGGTGATGAGGCGGGAGCATGTCGAGGCCGGTAGGTCTTTTAGCAGAGCGGCTCGGAGGTTGCTTTCGGCTGTGCTTCGGCTGGTTGCGAGGAGGGGGTGGGGGGTCGTCGATAGGAGGTGTCTTGCTGTGGCGAGGCCCAGACCTCGGTTCGCTGGGGAGACGAGTAGCCAGGGCTTCATTTTATTTAATTTTTTTATTTAATTTTTTTTTTTTTTTTTAGGATTCTTTTTAGAACTGATTTGATGGACATGTTCATTTCATTCCCACACGCTGTCCTCTGCAACACGAGAAAATGTATCCCTAAAAAGCAAAAAAAAAAATTGAAAAAAAAAATTGAAAATTGAAAATGAAAACAAACCCCAAAATCATGCCCTCTCCGCCAACAAAGCCCTCAGCCAAACATCCGCATTCCTCTCCAACCTCCTAACCCTCCTCTCCACATCCCGCAACCTCCTCTCCCCGCCCCGAGAAGGCGACCCCCTGAGAGAAACAGGCGGAGTCGGCATGTCACCGACAAGGTGGTTGTTGTTGTTGTTGTTGTGATGGTGGTGATGGTGGTGGTGGTTGTTGTTGTTGTTGTTGTTGTTCTCGAGACGGTCATCATCTTCGTCGTCATAGTCGGGATGGACGTCGAGGACGGTCATGACGGGGCTGAGAGCGAGGGTACCTTGGCCGCTGCTGCCTCGGTGGTTCTCGTCCGAGCTGTTATTCGAGCATGGTCCGGGGCGGTGGGCGAGAAGGGCTTCGACATCTCGCCTCTTCCTATCACGGACGACATCCCGACGCGTAGGTGCAGAACCAGGCCTCGTAGTGACGATGGGAACCTCCCCAACCATCGTCGTCGTCGTCGTCGTCGTCGTCGTCGTCGTCCTCCTCCCCCTCCTCTCCGGAGCCTTGGGCGGCAACTCGGGCACGTGCAGCTCGCCCCTTTCCCCCCCCAGGGCCCCTCGACCGCCAACTCGACGGGCTCGTCGATGGGCAAGCCGCCGATGTAATCAAAGGGCTTGGTGGTGCCCACGCCGCTCAGCCGCTGGAGCCGGAGCTGGTGCTGATCGTCGTCGTGGTAGACTGGGTATTGCGATCGGGGCTCCGAGGCGGAGAGCGGGATGGAGATTGCCATGTGGCGGTGGCCGCCGATGGTAGTGCCGCTGATGGTTGTGCCGCTGATGGCCGAGTCTGGGAGGCGGAGGGTCGGCGTCGTTCGGGGCATGGATTTGGAGCGGCGGGCTGAGAGGCTTCGGATGCGGCGGGACCAGGTTTGGGAGTCTGGGGGGGGCATGGTTGTGGTGGTGGTGGTGGTGGTGGTGGTGGTGGTGATCCGGGTGATGGTGGTGATGTGGTGGTGGTGGCGGTGGTGGTGGTTAGGTATGTTGCGGCGGTGGTGATGGTGGTGATGTTGCAGTGGTGGTAGTGGATATCGTGATGATGGTGGTGGTGGCAGTGATGGTAGTGATGGTAGTGATGGCAGTGATGGTGGTGGTAGTGGCTGTGATGGCGGTCATGTTGTAGCCATGGTAGTGCTTATACCTTATAGCGGTGGTTGTGGTCAAGTACCCCCTACGGTGCCCTACCTCACGCCTCACACCTCCTCCTACCTACCTACCGTCCACCAATCGTCAGCAGTGCCACTCAACCAACACTACCTACCTACCTGTCTCGTCCCGCATCTCCAGTCAAGTCAGTCTTGGTCTTGACAACCATCCATCCGACGACAAACAGAAGCTGCTCTCCAATCTCTTCAGTCTTCGCCCAACCCCCATCGTCATCCCCTCTTGTACAAATAGCCCTGCATCCTACCTACTACCTACATTACCTACCTACCTTACGAATACAGTCCTTACCTACCTATGTAACCTAACATACCCCAACATACCCTAACCCTAACCTATCCCCTACACCTATCCCACCAACACCCCTCAGCTCAGCCCATCTCCGGCTTCCTTTTTCCCTCCGCCTCCGCCATCGCCATCGCCACCACTATCCATCAACTATCCGTACACACGTCGTACCGCCTACCGCCGACCCCCTACTCCCTACATCCCAACCAACCCCTACTCCCTACTCCCTTACTCCCTTACTCCATACTCCCTACCAATCACGACTCTCGTTCCTGCATCACCCCTTTCTTTTGTCTACCTACTCACCACATCTATCGCAACATCACATCCCCGCTCAGCCATATAGAAAAAGGCCAGCCGCCTCCCCGAGAGACACGAGAGAAAGATGAAAAGGGGGCTGAGACATTGGCCCAACCATCTACTCGACCCCATGACTCTGGCTGGGCCGATTCTCTTCTCCCCTCTTTCCCCCCCCCCCCCCCCAACGCCGAAGCCATGTCTTCCTGTCCGTAGACGACATGCATCCTGGTAGGGCAAAAGGGAAGAAAACCTGCCGCGCAAAAATAAAAAAAAAAGAAAAAAAAGGAAAAAAAAAGAGACGCAAAATCAAGTATCCCTGAATCATCGCCTCTTGGGCATAAAGAGGCTGGGCTTCGACTTTTTTCGCACCATGGGTTTGCTCGGTCCCTAGAGGTATTTCAATCCCCCCCCCCTCACGTTAGCGTCGCCGGCTTCTCCCCTTTCGTTTGCGTACCTTGGCGTTGCACGACGTCGACGAAGACTTGGGCTGCTGCGCTGCTCCCGTCTGCGGCCGCGTCTGCGCCTGTGCCTGCGCCTGTGTCTGCCCCTGTGTCTGCCCCTGTGTCTGCCCCTGTGTCTGCCCCTGTGTCTGCCCTTGCGTCTGCGTCGTCTGAGCCGGCGTCGGAGCCGGAGCCGGAGGTCGCTCCGGAGGAACCAGACCCAGCACCGCCATGGCCGAGGGGTCCGTCGGCGCCGGCGTTCGCTTCGGCTGTCCGAACTTGGCCATGAGCCCCCCGCCTCTTGGCTGCTGGTTGCTGGGAACCTGTCTTCCGTGGTAAGCGAGCGTGAATTGATCCCCTCGACCTTGGCCTCGCCATACCCTCTTGGCCGTCGGCACCTGCCCGTTGTCGAGATTTCGCTTCTTGGTCGCCGCCGTGTGGATCACCGGCGGTCCCACACCGCTCCGGGCCCGGCCGCCGTTGTTGCTACTGCCCGTCGCCGTTTCGGCGTTGTCGGGACCGGCCGTAGTATCGGCGTCCGTCATAGTCACGTCTTGTGTGGGCGCCACCGTGGGAGCCGTCGTCGTCGTCGTAGCCGTCGTCGGAGCCATTGTTGGAGCCACCGTGGGAGTCGTCGGGGGAGCCATCGTCGACGGAGTCATCGCGGGAGCCATCGTCGTCGGGGGAGCCATCGTCGTCGGAGCCACCGTAGGAGTCATCGCGGGAGCCATCGTCGACGGAGTCATCGCGGGAGCCGTCGTCGTCGGAGTCATCGCGGGAGCCGTCGTCGTCGGAGTCATCGCGGGAGCCGTCGTCGTCGGAGTCATCGCGGGAGCCGTCGGCTTCGGAGCCTCCGTAATCGCCTTGGCCCTCTCCAGCGGCTGCCGGAACAGCCTCAGGACGTCGCCCGACGTGTATCGCTCACGCCTCTTGGCATCGTCCACCAGCTTTCGCCAAAACTCACCCTGCACGAGCGCTCGCGAGTCGCCCAGGATCCAGAGAGATGACTTGGCCCGCGTCAGACCCACGTTCATCCGTCGGATGTCCGTCATGAAACCGATGCCCCCCGTAGGCTTCGCCCGCACGCACGAGAAGATGATGATCTCGCACTCCCGACCCTGGAAGGCGTCCGTCGTGTTGAACTCGATGGCCTCGGTGATGGCCTCGCCGAACCGAGCCCGGAATCGACTCCGGAGCTCAAACAGCTGCGCCTTGTAGGGCGTGATGATGCCGACCTTGCCCGTCAGGTCCGTGGATCCGTACGTGCCGCACAGACTCTCCCACATGGCCATGGCCACCTCGAGCTCGCGCGTGTTCACCAGCGACTGTCCGCCTCGGCCCCTCTCCTGCGAGCCTTCGATGTCGAAGAAGCGATAAGGCCCCAGCAGTGCGCTGCCGTGCCACGGCTGTCGTCGGAGCCGAGCCATGTCCGGCCCGTCTTGGAGCTGTCCCTCGTAGAACTCGGCGCTGGGGAAGAGGCTGATGTCCGGGTGCATTCGGTACTGCGTGTCCAGCAGGTGGACGCTCTCTCCGTGCCTCTGCTGCATCCGCACGAACAGGCTCTGGTCGTAGCCGAAGCGAGCCGCCGACTGCGACAGCACCGTCGGCGGTAGCTGCTTGGGGTCGCCCACCAGTACGCACTTGCAGCAGCCGTACTTGAGAGGGATCAGCGCGCTCAGCTCCACGCACTGAGCCGCCTCGTCGATCACCACCGTCTCGAACTCGACGTCGAGGTTCCGAAACATCTCGTGTCCGCTGCCGCTGAGCGTCGCGCACAGCACGTGTGCCGAGTTGAGAATCTCCTGCTGGACTTGTCGTCGCCGCATCTCCATCTCGCGCGCTATCGAGTTTCCGCTGTCCTTGTTGGCGTCGATCTGCCGTCCGACGTTCATCTGCATCCGCTTCAGGTCCTCAAACTGCCGCGACAGCCCGTTGTAGTTGTAAGAGTCCCGGTCGTCGCTCCCTCGCGCCGCCTCCAGCCGGGGCCTCAGCTGCGACAGCTGTTCCTTGATCCGCGCCGCCTCCTCGTGCAGCTTGTCGCGGTCGGCCTTGGCCGTCTCCCGCGTCGTGTCGCCCTCGAGACGCTTCCGAACCAGCTCGTCCAACGTGACGTCCTTGACGGCCACGTTGATAGCGTCGCTGCGTCCGAGTCGGAGTACGTTGATGTTGCGAGCCTTGCCGGTCCCCGTCTTGACCCCTGCCTTGAGACGCAGCACGAGCTCGTCGACGGCCGCGTTGCTGGGAGCGCACACCAGCAGCTTCTTGGGTCGTACGGGCGCCTGAACTTGACCTTGAGCCGCGTTGGGAGGCCGCACCGGCACCCCCATCGTCGGGTTCGCGAGCTGATCCGAGAGGAGAGATCCGACCATGGCCACGATGGTCTTGGTCTTTCCCGTTCCCGGCGGTCCCTGAATCAAGGTGAAGCCATCGTTGTCATGCGCCCCGATGACTGCGAGGGCCTGACCTCGGTTGAGGGACCAGTTCTGCATCGCCCTCTTGACCCTTTCGTCCGAGTAGCGGAGAATCGGCGACGGCTGGGCCTTGAGAATCTCGTCCATGAGGTCGTAGTACTGGAGGCTCTGGAGCGCCGCGTACTCCCTCTCGATCGTCGTCATGTTGGTGATCTTGACCCCGTGCAGGTCGGATCCGGGCACGAGCATCGGCGTCAACGTATTGCTTCGAGACGCCACGCGAAACGTCACCTCCAGGAGCCCCTTCTTGTGCGCGATCCGGTGAACTCTTGCCAGGCAGTGTCGCGCCTTGGGCGTGGCCAGCGGCTTCTCCGCCTCGGAGACCAGCAAGATGTCGCCCTCGGACACGGGGCGCTCCCGGGTCTGCCCCAGGGGAAGCGTAAAGGCCGCCTCTAGGAAGCTATCGACGCTGGCCCGGCTGGCAATCTTCATGCCGAACGGCTGCGACGTGAGCTCGTCCTTGGACGTCACAAACGACCGCCACGCCTCCGAGACGAGCAGCGGGAAGAACGTGTTCTGATACGAGGCTGGATCGTTGTACCACGTCGCCACCTCGGACGCCGCCGGTCCTCCGGGAGGGTCGTTGCCATCATGGAACATGTCCCAGGCCAGGATCGTGTTATGAAGCCTGTCCATGGGCGGGATCAACCTCGCCCGCATCTCCTTGACCGAACGCTGCTGTCGCGTCTTCTTGACCGGTCTGCGAACCTGGTCTCGCATCAACTGTTGACGACGTCTCTCCTCATCCATTTCCCTCTGCCGGAGGCCAACGCCCGGGGCCATCAATCTAACGCCGGTCTCGGACTCGTCACTAACTTCGTCTGAATCGTCGTCGGAACTGCTAACCATCATTTCGCTTTTTCTCTGTCCCGTCTCGCCTCGGATCTGTTTCGCTCTCGCGATGGCTTCCGCGTCCCTGGCCGCCTTCTCTGCCTTGGCCCGCATCCGGCTTTCCCTGATGGCCGAGATGGCCATGGGGTCCGGACCCTTGGCCGGCGACGGCTTCATGGCTCGCCGTGCTTCAATCTTCTTCAGGATGGGGCTGTCGGCGGACTTGCTCAGTTCCAGCACGTCGTCGCGGTTGGTACGCATCTTGGTAGCCGCAGGTGTGGCCGATCCCGACTTGGACCAAGCATCCAACTTGCTCTGCTTCTTGGCACTATCCTTGACGCCCGGCGTCGCTGCCGCCTGCTCTGTGTCCTTGGTCTTGACGTCGACCTGAACGATTTGGACCTCGTCGTCCTGTCCGAGGGCCTGAAGCAGCTCGGCTCGTTGCTGATCCTTGAGATTCGTCGACTTCAGATACTTGCCCGGCGTGCTCGTCGGTACGCACGCGTCCAAGATGCCCCTGCGCGACTCCGTGTCGATCTCGAGGTTGTTCTCGCGCAGTCGCGAAAGGATCTTGCAGAGCACTCTCACCGTCACCTCGACAAGCCATCTGTCCTTGAGGCGAATCATGGCTTCCATGCCTCGAAAGTTTTCCCTCGCCGGTGCGAGAATCATTGCCATGGCCTCCTTCTCGCCCTTGCCAGAGATGACGATGGTCGTCGCCAACAGGCCGTCCTCGGCGACGAGCGCTTCGGCAAGCTCCATTATCTCGCGGCAAAACTCCGTCATGATGGAGTTGGATACGCAGGTGGACCAGTTCTCGATATTGAGGCAAGACTTGGAGATGAATCGCCACTGTTCGTTCCACCATCGTAGAATCATCGCCGCCAGCCGCCGCTCGATGACCCTGGTCCGCAAGACACCCGCCGAAGAGTCGGTGAGACCCTGCAGAACGGATCGACCCGTGCTCAGCAGTGGCCTGATGGGACCCCAGGGGATCGGCCTCTTCAGCATCTTATCCAACGTCCAGATGATGGAGGAGATTGTCTGTTCGGGTTGCAGACGCGTCATGTGCTCCAGCACCGAACCGCGCGAGAGCTCACCGGTATAGGTTCTGAGCACCTCCACCGACGCCTCGGCGAGGTCCGGGTCCCCGTGCACGGAGAGTCCAACGATGGTGTGGAAGGCCACCCGGTTGCTGAAGAGCATGTTGAGATCCGTCGGGTCGAGCTCCGAAACGCGACTGAGGATCCTGACCAGCGGCTCAGTCGTGTCACAAAAGACGCCGTTGAAGGCCTTGGACGCCTCGTCAAGATTCGTGGTCGTCTTGGGCGGCCTGATTTGCTCCATGGAGATGAGAGGTCCGAGACAGGCCAATATGTCCTTAATCAGATTGACCAGGTTCGACGACGTATCAAAGGCCTCAACGACAGACTCCCAGTACGCTTTGGAGTTGTGCCTCTCGGCCGAGTCAATAGTCTTCTTCTCCGTCGACTCGGTAGTCTTCTTATCGGTCACCGAGCTGACCGTCTTTTGTTCGTGGCAGGCGTAGTACTCTTCCGAAAGGATTTTCATATGAAGGCGCATGGCTGTCAGAATGAGGGTCCTGGCGGCATCGGCCATCTTCAACGTCGTCCAGCCTTCCATATCGGTGTAGGTGCACCTGAGGTTGCCGATGATGATGCGGCTGTACTTGACGACAAGGTTGAAGGAGGAGCTGGCGTACAGGAGCGTGGAGCCGGAAGCCATGTGGACGCCGTCCTCGAGGAAGGAGTTGAGGGTAAAGGTCAGGGCGTCGAAGCCGGCGCGGATACAGGTGGCTTGGCCCGGCTCGCCGATGGACACATCTTTAGCCAGTGACTCGAACAAGGTGTGCATGAAGACCTCGCAAGCATCGTAGCGGCGGTCGCGCTTCAGCGACTGGAGCCAAGGCTGGATCCACGATGTCGGGAAAGGCGTCACGTCCGGGGCGCCCAAGTCGAAGCCGCTCCAGCAATCGAGCGACTGCCGGAGCAGGCTCTTGTAGACGGGACTTCCCAACAGCATGTCGGCGATGACGTTGGGCTTGGCGTCGCCGATGGCGTCCCACATGGCCTGGGGCGACTTGTTCAAGAGGCTGGTCATGACCTTGATGGTGGCCACCAGAACGCCCTCTGAGCGACAGTGCTGGATGTGGCGAAACAGCAAGTCGTAGACGTTGGGGTTGCCCGGCCGGACCTCGAGACTCTTCAGACGGCTGAGAATGAGGCTGTCGGTCATGATCCTCAGTATGCCGTCAACGGACTCCCAGAAGCGCTGAATGTCCAGGTAATCTTCACTACTGGGATTCCTGAGGTCTTTCTTAGCGACCTCGTTGATGCCCTTGATGAGACCACCGCCGACGGCCCAGTCAAACTGCAGCTCCGTCATGGAATCGTTCGGGATGTACTTCCAATTTTCCGTCGCCCACCTGTAGCGGTCGTCGAAGTCGAAGTCGAAGAGAAAGTAGGCCATGCCAGGAAGAGGTTCGTGGGAACCGAGCCTGAGGTAAGTTTTCCCCTGGAGCCGCATGAAGACGTACTGAAATACGGTCCGTTTCTCGGGATTAGCGATGTACGGAACGCAGCACAGAGCTTCGTAAACGGTAATGAGGACGTGAGCGCAGTCCGGGGCGGCTAGGAGGCTCTTCTTGAAGACGACGCCAGTGGCCTCGATGGCGTCGATGGTGTCCCTGGCCCATAAGAGGTTCTTTTCGATGCGGCTCACGTCGATCTGGTCTAGCAGATCCTCGATGTGAAGCATGGCATCTTCGTTCCATTGTCTGACTTTTCATTAGCGGGGGCTCGTCTCTCAAGGAGGGAGACACATACTCTGAGAATACCTGCAAGTATTTCTTGCGCTTCGAATGCCAGTTGAGGCAACAGTCGGAGCAGACGCCAAGGCAGCCTTCGAGACGGGCGCCAAACTCTTCACCCCATTTGCCAGAATCTTTCTTTTCAAAGCCAAAGATCAGGCAGTTCCAGTACGTGACCTCGATGCGTCGGTCGGCATCCTTGATGCGTTTCTTCTTCTCTGCAACGGTGATGTCGGAGTCATTTGAGTCGAGATTCTTGTAGTCCTCTCGATCGTCGTCATGGAGCTTGGCGCAGAGGAGATGATACTCGGGCGGCGTCTTCTGCAGCTCCTCAAACCACGGTCGAAGCATCTCGGCGGGGTCGGCCATGGTGACGACGCCCAGGATCGACAGAGCCCTAGGAGTGGTTGTCGATGGGCTGGTTCAAGACACGCATGCGAGCGAGAGAGCGACGATGAGAGTGTGGCAGAGCTTGAAAGCAGAAGAAGAGGTGTGAAAGGTGCAAGGAAGGGAAGAGAGGTGAGGGTTACGGGTGGCGGTTGTTGTGGGAAAGCCGGAAGGTTGCCAGCTGGCGACGCGAAGAGCGAAAAGGCCTGGTGCTCGAAAGCGTGCCCGTTAGAGGACCCAAGGGCCAGCCCGCAGCTCGGCAGATGGAAGCCCCAGAGATAGTGCTAGTTGCCCTGAAGACGCCCAGGCTGTATGCACTGCCCGTAACCGCCCAGACAGGAGATCGTCTGGGGGTTCCAGTTCCTTGACGCCGCACCGTGATTTCCAGGTCGTCTTTTGGCGGGAGGCTTGACGTTGCAAACCGCCCGCTACTGCATATGTACGTACCTAGGTAGGTAGGAGGTACCTCCCTACGAGGCTACGAGATTACCTACATAGGTGGTGGGGGCATGTGCGTCAGGGCCCTGACAGACGGAAACCGGCGGATAGTTTGGCCGCTGAACCTCTAGAGCCCTTTTGAGATGCATGACGCTTTCTCTTGAACTCGATCTGGACTGTCTATCCGTACGAAGGAGGTGTTTCTCATCGGGCAACGTTTCTCGCCTTGATAACAAGATCGACATTCTAAGAATCTATCCCTCAATCTCCAATAGGATGAACAGTCGAGTCCATGATGTCTTCAGCTTGGTGCTGCTCTCCTGTCTTTTCCGCTTACTGGGCCTGGATGGCAGAGACATTCGCCTCGGTGCTACAGTGTTGAGCGTGCATCATTGCAGAACTTCTGGAATTAGCTTGCTGGTCAAGACACACTCGTAATTGGAGCTTTTTGTCCCATCAAGACGCGTTTCGCACGACTTGATGGCTGAAGAGATTCTAGCCTGGACATCAAGAATACGATAATCTTGTCTGTCAACATTTAATTGAGCCGCGCCAACGGTATAGCGTACTCAGTCCTGGATTCTCTTTTTAACCAGACTCGCTACTACTCGCCAGCATAGCCCACCCTTTACTCGCGCTCAGGCCGTCGCACGAAGTGTCTACCAGGTCATCATAAGGGTTACCGATCGTCAGACAGAGCGAGACCTCGGAAGAATCGTCTATCCTTCTCCCGATCTCTTTTTTTCAGTCTGACCTCCGGAAGCTGTCGTCACCTACACGACTATCTACGAGCAGAGCACCCAATGTCTCACTCTTCTCCTTTACCTTAGTGCTCAAGTGATAGGATCTTGATGGCGCGTCTGGCTTAGCAAGAGCCGCAACTGCAGATCGGTCTTCTTCCACAATGAGTCACAATAATACAAGGTCTTCACTCAGCACTCACGGGTAGCCACAGAACAGTAGGTGCTCTTCTGCTGAGGCCAATCACCAGCGGAATCTTCCCTTTAGAGACAGCAGCTTTTCACACAGCTGATAACTTCCCCAGAAACGCATATTCCTTCAATCGCCATGACTTCTAGCAACTGGAAGCTGTTTCTCTCCATCCCGACAAAGCCTCTTATCGACACAAATAATGTATCTCGTTAGCACGATGTGCGCGCAACTATCAGCTACAACATCAACTTGACACCTATTGCACCCCCGCAGGCTTCAGAGCCCCCGTGGTAGTCGTCCGGTTGTCTCACCTGCACCGAAGCCCAGCCCAGTTCCTGCAATGATCTCCAATACATCTCACACGCAAAAAGTCAAGCAATCTCGCTGTCGCGAACAACGCGGTGTTGAATCACGACTAACAACAGAAAGCCCTAGCAGACCCCGACGCAAAGGTACCGTCTTAGGCGCATCTGAGTGACATGCAGGACATTACTGTACCGTCAACACTATGTATGCAGGCATATCCGAAGATATCAGCTACACATATGTAAGAAACTGCCCCGCTCAGCTTAAGCATCGCTACATCTCAGACTCTTCGTCTCGCCTCTTCCTAACCATATTGCCACCTCTACCTCCTCCTCAAGCCTCAGTCGAAACCATGGACACGCCGGTCGTCTACATCGTGGGCGCCGCTCGGACGCCCGTTGCTCAGGTTCTGATGCCAGCCGACGCGACGATACAAGTCATCTAACAGCAGCAGGTCAACGGACCGCTCTCGCAATTCTCGGCTGCTCAACTCGGCGCCGCAGCGATACAAGGCGCAATGAAACGATCACGGGTACCGCCAGAGCTGGTCTCGCACGTCTACATGGGCCACGCCTTGCAGGCCGGCTGCGGTCAGTCGCCGAGCAAGCAGGCCGCCATCTACGCTGGCCTATCGGAGACGATCGAAGCGACGACAATCAACAAGGTCTGCGCATCGGGACTCAAGGCCGTCACGCTGGCGGCTCAGGAGATTCTCCTCGGTCTCGACTCCGTGCGGGTGGCGGGCGGTATGGAGAGCATGTCCAACGTGCCCTCGTACGTGGACACGAAGTTTTTCAGCTGGCGAGGGAAGGGACAGAATGGCGTGACCAAGGACGGACTGCTGAACCCGTACGATGGCCTATCCATGGGGGCTTGTGCTGATCTTATCGCTGCGCGGTTTGAGCTGTCCAAGGAAAGCCAGGACGAGTACGCTCTGGCTTCGTTCAAACGCGCAAGTCAGGCTGTTGAGATGGACGTCTTCCGCGAAGAGGTAGTCCCGGTGCCGTATCAGCCGGGAGGGTCGGGCCAGGTGTCAAACGACGACATCAGGGGCAAGGCCTTGTTTCAAAGATTAAAGACACTGAATCCGGCCTTCTCTGCCGCCGGGACCATTACCGGGGGAACCTCGTGCACGATTGCCGATGGCGCTTCAGCTGTTGTTTTGACCAACGCTCAAGTCGCGCGCCAACATTGCAAAGAAAACTCCATGTTGGCACGCATCGTCTCCTTCGCCGACGCTGCAGCGAAGCCCAAAGAGTTTTCCGTAGCGCCGGCAAAAGCTGCCGAGATTGCGCTCGAAAGGGCAAAGTTGGCAGTCGACGACATCTCTCTTTGGGAAATCAACGAGGCCTTTGCGGCCGTTGTGCTGATAAACCAAAAGGTGAGACGGAGCTGGCTAGGCAATTCCAGTCTGAAAGGTGATGCTGGGTAAGCTGACGGCTTCTTGTCATCTCCAGCTTCTCCACCTAGATCCGGCCAGAATCAACGTTCTCGGGGGAGCAATTTCGTTTGGGCATCCACTAGGCAGCTCGGGCTGTCGAATCCTCGTGAGCCTGTTGCATGGGCTGAAGCCAGGTCAATACGGGGTTGCAGCAGTCTGTAACGCCGGCGGAGGAGCGACGGCCGTGGTTGTGCAGAGGCTGAGTGCTGGAGACGTTGGTGATGGCATTCCTTGATGGTGCTCGGGAGAGAAAGATTCATGTCTGGGAACAGCAGCCATGACAAGGCCGTTTGCCACGAACTTGGCGGAAGAGGAAAGTCCAATGCTACAGATTCAGCGACTCTTGAGAAAGAAACACAACGAGACACGTGTGGGTTTGGGTTGTCAAGGATCGAGCTTGTCAGTAACCGCCAATATCATGAGGCCAACCCCATGTCGTCATACCGCTACCCAAACGGGATAAGCCGCTGTTAAGTTACGAGTTCTCTGACCTGGCAGCATCAGGAATCCGCCCAGCATGCGTGGAATCTCACTCGATAAGGCAGGCTCTTTCCTGTCCCACCGAGCAAGAATGTGTGTGGCAGCTGGCGAACAACGGGGTTGCTGTCTGGCTTCGATAGAAAAAAAGCGGTAGACCTGGACAAGACGACGTCAACAGATGAGACATTTTACTACACCGGCGGCGGAGACCAGATGGCGCGGCTTCAGTGGGCAGGACTGGAGAGGCGGCCCGGTGTGGCGCTGCGGTCTTGTTGTCGCCTGGGATTCGGCGAGTAGCAGGCCTCCGTTTTCGAGTCTTCGGGGGCCGAACACTTGACAGGGCCACGAGGACCTGCCACGGTAGCATCCGTCCGTCCTTGTGTTACCGAAACATACATACATACATACCTAGGGGTGGGGTGAAAGACGGGGAACGACTCAGCCACCAGACGGCAGTCTTGTAGTTAGTGGAAATCGAACCTAGCTGTCGTACTTCGTAGGCGGACACTGACGGTAATGCGCATGAGGAAATTCTGGGAGAAACGGGAGTTGAGAATCCGACCCCAGCTCCGAAGCACGTGACTGCAGAGAAGGGCGGCGATAGGCTCAGGACCCACCCCTCTTCGGGCAACTCACCCACCTACCCTAGTCCCTAGAAGCTTCAACCTCGATACCTACAGCCTCGTCATCCACTTCATCCCATCTCACGACGACAACCCTCCCTCCCTCTTCACGATAGCGCGCCGCCATCGTGGCACGAGCCGCACCGGCTCGCCCTAGCACATCTTCCTATCGTCTGCTGACGGAGAGGCTGTAGGCGGTCGGCTCTAATTTGGGCCCGACCCTCTACACCTGACACTAGGACGACGCCCCTTGCTCTATCTGGCAGTGCCTGATTGGTTCGACTTCTTCTTCCGCTTCTCCTCTGGCCGCCTTTCTACTCTCAACATCAGAGACGGTCCACCCCTTTCTCCCCGTCGTTATCGGCCTAGTCCCCTTGTTGTGTGTGTGGCTGCTTGGTCTGGAGTCTGGTTCCACTCGCACTTGGGCTGCCTCATGACCCCCTTTCCATGCCAGACTCCATACCGTCCATCCCCTTGGGGTGACGGAGCGACCTGCCGTTAGGTCTCCCGTCGGTCTATCGGCCGTTGACCTCTCGCCTAACGATCCGGCTTGCTGGGAAGATTGCTTGATTGCCCTGGTGGTACCATTTGTTCCACCTCGAGCCCTCACGAGCTGCCATATTGGTTACGCAAGCTGCTTCTTGTCGCCGTCCATTCACGAGCTTATCCTCCCTCCCACTCATCTCATGCAGAAGCTGCCACCAGAAATACCTCGGCTCGTCGAATCGTCTCAAGGGCGACACGCGACCATCAAGTCCCCCTTTACGGACACGCCATCAACATGTACCCCTTTAGGACACGCGCTGATGATGGTTGCGTCGCCGAGCATTTCTTATCCCTCGTCCCAGCCTTATAGCCGACGTATTCAGTTGCTATCTTTCGTTCCCCCGACTTAAAAGGGGCGTGTGGCTGCTTCTCTCACTGTCCGCTCCCTGTGACCAATGTCATGAACCAAGTCGTCTTTCTATCCGGCGTCTTCTCTCTCGTGACCCTTCCTTGACCTCGTTCTATCTGCCCTTTGTTAACCGAATTGTCTAATCGTCATCGTATTGTTTCGAAGCATCTGCCACGAGTCTCAGTCATGACCACGACCATGGTCCGCCTTACCGTCAACAGGCATCATTCTCGCCGCATGGGTCACGTAGCCGGGCTGGTGGCGGCGGCCATGATAGCCCTTTCCGCCTCCGCCCAGGCGCTCACAGAGAGCTGTGGTCCTATCCGGTTCTATTCGGGAGAGAAGATTGGTTGGAAGCCCTGTGGCCTGGTCAATGGCCGCGAGATCGAGTGCAGCGACCTTGACGTGCCGATGGATCAGTTGGACCCTACCAACGTCGTCGGCTCGACGGTCAACATCCCCTTGATCCGGATGCGAGGCAAAAACGGCACCAGGAACCTGGTCCTCAACCCGGGCGGTCCGGGCGAGAGCGGACTGGTCTTTCTGCACACCGACGGCGCCAACCTGCACGAGGTGGTGGGAGAGAACTATCACCTGCTGTCCTTCGACCCCCGAGGCATCGGCAAGTCTCGGCCGGCGGCCATATGCTATCCGACTCAGACGGCCCGGAGAAATCGGTTCCGCTTCACGGATCCGGACCCTCTCAGTCAGAGCGTGACGCGGTACGCCTGGACACAAAACTACGTGCAGTCGTGCGCCGACATGATGAAGGGCTACGGAAAGTACCTCAACACGCCCCAGACGGCGTCAGACATGAACAGCATCCTCGACGCCGTCGGCCAGAAGGATATGCTGTTCTGGGGCTTCAGCTATGGCAGTCTGCTGGGCCAGACGTACGCCCAGATGTTTCCGGATCGTTCGAAGCGAGTCATCATCGATGGCGTCACCGACTTCTTCGACTGGTATGAGGAGCCGATCCTGCGTGGCGACTTTGTCGATACGTCCAACGTCCTCGACGGCTTCCTGGACGAATGCGCCAAAGCCGGCGACGCCTGTGAGCTGACGGCGCATGGCAAGACCAAGAAGGAGCTGCAGCAGAAGCTTACCACTTTCTTGCGCGAGCTGTCAGCGCATCCGATACCCGTCTACGTCGACATCTTCAAGCAGGGCGTGTTGGATTACTCGACGGTTCTCAACGAGGTCATCTACGCGAGCCTGTTTATGCCGACGACGTGGCCGAAGCTGGCACACAAGTTAACCCAAGTCATGGACGGAAACGCCACTCAAGTCTTCCTCGACCACGGTGACTATGACTCGACGGACGATAGGAGAGCCAACGGAAACGACGAGGTCAACGACATCATCGAGCTCAACGACGGCGCCACCGGACCAAAGTACTGGCCTCAAGGGCGTGAGGCTTTGGTAGAGATGCTGAAACCGTGGTACAAGTCGTCACCCTTTTTCTTCCAGATGAACCGGGCCTACTACGCCAAGCAGCGGTGGCCGATAGAGAAAAGCCACAGCTTCGTTCCACAGCGTCACGTGCAGACGGCTCACCCGATGCTCATCATCTCGACGACGTACGATCCCATCTGCCCGCTATCATCTGCCAAGCGGTCGCAACAGACGTTTGCCAACTCGAGCCTGATTGAAGTTCGCGGTTACGGCCACTGCTCGCTGGCGCTGGCGTCGTTGTGCATGGCCAAGCACGTGCGCCGCTACCTCGACAGCGGCATCATGCCCGACGCCTACACCGTCTGCGACTCGGACCGGCCATATTTCCCGGGTCAGAAGCCAACGAAGCCGACGACGGATCATGGATTCGATGAGATGGAGGTGACGAGGATCAACGCGGCGCAGGTGGCTCTAGCCGAGATCCCGAGATTGGTGCGGCAGAGACGGCGGTGATGACGTTGACGTTGACGTTGACGTTGACGTTGACGTTGACGTTGACGATGACGATGACAATGACGACGCGTGGTGTTTATGGTGCTGACGACGCTTTCCTGGTGTTTCGATATCCTGTATATAATTTTCCCGCGCTTCCTTTCTCCTCAGCGGCTTTCGTAGCAATCATCGTCGTTCCCTTTTGGGCGAAACGGACAAAAGGCCTTTCACAAAGGTGTGGTCGGTTGCTGACGATGAGTGCTCCAATGAGTGAAGCACATGGCATTAGTCAGCCGACATCGGCGTCCCATTGAAGCTGATTGGCTAAAGTAAGATTAGCGTTAGACAGACCATCATTTCGCCCCCACTTTCTTCACTCGAGTCTCTCTCTTACTCTCTCTCTCTCTCTCTCTCTCCTCTGTCTCTTCCTCGGCTCTGTGTCTGTCTTTCACCGACCCGCTCTCTTTCTTCAGTCGCTGCTCCGCCTCTCTCGTTTCTTTATCGACCTGCCTACCGTCTCAAGCAGTCTCGTTCCTCGTCTCCGACGTCACTTGCCTAAGCTGATTCATGTCTCCGCCCGTTCGGAGCCCCCATCGCCGCCCGACCTCCCGCTCGCCTCTCGTCGTCGGCCATGGCGGCGCTGATCGATCCCACCATCCGCGGGAAATATCCCGTTATTCTGGGCGAGGGGATGCTGGGGAAGACGTCCAATGACATCTTTACCGGCGTACGATGTGCGTTGCGCCCTTGGAGTCCTACGACGCGTTCCGTACACGCATCGTCTTCCCTTGGCTGACTGGACAAGACAACCATAAACCCAGCCTGTCGACGGCCGACGGTCCGGCTCATGCTCGTCTGAAGCCTTCGCAGCCTGGAAAGACGACGTCTTACGATCTGTCGTACAATGACGGGGGCGCCGCCTACGCCTACGCCGGCACTCGCTCCATCGACACCAACCAGTTCGTCCTGCACTTCGATCCCGACCGAAAGGCCTTTATCCTCGATAGGATAGACTCTACATTCAATATGAACCTGACCCGTCTGCCGGGCACTTCGGACTCCGCCAAGCTCGCCCGCCAGTACCCTCACATCGACGCTCAACAAACGAAGCCGGCCGCTACCGGGAGCAAGCCGCAACACGCTCCGTCTCCCGCCCTTCCTACTCCTTCATCCGTCCCTCCTTCTTCTTCCGCTCCGACCTCCGGCAAGCCCGCCAAGACATCCAACGCCAAAGGCTCCGCCAGCAAGCCTTCAGCCGCCCACCCGCCTAGACGCAAAGCCGACAAGCCGCAACAAAAGGCCGTTGGCCTATCTCTGCCCAAGCCCGAGCCCACACCTCCGGCACCGGCACCGGCGCCCAAGAAAAAGGCCCCGGTCAAACCGGCCCAGCGAGACGAGGACGAGGACGAGGACGATGATGACGGCGGCTTGCTCGTCGAGTATCCCGGCGGCAACAACACGGCGGCCAAGATGACGGACTTTTCACCCGCCTTCCCCCCGCCGCGCCGTTTCGACGACTTCATGGACCAGCGCGACTCAGAGGGCGACGCCGACGGCGAGAGCGACGGCGAGCTCGACCTCGACTTTAAACTCCCCAGCCCCGTCAACAACCCCCCTCAGCTCGGAAACGGCACCCAACACCGCCGAGGCCAAGCAGAAGCCATAGCCGAGGCCGGAGCCGCCGACGACGCCGCCAGCGTGGACATGGAGGACGATCTGGAAAAGGAGCTGGAGAATGCCTTTGAGGACCTGGCCAATAGTCAAGAGGGGACGCCAGACGGAGGGGACGAGAGCGAGATTAGCGAGGAGGACTAGATGATGGCCCTTTTTCTTCTTCTTTTTTGTTTGTCTGGCGGGCATCTTGCGGCTGGGTACGTGCCTATTCTGGTCGTGCCCTGATGTATCATGTTGGGTTATTTGGCGGATAGCGTTGTTGGATTTGATGAAGAGTGATTGGGATACGGGCTCTTGTTGATGTTTTGTCTGGGTGTGCGTGAGGTCTCGAGGAGTAACGGGCGGGTTGAATCGATGTTGCTGCTCGTGCTGCGAAGTACATGCGCTGGCCAGCACATTGCTAGAGTCGTCTTGGTTACCCGGGATGCTCAGCCTCAGCAACCCATCCATCTCAACGCGAAGACCTGGGTATCGATGTACTAACAACCTTGTTCCGACTCAACCTCACCAATCTCACCAAACCCCCATCGCAAACTCTGCAACAATGTCCCGTATTCGCATGTACATGTATGTATGCATGTGCATAAGAACCCTCACACATCACAGATCAGTGACATCACACATCACTCACCACCACCCTCGCAACCCCCCCCCCCCTTACCCTAAACAACCTCCCACCTAGCCAACTAGCCAACCCCCTCCCCCGCATTCCTCACGACACAAAGCCCCTCCCCCACCGCCCCGCAAACATCCCCCCCAAGCCTCGACGGAAACGCACCCAAAGGCCACGACCCGCCCGACCGAGAGGTTGAACCCGCCCGCCGTGACGAAGCCCGCCAGTTCCGACGCCGCCGGCACGGGAGCGTGCGTCGTCGTCGTCGTCGTCGTCGTCGTCAGGTCGTGGCCTAGCAGGTTGCGGGCCAGGAGTCGCGTTCGGCTTTCTAGGTCTTGGGGGGGGGTGCGGGCTGCGTCGAGGGAGGGGGGGGGAGGAGGAGGAGGAGGAGGAGGAGGAGAGGGGGGAGGCGGTAGATTCGGGCGCAGGGTTTGGCGGTGCCGCGGGTGGGGAGGGTCAGGCGGAGGGGAGGAGGGTCTTTGGGGGGAGGTTGGTTGGGGGATTTTGGAGGTGGGAGGTTAGTTCGGATTTGGAGATTGAGTTGAGGAGGGAGAGTTTCGACAAGGCATCTGACTGATCGTCATCGTCATCATCCGTCCGTAACCCAAAGAGAAACTCCAAATCACAAGCCAGCCCATCACCAACCTCACCCTTCCTCCCCCCCCCCAGATCAACAGCCTCCCAGTTAAGCCTCCGACTCTTAGGTCTCCTCTCCCACTGCTCCCGGCGGCAGCGCCTCCGTTCGATTTCCCAGCGGGCGCCCGCGTCCGTAAAGGGGAAATCGCCGGGGAACCAGGGGAGACCGCGCTCGTGCGAGACTTGGATCGCTTCGCTGAGGCCGGCGAAGAGAGGGCGGGAGCCGGTGGTGAGGCGGGTGCGGAGGAGGGTTTGCCAGAGGGGGGGATGCTTTCCAGGGGGCGAGGAGGGTCCAGGTTCCTTGGTTGTTGGTCGGGGAGGGGGGGCGGGAGGCGAGGAGGATTATGGGGATGGGGGTTGGGGGGGGGGTTTGGTGGTGGTGGTTGTTGATGATGATGATGATGCGCGTCGTCGGTTGAGCGTCTTTTGAGAGGGGAGGCAGGAGGCGCGGTGGCGGGCGTCGCGGTCGAAGAGGGATGATGGGTTGACGTCGTTGTCGGCTGGCCACTCGGCGATGGTACGCAGGAGCTTCATCTGCGCTTCGGGGGTGGCGGGCGGTTGTCTTGAAGGGGACGAGACGCGAGGATCATCGACCTCGAGCGTCAGGAGAGCGCCGGAAGGCAGCGTGGCCGGATTCGTCAGGCCGTGAAGCGACCGCAAGACGACCGCGTGTTTCCCTCGCGGCGCAGATGGCGTCAGTATAGCCAGAAGAGCTTCCGTCGAAGCCGGACCCGCCAACTCGAGAGATCCGATCTCGAAGCGAAGATCTTCGATATACATCCTCCGCTTCTCCATCTTGGTCAGCCGAAGGAGCTCGTCGAAGAGCTCGAGGAAGGCCGAGGGGTGGACCCGGAGATAGACCTGATGCTGTGCAGGCTTGCTGCTCTGCTCGTCGTCGGCTGATCTTGCACCGAGAGCGTTCCACACGATGGTGGCCGGACAGACGATCCGACGGCCGGACCCGTTCGTCTCGCGGCTCAGCATGCCGGACCAGGACCTCGCGCCCCGACGCCATCGCCTCCCCCCCCCATCGTTCCAGCACGACTCCTGCGTGACGCCCAGGCGACGAAGAACCCTCTCAAGACCAGCAGCAGGACCGTAAAGACCAATGGTACTCATGTAGCTCATGTCCCAAACGAGCGTTCCCTTTTCACCGTGAGAGCGGTGCGTAAGACGATAAACCTTTTCATTCGGCGTCACGGGGATGGCGAAACGCCAGAGCGGATTCTTGGGATCCGTCATGCGTGCTCGTTTGGCATGCCAGGCGTGTGTAGGAAGCCAAGTCTTATTAATCTGTCGACGACGGAACTTTGACTCTGGTCGCGGCGGCTCGTTGAGCTGATTCCTTCGAATCTTGGGACGGGGCGTGCGGCCGACGATGGCCTCTCCCTTTGATTTCCTAGCTGCCAAGACGGCCATCTTCTTCGCCGTCTCAACGCGCAGACGAGCCCTCGTCGTCGTAGGTTTCCGCCTCCTAGCCTCAACAGTCGGCGTCTTATCGTCTACCATCTCGCGCCTCGCACGGGCACGTAACCTCCGCGGCACCCTCTTAGCATTATGGCTAGCCGTGCGCCGCCTCAAAGACCGAGGAACCTTTTGAAAAGCCCTGCTCGCGCCCACGGCCCTCGAACCCGCCATGCTCTGCTCCAGCGCGCGGATCTCAAACTCGTGCGCCGCCACAAAGGCCTGAAGATCCAGCTCGCCGTCCTTTAGGCCCGCGCTGGCTGGCTGTACCGGTATCGCCCGCGCGGCCTGTAGCTTGGCTCGCTTCTGGCGGGCGACGTCTGGTTGCGTGGGCGGTTCATCGCGTTTCTTGGGCATGGTGGGTGGGGGTTTGGGCTTGTGTGAGCTGGACATGAGCGTGGGCTTCACTGCATGATGAGGCTGAGAAAATTCGGTGATGCACGGTGCTGTGCGAAGTACGAATAGGTGTATGTACACATGTACGCGTCGGTGTTATCGATAAGTAAGACAGCCCTACAGGCTGCATCTACTCGTACATATGCATGTACGAATACTCCCTGCAGGCTAGAACAAAGCGGCCAGATTCCTCGCAGCAAGTCAAAGTTGGATCCTGTCCGAGACACGATCCATGATCAATGCGCGCATAATCGGCCGTCTGTGCGAGGCTGACATCATTGTAGGCAGATAGACATGGCAGCCGGTTGCCACGGGGTCTGATTAGACTCGGTCCGACCCCCGAAACCGGTGACATTCTTCAGCCAAACAGAAGCCACTCATCAGCCTCCATCTCTGGGAACCCTGAGAGCTTCCACCGGTCACTCTGCGTCGCCGTTGTCGCGATTCCCCCCGTCTTCATCCGGATCGGTCATGTCTTCGTTGAGTGAGTGACGATAAGAGCCCTTGAAACTTGGGCCTGCTAACAACCAGCAAGTCAGCAAGACGCGCAAGGTAAAGAGACAAGATCTTAGGCCTCTTCCTCGACCCTCAACTCTCAGCAGACTAACCCCTTGACCCAGCCCAAGTTCGAGCTGCATCTCAAGGCAAGACGCGAAAACCTAACCTCCCAGCACATCATCGGCGATCCTCAAACTAAGCAAGCTTTCCCAGATCTACGACCTGAACAACGTCCCCCTCGTCTCAGGCCAATCCTTCATAAAATGGCACCTCGCCCACTCAATGCACGCCGAGCACCGCGGCCGAACAGCAAAATGCCCCGTCGCAAACCACCAAGTCAACTACGACTTCGCCAAGCTGGTGCCCTCGCTGCGCATCTCCGTCGACAGGAACAACCAGCTGGCAGAGTGTCCGCTGGAGCTCGAGGTGCTGCAGGAGTTTAGCGTGGCGGATAAGATGTCGCTCGGGCGCATACGGCTTAACCTTAGCGAGTATGTGGGCGAGAGCGAGAAGGATTCGTCTGCCCTGACCAACTCGACGACTGGGAATATGGCTTCTTCGACGGGGTCGTTGCCGAGACAACCTTCTGTCAGTAGCAGCGCATCAACGGCTCGATCTTCGGTTGTCTCGGCGTCGGACGTCAAGACGGTTGAGGACGGCGTGGTGCGTCGCTATCTGATGCAAGATAGCAAAGTCAACAGCACCCTCAAGATCGGCATCCTCATGGTCCAGATCGACGGCGACCGCAACTACGTCGCGCCCGTCCTCCGCTCGGCCCCCGTCTTCGGCTCCATCGCCGGCTTCCAAGCCGACGACGACGCCGGCTGTACCGTCCCCTCCGCGTCCCCTCGTCCCCAGGTCTCCTCGCTGACTCTATACCGACAGTCCTCCCGAACCTCACAAAGAGCCGAGACGCCTACGAGCTGCAAGATCTATACCGCCGCTCCCTGGCCGCCGCCTGGCTCCGTCAACCGTCCGAACTCCCGGCTGACGAATGCATCGAAGACATCTTCTCCGGCGGCAACGGCTGGAAAGCCGTCAAGAGCGGCGCCAACTCGACGCCCGACACGGACGAAGATGATAACAACAACCGGCCTTCCAACGCCACCCTCCGCCCCAACGACCTCCGCCGTTTCCAACAACAACAACATCAACATCACCCCCTCCCCCCCCCAACACAGCCCCAGCCGCCACCACGGCCGCACCTTCAGCGCCTCAAGCGACCGCAGCAGCAGCAACACGGTAACAGCCCGTCCGCCGACACGCCGCACCGTCCGCATCGCCCGTCCCGGCAGCCGAGACCTGCGAGACGACGAAGTGGCCAGCGTCCGCAGCGCCAGCCTCGGCAGTCTCGCGCCTACGCTCGGTAGCGGTAGTGACGCTGATCGCAGGGCCGATGACGGTACGTCCATGAGGCGGCTGAGGGAAGTGCCGGAGTCGGATCTTCGCTCTGATCTGAGGGCTTGGGAATTGCCTGGCGTGGCGTCATAAGGGGGGTAGGGGGGCATCGTCAGTGTTTGTAAGAGGTAGAAATTGTATGAAGAGAAGGAAATGCTATTGAAGAAGCCTTATGACTCGGCCTCGCATCTAGAAGCTGCTCCCTGAAAGAATCCTCTTCCTCGGTCTCTTGTGAAAGCTGTCTATACACCCACTCAGGGGTAAGTTTTCTCCCTCTTCCTCCCCGTAGCCAGGTCCCGATACCGCAGAGAAATGAACCAATTCGATGAAAGACGCAGCCTGGGTACAACGGCCCCCCTTTTTCCAATTTCTCATTTCCTCTTTTTTGTCTTTTCATCTCCGTCCGTTCCTTTTATTCATCCCTTTTAGCAATTCCTCCCCTTGGGAGGAAAAGGAGGGCCTCTCAAGGGGCAGGCAGCGTCCCTCGCACTCCGCCTTTGCTCCCGACTTCGCGTGCCGTCATGGTCACGGCCAGATCGGCGGCGACGTTGATCGTCACCTCAATCTTGCCTCCCTTCTTGACGCCCGAGACGGACGCCTCGGCCAGCGGTCTCCCAATCTTCCACACCTTTTCACGCTTGTCCTCTTCCTCGTCATCTTCATCGTCCGAATCGTCGTCCGAATCCTCGGCCTTGTTGTCGCCGTTCTCGACCGGCGGCTTCGACTTGGGCGGCGGCTTCGTCACCTTGATATGGGTGCCGCCCTCAACCACCTTGACGAGAAAATCGCCGCCGACGTCCTTGGGACAGCCGAGATGGACTATGCGCCGCGCCGGAGCGGCCGTCTCGGCCTGCATGACGGGCGTGAAGACGTCCTCTCCGTCGGCACCGACAGCCACGACGCCGATGGCGTTGGAGATGTGGTTGACCGTCGTCACAGCCGGGTGCGTCGACTGCTCAATGTCACCCGCCTCGTACTCCTGGATAAGCGAGGCCTGAAGCGCCGCTCCGCGCGCCTGCAGCTCCGAAGGATTGACGGCCGTCGTGCTCGTCGCCGGCGCCAGGATCTTGGTCGTCGCGGGAAACATGTCGGCCAGGTTGCGGGCGATGCGAGGCGTGTGTGACGTGCCGCCGCACATGATGACCTCGTCAATATCCAACACATCCAGCCCGGCCTTCTTGACGGCGCCTTCGACCAGCCTGTTGAAGCCTGATAGTACACCGCGGCTCAGCATCTCGTACCGCACCCTGTTGAGCGTCATGGAAAAGTCGAAGCCTTTCGCCAGACTCTCGACGCTGAACTGCGCGTTGGTCCCGAGACTGAGCGCCTTCTTGGTCGCCTCGGCCTCTAACCTCAACTTGGCCAGGCTCTTGGCATTGGAGCGCGGGTCGGTGTTGTGCTTCTTGATAAACTCCTTGGCGAAGTGATCCATCAGCGCCTGGTCCAGCTGTACGCCAGCGAACTCGTAATCGTGGACGGTGGCCAGGATGGTGTACATGCCGCCTCGGGAGGCCACGACAGCCACGTCAGACCGAGTGCCGCCAAAGTCGGCCACCACCACCATCTTGTCCTCGATGGTCGCTTCGGGCCGGGCATCGTAGGCCAGCACGGCGGCGACTGGGTCGGAGATGAGCTGCAGCACCTCGACGCCAGCGGCGTTGACGGCCTCGATCAACGACTCGCGCTGCTTCTGTCCACAGTCGGTCGGGACGCTGATGACGGCCGACGTCACCTTCTTACCGAGGTATTCTGAAGCCGAGTTGATGAGGCGCCGTAGATAGCGAGTCGCGGCCTCGGCCACGGACACGGAAGTTGGCTCGTCTTCCGCGCCCTTATCCTTGACAGAAAAGGTGACAGATCCGGCCGAGTCGAGGGGGTGTGCCGCGGCATGACAATGCGTCGGATCGATGGCCTTGAACCTGCGCCACGATCAGTCTTGAACCGCTTCCCTAACGCTCCGTTTCCGGCTCGTCCGTACTCTTTGCCCATGAAGTCTCGGAAGTAGGCTATCGTGTTGTTCGGATTCCGCACCAGGAACGCCTTGGCGTGAGAGCCGTAGTACTCGTCTCCGTCAACATAGGACAGGACCGTCGGAATCTGGCGATCTATCCGGGGCCGTCGGGTAATGTTTCCCTCTAGCGTCAGCCCAACACTCCCCCAGCTTATCATTCAACAGTCTAAGAGACTTTACCTCCGTCCTCATTGGCAATGACCTCAGCCTTGTCGTCCATAGTAAAGGCGATGGAGCTGTTGGAGTTGCCAAAGGCGATGCCAATCACCACCCGCTCAGCCGGCTCCAGGCCGGGCTTTGCGCCCCTGCTCTGAGACATTCGGTCGTCGTCGGTATCGATCTGGGTTTAGAGGGAGAGCTTTTATCGGGATAAATACAGCGTTCTTCTGAAGGATCGTCACAGTGTTCTTGACAGAAGACGAGAGAGACGACGTTTAAGGGAAAAAAAAAGTATGTAAGGCTCGAGGACGCGGTACGTACCTGCTCATCGTCAAAATCCTTTTCTGGGCAAAAGATCAAGACAGTCAACCAATGAAACAACGCTCAACAGGACTTCGCCCCACTCTTGACGACAGCCGCGCTGACATAACACAAAAAGTAAAACCATCCAGACTTGGATGGTCTGCCATCACGGGATACTGGCTATAAACCGCTACTCAGCAGGGCCAGAAACACCACCATGGCCACAGACCCGATTTTCGTCCTCCCGGGCGACAGTATAGACAATTCGCAGATACCTTCGCATCCAAAGAAGCAGCTACGTCTCGGCCCCGGTCTGCGCCATGTGCCACCCGGGACCATCCTCCCCTCGCTGGCCGGCAGGCTGGTGACGGACCGGCGCAAGAACGCCATGCACGTCGAGACGAGCGCCGGACGCGTACGTCCCTCTCCCATACATCTTGGAGCTCTTACGCTAAGCTGGGAATATTAGTACCTCGCACGAACAGGCGAGCTCGTCATCGGCACCATCCACAAGAGCACAGCAGATTACTACTACGTCCTCCTCTCCGACTACACCGCCCTCGCACTCCTCCCTCAGCTCTCGTTCGAAGGCGCCTCGCGCAAGACACGCCCTGTCCTATCCCCAGGCGCCCTCGTCTACGCCCGCGTCAGCCTGGCCAACAAGCACATGGACCCGGAACTCGAGTGCGTATCCGCCACGACGGGGAAAGCCGATGGCCTGGGGCCTTTGGTCGGCGGCATGCTGTTCTCAATATCTCTCGGTATGGCTCGGAGACTCATGATGCCAAAGGTTGCTGTGGATGGCAAGGTCGTTGTGCTGGATGAGCTTGCTGCTCTGGGCTTGCAGTTCGAGACGGCGACGGGGAGGAATGGTAGGTTCTGGGTTGATAGTGAGGATGTCAAGACGGTCATTGCTGTTGGGAGGGCTGTTCAGGAGACTGATGAGGGGAGGTTATCGGTAGAGGATCAGAGGAGACTGGTCAAGAGAATCACCAAGAAAATGAGTTGAAGCCCATGCTGCACTGGGTGAGGAACTCGGCGTCTGCGTAGCCAGCTGTGCATCTTCAGCTCGTCGATTTACAAGAGAAGTCAGAACATGGAGGTTACGTGAGCTTTCATGTCACGCCAGAAACCCTGCTCCCGGCCGAACAAGTCACAGACGCGCAGCTGTGTCTATGTATGCCTTGATCGTTGTTCCAGCAACAATCCGTCTATCAGTTCTGTCACTACGTCAACGCGAAGCCGGCGTACTCAAACACTCCATCTCTTTCGTACTCTCCAAGTGTAGCCTATAAACAGCTTCAAGAATTCTATCCAGAACATTCTTCAGGCCATATTCCCGGCTATATACATACGTGTATGTAGTTTAGTGCTTCGCTATAATACACAAAGATTCAAACCCTCGTTACAACAGCATCTCTCACTCAGACACCCTCGGGCCTCCATCCATCAGAACGATGACGCAGAGATGATCCTCGACGCAATCTATCCCAATTCCCCCGCCGTCATCGAACATCAACAATGACGGGGTTCTGCTCGTGACTCATATCGTGCTTCGACGCCATGTGTCTCCTCCAATTATCCCTTCGCGAAAAGGCCCTCCCACCAGCCTGGTTATACATGCACCCCGAAACTGGACAGTGAAACCTCCTCCTCTGCTCGTGCCTTTCGTTGATATGGCGATCGAGATGAGTTTTAGTTCCAAAAGCTCTGCTACAGGTAGGGTAGGTGCATTTGTGAGCTTTGCTGTGATAACGCTGGTGATGTCTGCGTTTGCCTGGTTGAGTCTCGGCTCTGGTGGGGAAGGGGACAGGGTTGACTTACTTGAGTTTGTGCAACTGGTCGAAAGCCTGGTCGCAGCCCGGTTCGTCGCAGACGTAGTTGCCACCGCCCGTTGCTGTGGTAGGCGACTTGGGCGAGTTGCTGGATCGGCATTCGGAGCTGGAGAGCGACAACTCTCCGGGGGTGTCGTGAGGTGGTAGAGTGGCCGGCGGCGAGAGGTCGACGAATGGGAGCACTTCTTGAGGCGTCGTCATGGACTGGTAGGATAGATGGCTTCCTGACTGGGCTTCTGCGGCGTTTGTTTGCGGCATGTTCTGCTCGCAATGTCTTGCCGGGACGGACTCCTTAGCTTCGTCTAGGAAAGCGGGTGGAGGGAGTTGCGGCGTTACAGAACGAAGCGGAGAGACGAAGGCTGACTGGACATTACCGAAGTCATCGTCTTGCTCGAGCTGGCCGTCAACTCCCATATCAGCGTCTCGACGCGGCCAAACACCGGCGACGGCACTCTGACAATCAACGCCTTCGTCGGCAAGATGCGCGGGAGGCGAGCGCCCAACGGAGTACTCCATCAACTGCTGCTCCGTACGATGCCAGACTTCAGCCTCCGTACTCGCCGGCATGATATCCATCGGGTTGACGGTTCCCGGAGCCGGATACGAAGGGGGCGACGGCTGAGGACCCATCCGCGTCTGCTGCTGCTGCTGCTGCTGCGGCCGCGGCGGCGTTTTCATCAAGTCGTTTGCACCGCATATTTCCGCGGCGCCGCTCGAGGGAAGCTGTCGGTCATGAGGAGGAGATTCGGTGCTTCCACTGGCCTGACCTTTCAGACGCTTGACTCTGTCTCCGATGAAGTCAACCGGCTGAGCAATATCACGAGAAGACGTCACTGGGATATCAGCAGCCTCAAGCGGTATCAAGCCGCTGTCGTAGTAGTAATCGGCACTCGCTCCCTGCCCCGGAGGAAAGAAGCCATCCCGCGGCGCCGAAAAGGCAAGAGACACGCCCTCGTCCAAAGCCGGAGACGCACAAGGCACCCTCCATCCTTTGACAGCGCGCGACAACTCGACATCTTCTTTGCACAAGTCGGTCGACGAAGGCCGCGCGCCGCTCTCGATGCCTGGGACTTGCGGGCCAGTCTCGACATCGGGTCCCGGTCGTCGACGCCGCTTGACCAGGCCGACGATGACGGGATAGAGACATAGGGCGAGCAGGAAGAAGACGATGCCCATGACTGTCCCCGCGATGGCGCCTTCGCTGAACTCGCGCCGAATCAGCATGGAGCCCATCGTCGTGGTAAAGGTCCAGGCCCGGGTGAAAAGGCTTCGACGTCCACAATTCAGATCATGGCGGGAGGTTAGTCCGTCAAGGATCGGCAGCTGATGGACGATTGTCGGTTTGTGGTGCTCAAGGACGCCTTTCCCGCGGAATCTCCATGGCAAGAAATGATGTGTAAGGCTTTCGGGCATTCATACACATCATACATATGTATAGCACAGCGAACAATCATGACAATACATACCTCCCTCCGGCTACTGGGCAGCCCGTCGTCCAACAGAATTTCCACTGAGGCGTTCCACTGAGGCGTTCCACTGAGGCGGGGTCTGAGTCTGACTCCAGAAACGCCCCCGGTAAGCCGTACCGTGCGGACACCGGCGCAGTTGGATGCATCTTCCCATGCGGCTTAACGGCCACAGTCAGAGTCCTTTGCCATCCATTGATCTCCTCTGCCATCTACAAAGTACCCTGCTAGGTATCTGTACACTTCAGACCCCTTCTCTCTCATATCAGCCTTCGCTCGTGCGGCTGATGCCTAAACGGATGACTCTCGCCGCGCCTCCTTACACAGTATCAGCACTTTTCTCCAGCTCGCCGCCCCATCCGGGGCAGATTTAGGCGCTCCAGCCGTCAATGCTGTCCATCCTGGCTGGCTCTCCATTATCGCACCATCTCGCACCATCTTCCCCTGTCGTTCGTACATGCATAGGTCTAGAGCGGCTCCAAGAATAGCCTCTTCTGTCTTACATACATATGTACACATGTACAGCAGCAGTCTTGGGCTAACTTGATCGCAATAGTCTCGGCCTGGTGCATCCTTTCCATCAACCTCGTCCATCAATCAGCCTCTCCTCCCCGTCACAGTCATCAATTATCCATCGTCCGGCCTTCTCCCTGCACCTGTTTCGACGAGATCCCGGTCTTACACCGCGGATCCGTTAATTGCCGCCCCCTGCGCCTTCTCCCAGCGTCGCAAGGCGTCCCTGGACCAAGGCTTCGGCCCAGACCTCGGAGAGATACTGGCTCCTGATTGTGCGTCCTTGGCGTGCGCCCCATTTGGTCGTCATGCTCGGGTGCATCACAATCACCTCGGCTTGTCTCGCTCGTGAGATGGCCACGTTTAACCGCTTCGCTTCATCCATGAAGCCCGCCTTCGTCGTACGCACCAGGTCGAGGAAGACGGCGTCGGCCTGATTTCCTTGCGCCTTGTCCACCGTCAGGACCTCGACCCTGTTCTGCCACTCCTGGGGCCAGTTCTTGACGCTTGCGGCGTATTGCCTGACCGACGTGCTGTATGGCGTCGCGATCATGATGGTCCCTGCACCTTCGCCGGTAACGGTGACGAAGGACTCGTCTTGCAGTAACAACTGCACTTGCTCCATGACCCATTTGTGATGCACGGGATTCCAGAAGCTTTCGCGCAGCTTTCGTTCCTCGCCGCCTCGGAGTCGCACCACGAGCCGGTTCTCCTTCATATCTCTGACGCCGCCGAGCCTCTCGAGGTAGTTCTTGAGGTAAAGTGTGCTGGTGGGATACAGTGAAGTCTCGTCGTACTCGGATCTCATTTGTGAGTCGTAGAACAGTCTGGACGGGAGCAAGTGCAGGTTGGCGAAGCTTCTCTTGTTCACCAGCAGCTTGTTCTTGATGGCGTCAACCGCCGCCGCTCGAGCCATGATGCTCATCCGCAACTGCTCCGCAAAAGGATTGAACTTGAGGCCCTCACGCTCGGCCGAACGTTTGTTGTCGCTCTTGACGAAGGGCTGCGTCTGGTTCACGTCTCCGGAGAAAATCCACGCAAGAGGGCTGTAAAAGGCAATGGGGATGAGCGTCGTGAGCTCTCGGGCATGCGGCGCCTCGTCCATGAAGATGATGTCTGGCGCAAAGAGTTTTGAGAAGTGTCCGTATGCCGCAACGGGCGTCGTCGCAACAAAGTCGGTCTGGGCCAGGACGGCGCGATACAATGTCGCCACCAATCTCCGCAACGTCTTCCAGTCTTCGCTCGTCAAGACTTGTCCGGTGTCCATGCGAGCGAGAAGCCTGCAGAGGCCCTCGAAGCACCCGGCCTTGTGACGTTCATAATAATGCCACGCCTCCTCGTCCAACGAGGGGGCCTCGTTGGAGTTGGCTGCCCCCCCGTTGGCGTTTTGAATCAGGCTGGCTGTGGTGAGGAACTTTCTCGTGAAGTCTGGCTCGGCGTCCTCTTCCCCGGTGGCTCTGGTCAGTTTGGTGCTGTGTCGAATTTCGTAGGGCCAACTATGCATCCGTATGATGCGCAACTTCAGGCCCGCGTCTCTGCAGAGACGGTAGTACCTGTTAGCCGCGTCGTCGACTGTCTTGTTGATGTCGACAAGGAAGAGGATAGGGGTATTGCGGCGCCGAGCGTTGGGGCTCTTCTTCGCATGGATGAGAGCTGCGAGTACCATGTTCCACTCCGTTTTGCCCGCGCCGGGGCAGCCATTGACGAAGAAGACTGAATTTGGAATCTCTTTGAGCCCCTCGAGAGCGGCCCGGTGATCTTCGTTGAATGCCTGGACTTTATCCACGAGCAGTTTTGGCATCCGGCTTCTGGGATGCGCAGGATCACGAAGCTGGGGGAACTCGTAATGAAGGTCGCGGTATCTAATGATGCCGCAGTGATTGAAATCTCGAATCATTCTGAAGGCATCTAGAGATAGCTTTGATGGACATAACTCAGCTAGCCGGTGTTCTCTTGTAAGACGATGAAGAGCTGCCAGCTCCGCGTCAAACGTCAGCGAGTTTGTGTCGTACTCGATGAAAATAGTCTGCTGATTCGAAGCGTCAACGCGAATGTGCGCAGAGTCGCTGATTGACGAGGCTGTCTGAAAAGTAGCCATAAGGTCTAGTTCCACAGTAACGCCCAGAGCGGTCTGCCAAGAGCGCGGAACGTCGACCTTGAAGGCAGCCTTTTTCTGCACCGGGCCCTTGTCGTCGAGATTCTCGTATGGGTTAGGAATGCGTGAAGCGGCCAAGCGAACAAGTGAAAAGACGCCCTGCGGACGGTAGACCTTGGCCTCCATGTCTATACTAAACCGGTCTGCCAGCGAGGGAAAAGCGTCGGCCGCCTCGCCAGTGGGTAACTTGACTAGGAACAACCAAGATTTGCTGAAGGAAGTCGTCAAGCCTGGTATGGGAGCGATGGGCCATGCGTGGAAGGGAAGCTTCTTCTTGTTCAGGCGGTCGACCACCTTGGACTCGTTTTCCATCTCTATGGACGTCCCCTGTTCATGCCGCCACACGTATTCCGCTTGATCAGGGAACGTGAGTTGCGGACGCAGCATCTGGGAGTAGATCGATTGATTAGCGGACGCCGACTGTTCTGATGCGAGGGAGACTGACCTGCGTCGGAAGCGGACGAGCCGTTTGATCAGTTGCTGGGGCTTCCATAGTTGATTTAAGGAGAACGATGAAAGGCAACCCCCCCGATGAGATGCGGTAGAAGACAGGCAGTAAAGAGCAGAGAGCAGAGAGCAGAGAGCAGAGAGCAGAGAGCAGATGTGATCAGGAGAGAAAGGGGCAGACAGTCTGAGGCAACAGCTGGAGATGAAAAGTGCGAGCTATTGTGGGTGGATGAGGCGAGCAAACAGCACGCTCTGAAAAATTTGAGGGCCCAGAAAGAAAGCACATGGGTGGGAGGTCCGTGAAATCCCAGAAATCCCAGAAATCCCTATGAAACTGGTCGAGGGCTTGGAAATGGTGGTGGTCACCTGACACCCGCTGCCCTCCTGCCTACCTACTACCTACGGTGATTAGGTAGGTGCCTGGTAATCAACAACGGTTATCTCTATCAGGGTCCTGACTTGGCCCCAGCGCTGGCCCAGTCCAGATCAGGGACCATCCAGCACCTAAAGAATCATCCGCTATACCTAGACGTCAGTTGGTCTAGGCCTGGCTCTTTCACTGCTCCGAGCCCCTGAGTGCAAACATATTTGAATTTTCAAAGACAGCAACTGGCCCTCTAGGTATGGACCGGTACAAACAGACGCTTCATACATCCTTCGGCACGGCACTGACAGAATTGGCATGATGTCTCAGGTCAAATCGATCACCAGTCTCCCCGTCACCGGCAGGTCGTCCTCGATCCGGATGACTCCCTCATAATCCTCGACACCGCCTGCCATCGGCAACAAACCGTCTTCCCTCATCAGACACTTTTTCAAATGCCTATACAAGACCTTCACCGTGTTTGGTGGGAATGCATTGCCGATCTGGCGGCGGATGTCCGTCCTGGTTCCGACAAACCGGTGATGATGCGGAAATCCCTGCAGGCAGGCAAGCTCTCGAACCGAGAGCACGCGTCTTCCACTCGGATGATACAACTCGGAGCTCGACGTTGTTATGGTCTTGACAAGACGACTGGCATCAAGGGGCATCCTGGGCATTGGAAATGTTCCGAGGGCTCTGATGTTATGATGGTCGTCGCGGGACGATATGCCCGCAATGGCCTGGCCGAAAGAAGTAAATGGCTTTGTGCCTCCTCCACCTGTTTCCGAATGGGAAGCCTTGGGGAAATATGGGAGCTCTTCCCCCGGGCCGGCAGCGATCATGACCAGCCGTTCCCGATCCTGAGCGCAGCCCCAGGTGCACAGCCTGAATCGCGGCCTCCAGCGAACGGAATACCCGCGGTATGTCAGATGGCTAATTACGGCACGCAGATAGTTCCGGTGCCTGTCGAATCCAATACCAAACGTTTCCTCGAGTGTCACCATGCGAGGACGAATCTTGTCGATGAGTTGGCAGCTGCCGAGGAAGGCGTCCATATTCTCGTCATCGTGTATCGACTCGTGTGTGTGAGCGGGCGAAAAGGGCTGACATGGGGGTGACAGATGCAGCACGTCGGTACGAATGTGTCCAGCCGACACGATGAAGTCGTGAACTGTCATTTGGTGAAGTTTAGTGCCCGGGAAGTTTAGCCTGTAGGTTTCGCAGGCTCTGTCGTTCTTGTCCATGGCATGAACCACGTCGAAACCTGCCATATCGGCTCCTCGCGAGACGCCGCCAGCACCGCAAAAGGCGTCGAACAGCGTGTACTTGTGAAACGGATTTGGTGCCTGCCGGACTGGCTGAGATCCTCGCCATTCGCCTCGCAGCTTCGACTCTTGAACTCGGTAGCCGACATGTGAGCAATCAGAGGATCTCATCCGCGCGAAAGCCACCTCGTTGATCTTCATGGTTCGCCCTCGCATCGTGAAATATAGCTTTTTGGTCCATCGGCAAACAAGAGGCCCATGACGCTTTATTTGATGCCGCTTTCCTCCCTGGCTGGTCGAGGCTGGGTTATGATCTGGCTTGGGAGCATTTGTCACGATCAGGTGCCGCTTGCGGACGACCAGGTTTTCATCGACGCCAACGAGAACCGGATCTTTACTTTCAGCGCTTTGATCAATGTAGTAAAGTAAGCACACCTCGTTCAGCTTCATCTGCATTTCCCCTTTCAGCTGTCTTGTTCGGGTGTATGGCACGCCGCGCAGCAATCGTTGTCGGTGACTATTCTCGGCAATGAACTCCAGGCGAATGAAATCGACGGCTTGGGAGCCCAGCGTTGTATGCATAACCTCGACGAAGTCTCCCTTCTCGTAACAAGTGCCTTGGATAAGGACTTTATTGATGACGAGATATCCAACAGGCAGGTTGCGTGCGTCGGTAACAGTGAGGTCTATGGCAATCGGTTCTAATGTGTCGGCTGCTTCTTCTGTGAGGTCTATCATGACCTGTTCCAGAACGTCGTCTTCGAGTTGCAAGGATTCATCTCCATTTTCGAGGGTCAGATCCACAGTTTCGTTCAAGGCTTCAGGAAGAAAGTCTAGTGTCACGGTTGACGCTAAACTCAAGGATCTGTGCCTTTGCATGATGAAGTGACGGCAGATATGGGACGAAAGACAGTGAAGGCGCCCAGAATAACAATAAAGTGCTGGAGTGTATGCAGACGCAGTTTCTCGAGCGCCGAGGAAAGGTAAAGACGGAAAGATGTAAGATAAGAAGAAGGCTCGACAGTGTAGAAGTCAGGAAATCATGCGAACGACGGCATCCGAGTGGAAGATCAAGAGTGCTAGCCAGCAGGCTCTTAGCGAGCGCAGAGTATAGAGGCGGAAGAGAGCGGACGGCGAAGGCCTTTCAAGAAGATAAGACAGATGGTGAGGGTTAGGGGGGGAAAGGTGTGGAAGAAGAAGGTAGTAGAAGCACGAGAATTTCGAGATAAAATACTTCATATTTACAGTGCTTATAGGAGTTTGAAAGACGAGAGAAATAAGGAAGAGTTAAAGAAGAAACACTAGAGAACAGAGAAGAGGGTTTTGCGATCTTTAGATCTCCACTATCTAGAGACAAAGGAAGATAGAAGGTGAAAAGAAGTGAGAACACTCAGAGACAGAGATGAGGGTTTCTATCCACACAGTACTTCAAAACAGTAACTCTCTTCTGCAGATATTCTAGACGGTGCTAGAAAGGTCATCTTGTTTCTAGTGATGGTAGATTCGGCGGTAGTGAGGGACCGTAGTTTGGGATGAGGGTGGATGAGGGTAACTAACCGCTGGCTTCTTGGGCGATGCAACAGAGGCTACGATCGTCATCTCGTTTATTATTTCTCTCGAAGCTGTCTCGTGAATAGGCGTTATGCAGAGGGAAACCAGACAGATGGTTTAGAGCAAGGGCTAGCTTCACCTGCGATGAGTATAACCGCTACGCTGAGCATCTCGTTCATTAAGTCTCTCGACTCTGCCTTGTGTATAGCGTCATGCAGATCAAGATAGACGACGCTGTTCCAAAGGCAGTGATGGCTGTTCATGCTGGCCGTCGGTGAATGTCCATCTCAGCAGCTTTTCTATCCCTACCATGGATTACCCCGACACGGCTCTCGTCATCCTGATGCACATGCGACTTCACCATACTCCGCGATACGTGTAGAAACCTCAGACTTTCACCCTGCCATTCCGCCCATCGTCGCATCCTGCAGCAAGGCTCGCTGCACGTCATTGATCTCATCAGTCGTCGCACAAACACCAAGCAATCCAGTCTCAACAACCTCTTCACCCACTCATCCAAGAGCGGGAGAATGCATACACGTCCATCGACGTCCAGCTTCAACATCTCACAAGTCGTACAAAACACGGCATCATCAGACTAAAACCTGTATTGGCCTCTGGCAACGACTCGAGCTTGTAGAACAGGCGCGGAAGGTTACAGGTCTTCTGCAACTGATATGATGGCGTTTCGCCCGTTGCAACTTGGCGCTCGAAAGAGAGGCAGAGACGGCAGAATACGAATGGGAGAAGGTGATGCAAATGACTCGAATTAATTAAATTTTTAATATGGTGAGCTGTACTGAGTTGTACTGAGTCGTATTGTCTTTGATGGTATCATTTGGTCATGTCAGTTTTGGGCGAGCGGATATTTGGGGGAGGACGAGATGTGCCAACTGTCGAGATGAGTCTCAGCAGGATATGACGACAGCAGCGGCCTCTAGTCTATAAAGACAACTGGAAATCCGTCGAAAGATCATGGACAGACAGAACCCATTGAACTCTTGTTGCCAACATCCGAAACACACACCAGTCACGACCAAACACGATGGCCCTCCACCAGCTGAGCCCCCTGGTGCAAAACCTCATCAGCACCATCAACGGAAGAGAAGGATGGCTCTCCGACTTCGAAGAAGCCATAGAAACCGCCCGTGAACACGCAGAGAAAGACATGAACGAGCAGAACATCCACGATCTATCCGACTTCTTCCGCTACGTCAACGACTTCCTCCACTGGATTCCGCGCGTAGACGGCGACCGAGACGAGCTCCTAAACAAGCTCTGCGTCTTCTACTGGGTCTTTGAGCAGCCCAGCGTTCGAAAGTACCAGTCGGCTCTCAACCCGGATGACGTGGCCGGTCCCTTGACGTTCCTTTCCAACTGGCTTGTTGCTTTTGCGCACCAGCAGGGCAATTTTCAGGATCAGCCCGAGTCCATCACTACCGAGACGCTCAAGACTTTCTACGATAACCCCCTTTACAATCAGGAGGCGGATGCCTGGCTTGAGCCTCGCGGGGGGTGGAAGTCGTTTAACCAGTTCTTTGCTCGGCGTTTGAAGCCTGGGTCTAGGCCTGTGACGGAACCGAATAATCCCAAAGTTATTGTTTCGCCTGCTGACTCCGTCTTTGATGAATGGGCTGATATCAAGGATGGCAAGGTGACGTTTCAAAGCAGCGGCACCGATGAGGTCAATCTCAAGGGAATCTCGTGGAAGGTCAGCGACCTCCTGCTCGACAGCGCGTACAAGGATAAGTTCAACAATGGCGTCTTCATGCACTCTTTCCTCTCCACCAAGGATTATCATCGTGAGCACGCGGCTGTTGGCGGCAAGGTTCTCGAGGTCAAGAATATCCAGGGCCAGGTCTACCTCGAGGTCAACGCCGATCCGACGAGCCGCAAGGGCGACGGTCTGGTTCCCATCAGGCCTCTTCCCCTACCGGGACATGGGAAGAGGCGTTCTCCGCGGGACGTCATCCCGCCTAACCGCGCAGGCTATCAGTGGTGTCAGACGAGGGGACTCGTAGTTATTGACGCGGGGGATGTCGGCCTCGTCGCTATTCTGCCCATTGGTATGGCTCAGGTCTCGTCTGTGGTCATGACGGCTACTGTTGGCTCGACCTTGGCCAAGGGCGAGGAGATATCGTACTTTCAGTTTGGGGGGTCTGACATTGTTGTCGTATTCGAGAAAAAGGTGAAGTTTGAGAAGGATATTGAGGGCAGGCATAACAAGGTTGGCGAGAAGATTGCTACTTTTGCTTAAGTAGTGGACTGGTGGATAGTTTCGAGTCTGAGCAAGTAGTAGTCAATATTAATCTCGAGTCTTTGTCGAGGAGGAGACAGGGAAGCGGCTTGGATAGGACGATGCTTGTTGACGACTCAGCTCGTGTTATGGTGGCCAGTAGCCACTCACAGGCTCACAGCTCATCATATCTTGAACCGAGGCATGTCTTTGTAAGTACCGTCCACCGAAAAGACAAGTCGACAGCACGGTCAACAACACCCTCGGAGCCCGGGACGCGTTCGAAAGGTTCAGGATGAGGAGAGAAGGGCTGGATAGTTGTGAACAAGTTTATGCATAGATGACACTATTTCAATTTGAAGCCGGGCCAAGTCTGTTCCACGAGAGGGCTGATGAACCAAATGATTCGAGATCTTGGTACATGACGCTTTTCGCTTCTGTTGCCGCATGCGGTCAAAGCAGATTAGATCAAGATGGAAGTGAGCCCTCGGCGTCCCAGGTACAGGCACAGACTGGTTCGCACCGACTTGCCGGGAATTCGGCGAGTTGTGGCCGAGGGCGCAGGGTTTGGTGTGACGATGCTTGTTCTCTATTTTTGTTTCCTTTCACCGACTGCTCGTCTATGCGACGGCCATGGCCATGACGTGTACCACATCCTCCTGGACAGCATAGAGTCCGCGGCTCTATCTCCGTTGCGAGGCCGGAAGAGATGCCCCCTAATAAAGGCTCATCTGTAAAGTCATTTGTTGGAGAGTGCCACTCACCAAAGGGCAGATGGCAAGGGAAAAGAAAATTGCGACGAAAAGCCGATGGCACTTGACGACGAGGGGGGCACGGATCGACGATGCCCGGTTGGTGGAGGGTTGACGAAGGGGCGAGCGCACGGTTGTTCTTCTACTCACATCATTGCCGCAAAACGTCGGCATTAAGAATGCGAGCCATGATGGCATGCCACGAGGTTGCCGGCTACCGACCGAGACGGACCCTGAAGTAGGGGAACGCCTAATGCTCCGAGGGTGACGAGAGCCGCGCTAGCAGTACAGCTGTGCCAGTAAGTTGACCATGGTCTGGACGATTGAAGGTGTAAGTCGTCGAAGAAGAGACGGGGGGACGTTAGCCAGACCAGGCTGAGTGTGGATTTTCTCCTCGTCTTCCTCATCACCCCTCTGAGTCTGCTTCAGCCGTCATAGACGGCCAACAGGGTCTCGTTCCCATTCTTCATCCGGGAAATACATAGACGTCAGTTCCCCATATCGGAGCTGCAACTTGGGTGGCGAATGAAGAGAGACAGGGCAAAAGAAAGCAAATGAAAAGAAAAGGCGGAAAGGGAAAAGGCCTCCAACATCCAAAATGATAGCGAAAAGGGGCAGCTGGTTGGCTTAGCTGGACTTGGTCTCGGGAGGCTCTATTCCCGTGCAGGGCGGGGATGACTTCCGGCGACAGGGATAAGGTCGCCTATCGCCCAGAGAGGGAGTCGGCAGTCCGGCAGTCCGGCATTTGTATGTATGTATTCGTACATAGCATATGTACATGCATACAAATAGATATATGCATGTGTCTGCGTCTATGTATGAGAGTGTGTGAGGTGAGTCTTCGTATCTTCGTATACGGCGGAAGCGAGACGCGGCCTGCCGCCGATCGGTCACCGGTCTGCCTCTGTCTGTGCCTCTGTCTGTGCCTCTGTCTGTGATTGTCTCTGCGGACCCAAGACCAAAAGAAACGAGCCAGCGAAGGCGATGCAAAGCCGCAGTAGTCGCGCAGCATCGGCCAGACTTGTATCCTGGTTCGGGCAGCAGACGAGATTGGGCGAGCCGGGGGGAGGGGTGAAGGAAAGGTCCGATAGGGCCTCTGATAGGGCCTTGGATACATAGGTAGGGAGGAAGCACGCTGGTTCATTGAAGAAGACGACGTTGCCTCTGAGCAAGCGCTTCATCAATGCTCGACAGAGGGCGGAAGGAAATCTGTGATGCTCGTGATAGTCCGAAAGCTTGCACTGTTCGAATAGTCACGCCGATAGTGATGATGGCCGTGCGCGCTTGTAGACGCACGGCCGACTCGACCCCGCAAGCACTGTGCCGTTCGGCCCCGTTCCGTACCGCGGACGAAGCAATTAAGAGGGTGGGGCCCGCGGATAAAAAGAAAAACAAGTGTCTCGAGTAGTACAGTGCACTATTTGCCGTCTGCACTATATGGCGCGACGACCTGCACTGTGTCACCTCCTTACTCAGCACAAAGACGGACGAAAAGGCGAAAACGCCTCAGACCTCGTCGGACCATCACCAAGCAGTGAGCACCGAATCAAAGCGTCTGTTGGCCTACTACGTCAGTCGGTTGGACGGGTGGACCACAGCCTGCCTGTACCTGTTACAGCCCTTTGCGCTGACTCTCTCTCTCTCTCAACCATCTCCAGTCACCGCCCTCTTCGGCCAGGATGAGGGTTGTCTGCAGCTGTCATCCCTCCGGATTCTCCCTCCCAATTATCCATCTCCCTCCCCTCATGGCCAACCTCTCATTACCTACAGACGTCGGACCGATGACGGACCTCGGTAGCTGCCTCTGGTCTTGAACCTTCTTCCTCGATGTTCGTACAGCAGGAAAAGAAAACAGCCCCAAGAGGAAACGGGAAAAGAAAGAGAAAAGGAAAAGGAAAAGTGCAAGGCACCACTCACTAACACCAACACCCTCGCTGCCCACCCTCGTCGTCATCGGCATGGTGCTACTGCTCTCAAGCTCGTTGCTTCTTCCAGCTTCCCTGTCCATCCTCCCGCTCCCTAACCCTTGAACCGCCTCCCACCCCCCCCCCCTCCCCCTCCTTCTCGACCATCCAAGACAGCCGCTTTCTCTTCCGTGCGACCAGCAGAGACAAGAGCCCTTAAACCTAGTCCTCGATCTACCTCGAGACACTCAAATGCGCACAAGCTCGTCTTCACCCCCACACTTCTGGATCGGAGAACCAAACCCCCCTGGTCTTGTGAAGCTCTATTATTTGACTGTGGCTGCCTCATCCCCGGCCTCTCACTGTGAGTCCTTCACGTCTGGCCACGCAAGACATCCTCGCCTTTTGCCTCTGCTTTGTTCTCTTGAACGTGACAGAGGTGGCTTGGTCCTCGTGGATAGGTGTGCAAGGTTTCCCCTCCTGGGTGGCTTCGGATGCTCACACTTACACCAGGACAAAAGAGGTCTCTTTCTCTTCGCTTGACTTGCCTGGTTACTGGCGTCTTGCACACCTCCTCGATACAATTACGATAATGGACGAGACTCGCCCATCGCCTCAACTTGGCGATGCTCTCTATCGAGCTGCCGTTCTCCAGCTGCCGGAAGACCGGTCCGAAGATCAGCTTGATCTTCAATTACTGGCAAAAGCCCACGGCCTTGGCATTCGCGCCTCTTTACCCTCCGTATCGCATCATCGCCCCCGCGCCGTTTCAATCGCTCTGTCCGATTCGTCCGCCTCGACATTTCACGACCAGCTCTTCTCCAACGCTTCCGACGCGTCCGCCAGCAGCTTTTTAACTCCCCATTCGTCCATCATTGGGCCCCCGAGTCTGGACGTGTCCGACTCGTCTCGCCAGTCCAAGACTTGGAGCTTCTCCTCGTACGACAGATTTCTCACTCAGCATGGCGCCGCTCGCGATTCTACCAACTCCGCCCGACCATCTGCTCAAAACGAAAGCTCAGCACACAGCATCTTTAGCGTCAGCACCAAAATGAGCGGCTTCTCTGGTATAAAAAATCGCATGATGCTCCGAAGAAAAGCCACACGCTACTTCGAGCCCAGCTTGTAAGGGCCCATTATGCAGTTCGATCCTGACGCGTCTAACTCGGATCAGATCTTGTTGGAGTTGTCGACACACTTTCGATACGACGATGGCACTTCGAGTCCTGTCTTGCGGTCACGTTCACTGCGTCGACTGCTTGAGGCAGAAGACGAAGGAGGCCTCAATCGACGAGTCCAAGATGCCCCCTAGTTGCTGCGCGCCTCTACCAGCTACCGTCATCCAGGCTGTCCTCGATCTGCCCTCTCAGGAGGAGTTTCTTAGGGCTGTCGTCCAGTTCGGCACCCCACGCGAATCACGCATGGTCTGCCCGAGCCCTTCGTGCGGCGTCTTTATCCCCCGTCGGAGGCATGTCGATGCCAAGGCGCCCTTTACCGCCACCTGTCACCGGTGTCACAGCCGGGTCTGCACCCTGTGCAAGCATGATGCTCATCCGACTGGCCAGGATTGCCCTCGAGACGCCGAGGTTCAGGCTACGTCTAGAGCCGGCTTCGGGCCCGGTCGCAAGAGGTGTTACAAATGTCGACGATTGGTAGAACGACTGGACGGCCCGACTCATTTGATATGCACCTGCGGTGCCCAGTTTTGCTCCATGTGTGGAGGAGTGTGGGATACGACGGTCGGATGTCCTAATATCTGCACCAATGACGAAGACTATGTTCGTCGTCGAGATTCGGATGACGGCACCTTTTCCGTGCCGGATGCCGTTGATGCCGCGGCCGAGGCGGAAAGAGAAGCCGCCGAGCGACGGTCCGCACAGCACTTGGAGATGAAGACTCTGCAGCTCTCTCAACGGCGAGAAATGGATCGGTTCTGCGACTTTGAAGCCGAGACGAGAGACGCGGTTAGAGAAGAACACTCCCTACGAAAATATGCCCTGGCAAAACAGCACTCCACCGAATCAGCCAGGATGAAGGAGAAGCAGGCCAAGGACGCATCGCAGCTGGAAGACAGCCAAATAGCCGAGGAGATGGAGCTCCGTGCCACGCTCGAACAAAGCGAACGGACGATCCGAGTGCGCATCAAGCACATGGAGGCCTACTGCGAGGGCCTGGGCCGGAATCCAAGTGGCTCCCAATTACCTCCTCGCGTCGTGACGGAGGAGAATCTCCGGGCCTTGGGGCACCAGTATAATATCCGGGATGACATGGAGCGTCAGCATCAGACCAAGATCAACATGATGCGGGATAGGCAGGCGAAGAGGATGGAAGATTTGCTCGACAGCCAGCACGAGGAGCTGGAGCAGTTGGCGAACCAGCAGCAGACGGATAAGGCGAACCTGGACGAGGCATTGGCCGGTGAAGACGAGGCCATGGAGAGCACCTTTACAGCTCGGACTGCGCGGCTGAATGCGCGCTGGCACTTGGCTATCGAAGTGCTCTGCAAGGAACTCCAAGACAAGACCGGCGCCAAGTACGCATCAGTGCCGCCGCCCGCCTGGCCGACGATGACGAGCAAGCTGAGCCTATCGATGGGCTGCCTGGAGCTCGCGGCTTAGCGACGGAACACTTGTGTGTGTGTGTGTGTGTGTGTGTGTCGTCGGTTTTACACGAGCATTACCGTGGTCGTATCTCATACGTTTCTTTTGTGCGGTGGCGATCCGAGAGATATTTGTGTGAGTGAGGCCTGGGCGTCTTCGAGTTGGGCGTTTGCAGTGGAACGTGATTCTCTTTCCTTTCTCCTGTCACTTTATAATTTATGAAGATTGATAATTTCGTGTCCGATGCCAGGCAGTAAAAAGGGGGGTTGTAAAGGGGAGCAAGCAGGATGACAACGATTCTCTGGCGGCTTTGAGCAGTGAAGATGACTGGCCGATGCCTCATGACCGGTTTCAATATATGTCTTGTACATACTGAGAACGCGACGGAGTTGAGCTTCGCGAATCACTGATGCTGGTTGCTTGCTTGCCTTACCCGAAGTTGATTGCACGGCTGTCTAGAGGCTCCATGACACAGTCAATGTTCACGAGGCTCGGATGGATCGAGATGCGGACAGCCTTGCATGCAGATAGTCTCTTCACAGAGGTCTAGAGCGATCTGACTCTGGCGGCGAGACCCGGCGCTGGATCCCGTGGCGTGGAGCCGAGGGGTCCGCGCTATATCATGGGAATCGAGTGATGCCCGTGATCGGAGATGGACATGCGAGGACTCTGTGATGGGAGAGTTGGTGTTTCCGCTGAGGAGGGTAGGTTTAGCGAGATGGAGCCGGCTAGAGGGTTTCCGTATCCGTCTCTTGCCGTGGCGATGCTTGCCTGTCGGGAGGTTTGGAGACTGGGTGGCGATGGGGGATGTTTGTATGGTGTGAGCGGAATGGTTCGTCTGCGGACCGTTCTTGGGGGATCGTCGTCGGGGGTGGGGATTGGTAGGAGGAGCTGAGGCTATGCGTAAGGCGGCCGCGTCAGATCTGCAGCTTATGAATGCAGAACAGGGGGTTAGGAATGATCAAGTGATGCTTCGGCTTCACCGGGTGGGGATGCTGAGACCTGCTTATGCTGTTCTGCGGGTAGGGTAGGGATGGTGATGGGGTAGGGCTGGATCTGTTGGGGTTGATGCGTTGGTTGGTTGGGGGCGTGGTGCTTGCTGGGTGGTGTGTTGGCTTGGCTGAGTCTTGGCTGGTGGTTTGCTGGGGGTGGATGTGATGCGGGTTTGGTGTTGAGGGGAGGGGGGATCTTGATGGGATCTTCGCGGGTTTGGTTGATGGGGACTCGAGAGCTTGGACTTTGGCCGAGGAGATTCTTTGTTGGCTTTGACTTGTGATGGGGGTTTGTATCTTGTGAGGTTGGAGGTTGTGAGGTTGGAGGTTGTGAGGTTGGAGGTTGTGAGGTTGCGGGTTGTGAGGTTGTGCGTGGACAGACAAACCCTCGGCTACTCACGGGTTATCGACAAGTACTTGCTCATCGTCTCGACAGAAGTGTCCGTCTTGACTCCAAGACCGGCAGTCTAGACTTGTCACATCCCTCCGACAAGACAGGACTGACCGTCGTCATCAAAAGCGTTACCCCGGAGAGCATCTCTCGTTCAACGTTTTCCCAACAACGATCAAGGAGACGAAGAGGCAGCCAATACCCAGCTCACGAATATATAGCCTCGAAATCTATCCCCGAAAGCAGCCGTCTATCACCGCTCGTCCCCGCGTGTCGAAGCACCATCCCCTCGCTCAGATGCCCCGTCTTATCCCCCCACCACATACGACCTGTCTCGTCCGTCTCCCAGTCGTCGACGAGATCGGCGATGGTCTGCAGGTGTCCCATGGTCGCGGGCTGGCAGCCTCTCGGTCGACGAAGGGCCAGGGAGGTGGCGAAGACGGCTAGGAGGAAGGCCAGGAATGCGTATAATGCGATGCGTGGGTACACGAAGATGACGACGGTAGCGAAAACAGTCCCCATCAAATCGGGATATCCGTACGAAGCCATGGCCTGGGAGGCGGCCCAGTGGAGCGCTGCTTTGGCGACGAGCAGCACTGCGTTCTCCCAGCTCGAAAGGGCTGCACGGAAGGGACTGGTGGACAGCTGCAGTCCCTTTGCGCCTTGACGAGTCTCGCTATGGGCGCTTCTCCAGCTGGATTCGTCTCTCGACATGTTGACGATGAGCTCGACGCAGTGAAGACCGATGGTCTGCAAGCCCTGGATAGCGGATGTGAATACCAGGTTCAAGATGGCTTGCTGGCTGTACGAGTATGACTGGCTGTACGTGTACGGCCGGCTGAAGGAGAAAGTTTCCGGCAAGTTATACATGAGTCTCGGCGGAGCAGGGAACGAGACCCAATTCCAGGAGCAGTTGCTCGTGATAACCCACTCCAGCGCCGGTCTCCAGCATTTGAGGCCCGATCTCTCGCGGGCGAGCACCATGATTGTGGCTAGCCAGGCCACGGCAGCGGCGGCGAGGACCCAGAGGAAGATGAGGATGTAGAACACGGAGCGCTGTGCTTTGATCATGGTCCCCTGGCGTTTGAGCGGGTATGATCCGAGGATGGAGTGCTGCTGCTTCTGGTGGACTGAGAGCATGCTTCTTCCCGGTCGGTGTGTCAAGCTGCCTTTCTGCATGGCGGCCAGTGTCGTGTTGAGTGGGTTGGAGCTCCAGGTTGGTATTAGGTGGCTGCTGGATATGAGGCACCACACTGCGATTGAGGCTTGGCCAGCGAGTGCGATTCCTAGGCCTATCAGAGCGATTGCATTCAGTGCAGGTCGAGTCGGAGGCCCGTCCCTGTCCGCGAAGAATACCTTGTTGGGGTCCCCGCGCAGGAGTACCAGAACGGATGAAGAGCCGTAAGAAAGTACCAAGAAGAAGAGGGTTGCCGCGTTGCTGTACCACTGGTTGGGGCCGCTCTTGCTGGAGCTCGTTAGCAGCCGGATGTTGGTGTTGTAATCGAGTCTCTTCTCATGGTAGAGGGCCCATCGCAGTGAGACGGAGTGCACGAACATCATGCCATCGATGGAGAGTGTGAGGATGACGTTGACGCCTAGAGTGAGGAACTCCTGGCCTAGAGAAGACATATGAACGGGAACGGACAGGGTAAGGGGGTTCGTTGCCATGATGTAGGCTCCGGATGAGAGGGAGATGAGGGAGAGAGCTGTGCCGGCTGCTATGGCCATGATGCATCTTTTTCTTGCGCTGGCTGCTTCGTCAAATTTGGGGGCTTCATCGTCATCAGCCGGCTGGTGGACGGAGGGCGGGTGATTTCGAAGTGAGGCTGCTGGAGACATGTCTGCATCCAATTGACGTTCAGGGCGTTGCGACGTCTCGGAGCACGCGCTTTCCTGGCGGCTGAAGACGAGGTCGTGCCCGAGAGGGCCACGGGTGGTAATCTGACGGGACATGAGGCCGCGTTGTGTTGAGACATAGGTACGCGGGATGAAGAAGCATTGGATCGATGAGGACTGAACAAACGAGGACGAGGGTATATAAAAGCCATGATATCTATCACCTTGCTTTTCTTCGTGGGGGCTGTGTGCTTGCTCGGGCTCTACCTGTCTTGGTTGTTGGTTATGCTGCGCTTCCCGGGGGATACCGCGTTGCGAGCGGTGGGATATTTATATGTCATGTTTCTGTTCCGGAGGCTGTGCTTGTAAGCCCAGAGGTTGGACCGATATGAGATTGCACTCTGTCTGCTTATCGTAGAGCCACATGGCTTCTCGGGGCTTGACAATGATAGGCTGAGGAGCTCCGTTCGGCGGTTGGTGCGACGTGAGAGTCTGGCTCGGAGTCGGAGCTGAGCTCAACTGGCTTACTGAAGGGGCATCGGCTTGTCTGTCGTGCAGGCGAGAGATGACAATCAATCTTTTGGCAGCAGTATTGTAACGGTTTATTTCCTGAGGAATATTCTCATGTAAGAGGTCTGGAAACCAACGTTCCATGTCGAGATATAGCCCATGAGTCGAGCTCGATTCTCGTTACACTTAGCCGACGGTCAGCGCACGTCGTCGGCTCATAGTTCGGAATAACAAATCTCCGCGACCTCGATCAGTCCACGTGACATGCGTGCATGCGCCAGAAAAACCCTGGACACACAATCGTCACACACCTTTTTCCCACCAGCAACCGAATTTCTCGCGCCCGCCACAACCACATCCTACGTCCGTCAACGACAGAGAAAGAGGAAAAGATGGATACCGCCAAGAATCCCAGCAAGCTGGTCAAGGTGACGCGTGTCCTTGGCCGAACCGGTACGGATTGCCCGGATTCCCGCCCGACCACCAGGGGAAAGAATACAGCTGGCTGCGTGCTGCGCGGCTCGAAGTGGGTTTTCAGAGAGGACGGAGATGGCTGACAAGGAGGTTTAGGCTCGCGCGGTGGCGTTACGCAGGTGCGCGTCGAGTTCATGGATGATCAGAGCCGGTCTATTATCCGAAACGTCAAAGGCGCTGGTATGACTGTCAACCCGGACCGCCCTCTCTGCCGTGCCCTCCTTGTATCGATCTTGCACTGACTTTTCCTCTACAGTCCGCGAAGACGACATCCTGTGCCTCCTCGAGTCGGAGCGTGAAGCCAGACGGTTGCGATAGGCAAAAGGCGAGGGGACGAGGTGGAGCGGTATCGTCCATGCGGAGGAGAGCCATGCGTGCTTGCGATGGATATTGGCCGGGCGGAAGCATGTATAGGGTTTTCGCTCTTTGCTTGTTAGCTGTCACAATGCGCATATGCTTTGGCCGAGACGGTTGTGATGACTGATGAAAGGAGGGCGCTTCTTCATGCGTGTTTGGGATTGTGCTTGACGGCGAGAGCGTGTGCTGAGATTGAGTTGGGGCTGGAACGAAACGGCCCTGACGTACATGTGTAGACGTGCGGTAAGACGGGGATTTGAGGTGAAGTTGTCAAGGCGAGCCGAGACGATGAAGCTGGGCTCGGAGAGAACGAGCGGGCATACATAGTAAACTGTAGCTCGCGGGCATCTCGAGCGGCTGAACAGCGGGGGTCAATGACTGCAGTCTGCGCTGGTCCATGGACTGCCACAGCGAGTCCATCCATGCCCTGAAGCCCTGTAGAATTAGAAGCCCGCCCTCTGCCGCCCTGAGCCGCTCCGGGCCTCGTCAGCCGTGAGGCGCCATCTCCCCACAGCTGCACGCTCACTGGCGGTGGGTCCCTGAAAGTACATGAGAAGACTTTTCCTCGCCGCAGATGATCGTCACCTCGCCGCAAAAATAACACTTCGATATACTCATCCCCATGAATTAAGCAAGTTTCCCTCCGTACCTCGATTCAAGCCACGCGACCCCTCGAAACCTCATCCGACCCCCTCCCGTCTTCCTGGATTCTCTGCCTGTAATACCAGCAGTGCATGCAGTGGGTGCTCTCTGTCCACTTCTCGACTCCCTCCAGACCAGCTGCCTCTCCTCCTCTTAATCCTCCTGCTGCTCCGGTTTTGCATCATTATCATCACATCGTTATCAATACATCTTTACCTACCGCGTTATACTATTACTACGAAAAGTCGGCTCGAGTTCGTTCCGGCCACGCGTGCCATCCTCACGACATTTTCTTGGTGGCCCTCCTCTCCCCCTCGAATCGCTTGGGCCGCCGCGCGGCAGACGGATCCATCAATGATCGTCTCGCCTTCTTCCCCCTGAGCCTGCGATTAACCGGGCGTCATGGCGGAAAAGCGCAACTCGGTCGTCCAGCTGGACCGCCAGAGGGCCGACAGTGTGGCCGTGACGGAAAAGGATCTCGATGGCGCCTCGAGCGGCGGCCGTCGAAGCGATGATGTCGTGGCAAATGCGCCACAGAGCCCCATCTCTCCGGTCGCCTTTGACAGCGCGCTCTTTCAGCAGGTCCATCAAGTCATGGCCTCGGAGGTTGGCCTTTGCTCTGAATGTGTTTGGTGGCCTTTGCTGATACTTTTTTTTTTTTTTTTAGTTGAGCATACCCACGCTCTTGACCCGTCTCAAGCAGAGTATTGCTTCGGCCAAGGTATGGTTTTCGCTTGCAGGCTTGACTATCGGAGACTCACGCGGTTGGATGCAGGAGTTTGCCCTCTTTCTGAAGAAACGATCCACGTTCGAAGACGACCACGCCCAGAGCCTCAAGAAGCTCTGTCGGCTGACGCTCGAGAGCTCTCGTCGACCCGAGCACCGACAGGGCTCCTTTGCCCAGTCGTACGAGGAGATGGTCTTCATCCACGACCGCATGGCCGAGAACGGCTTGCAATTCGCCAACTCTCTCCACCAGATGTACGAGGACCTCATCGAGCTAGCTGCCAGTGCCGAGCGGGGTCGAAAGATCTGGAAGAGCAACGGGATGTCGGCCGAGCAAAAGGTGGCGGACCTCGAGCAGGCCATGCGCAAGAGCAAGGCCAAGTACGATTCTCTGGCCGACGAGTATGACCGCGCCAGGACGGGCGAGACCAGGCAGGGCGGCAAGATGCTCGGTGCCTTTAAGGCGCACAAGTCGGCCGCTCAGCACGAGGAGGATCTTCTTCGCAAGGTCCAGGCCGCGGACCAGACATATCACGGCCACGTCGACGCCCTGCAGAAGGAAAAGTCCCATCTCCTCTCGACGGCCCGACCGGAGGCAGCCCAGGCATTGCAGGAGCTCATCGCCGAGACCGACGCCGGCGTGACGCTTCAGATGCAAAAGTTTGGTAGGCAAATCGCTGCATCTTCTGACGGACATGAGAGTGCTGACCGTCTTCGCCTCAAGCGGCCTGCAACGAGAGACTACTGCTGGGCAACGGCCTGATCATCAGTCCTCACGGCGGGCAAGACACGGGCAGCGTCGCCGCCCAGCGCCGGAGCCTACGCGAAGCCGTGGCAGCCATCGACAACACGAGGGATCTACATGTCTTCGTGGCCGCTCATCACGGCAAGATCCAGCCCAAGGCCGAGGTCCGATACGAGCGCAACCCTGTCGGTAGCCCCCCTTCCCCCTTGGCTGTGTGTGTGTGTGTGTCTGTGTGTGTGTGTGTGTGTGTGTGTGTTTGTTTGTGTGTGGGCGTCTGCTGACTTTGACCCCTTTTTCTTACTCGTCAGCTCCTTAATCCGCCGGCTCAGACTGCCGCTGCCGTGTCGGCGCCGCTGACGATGAACCCTCCCACCGTCAGCCAGACACCGACCTCCTCCTTTTCCGCCTCGGTGCCGCCGGCGGGTTCGCGAAGCAGCACCGGTAATCTCGGGCCCATGGTGTCGCCTGACCCGCCGAAGCCGCTGCAGCCGCCGCCTCACACGCGGAGCTTCAGCCATGGCAACGCGCTGCAGCAGCAGCAGCAGCAGACGCAGACGCAGACGCAGACGCAGCAGCCTCGCTTCGGCAACGGCGCCTCTCAGGGGCCGCCCCAGCTGGGAGCCCTACCGTTCCAGGGGGGGCTGCCGGCCCCTCCATCACAGGCCCGGTCCGGGTCCCCGCAAGACGGACGCTCTCCCGCTTACGGACAGTCGCTGCCCGTCTTCGGCGTGCCGCTGAGCCGGCTGTACGAGAGGGACAGCCTGGCGGTGCCGCAGACGGTGCACCAGTGCATCCAGGCCGTCGACCTTTACGGGCTGGGCGTCGAGGGCATCTACCGCCAGTCGGGCTCGCTGAACCACATCAACAAGCTCAAGGCCATGTTCGACGCAGGTGAGAGCTCGGCTTCTATCCATGGCTGCTTGTTCTTCTGTCGTCGCTGACATGTTTCGAGGACAGATTGCCAAAACCCGGCGCTCGACTTTCGCAACCCGGAGAACTTTTACCACGACGTCAACAGCGTGACGGGCCTGCTGAAGCAGTTCTTCCGCGACTTGCCGGATCCGCTGTTGACGATGGAGCATCACGATGCCTTCATCGCCGCTGCCAGTGCGTTTGTCCCTCCCCACCAACCAAACCCTTTCTTTGCCTCTTGACCTGACAACAGGCCGCAGAAGAAGAAGACGACGTGGTGCGTCGCGACTCGATGCACGCCATCATCAACGCCCTCCCAGACCCAAACTACGCAACCCTCCGAGCCCTGACCCTCCACCTCCACCGCGTGATGGACGGCTCGCACGTCAACAGGATGAACTCGCACAACCTGGCCGTCATCTTCGGCCCCACGCTCATGGGCTCCGATCCGAGCACGGCGATTGCGGACGCGGGGTGGCAGATCAAGGTGATTGATACCATTCTGCAGAATACGTATCAGATCTTTGACGACGATTGAGGGAGGCTTTTGGTTTAATGGGGTTTTTTGAGTCGTGGTCCTCGTGTAAGAGTATTGTTGATGTTGAAGCGGCTCGTCCCGATGACGCTATCTTGTTTGCAGTGGCTTCATTCATGTGTTTTATTCTGCTAGCCTTGATTACTTGCCGTGGTGTGCAATGGATTTGTTGATGTGCATCTTGTTGTGTTGTGAGTCAATCTCTGCCATATACTGCCTACCTACATAGGTAGTAGGTACGTAGACGCCCTGCTGGATATCTGTCGTCTACCCGTTCAAGTTGCTACTTCTACTGCTGCTGCTGCTTCCGCTACTGCTAGGTACTACTGCTACTGCTACTACTGCTACTTCCATTACTTCTACTACTGCCACTTCACTAGGTTGGCTGTCCTGTATAGAGAGGCGGGGATCCCCCTAGTAGAGATCTGCCTAGACACGATTAGGCTTAACTACGCCGTCCGCCTCTACTCGCTCGACGCCTAATACCCTCTAGTCTAGCGATCGCTTGAGCGGCGTACGACCCTACGGAATAAGGCCCTTTAGCTAACTAACCTATAGTAGACGTACGCGCTCTACTAGGACTTCCCCTAACCCGAGATCGTAGCGCTACACTAGAGTAAAGCCCTAAGGCCTATGTATGCTAATAAGACAGCTACTATAGTTAACTTCTACGAGTAGCTTACTTTCCTACTTTCTAAGGACATTATAGTATATACTAATAGGTCTCTTCTAATCCTTACCCCCCTTAAGTAGCTTAACGTTAACGAGGTTAATAAGCGTAGCTATAAGGACTAGTTAGCTAGTTATAGCCTCTTAGTTTAGAGAAACAATAAATACCTTATATAAGGTATAGAATAGCTACATTATGTAGAGGTTTATAATATAGAGCTCTAGGGTATATATAAAGGCCTCTATATAGCTATTAAGGTCTCTTAGGCCCTCCTAGCCCCCCTATAGATATATATCTACTTTAATAACTAGGCTACTATAACTAAGCTTAATAGTACCCTTAGTAGCTTATTATAATAGCTTATACTCCTCTTCTAAGACCTCGTAGCTTACTACCCTAACTAAGTTTACATCTGCTAGGTACCTAGGTACGTTAGTATTAAAAGTATTAAGTGAACTAATAGGCTTACAAACTATAGTACTACTAATAAGTAAACCTAATATAACGTCCCTATAATAGCGTTCTATAAGAGAGAGGTTAAGCGCCTATGCTAACACTTCTTTACATCCTAGTAGTTAGCTTATATACTCCCCTACTACTAAGGGTATAAACATACGTTAAAAAGATATAATAAAAAACAAACAGACTTACTTTTTAGAGATTATATAAACTCTATTAAGGAGAAGTTTTCTTAGGTTTCTAAGACATATATAATATAATGTTATTATAATAAGCTTTTAAGGTACTACTAAACCTTAAAGCTATGCCTTAATAAACTGTCCTTTAAACACATAATAAAAGCATATACTTTAGTATACTATAATACGCTATTAGAAAACTTTAAAGAGACATAAAAATATTAATTTTATAGGTAATTAGACACGCTATTTAGTAGTCTAAAATCTACCTTTCTATGTACTTAGCTAGGAGTAAAGTAGCTACTTAAAGTTACTCGATTCCTACTAAGTTTTATAGATAGTTAAGTAGAATCCTAGACTCTTTATCTTCTTCCTCTATTTACTCCTTCCTAACTTAACTAATCGTTATATACCCTATATTATTCTGTTTCTATTTAATTACTCTATCTAACTATCTAATTAGCTACTTTATATTTTTCTTCCTTATCTTATAATCCTCTCTTTAAATTAAGCCTACCCTAACTCTTATATAGTAGTAATTCTTTGTCCTTACTTACCTTAGAAAACTTTAGAAAATCTAAAAACAATATAAATATTTTTAAGCTATTTACCTATCTAGAAGATATAAAAATACAATAAAAACAAATCTAGTAAATTATACTTAGTAATTAAAAACCTCTTTAGAGGTATAAACTATACTTTCTAGGCTCTATAAGTAGAAAGTACTTTAATTAGAGAAAAATCTATTAAGGCTATAAAAACTAAAAAGTATAAAACATTAAATAGAGTACTATCCCTAATTAGACTTTTTATTAATAATAGTATTAATATATATAATAGTACTAGCGTAGGTAAAGGGAGCTATTACGTAAGACAGCTCTAGAACTCTAGGGCTTCCCTAGGGTCTCTCTAGGGCTCCCTTAGAACTAGTCCCTAACTAGTCTAGGGTAGTCCCTAGGTAGGTCTAGGTTATACATACTTTTACGTATAGCTATAGAGCTTTATATTTCTATACTAATATAGGTAAAGGGCTAGGGGTTTAAAACCCACCTTATATATATCCTTTCTTCTCTCTTCCTTAGATATTATTAAATATACATATAGCTTTACTATTATCTTAAAGGCCTAGGCTAGGCTTTATATAATGCCTTCTATACTAATTAGTCTCTAGGCTCTAATAGAGATAGAATAGCTACGAAGAAGAGACATCGCGAATTTAACTAGTCCTTTATCGCTAGTGTTTTTATAGTTATACTTAAATAGCTTCGGTTAGGACTTTTCCCTACTAAAGGTATACTCCTAGATAATAAGACTAGTCCCTTATTACTAATCTTTATTCCTAAGAGAGTATTATATTATATGTAGTAATAATAGCTTCTATAAGTACAACTATAGTAGGACCTAGCCTATTAGAAAACACATAGTATACTAAGGATAACTAAGGACCTTAAGTAAGATACCTTAAAATTATAGAAAAGCTAAGGTTCGAGATTACTAAGGACGCTAACGTCTTAGACTAGTATCTTAGTAGGAACCTTTAAAACCTTTACTCCCTAAATAATGCTATAAGTAGTATAGAACTTAATACATATATCCTCTCCTAAACTAACTAGTACTTTCGGATTAAGTATAGTAATAACTAGGTTATAATAATATTCTAAAAGGACTTTAAAGGTTAGACGACCGCGATATTTAAGTAGTCTAATTATACTCTCTATAGTAGGCTCTAATAGGTCCTATAAGAGAGGGATATTTATATAGGACAAAAAAGGGCCCTAATTATTAAGTCCCTTATTATATTACTATAAGTAGAAGATATACCTAAATAGGATTACGTAGAATTAATAACTATTACCTTTACGTATAAGTTAGCTATATTCTAGCTACGCGATAGAATCGATAGAATTAGTAGTAGCCCTATTACTTTTAAAGAGGAAAAAGTAAGGGAGGCTATAACTAGGATAGTACTAGAGAGTATTAAGCTATTAATATTCTCTATAGTATAGACGAAAATAGAGGATAGGGGTACCCTAGTAATAACGTTAACGCTTATATAGAATACTATAAAACTAACTATATGTCTATTACTAATAGCCTATCCGCTACCCCTTAAGTATAACCTAGGCTATAAGGTATATAGCTTATATCGATAGGTAATAGAATAGCTAACGACTATAGGCTAGTAATATATATAGGTTAGTATAGTAGCCTATAGTATTAAGCTTACTATAATACTAGCTTCTATTAACGAATTAGTATATATACTCTTACTAAGTAATATACTAAATAAGCTAGTAGATATAATAAAAGTAATTAACTTTATAAAGCTCTAAAATAAGGATCTTAGTTATATAGACTATATATATAATATCTTTAATAATAAGATCTAAGCTTTTCTTAAGGTCTACTATATATTATAAATCTACCCTAGTAAATTCTATATAGTATTCATGATAGCTCTTAAGGATTATATATATAACTACTTCCTCTTATATATTCTAAAGAATATAACATTTATATAAATTTATAATATAATAAAGCTATACTTTAACACTATATATAACTACTAAGTATACTATAATAACTAGTTATTATATTCTTTTATATAGCTTTATTAAGTAAATAAAGAGAAGTCTATAGTTAAGGTTCTTAATATCCTTATAAATAAGCTTTTTCTATACTAGTAAGCCCTTACCCTAGTATAGTAATAGGAATTAGACCTAGTCTATGCGCTTAAGAGAGCTTATTATAGTACGCTAGAATTTAATATAGCCCTCTTTCTTATACTAATCTCGTTCTAGAAGCTTTATATAGACCTTTATACTTCTATTAAGGTAAACGCTTCCTTATAGCCTATAACCTTCCTTATAGACTATAAATATAACTACTTAGGGTCTAGAAGGTAGCTAGGTCTATAATACTATAAAGAGCCCTTATAACTACTACTATTATAGAAGAGGCGCTATTATATATACTATAAGACTAGGTGTTTTTAATAAAATATATATATAAGGAATACTACTAAGCCTAATAGTAATATAACTAGTAGTAATAATATAATAGAAAGTTACTATGTACTTAAGGATACTTAATATATCTACTTAAGTATAAGGGTAATAATCTTATAGACGTCCTAGATAAGGACATAGGTACTTTATTTAGTAAAGACTAGGATAAAGGTAACGTTAATACTACTAAGGAGGAGGCTTATAGCTATATAGCTATAAGCTTCCTATATAAAGAGGCTATAAAGTATTAACTTAGCTTACTTACCCTTACTATAAGTAAGGAGATAAAAACAATAGTTAAATAGCTAAGGGCTAATTTTACTAATAATGCCTTTGTCCTCGACTACTACTCTACCTAGGTCTTCTAAGGTATTATCCCTAATATAGGCATAGCTTAGAATTCTACTACTAGCTATCCCTAATTCCTTACCCTTTACTATAAGCATTTTAATATAATACTTAATAAGTCTATAAAAGGGTCTATAACGATTACCTTTAGAGGCATTACGCTAGTATTTTTACTTAGATCTATAAAGCTTAATATACTTATAGGGATAGTTAAATTCTATATATTAGATACTATAATGCCTTTTCTCCTCTACCTATAGGATATATAATACCTAAGCTACTATCTTAATGTCCTTTATAGATATATAGTTATATAGGATAGAGCTACAATCCTAGTTACGTTTTACTAGGGATATATATAGTTCTCCCTTAGTAAGTTTTAATATACTACGTTTATTATGTTTCTTACTAAGACTAAGCTCTACTAACTTTATTAGTAGTGTTAGTAGGAGTAAGGTATAGTTAGTATACGTAGGTATAAGCGTAGGCAGATAGAGGTAAGTCTAAGTTACGGGCGCTTACTAGCACACACCTATATAGGGTTAAGGCCCTACTCTAGGGCAATGTAGGGCCTACTCTAGGGCTATGTAGGGCTAATGTAAGGCCTACTCTAAGGCTATATAGGGCTAATGTAGGCCCTACTCTAGCCCCTCTAGAGTATATATGTAATGTTATTACTACCGCTATAGTAGGTACCTAACGCCTATATTTTACCCTCTTTCCCCCTCTCTATAGATTAGTAGAAAGAAATAAGTCTAATAATTAATTAATTGTTTTCTTACGTCCTTTTAAAGGATTACTAGCCTTTAACACTAATTAGTCTTACTAGCTCGTTAAGATAGATAGTAAGAAGAAGAGACTTAGTTTATATTCTATCTAACCTCTTTAGTAGTTAGATCTTACTAAGTACTACGATAATCTCTACTCCCTTTACCTTTTCGATAAGCTTAAAGGAATTTAATATTATACCTATAGAGGATTTCTAGAGAAAATAGGTTCTTAAAGAGTCCCCTATAAGGAGCGTTATATTACGTAGATAATATAGTATTATCCTTATAATAAGGTACCTCTAATAACGAAGCTCTTAGCTAAAGGTATTATATAATCCTTAATAGTATAAACATTACTAGCTACCTAAGTAATCTTAATAATATCGCTATAATAGCGGATCTTACGTAGCTAATAGAGGAGACGATAGACGTAGAGCTTAACTCTTATATCGTTAGTAAGCTATAAGATTATACTTTTTATAATAATAATTTAGTACTATATAAGACGTACTAATATAACTTTAAGGGATAGAATAATGCCTTATTCTATTAGGTATCGCGGCTACTAGTATAATAGCTTCGACGCTTACTTTAGTCGAAAGGTATCTATACTAGCTATCGAAATGCTAGGATCGTAGAATCCCTTACTGCCCTTATAGAATTAGAAGATATACTAGAATAGAATAGAAACGACTTACTAATATCGCGCGTAGCCTATAGATCCACTACCTACTAACTCTAATAACGACTTATCTAAGGAGACGAAGATCTGTTTAATAAGGGTAAGTAACTATTAGTAGGTAGGTTAATAGCTCCTTAAATCCTCCTAGATCCTATTCCTCCCGTTACCGTATCTATACCTAATCCTACGCCTAAGTCTATCCGCTAGATACCTACGTTATACCCTACTCCCTTAAGTTATAACCCTAGCCGCACAGCTCTACGCTAGCTAACGCGCTCTAAGAAGGACGATAAGGCTAAGGTATCGTAACCTCTAGTATGCCTATTGTCTCTACCGCTTCCTAACTAATCGTTATACGATTTACTACTACCTAATGTCCTAAATAAATACCCTAACTCCTATCGTATAGCTACTTTCGCGAAGGGATAGGATAAAGGTAACTGCTTTAGTAGTAAATGATTTAAGCTATTTAATAATATAATAAATACGTTTATATAGACATATTAGTAGTATAAGATTAGGCCTAAAGAGGCGTACGCTGTTTTTCCCCTTACCTTATATAGATATACCTAGAAGCATTTTAATATATATATAGACTAGAAGGGCTATATAATTAAAGAACTATACTAACTTATAAAGGCCTAGTTCTCCTTAGACGAAGATTACGTTATATACTATAATAAATACTAGATCGTCTTATTTACTTAGATATAACGCGATAACCCTAATAAGACGAAGCTTAAGGTTCTTAATCTACTATAGAAGAGACTTCTCGACTACTAACGTACCCTATTACTATATCTAAATAACTACTCGTTATAGTCGACGTTAACCTATGCCTATTATAGCGTCCCTAGGTTTAAACTTACTCTTAAAGGACGTAAGGATTTATCGTAAGCGCTAATCGTAGCCCTATAAGTAGCTATTATAAAAGGTAACTTAAAGCCTCCTACGATCGCGATAATAAAGATTATAGACACATTAACGCTAGCGCTAGCGCGTATAACTACTTCCTTTCTTATAGATAGGAAGTATAACTACGCTAGCGCCTCGTCGAGTCTAAATAGTCCCTGTCGCTAGAAAGGAGCAGTACTCTTAATGCTATCGTTATAGGCTAAGAAGTGTTATATCTATAGTAAATCTAGTTACTTCTTAACGAAACATTCTAATAGAGAACACTATAAAGCTTACTATAAATACCTCCTATAGTAGTAGGCTAATAGTAAGACAGTAAGTAACGCTATATATGCTTCCTAGCTTATAGTATACGAGGGTAATTCCTATAATAATAATAACGAGTATAAGGCTAAGGCGTATATTATAGAAGAGACTTCTAAGGACAAAGATACTAATAAAGGTATTAACCTTAACTTCTTTATAATAGCTACTACGTTCCTTAGTAACGAATGCGCCTATTACTAGCTTAGGCTCCTAATAGTAGCCTTAATAGCCTCTTTCCCTATCTCTTTTTCTCCCTTATTAGCTAGGTTAACAGCTATAGCTTCTTTTCTTCTTAACTAGTATTCCTTATAGGCCTTTTAGGGTATTATCCTAGATATAAGTACTGCCTAGGACTCGATAGCTAGTAAGGCTTAACTCCTCGCTTTATAGCGTAAGGAGCCTAGTATCGTACTCGACGAATCTACTAAGGGTATAGTTATAATTACATTTAGTAGTATAAAGCCTATCTCGTCTATTAGCTCTACCTTAGTACTAACACTAGTTAGCTAAGTTAAATTCTATATCCTAGATACCCCTATACCCTTTCTTCTTTACTTCTAAGATATATAGCGGCTCTCTTACTATCTAAACGTCCCTTATAGTTATATAATACGCTTAGATAGTTATAAGATCCCTATTATCGTCTGCTAGGGCTACTCCTAGATATTCCTTAACTAATACTAGTAAGTAGTAGTAGCCTCCTTTCTCTTAGATATTAAGCTACGTCGTCTATATAGTCGATTTAGTTACCCTTCTATCTAATGCCTTTACGATTTACTTATAAAGGCTAGCTATAAGGTTAAGTAAGATAACCTCGCTAAGATTAGTAAACTCTACTATTACTACTAGGTTAAGGGCCCCTTACTAAGAAGGTTTAAGTTTACGTTACGAGACGATTACGACTTTAACTATAAAGTAATCGTAGACGTAATATACCTTAATAGCTACCTAGTCCTATACGTTATTAACTCTACTACGTCGTTCTAGGTAGCCTAATTCCTTTGTAAGATAACTACCTAGTATGCCTAGGAGATAGTTAAAGCCTACTAAGTAGATACCTATCTTAGTCTACTAGATGTCCTTACTTATAATACTAGTACGAACTTTACTATAGCCGAATTCCGTTCTAAGGTATAGCTATATAGTATCTCGTACTAATAGATCCCTATAGAGGTATATTAGAGCATTAGGAAGGTTAAGAGATATTACGCCCTACTCTACTATACGTATAAGATCTTTAGGGTAGAAGTAAAGGATACCTCTATAGATTCGATCCTTTAGATAGCTATTAAGGCTATTAACGATATAGCTAGTCCTAACGGCCTTATCCTAATATTGTTAGTATTTAGTACTTACTTATAACTTATAACGGAAAGCCCTCCTTTTACTACGACGATATAACGTACTAAGATATTAGTAAAGGCTATAGCTAAGCTACGACGGATTATAGCTTTACATCGTGTTAACGAGGGCCTCTAGCTCTAAGGGTTAACGTAAGGGACTACGTTACTTCTATCCTCCCTTACCTTTAGTAGTAAAGTTCTTATCTACTAGGAAAAGAAGGAATAGTAAGGACTATACTAAGTCCTCGCTATAGATAATTACGAGGTTACTATTAGCCTTACCTATAGTCCCTCGACTTTCTAGTCTACGTACGTTAAGCTATACGTACGTAATGTTATTACTAACGAGTATAAGTTAACTCCGTAGTAATTAGGCCGCTAGAGTAGCTAATACTAGGTTGTTATAGGCATCCCTATAGGGATCTATAACGACAACGACGAGTTTAAGACCTTTCTTATTACCTATAAAACGTTAGATAAGGAGCTATCCCTACTTCTCTACTAGGAAGGGAAGATTACTACGCTAGGCGCCCCTTTTAAAGCGTCTAATAAGGTCGAGATTAACGCCCTACTAGCTTCTAGTACGATTGTCCCTACTATATATAATGTACGAAGACGCTAACGTATCTTTAAGTTATAGCTAGTTCGAGAGGTTAAAGGTAAGACAATAAATACCCTATATAAAAAAATACGTCTCGTTATATAGGGGTATAATAATTATAAAAAGGCTACGCTATTAACATAGTTACTAACGATATAGTATAGTAGTTAACGTCTTATCCTTATCCTTATACCCTCTCTCTATTAATAAGGCTTTATACTAGCCTTCTAAGACATTATATAGGCCTACCTATAGTCTAAGTCTAAGCTATAACGAGAGGTTATCGCTAAACTACCCTATAAGCTCGAAATAAAGTTCCTTAAAGGGATAGTCTTAAGGATCATTAAATATCTAACGATAAGTCTAAGATTAGTTTATACGCTCTATAGATAGATAATATAATATTCCTTATAAGTAGAGAATTCCTTAACATTAAGGCTTATAAGCTTCTTAATATAGGTATTAAGGCTAAGGACTAGAAGGAGCTCTACGCTAGCTAGAACGAGGACTTTAATAGATATAAGATTACAATATATAATAATAGGCATATCTACGTAGGTTAGAAGGGCTAAGCTAGTAAGATCGTAAGCGTACTAAACGAAGATCTTACGGTATACGTCTAATAACGAGCTTAGGGTATATATATTATAAGTATCTATTAGCCTAAAGTATTATACGATCTTACTATTACTACCTAAACATAGGATCCGTTAGATACTAACATTACCTACCTAAACTATTAGCTCCTATAGTAATAATAGAACCTAGATCGTAACCTTACGTTCGCGCTAATAGACCTATATTAGGTAAAGCTATTTATCTTTACTAACGCTTCCTTCGCGAACAATAGGGACCTCTCCTCGTAGATAGGGTTTGTTATCGTTTTAGCTAAAGACAACGCGAGCGAGGATAAGAACAGACACGCCTTTATAATAACTAGTAATATTATATACTAGGCCTTAATAAAGAGTAAGAGGGTTACCTAGAGCGTACTTACTTCGGAGATCTACGTCCTCGTCGCTAGGTATAACTTAGCCTTTATCCTCTCTAATGCCCTACGTATTGTTTTTACACGACTTAGTCTCCTAGCACTACCTATTATTATATATACTAACTTATACTTTCTATACAAGTGCTTAGTTAAGATAGGTACGACTATAGAGAAGCGGTTAATAATTAACCTTACTACCCTACGTTAGTTATACGAGAGGTATAAGATCGAGGAGGTTTAATAGATTAATAGTCGCGATAACCCTACTAATAGCTTAACGAAGTAGGTAGGGAACGAGGCTCTAACGAGGCTAGTAGATAAAGGTAAGTTACGAGTACGAATAGAGGCTTAGGTTAATAGGAAAAGGGATATATATTAATGTAGATTTAGAACTAATCTAATAGGCTCTCTTTCTCTAATATACGTACCTTTATAATTAGAAAGAGAGTCTAGTATTAGTAAGAGTAAGGTATAGTTAGTACATATAGGTACAAGCGTAGGCAGACAGAGGTAGGTCTAAGTTACGGGCGCTTACTAGTATATACCTATATAGGGTTAAGGCCCTACTCTAGGGTAATATAGGGCCTACTCTAGGGCTATATAGGGCTAATATAGGGCCTACTCTAAGGCTATATAGGGCTAATGTAGGCCCTACTCTAGCCCCTCTAGAGTATATATGTAATGTTATTACTACTACTATAGTAGGTACCTAACGCTTATATCTTACTCTCTTTCCCCCTCTTTATAGATTAGTAAAAAGGAATAAGTCTAATAATTAATTAATTGTTTTCTTATATCCTTTTAAAGGATTACTAGCCTTCAATAAGTAGTTTAGACATCCTTCTATATAGTACTTATATAAGCTCTTAACTTATACTAGTTACAATATCGATAGTAAGAGCCTTAAGTTAATTTATACATTCTACTACTACTATTAACTTAAGGATAAAGCCCTATAATGCTTTAAATTTACACTCTATAATAACTATAACTTTAACTATAAAGTTATTATAGATATAATATACTTTAATAGCTACTACGTTCTTTATTTTATTAACTCTATTACTTCCTTCTAGGCTATATACTTCCTATAGGATATAATAGCTAAGTATACGTAGGAAACGTTTAAGGTATACTAGATTAATACGTACCTTAGTTTACTAGATTTCCTCGCCTATAATACTAGTACTAACTTTACTACTACTAAACTATAGGTAGAGGCGCGCCTATATAGCGTAACGTATCGCTAAGTACTTATAGAAACGCACTAGAGTATTAGAAAGGTTAAGTAGTATTATATACCTCTTTAATATATATATAAGATCCTTTAAGGGAAATTAAGAATGTATTACTAGACATAATATTATAAATAGCTATAAAAGCTATTAACGATACCGCTAGCCTAGATAGCCTTATACTAATACTCTTAGTATTTAGGATATACCTATAGATAACGATAGATTCTATGCCCTTACTCTTAGCTATATAACGTACTTATACCTATACTAAAGTAATAATAGAACTTTATAAGGCTATAAGTATAAGACAAGTTACTAAGGTACTATATAAAGGTATATTAAAGGATACTATAATAATACTTCCTTCTACTCTCTCTATTAGCTCGCCTATACTTATATTCTATAAAAAGGTAAGATAGTAGGGCCCTTTTAACGTTATCTCTATTAAGAATTATAATATAACCCTTAACTTTATTAATAGCTTAATAACCTTTTATAGTATATATGTTAAGCTATATAAGATAGTAACTTATAAGACTATAAGTAAGACACTACCTTCCTATAATACTATAAACTAAAAACCTATTACGTCTCCTAATAACATTTTAAGGCTAGCTATACCTCGATAAAGAGGCTAACCTCGCGTAAGTAAAGGGAAGTTAATTATTATACTACTAGTATATAATACTACTAGTAAGACTAATAATGCCTTTCTTATACTACGAGAAATAGCTAATCTCTCTCTCTCTATAGCTCTAAAAAGAAGGTTATATTACTACTAATAGTAATCCCTTTAAAGCTTCTAATACTATAAAAATCAACGCCCTCCTTACCTCTAGTATAATAGTACTAACCCTAATACTACTAGACTTCTATAGACAAGTCTTTAAGTATAGACTTATATAAGAGGTTAAAGGAAAGAACATAGAGCGCCCTTATAAGAAGTCTCGCCTAGTCGTATAAGGCTATAATAACGCTAGAAAAGCTAACCTCCTTATATAGTTACTAACTATCTAATGTTATAGCTAGTAGCTTCTTTTTATACTTACCCCTTCTCTTTACTCTAGAGGTATAATGCTTATATTTCGTAATATTACGTAAGCTTATATATAGTCTAAATCTACGCTCTAACGCGATATTCTCGCCCTACTTCTATATAAGTTAAAAATAAAATTCCCTAAGGGAATAGTCCTATAGATTATAAAGCCCTTATATAGGATCGCAGAAGTAAGTATATATTAGTTTAAGACATACTAATGCTACTTTTAAGAGGAGCTTTTACTAATGCTAACGTTTAATCTATACCTACTAATCTCTAATACTAATACTAACTTTAGGATTTATACCTTTTAAACTAATAATATAATGTTCCTTATATTAGATACCTTCTTTAATAAGGAAGCTTATAGGCTTAAAGCCGCGAAGCTAAAGGTAAAGGGCTAGAAGGTCTTAATAGATAGTAATATAGAGGACTTTAATAAATATAGAATTACTATAGTAGGTAATAGGATCTACGTAAGCTAGAAGGGATAAGGGGTAAGGCTTACCCTTATTAATAAGTTTACTAGAAAGGATATAGTATATACTATATATGTCTAGTAATATATATAAGGCGTATATCGCTAGTCTTTACTAGCCTAAGGCTATATATAATTTATTAGTTATAGTATAGGCTTAGTAGCTAAGCGATAAGGATATTAATTACCTTAATAAGCGTATCTACTAGTAAAAGTAGTAGCTAGACTATAGTTTAACCTTTATACTTATAGACTTTAAAAGGGCTAAGCTCTTTATTTTTATAAATACCTTATTTATAAATAATAAGGACTTAAGCTCTTAGATTAGGTTCCTTATTATTCTTATAGAAAAGTATCTATTAGTAGGAGTAAGGTATAGTTAGTACACGCAGGCACGAGCGTAGGCAGATAGAGGTAGGTCTAAGTTACGGGCGCTTACTAGCACACACCTATATAGGGTTAAGGCTATACTCTGAGGTAATATAGGGCTTACTCTAGGGCTATATAGGGCTAATACTAGGCCTACTCTAAGGCTATATAGGGCTAATGTAGGCCCTACTCTAGCCCCTCTAGAGCATATATATAATGTTATTACTACTACTATAGTAGGCGTCTAACGCCTATATCTTACCCTCTTTCCCCCTCTCTATAGATTAGTAGAAAGGAATAAGTCTAATAATTAATTAATTGTTTTCTTACGTCCTTTCGAAGGATTACTAGCCTTTAATACTAATTAGTCTTACTAGCTCGTTAAGATAGATAGTAAAAAGAAGAGACTTAGTTTATATTCTATCTAACCTCTTTAGTAGTCGGATCTTACTAAGTGCTACGACGATCTCTACTCCCTTTACCTTTTTAATAAGCTTAAAGGGATTCGATATCGTACCTATAAAGGATTTCTAGAGAAAACAGGTTCCTAAAGAATCTACTATAAGGAGCGTTATATTACGTAGATAATATAGTATTATTCTTACGATAAGGTACCTCCGATAACGAAGCTCTTAGCTAAAGGTATTATATAATCCTTAATAGTATAAACATTACTAGCCGCCTAAGTAATCTTAATAATATCGCTATAATAGCGGATCTTACGTAGCTAATAGAGGAGACGATAGACATAGAGCTTAACTCTTATGTCGTTAGTAAGCTATAAGATTACACTTTTTACGATAATAATTTAGTACTATATAAGACGTACCGATATAACTTTAAGGGATAGAATAACGCCTTATTCTATTAGGTATTATAGCTACTAGTATAATAGCTTCGACGCTTACTTTAGTCGAAAGGCATCTACGCTAGCTATCGAAACGCTAGAATTACGGAATCCCTTACTACCCTCGTAGAGTTAGAAGACATACTAGAATAGAATAGAAACAACCTACTAACATCGCGCGTAGCCTATAGATCTACTACCTACCGACTCTAATAACGACTCGTCTAAGGAGACGAAGATCCGTTTAATAAAGGTAAGTAACTATCGGTAAGTAGGTTAACGGCTCCTTAGACCCTCCTAGATCCTATTCCTCCCGTAGCTACATCTATACCTAATCCTACGCCTAAGTCTATCCGCTAGATACCTACGTTATACCCTACTCCCTTAGGTTATAACCCTAGCCGTACAGCTATACGTTAGCTAACGCGCTCTAAGAGGGGCGATAAGGCTAAGGTATCGCAACCTCTAGTACGCCCGCTATCTCTACCGCTTCCTAACTAATTACTATACGAGTTACCGCTACCTAATGTCCCGAATAAATACCCTAACTCCCGTCGTATAGCTACCTTCGCGAAGGGATAGGATAAAGGTAACCGCTTTAGCGGTAAACGATTTAAGCTATTCGATAATACGATAAATGCGTTTATATAGATGTGTTAGTAGTATAAGATTAGGCTTAAAGAGGCGTACGCTGTTTTTCCCCTTACCCTATACGGATACGCCTAGAAGCATTTTAACGCGTATATAGACTAGAAGGGCTATACGATTAGAGAACTATACTAACTTATAAAGGCCTAGTTCTCCTTAGATAAAGATTACGTTATATACTATAATAAGTACTAGATCGTCTTATTTACCTAGATATAACGCGATAACCCTAATAAGACAAAGCTTAAGGTTCTCGATCTACTATAGAAGAGACTTCTTAACTACTAACGTATCCTATTACTATATCTAAATAACTACTCGTTATAGTCGACGTTAACCCGTACCTATTATAGCGTCCCTAGGTTCGAACTTACTCTTAAAGGACATAAGGATTTATCGTAGGCGCTAATCGTAGCCCTATAAGCGGCTATTATAAAAGGTAACTTAGAGCCTCCTACGATCGCGACGATAAAGATTATAGACACGTTAACGCTAGCGCTAGCGCGTATAACTACTTCCTTCCTTACGGATAGGAAGTATAACTACGCTAGCGCTTCGTTAAATTAAAGTAGTCCCCGTTACTAGAAAGGAGCGGTACCCTTAATACCGTTATTATAGGCTAAGAAGTATTACGTCTACGGTAAATCTAGCTACTTCTCAACGAAACATTCCGACAGAGAACGCTATAAAGCTTACTATAAATACCTCCTATAGTAGTAGGTTAACGGTAAGGTAGTAAGTAACGCTATATACGCTTCCTAGCTCGTAGTATACGAGAGTAATTCCTATAACGACGATAACGAGTATAAGGCTAAGGCATATGTTATAGAGGAGGCCTCTAAGGACGAAAACGCTAACGAAGGCATTAACCTTAACTTCTTTATAATAGCTACCGCGTTCCTTAGTAACGAATACGCCCGTTACTAGCTTAGGCTCCTAATAGTAGCCTCGATAGCCTCTTCCCCTATCTCTTTCTCTTCCTTATTAGCTAGATTAACGGCTCTAGCTTCTTTTCTTCTTAACTAGTATTCCTTATAGGCCTTTTAGGGCATTATCCTAGACATAGGTACTGCCTAGGACTCGACGGCTAGTAAGGCTTAACTCCTTACTTTATAGCGCGAGGAGCCTAGTATCGTACTCGACGAATCTACTAAGGGTATAGTTATAATTACGTTTAGTAGTATAAAGCCCGTCTCGTCTATCGGCTCTACCTTAGTACTAATACTAGTCGGCTAGGTTAAATTCTATATCCTAGACACCCCTATACCCTTTCTTCTTTACCTCTAAGATATATAGTAGCTCTCCTACTATCTAAACGTCCCTCGTAGTTATATAGTACGCTTAGATAGTTATAAGATCCCTATTATTATCCGCTAGGGCTACCCCTAGATGTTCCTTAACTAATACTAGTAAGTAGCGGTAGCTTCCTTTCTCTTAGATATTAAGCTATGTCGTCTATATAGTCGATTTAGTTACCCTTCTATCTAACGCCTTTATAATCTACTTATAAAGGCTAGCTATAAGGTTAAGTAAGACAACCTCGCTAAGATTAGTAAACTCTACTACTACTACTAAGTTAAGGGCCCCTCGCTAAGAAGGTTTAAGTTTACATTATAAGACAATTATAACTTTAACTACGAAGTAATCGTAGACGTAATATACCTCAATAGCTACCTAGTCCTATACGTTATTAACTCCGCTACGTCGTTCTAGGTAGCCTAATTCCTCTATAAGATAACTACCTAGTATACCTAGGAGATAGTTAAAGCCTACTAGGTAGATACCTATCTTAGTCTACTAGATGTCTTTACTTATAATGCTAGTACGAACTTTACTATAGCCGAATTCCGTTCTAAGGCATAGCTATATAGTATCTCGTACTAATAGATCCCTATAGAGGTACATTAGAGTATTAGGAAGGTTAAGAGATATTACGCCCTACTCTACTATACGTACGAGATCTTTAGGGTAAAAGTAAAGGACGCCTCTATAGATTTAATCCTTTAGATAGCTATTAAAGCTATTAACGATACGGCTAGCCCTAATAGCCTCGTCCTAACGTTATTAGTATTTAATACTTACCTATAACTTACGATAGAAAGCCCTCTTTCTACTATAACAATGTAATGTACTAAGGTATTAGTAAAAGCTATAGCTAAGCTACGACGGATTATAGCTTTACGTCGTATTAATAAGGGCCTCTAGCTCTAAGGGTTAACATAAGGGACTACGTTACTTCTGTCCTCCCTCGCCTTTAGTAGTAAAGTTCTCGTCTACTAGGAAAAGAAGGGATAGTAAGGACTGTACTAGGTCCTCGCTATAGATAATTACAAGGTTACTATTAGACTCGCCTATAGTCCCTTAACTTTCTAGTCTACGTACGTTAAGCTATATGTACGTAATGTTATTACTAGCGAGCACGAGTTAACTCTACGGTAATTAAGCTACTAGAGTAACTAATACCGTATTATTATAGGTATCCCTATAGGGATCTATAACGATAACGACGATTTTAAGACCTTCCTTATTACCCGCGAAACGTTAGACAAGGAGCTATCCCTATGTCTCTACTAGGAAGGGAAGATTACTATACTAGGCGCCCCTTTTAAAGTATCTAATAAGGTTAAGATTAACGCCCTACTAACTTCTAGTACGATTGTCCTTACTATATATAATATATAAAGACGCTAACGTGTCTTTAAGTCACGGCTCGTTTAAGAGGTTAAGGGTAAGATAATAAATACCCTATACAAGAAATTATATCTTATTATATAGGGGTATAACGATTACGAGAAGGCTACGCTATTAACGTAGTTACTAACGATATAGCATAGTAGTTAACGTCTTATCCTTACCCTCGTACCCTCTCTTCGTTAACGAGGCTTTATACTAGCCTTCTAGGACATTATATAGGCCTACCTATAGTCTAAGTCTAAGCTATAACAAGAGGTTATCGCTAAGCTACCCTACGAGCTCGAAATAAAGTTCCCTAAGGGGATAGTCTTAAGGATTGTTAAGCCCTTATATAGGATCGCGGAAAGTAGTATTTACTAGTTCGAGACATACTAGGGTTACCTTCGTAGTAACCTCTTAATAATACTAATATTTAACCTATACTTATTAATATCTAACGATAAGTCTAAGATAGGTTTATACGCTCTATAGATAGATAATACGATGTTCCTTATAAGTAGAGAATTCCTCGATATTAAGGCTTATAAGCTTCTTAACGTAGGCATTAAGGCTAAGGACTAGAAGGAGCTCTACGCTAGCTAAAACGAGGACTTTAACGGATGTAGGATTACGATACACAATAATAGGCATATTTACGTAGGTTAGAAGGGCTAAGCTAGTAAGATCGTAAGCGTACTAAACGAAAATCTTATAGTATACGTCTAATAACGAGCTTAGGGCGTATATATCGTAAGTATCTATTAGCTTAAAGTATTATATAATCTCGCCGTTACTACCTAGACATAGGATCCGTTAGATGCTAACATCGCCCGCCTAAACCGTTAGCTCCTATAGTAATAATAGAACCTAGATCGTAGCCTTACGTTTACGCTAATAGACCTATATTAGGTAAAGCTATTTATCTTTACTAACGCCTCCTTCGCGAATAATAGGGACCTCTCCTTATAGATAGGGTTTATTGTCGTTTTAGCTAAAGATAACGCGAGTAAGGATAAGAATAGACACGCCTTTATAATAACTAGTAATATCCTCTACTAGGCCTCGACGAAGAGTAAGAGGGTTACCTAGAGCGTACTTACTTTAGAGATCTACGCCCTCGTCGCTAGATATAACTCGGCCTTTATCCTCTCTAATGCCCTATGTATTGTTTTTACGTAACTTAGTCTCCTAGCGCCGCCTATTATTATATATACTAACTCGTACTCTCTATACGAGTGCTTAGTTAAGATAGGCATAACTATAGAGAAGCGGTTAATAATTAACCTTACTACCCTACGTTAGTTATACGAGAGGTACGAGATTAAGGAGGTTTAATAGATTAATAGTCGCAATAACCCTACTAATAGCTTAATAAAGTAGGTAGGGAACGAGGCTCTAACGAGGCTAGTAGATAAAGGTAAGTTACGAGTACAAATAGAGGCTTAGGTCGATAGGAAAAGGGATACGTATTAATACGGATTCAGAACTAATCTAACGGGCTCTCTTTCTCTAATACGTATGCCTTTGCGATTAGAAAGAGAGTCTAGTATTAGTAGGAGTAAGGTATAGTTAGTATACGTAGGTACGAGCGCAGGCGGATAGAGGTAGGTCTAAGTTACAAGCGCTTACTAGCACATACATATGCGGGGTTAAGGCTATACTCCGAAGTAATATAGGGCCTACTCTAGGGCTATATAGGGCTAATGCTAGGCCTACTCTAAGGCTATGTAGGGCTAATATAGGCCCTACTCTAGCCCCTCCGGAGTATATATATAATGTTATTACTACTACCGTAGTAGGCGTCTAATGCCTATATCTTACCCTCTTTCCCCCTCTCTATAGATCGGTAGAAAGGAATAAGTCTAATAATTAATTAATTGTTTTCTTACGTCCTTTTAAAGGATTACTAGCCTTCGACACTTAGGATATAGCTAGGCGATCCTAGCGTTATTCTTAGGGTTTTTAAGGGTGTTTCTAAGGTATATAAGATATTACGTACCTATAAGTACCTAGGTATCGCTTAGGTAACTAGACTAGCTTAGCTTATAATAGAAGGTATTATATAAAGCTTAGCTTAAGCCTTTAAAATAGTAGTAAAGTTATATGTTTATTTAATAATATTTAAGGAAGAGAGAAGGAAAGAATATATATAAGGGTAGGGGTTTAAAACCCTTAGCTATATACCTATATTAGTATAGAAATATAAAACTCTATAGCTATATATAAAAGTATATATAGCTAGGACCTACCTAAGGGTAGCCCTAGACTAGTTAGGGACTAGTCCTAGGGGAGCCTTAGAGAAGCCCTAGAGAAGCCCTAGGATTCTAGAGCTATCTTATATAATAGCTCCCTTTATTTATACTAGTACTAATATATATACTAACACTTAACTCTTTTTCTAGCCTAGGCCTCTTACTTAGTAATACCCCCCTTTAGGTATTATTATTACTACTATTATTACCCTCCCTACCTACTCTAGCTTCTTAGCCCCTTATTCGCCTACTTACTCCCCTTTCTATAGTTAACCTATATCTTAACGTATATATATACCCCCCTATAGTCTAATAGGAGCTCCTCTTAAAGATAGTATTAGTAGTATACTTCCTTAATCTATATTTCTCTCTTAGGGAATTTTATTTTAAGCTAGTATAGAAGCTTCTTTATAAAGTTATAGAGAGAGATTAGCTATTTCTTATAGTATAAGAAAGGTATTAGTAGCTTTACCTATAGTATTATATATAAGTAGCTTAATAATTAACTTCTCCTTACTTATAAGAAGTAGTAGATTAGCTATTAGTAATAGATATATAATATGTTTTATAGTATTTTATATAAGTATTAATATTGTCTCTTCTTACTTAACGTATATACTATAGGCTAATAGAGCTATAGAGAGGGATAGTAGATAGGAGGCTATTAGTAATAGACTTATAATATAACTATTACTCCTATTAATCCTACTACGTAGTTAGGATATAACTAACTTATATATAAAGGTAGTAACTATTAGCTCCTTATAGTCCTATTTAGGTATATCTTTTACTTATAAAAATAAGATAAATATTAATATAGGTACTAGTACTAGTAATAATAGAGGGAGCTATTACATAAGGTAGCTCTAGGATCCTAGGGCTACTCTAGGACAAGTCTAAGCTATATATACTAGGCTATATATACTCCTATATATAGCTATAGACTTTTATATTTCTATACTAATATAGGTATAGGCTAGGGCTATTTAGCTCCTACCTTTATATATATACTTTTCCTTTTCTTCTTTTTAAAGAACTTAAGAGATATTATTAAATAGATATATAGCTTTATTACTATCTTAAAGGCTTAAGCTAGGCTTTATATAATACTTATTATACTAATTAGTCTCTAAGTACTAATAGAGATAGAATAGCTATAAAGAAGAGATATTACAATTCTACTAGTCCTTTATTACTAGTATTTTTATAAGTATACTTAAATAGCTTAAGTTAAGAGTTTTCTCTACTAAAGGTATATTTCTAAATAATAAGACTAGTCCCTTATCGCTAGTTCTTATTCCTAAAAGAGTATTATATAATATATAGTAAACAATAGCTTTTATAAAAACTAGTATAAAACTAGTATTAAAAAATACATAGTATACTAAAGATAACTAATAACCTTAGCTAAGATACCTTAATATTATAAAGAAGCTAGAGATTAAGATTACTAAGGATACTAACGTCTTAGATTAGTATCTTAGTAAGAACCTTTAGAACCTTTACTCCTAAATAATACTATAAATAGTATAGAACTTAATATATATATTCTCTCCTATACTAACTAGTACTATAGGACTAGATATAGTAATAATTAGATCTTTAAGATATTCTAAGAGGACTTTAAGGGTTAGATAGCTATAATATTTAAGTAGTATAATTATACTCTCTATAGGAGGCTCTAATAAATCCTATAAGAGAGGGGCCTCTATATATAATAAAAAAGGGCTTTAATTATTAAGACCCTTATCTTATTTCTATAAGTAGAAGATATACCTAAATAGGACTATAAGGAGCTAATAGCTACTACCTTTATATATAAGTTAGCTATATCCTAACTATATAGTAGGATTAATAGGATTAATAGTTATATTATAAGTCTATTACTAATAGCTTCCTATTTACTACCTTTTCTATAGTTCTATTAGCTTATAGTATATATATTAAGTAGAAAGAGACAATGTTAACGCCTATATAGAACACTATAGAATATATTATACGTCTATTACTAATAGCTAATCTACTACCTTATATAAGTAAGGGAAAGTTAATTATTATACTACTTATATAAAATACTATAGGTAAAGTTACTAATGCCTTTCTTATACTATAAGAAATAGCTAATCTCTCTCTATAGCTCTACGAAAAAGCTCCTAATACTATAGAAATTAACGTACTTTTCGCCTCTAGCCTAACCCTAATAATAGATATTCTTACCCTACTCCTATACTAGCTTAAAATAAAATTCCCTAAGGGAGAAATACAAATTAAGGAAGTACGCTACTAACGTTAGGAAGTATACTACTAATACTATCTTTAAGAGGAGCTCTTATATACGCTAATGTTCGATCTATACCTACTTATCTCTAATAAGCTAGTAGAATCTAGGGGAAATATATGTATATATTAAGGTATAAGTTAACTATAGGAAAGAGAGTAGGTAGATAGGAAGTTAAGAGCTATAGAAAAGGGTAACGACGATATTTAAAGGGGTAGGTAAAGTAAGAGCTATAGGAAGTTAAGATAGGTAAGGAAGGGTAATAATAATAATAGTACTTAAAGGAAGGTATTACTAAGTAGGAGGTCTAAATTAGAAAAAGAGTTAAGTATTAGTATAGGTACTAGTACTAGCGATAGTAGAGGGAACTATTACGTAAGGTAGCTCTAGGATCCTAGGGCTACTCTAGGACAAGTCTAGGCTATATATACTAAGCTATTTATACTCTTATATATAGCTATAAACTTTTATATTTCTATACTAATATAAGTATAGGCTAGGGCTATTTAGCCCCTACTCTTATATATATACTTTTCCTTTTCTTCTTCTTTAAAGAACTTAAAAGATATTATTAAATAGATATATAGCTTTACTACTATCTTAAAGGCCTAGGCTAAGCTTTATATAATACCTTCTATAATAAGGGTTTTAATAATTAGAGCCCTTTTTTGTCTTATATAGAGGCTCCTCCCTTATAGGATCTATTAAAGCCTACTATAGAGAGTATAATTATACTACTTAATTATTATAGCTATCTAACCCTTAAAGTCCTCCTAGAACATCCTAAAGATCTAATTATTACTATACTTAGTCTTATAGTACTTATTAGTATAGAAGAGGATATAGGTATTAAGTTCTATACTACTTATAGTATTATTTAAGGTATAAAGGTTCTTACTAAGATACTAATTTAAGATGTTAGTATCCTTAGTAATCTTAATCTCTAGCTTCTTTATAATATTAAGTTATCTTATAAAAGCTATTGTCTATTATATATAATATAATACTCTCTTAGGAATAAAGACTAGTAATAAGGGACTAGTCTTATTATCTAGGAATATACCTTTAATAAGGAAAAGTCCTAACTAAAGCTATGTAAGTATACTTATAAAGATACTAGTAATAAAGGACTAGTTAAATACGTAATGTCTTTTCTTTATAGTTATTCTATTTCTATTAAAGCCTAGAGACTAATTAATATAAATAGTATTATATTGTTAAGGATCGTACTAAGACAGTGTTTTAGTTAAATAGATAATCGATAAATGTCTATTTAGAACTAGAGAGGCATCTTTTAGCTAGATCTTTAGTTAACTTATATACCTATAAGATTGTCTCTATCTTAGCGCTTTTAGATAATATATATACTATCTTACGTATAGTATTCCTAGCGTCTAGCTAGCGGCTATATAGTTTAATACATTCTAATATGTATTTACTAATCTCTATTAATACTAATCTATAGTTAGACAATTCTAGGGCGAAGTTAGCGCTACTCCTAAGATATAGTAAAGCGATCCTAGCATTATTCCTAGGGTCTTTAGGGGTATTTCTAGGGTACGTAAGATATTACGTACTCGTAAGTACCTAGGCATCGCTTAGGTAACTATATTAGCTTAGCCTATAACATTACCCCCCCCTATTTCTCCTATTATTAGGGTAGTATAGGGCTTACCCTAGTAGGGGCCCTACTTATTAAATTAGTAGGTAGCGGATTAGGCTAACAGTCCTACTTTTTACGTTTTTTATTATTACTATAAAAACAACTATAATAATAACAATTATAATAATAGTAGTAGTAGTAATAAGAACAGTAATAACAACATTAGTAGTATTAGTAGTAGTAGTAGTAATAGTAGTAGTAAGGTAAGACTATAGCCCTACGTAATATCTAGAGCAAGGCCTAATTATCGAACTAAGCTAGTATAAGTAACCTAACGGATCTCGAGCTATTACTTATACGTAACCTAGTTACGCTATCTAAGAAAAAAGGTCCTTAGCTACCCCTAGCCGTGCTAGTAAAACTAGCTCCTAAGGTAGGCACGTAGCGCTACTAGCCGCCCTATATAGTATGCGTAGGTCGGATAGCCTAGGGCGAGGCGAAGGCCTACTAGAAGTAGGCCTCTGTCCGCGCCTAGGCCTATTTTAATTACGCCTACCTAGGCTTATAGTACTAGCCTATAAGTATAACTCTTATCTATTAATATTTACTAGAGAATAGATTACTAATAGGTTATAGATAGTATAAGTAAAGCTAGAGGGGGTAGTAGTAGCCTATACCTTAGCCGATTTTTTAGAGACTTATTATTAAGGGTTAGACGAGGCGCTAGATAAGGATAACGTCTAATTTTAGCGTATTACCTAAGAGGTAATATAGCTCTAAGGTTAAGAACTATATAAATACTACTTAGTCGTTATCCCTTCTTTCCTAGTTACGTAATTGTTGTAAATGTATAAAGTAAGTATACTACTTTAGTATTAAAATAAAATAACAATCGTAGAGTCTTTATAGCTAGTTTATTAAGCGTACTATAGATTACTATCGTACTAGTTAACTAGTCCCTACTAACGTTTATACTTTTCTAGTACTTCTATGTCCTTTAAGTATTCTAATAGTTCCTAGGTTAACTTAGTATACCTATCCTATTAGACTAATACCTTACGTCGATGTCCCTATCTAACCTTCTTCTAATAGGTAGCTACTACTTTAGCGATTTTCTATTTAGCTTTACTATCCTTATTTATAATTAGTAGTAGTTATAGGTCGTTTACCCTTTATCCTAGAAGTAGATTATTAGCTACTAAATAGAGGAGATCGATATAGAATATAGGATAGATGTTTCCCTAAACATTAAGTTTAACATTATATAGACTAATAACGTAGGTAACGGTATACTTATAATAGAGCTAATCGAGCTTCTAATTTAGTCTTAGCGAACAGTAGTTTCTTATATATAGCTAGACCTTATTACTAACCTTAAATCGATTAATAGGGCGTCGATATTAATTTACTATTTCTTCTATTTGCGCCTATATAGTAGTAGCTTTAGCGTAGATAAAATCTATAGTGTCCTTAAGTTAATCTACAAAGAGCTATACCTTACGTACGTTAATAGAGACGCGTTCTTCCTTCTCTTTATAGAGTTTAATAGGGTTTATATAGTAACTATATTCTATAAAGAAGGGGCTAATACTAGTAATAGAGGACGTCTAATTATTAAATATAAGTTATATAGTAGGTAAGAGAGTACCCTAATTATCTTAGGTAAAGTAAGTATAGGCTTAGAGATATTACTATATCTCCTAGTTAGCTCGTTCTATCGCCCTATCTATCTCTAGATAATAGTTAGTACTTAGCTATTACTCTATTCCGGTTAATTAATAAAGCTCGCGCTAGAAGTCGCCTATCTAGTTTAACCCTTAGTTAGAGATAATCGATATTAGTATACTATAAAAACGGAAGTATACGGTTAGGAATCGTTATATATAAGTAATAGCGTCTATCGTTATTATAGCTTCTAGGGTTAAGGCCTTCGTTATATAGTCTATAATTACTTAGAGAAACTTATATTAATTACCCTTTATTAGTAAGAGCGAGGTAATAAAGTTTATAGATAGATAAGTATAGGGTTAGTCTAGTACTAGGAGAGGTTATAAGAGAGTCCTCCTTACCTTACGCTAGATATAGCCCTAACCGTATAGTCTATAGTTACGTACGAAACGCTAGATTACTTACGCAATTCCTAGCTAGAAGAATTATCGTAATACGATATTATAAGTACCGTTCCTACCTAGGTGTCTAACGATTAGAGACTCGTACGCTTACTAGATTAGCTATGTTCGTAAGGTATCTAGCTAGTTACCTCCCTTAGTTATCGACGTAGGTTTCCCTAGGACCTAAAGGCGATCTCTAAAAAGAAGCTACCTAGCTCTATTAACCGTACATTTTAATAGTTATATCTTTAGGGCGTCTAGTAGAAGTTTACGATCTCTACTTTATACCGCTCTAAGGATAAGCTAGTACTTAGTATTAGTTATTAATATATCTTCCTAAAGTTATTATAACTCCTTATTAAGCTAAATTAGGTAGCCTTCTCCTAAGACACGAATAGTTATTACTTAACCTACTAGGTTAAGTCCGAGGTTAACTTAGGCCTTTTCTAGGGTAACTCCTAGGCTATCCTAGGTATATTCCTAGGCTACTCTAGGGTACTCCTAGACACGTTTTAGGGTAATTAACTAAATAATATATCCTTATTCTCTCTTATTGTTAATTCCTACTAGTATGTCTTATTCCTACCTCGAAAGTACGTCTAGGACTACTACTTATTTTCCTAGTTAGTACTCGAGAGAGTAATTATATCCTACTAGGTTAGCTACCTAGCGACTCTACCGTTTATTTAACTATCTACGTTATATAAAGTATTAGAGGTTATTATAGTCCGTTTATATCCTAAAGGGTAGCCTATTCCGTAGCTCTAGCCGCTAGAAGTCTAAGTAGTAGATAATAGTAAGCATCTCCTTATTATAAATAGGATAATTATACTCCGCTAGAGATAATCTCTTTAAGAAGAAGCTAATTGTATGCTTATACCCTTTAGCGTTAAGTTAGGTAAGGATACCCCCTATAGTAAACCTAGAATAGTTAGTTTCTAGGATAGACTATCGTTCTAGGTCCTAGGCTACTAAAATTAGGCCTTTATAAAATACTTCCTTAAGTTAGTAGAAGGCTATATCTTACTCCTTTCCCTAGATAAATAGCGTGTTCTTCTTTATTAGGGAGTTAAGGGGTTACGTTAATCTTAAGTAATTATAGATAAAAATCTAGTAGTAGTTCGTAAATCCTAAAAAGCTTTTAACTCCCTTAACTATATAAGGTACCTCCTACTCCTAAATCGCTTAAAGCTTCTCTAGGTCGTAATAGAGCCCTTATTTAGCCTTAACGATAAATCCTAGATACTTTACTTCTTAGGTATAGAAGGTATATTTCTTTAGGTCTAAATATAATCTAGCCTTAGCTAGTTATACTAAGACTAGCCTTACCTTTCCTATATGTTTAGCCTAGGATCCCGAAGTATAGATTAATACGTCGTCGAGATAGGTAGTTATAAAGTCGTCTAGAAACTCCTAAAGGGTTATATTTATATATCGTTAAAACGTTACTAGTAACCCTATTAACCTAAATAGATAGACTAGCTATTCGAAGAGGCTAAAGCGTGTCTAGAAAGCTATTTTATATTTATATCTAGCTACTATATAGATCTTATAGAACGTAGAAACGATATCTAACTTCGTAAACTACTTAGCCTATTAAAGCGCCTAAAGCGTTTCTCTAATAAGTAGTAGACTATACCTATCCTTCTTTATAATAGCGTTTAGAGCTTAATAGTTATAGTAGAACTAGAGTTAGCTATTAGCTTTTCTAATAAATAAGATAGGGGCTATTATAGAGGAGCTATTAGCTCAGATTATCCCTTAATAAAGGAGTTTACGTAAGACTTTTCGTAGGATAAGGAGTTCCTCTTATAATATATCGTAGAGTAGCCCCTAGGGAAGGGGGGGTTACGTTCTATCCTTATTAGGTACTAGGTGTATTTCGTAATCGATCCCTAGTCGAAGGGGTAGGAGTTCTATAGATTTTTCTAGTATAAAAAGGTCTAGGAATCCCTCTAATACCTCCTTCGGGATATAGTTAGCTAGGTTTACTAGTGTCTTTTTTTATAAGGCTTTCTCGATATCCTATAAAGAAACCGCCTAAATGTTAAGTGCCTCGCGGCCTTATATATTAATTTCTCGTTAATATTCCGCTCTAAAGACTAACCTAGAGACTAATTAAGCTTAGAGGATTTATCGGATTCGTATAGAATATCCTATTAGGGAGAGAGGGACTTTAATCTTCCTAGTTCTATACTAAATTAATTCCTTAGTAGTAAAGTAAGTAACTTTATTCTTAACTATTTAAGGTCTTCCTAGGTATAGAGGTTATCTAAGGTTCTCGATTATATTAGTAAATACCTATTCCGTCTATCCGTTAATGTCTATTTAGAACGTTATAATCCTATATAAAAAGATAGGTAGAGCGTCTGTTAAAAAGGGGGATAGAGGTCTCTTTTCCTTATTAATATATAGTAGCTTTAACTTCCTTATAGTATATAGGTTAATTATAGCGTAGCGGTTATATCTACTATCTAAGAGGGCTAGTGTCTCTTTAGTTCCTATATTAATAGTTAAGGATATAGGTAACATTAAGTATAGTAGCCTTACCCTCTTCTATTCTTCCTTAACCTATTTCTAATTACCCTTACCCTAACTTTAGTAAGGGTTTACTCGTTTTCTAACTTAGAGTCGTCGTCTATTAGTACCTCTTCGATCCTTCTTATAGAGGTACTTATTTTCTTAGTTAACTTGTTTCTCTTCTTCCCTTTTACTATACTTCTTCCTTCCTTAGGCTCCTTAAGTCTCGATTAATAACCCCTTACTAGGTGCCCTTCCTATCCGTAGCGGTAGTACGCCGTAGACGATAACTACTAGGTCCTAACCTTATTAATACTAGACATTTACGTATCGCCCTCTATGTCTTATCTAAATCCCTAGTTCCTCGTAGCTAGGTTTAGTCCCCCTATCGCTAGCTATAGGTTATAGAGGCGCTTAACTCTAGCGGCGATCTTAGCTACCTTAATATAGTATTTTATAAAGTTATTAGAGGGTAGATCCGCGGCTACTAAAGCGTTCCTAATCCTATTATTTAGGGTACTATCTAAGAATAGGATCTTTATAGAGGCTACCTATATACTACTACTAGCTTCTACTAATTTCTGTTCGAAATAGGGAAGGTAACTAGTAAAAGGCGTTCTTTCTCCTTATTTTATTAAATAGAGGGTAGTAGCTACATAGGGTTAAAGGTTAACGTCTAGATAGATTAAATCGATATAGCTTATAAATTTATCTAGATCGTAATTAATGTTACTTCTATTCTAAAAGTATATTAAGACTATTTATTATAGCCTAGAGTCTAAGTAAGAGTAGATATAGTAAAATATCTCTTAGTTTATATCGAAGAAGTCTACGTTAATAAATATCTTTTCCCTAATTAAGTACGCCTAGGAAGGGTAGTAACGTCTCTGTCCGTTAAACTTATCTAGCCTTAGTAGCGGTTTATAGTATATAGAGGGTTTAGTCTTTACATTACTCGATCTAGGTAGTGTTAGCTATAGCGTAGGTAGTCTCTACTCGAGTCGCTCGTTTATTATAGTTTTTAGCTCCTCTAGTATACTACTTAACATTTAGTTTAGTTATTGTTTCTAATCCGCCTATTCCCTAGTTACCTATCGTTTAAGGGTTTAGTAAAGGAAGGGGTCTATATTAGCTAAGGGGTCTAGAGTCCTATCGTTTATTAGGGTATTAGAGGTAGGGGAAGTTATCTTAAGGTATAGAAGAAGTATAAGGTTTAAGAAGGAGTTCTAAATATATTAAGGATCGTACTAAGATAGTGTTTTAGTTAAATAGATAATCGATAAATGTCTATTTAGAACTAGAGAGGCATCTTTTAGCTAGATCTCTAGTTAACTTATATACCTATAAGATCGTCTCTATCTTAGCGCTTTTAGATAGTATATATACTATCTTACGTATAGCGTTCCTAGCGTCTAGCTAGTAGCTATACAGTCTAATGTATTCTAATACGCATTTACTAATTTCTATTAATACTAATCTATAGTTAGATAATTCTAGGGCAAAGTTAGCGCTACTTCTAGGATATAGCGAGGCGATCCTAGCGTTGTTCCTAGGGTCTTTAGGGGTGTTTCTAGGGTACGTAAGATATTACGTACTCGTAAGTACCTAGGCATTACTTAGGTAACTATATTAGCTTAGCCTATAACATATATAAAGCCTAGCTTAGACCTTTAAGATAGTAGTAAAGCTATGTATCTATTTAATAATATTTAAGAAAAAGGGAAGAAAAGAATATATATAAGGGTAGGGGTTTAAAACTCCTAGCCTTATACTTACATTAGTATAGAAATATAAAACTCTATAGCTATACGTAAAAGTACGTATAGCTTAGATCTACTTAGGGGTAGCCCTAGACTAGTTAGGGACTAGTCCTAAGGGAGCCCTAGAGAAGCCTTAAGGAAGCCTTAGAGTTCTAGAGCTATCTTATATAATAGCTCCCCTTACTTACGCTAATACTAGTATATATACTAATACTTAACTCTTTTTTTAGCCTAGGCCTCCTACCTAGTAATACCCCCCTTTAAGTATTATTATTACTCTTCCTTACTTATCTTAGCTTCCTACTTCCTTATTTACCTATTTACTCCCCTTCCTATAATTAACTTATACCTTAACGTATATACGTAGCTCCCTACTATCTACTAGCCTTATTAGAGTATTGTTAAACATAGGCTTTATTAGGGTATTTATAGAATTACTTCTATTAATCTATTATACCTCCTTAATTTCGTATTACTTATATAACTATTATAGGGTAAGGAGGTCGATTATTAGCTTCTTCTCTACTATTAACCCTATCTTTATAAGGTACTTATATAGTAAATATAAGTCTATATAGATTACAATTAGTAGTAGTAGTAAGCGAAGGTAGTAAGTAATAGTCCTAAGGATATCTACTAGGATAAACCTAGTATTATACCCTATAATAAAACTATATATCTTAGATATAAGTACGCTTCTAGTAACTCTCTTATACTTTATAGAGCTTTAGTATAAGATATTACCTTTAAGAAGGAACGTACTATTCTTTTCTACCCTTATAAATACTCTTTTATAAAAATAATAAGGAACTTAATCTAAGAGCTTAGGTCTTTATTATTTATAAATAAAGTATCTATAAAAATAAAGAGCTTAGCCCTCTTAAGGTTTATAGATATAAAGGTTAGACTATAGTCTAACTACTGCTTTTACTAGTAGATATACTTATTAAAGTAATTAACGTCCTTATTACTTAGCTACTAAGCCTATACTATAACTAATAGATTATATATAACCTTAGGCTAGTAAAGGCTAGTAATATATATACCTTATATATACTATTAGAGCTTATACTAGAAGTTACTTATTTAATTTAACTCTTAGTTAAAAATAATTAATATTAGTATACTATAAAAATAAAAGTATATAGTTAGGGATTATTATATATAAGTAATAGTATCTATTATTATTATAGTTTCTAGGGTTAAAGCCTTTATTATATAATCTATAATTATTTAAAGGAACTTATATTAATTATCTTTTATTAGTAAGAGTAAGGTAATAAAATCTATTAATAGATAAGTATAGGGTTAGTCTAGTACTAGGAGAGGTTATAGGAGAGTTCTCTTTACCTTATACTAGATATAGCCCTAACTATATAGTCTATAGTTATATATAAAATACTAAATTACTTATATAATTCCTAGCTAGAAGAATTATTATAATATAATATTGTAAGTACTATTCTAACCTAGGTATATAATAATTAAAGACTTATATACTTACTAGATTAGCTATATTTATAAAGTATTTAGCTAATTACCCCTCTATTATCGATATAGGTTTCCTTAAGACCTAAAGGTAATCTTAGAAAAGAAGCTACTTAGCTCTATTAACTATATATTTTAATAGTTATATCTTTAGGCTATTTAGTAGAAGTTTACGATCTCTACTTTATACTATTTTAAGAATAAGTTAGTACTTAGTATTAGTTATTAATGTTTCTTCCTAAAGTTATTATAACTTCTTATTAAGCTAAATTAGGTAGCCTTCCTTAAGAGTATAAACAGTTAGTACCTAACTTACTAGGTTTAGTCTAAGGTTAACTTAAGTATTAACTAAGGTAACTTATAAGTTATCCTAAGTATATTTTAGGGCTACTCTAAGGTACTACTAAATATGTTCTAGAGTAATTAACTAAATAATATATCCTTATTCCCTCTTATTATTAATTCCTACTAGTATATCTTATTCCTATCTTAATAATATGTTTAAGACTACTATATATTTTCCTAGTTAGTACTTAAGAGAGTAGTTATAACTTACTAAGTTAGTTACTTAGTAACTCTACTATTCGTTTAGCTATTTATATTATATAAAGTATAAAAGGTTATTATAGTCTATTTATATCCTAAAGGGTAGCCTATTCTATAGCTTTAGCTACTAGAAGTCTAAGTAATAGATAATAGTAAATATCTCTTTATTATAAATAGAATAATTATACTCTACTAGAGATAACCTCTTAAAAAGAAGCTAATTATATATTTACGCCCTTTAGTATTAAGTTAGGTAAGGATACCCCTATAGTAAACCTAGAATAGTTAGTTTCTAAGATAGACTATTATTCTAGTACCTAAACTACTAAAATTAGGGCTTTATAGAACACTTCCTTAAGTTACTAAAAGGCTATATCTTACTCCTTTCCTTAGATAAATAGTGTATTTTCCTTTATTAAGAAGTTAAGGGGTTATATTAATCTTAAGTAATTATAGATAAAAATCTAGTAGTAGTTTATAAATCCTAAAAAGCTTTTAACTCCTTTAACTATATAAGGTACTTCCTATTCCCTAATTACTCGAAGTTTTTCTAGGTTATAATAGAGCCTATATTTAGCTTTAACGATAAATCCTAGATATTTTACTTCTTAAGTATAAAAGGTATATTTTTTTAAATTCTAGATATAATCTAGCTTTAGCTAGTTATATTAAGACTAGCCTTACCTATTCTATATATTTAGCTTAGGATCCTAATATATAGATTAATATATTATTAAGATAAGTAGTTATAAAGGTATTTAGAAACTCCTAAAGGATTATATTTATATATCGTTAAAATGTTACTAGTAATTCTATTAACCTAAACGGATAGACTAGCTATTTAAAGAGGTTAAAGCGTATTTAGAAAGCTATATTATATTTATATCTAGGTACTATATAGATCCTATAAAATGTAGAAACGATATCTAACTTTATAAACTACTTAGTCTATTAAAGCGCTTAAAGCGTTTCTCTAATAAGTAGTAGACTATACTTATCCTTTTTTATAATTACATTTAAAGCTTAATAGTTATAGTAGAACTAGAGTTAGTTATTTACTTTTCTAACGAATAGAATAGGGGCTACTATAAAGGAGCTACTAGCTTAGATTATCCCTTAATTTAAGAGTTTACGTAAGATCTTTTATAGAATAAGGAGTTCCTCTTATAATATATTATAGAGTAGCCCCTAAAGGAGGGGGGGTTACGTTCTATCCTTATTAAGTACTAGGTATATTTTATAATTAATCTTTAGTTAAAGAAGTAAGAGTTCTATAGATTTTTCTAGTATAAAAAGGTCTAAGAATTCCTTTAATATTTCTTTTAGGATATAGTTAGCTAGGTTTACTAGTTTCTTCTTTTATAAGGCTTTCTTAATATCTTATAAAGAAACTACCTAAATATTAAATACTTTATAGTTTTATATATTTATTTCTTAATAACGTTTTACTCTAAAAACTAACCTAGAGACTAATCGAGCTTAGAGGATTTATTAGATTTATATAGAATATCCTATTAGGAAGAGAGAGACTTTAATCTTCCTAGTACTATACTAAATTAATTCCTTAATAGTAAAGTAAGTAACCTTATTCTTAACTATCTAAGGTCTTCCTAAGTATAGAGGTTGTCTAAGGTTTTTAATTATATTAGTAAATACTTATTCTATTTATCTATTAATGTCTATTTAAAACGTTATAATCCTATATAAAAGATAGGTAGAGTATCTATTAAAAAGGGGACAGAGGTCTCTTTTCCTTATTAATATATAATAGCCTTAACTTCCTTATAGTATATAGGTTAATTATAGTATAGTAGTTATATCTACTATCTAAGAGGGCTAGTATTTCTTTAGTTCCTATATTAATAGTTAAGAATATAAGTAATATTAAGTATAGTAGCCTTACTCTCTTCTATTCTTTATTAACTTATTTTTAATTACCTTTACCTTAACTTTAGTAAGGGTTTACTTATTTTCTAACTTAGAGTTATTGTCTATTAGTACCTTTTCGATCCTTCCTATAAAGGTACTTATTTTCTTAGTTAATTCGTTTTTCTTCTTTCCTTTTACTATACTTCTTCCCTCTTTAGGGTCTTTAGGTCTTAATCGACACCCCCTTACTAGGTACCCTTCCTATCTATAGTAGTAATATACTATAGGTAATAACTACTAGTTTCTAACCTTATTAATACTAGATATCTATATATTACCCTCTACGTCTTATCTAAATCCTTAGTTCCTTATAGCTAGGTTCGATCCCCCTATTACTAGCTATAAGTATTAGAGGCGCTTAACCCTAGTAGCGATCTTAGCTACCTTAATATAGTACTTTATAAAGTTATAAGAGAGTAGATGTATAGCTACTAAGGTATTTCTAATTCTATTATTTAAGGTACTATCTAAAAATAGGATCTTTATAGAGGCTACTTATATATTACTACTAGCTTCTACTAACTTCTATTAAAAATAGGGAAGGTAACTAGTAAAAGGTATTCTTTTTCCTTATTTTATTAAATAGAGAGTAGTAGCTATATAGGGTTATAAGTTAATGTCTAAATAGATTAAATTAATATAGCTTATAAATTTATTTAGATTATAATTAACATTACTTCTATTCTAGAAATATATTAAGACTATCTATTATAGCCTAGAGTTTAAGTAAGAGTAAATATAATAAAATATCTCTTAGTTTATATTAAAGAAGTCTATATTAATAAATATTTTCTCCCTAATTAAGTATACCTAGGAAGGGTAGTAATATATCTATCTATTAAACTTATCTAGCCTTAGTAGTAGCTTATAGCGCATAAAGGGTTTAGCCTTTACATTATTTAATCTAAATAGAGTTAGCTATATTATAAGTAGTCTCTAGTTAAGCTACTTATTTATTATTGTTTTTAGTTTCTCTACTATACTACTTAATATTTAGTTTAGTTATTATTTTTAATCTATCTATTCCTTAGTTACCTATTATTTAAGAGTTTAGTAAAGGAAGGGGTCTATATTAGCTAATAGGTTTAGAGTCCTAGTACTAGGATAGAAGTTAGTTATCTCCTTATTTATTAGGGTATTAGTAGTAAGGGAAGTTATTTTAAGGTATAGAAGAAGTATAAGGTTTAAGAAGGAGTTCTAAATATATTAAGGGTTATACTAAGATAGTGTTTTAGTTAAATAAATAATTAATAAATGTCTATTTAGAACTAGAAAGGTATCTTTTAGCTAGATCTCTAAGTAACTTATATACTTATAGAATTGTCTTCTATCTTAGCGCTTTTAGATAGTAAGTATACTATCTTATATATAGTGTTCCTAGTACTTAGCTAGTAGCTATATAGTTTAATATATTCTAATACATATTTACTAATATCTATTAATACTAATCTATAGTTAGAAAAATCTAAAGTAAAGTTAGTACTACTCTAAAAATATAGCTAGGTAATCCTAGCGTTATTCCTAGGGTCTTTAGGGGTGTTTCTAGGGTATATAAGATATTACGTACTCGTAAGTACCTAGGTATCGCTTAGGTTACTAGACTAGCTTAGCATATAATAATAAAAATGTATTTATATATATAGTAATAGATAAAGAAATCTATATAAAATTACTAGCTAAGTTTAAGAGCTATATAATAGAGAATTATAGAAAACAAAATAAAAATAGCTTCTTAAATAACTTAAATACCCTTTTTAAATATAAGAAGCTTATATTAAAGCTTAGAAAAGCATTATTTAGCTTAAAACAAAGTCTAAAGCTCTAGTATAATTACTTATCCTCTATATTAAAGAAATAAGGCTTTAAAACCTTAATAATAGATAAGGGGTCTTTATAAATAAATAATTAAAAATTACTATAGCTATTTATATAGATAATCTATTAGTTATAGGTAGAACTATAAATATAATATTAGAAGTACTAGAGTAAATAAATAAAGGCTTAAAAGTCTAATACCTAGGGCTACTAAAAGACTTTCTAAATATACATTTTATTAGAAATAAAAACACTCTATAAATAACCTAGAAAAAGTATATAAAGAATAAATTAAAAGAGTAGAAAAGAACAATATAAGTACTTTAGATATACTTAGCTAAGCTAGTGTTAAATTAAATAAAAATAATAAACTAATAGCTAATAAAACTATTATTTTATAGTATTAGAAAGAAATAAGTTCTCTACTCTATTTAGCCTTATATAGTAGGCTAAATATACTTTATTTACTTATAATTTATACCTATTTTAGCTCTAATTTAAATAAATTATATTAAACTACTCTTAATAAAATCTAGAAATACTTATATAAATATATAAATAAAGACTTAATATATAAAGTAGGGATACCTTTAAATATATATAGTATAAAAGGTATTTTAAACGCTAGTTAAGCTAGTAATCTAAAAGAAAGAAAATCCTTTTAAGCTATTGTTTTTATATATATAATAATATTATTAGCTAAGCTTATACTAAATAAAAAAGTATAGCTCTTTTAAGATATAAGGCTAAATTTATAGGCTTAAGAGAAGCTAATAAAGAAGTATTATATCTAAATAGGCTATTTATACTATTTAATAATAATCTATAAATAAAAGGTTTAAATAAAATACTTATATTATTAAGATAATATAGCTACTATTAAAGTAGTAGAAAATCTAGAATTATATAAAAGAACTAAGTATATAGACTTAGCTTACTTCTATTTACCTTTTAAATTAAAATAAAAGAAGATAATAGTTTTATATATAAAATTAAAAGATAATAATATAGATTTATTTATAAAAGAGCTTATAAAACTACTCTTTTATACTATAATAAGTTAAATAAGTTTATATAACTTATAAAAATAATATTACTTTATATTCTAAGTAAAGATGTTTTTACTTCTTTAAACCTTTTAAGTTTTCCTCTTATAATATAACTAATTTACTTACTTTTCTAACTTAGTTTTTATAGAGTAATATAATAAATAAACAAATACAATAAATACATAATACCTAATATTATTCCCTATTACGTAATAGGTTTTTACTAGTAATAAGTATTAAAATAAACAGTTAAAGCTATAGTATAAAACTATATCTTTAAGGGAGGCTATAAATACATGTTAGAAAAGACGTAATAAAAAATAAATAGACTTACTTTTTAGGGTTTCTATAAACTCTATTATAGAGATGTCTTCTTAGGCTTTTAAGACATATATAATATAACTTTATTAAAATAAGCTTTTAAACTACTACTAAACCTTAAAGCTATGCCTTAATAAACCTTCCTTTAAACATATAATAAGAGTATATACTTTAGTATACTATAGTATACTATTAAGAGACTTTAAAGAGATATAAAAATATTAATCTTATAGGAAATTAGATACACTATCTAGTAGTCTAGGACTTACTTTTCTATATACTTAGCTAGGAGCGAGACAGCTACTTAAAGTTACTCGATTTCTACTAAGTTTTATAAATAGTTAAGTAGAATCCTAGACTCTTTATCTTTCTCCTCTATTTACTCCTTCCTTACTTACCTAATAGTTATATACTCTATATTATTCTATTTCTCTTTAATTATTCTATCTAACTATTTAATTAGCTTCTTTATATCTTTTTTCTCTACCTTATAATCCTCTCTTTAAATTAAATCTACTCTAACTCTTATAAAGGGTATAGTCTTAAGGCTAATACTATACTTATACTAGAAATAGGGGAGTTTAACTACTTACTCTTAGCCTTCTTACTCGCTACCTATATAGGTTATAGTAACTTTACTACTTATTATAAGCGCTTCTACTATATTAATACTTACTTACTCTACTACTATAGGAAGCGTTAAACTCTCTCTTATGTCTTATTTTACTATAAGATCCTTAGTCCTACTTAAGCTAGTCTTACTTAAAGGAGTATTAAGATTACTCTTAAATAAAAGTAGTAATCCTTTATTTACTATATCTACTATACTTACTTCCTTATAATAGAATAAGCTATACTACTAGCCTCTTAGCCCCTAAATACTTATATAGGGTAGGATAATATATTATCCCCTTCTTTACCCTATAGTACTAGCCCCCCCCTTACTAGTAGAGACGCTAGTAGGGAGATATAAGCGTTAGCCCCTCTAATAACTCTAATAATAACGAGCGCCCTCCTAGGACTAGCCTATTAGACTAATCTAAGGCCTCCTTATAAGCTTATCTCATACTATCTTTACTCTTATCTCCTTTATTTCCCCCTATCTGCGAGTAGCTTACGCTAGTATATAAGGTTACTACCCTCTTTTATTTACTTATTTACCTATACTAGCCTAATTAGCCCCTCTATCTCTTCTTTCCCTAGTAGGGCTAGCTAACCCCTTAAGATATACTTAGTATACCTCCCTAACCCCCCTAGTCTATTACCGCGTTCGACGCTACGGGGCGGACTTACGAGCAAAGACCTGTGTTATGAATTCCCCTCCTATATGTTGCTTCTCTACGCCGCAGGCGCGATAGGTACCTCTATTGCGTAGGGACGCCTTATGCCCCCTAGGAGGCGAGGGAGGGCTCCGCCCTCCTTCTGTGGCGTTAAATAAACACACACACACACACACATACTACTGCCACTTCTACTACTGCTCCTCCTACTACTACTGCTACAACTACTACTACAAGTACTGCTACTGCCACTAGGCATGTATTACTACCCATCACAACAGGCAAGCCAAAAACCATCGTTTTATTCATATACTCTACCCCAACATAACAAATGCCAAACCACAAGTCAGTCCCCCAACATGATGGAGGCTACAAGCATGATTCCACACCGCGTGCTATGCATCATGTCGAACAAACAAACCACAAAGAAACAAAAAAAAAAATGAAACGGACACAACAAAGCATAAAGCAGACGAACAAAAAAGAAAACAAGCATCACTGCATCTTGATAGCCTCAAACAAGCCCAGACTCAAACTCGTATCGTTCTCGCCCACGTTGGGAGTAGGCTCGCTCAGCACCTCCCACCGACGAAGCACGTAAGGACTCAACCTCTCGCTCGACGCGGGCCCGATGCCGTATAGCGTGCTCATGCCCCTCGCCGCGGCGCTGTACGCGATGGACGCTCGCTCCTTGTGGGCCAGCTTGAGGTTCTCGGCCCAGGTTGGGGGCTGGAGGCTGAAGAGGTAGTAGAGGCGGGCGTCGGAGGAGGCGTGGGGTGTCGTCGACGGGCTGCCTGGGAGGAAGAGGACGGCCTTGGAGCATTGGATTCGCGTCTCGTCTGGGAGGGAGTCGATGAGGAGTGTTGCCACGTCGAGGACGTGTTCCGAGAGCACGGGCCGGTCGAGTTCGAGGAGGAGGCCGCAGAGGATGAGGATGATGCGGGCGCGTACGTCGTCGTGTTGCGGCGAGGTTGCCGTCGTTGTAGGGGTCGTGGAGGCCGTGGTAGCAGCAGTCGCGGTACAAGTCGTAGCTGTTGTCGCGGTACTGCCGCTGTTGGCGTTGGTCGTCGTCGTCGTCGTCGCCGTCGTCGTCGTCGCCGTCGCCGCCCCCGTTACCCCCGTTACCCCCGTTACCCCCGTTACCCCCGTCCCCATCGATTCAGGGGCACAGGCGCTGTGAAGCACGACGAAGCGAAGCAACGCCGGCAGCCAGCGGTCCAGCACCACGTCCCTCTTCCTCCGATGCTGCTGCGAGCTCGCCACAATCTCCCACAAGTCGCAGAGCTTCTCGGCCAGCGCCGTCGTCAACTGGGCCGACTTGGGCGGCGTGATGGCCTCGAGCACTCCCAGCAGATTCTCGGCCAGGTCGACCACGTGGCCGTCATCCTCGTCCTCGTCCTCTCCGGCCGGCTTGGGCGAGGGCATCAGGCCGAGGAATCGGGCGTGGGCCTGCCTGCTGAGGCTGCGAGTGATGTCCCGGCTGAGGCAAGGCAGCATCCTGGTCCACGCGATGCTCCTGGCCTCGATGGCGCGGTCCATGGCGCGCGCGAATCCCTCGAGCGCCTTGTCGTCTCCCTCGCCCGAGAGGTCGACGTCGAGCTTGAGCTGGCAAAAGGGCATCGTCAGCTCGTTGGAGAGGCTGAGGAGCCGGTCCAAGGACTCCTGACATCCCCCCTGACCGTCCGGAGCCAAGAGCCTGCCGACGATGCGCTTGACCAGCTCGACGGCTCCCGTCGCCAGGGTTCCGACGTCGAGCGCCTTGGCCACGGCCGACGAGTCCGCGACGACCAGATATCTCATCGTCTCCACGAGTCCATCTTGGCAGCCAGCCTCGTCCAGCGGCCGATTGCGCGTCCCGACCGCCGCGTACTCGCTCACGGCCTTGCGTATCAGCGACAGCAGCGCCCCCGCATGTTCCAACCGCGCCGCCTTCTGCTGAACCTCGAATCGATAGGCCTCTACCGTGTCGAGACAAGCGGCGGCCCTGGGCGGCTTCATGACGACCAGCTGCAGCAGCTCCTGCAGGTAGACTGCCGATTCATCCGACGCCGAGCCCGGGTCCGCTACCGAGTTCGCCGAATGCAGCAACATGGGCATCGAAAGGCACCCGAGGCTGATGAGCATGGGGAACAGGGTCGCCAGCCGAGGTCTCTCCCCGAGCGTACCGACGTGACTGACCCAGTCGGCCATGAGCTTGTCAAAGTGCTGGGCGTCAAAGATCCGTAGCCTGGCCAGAAGGGAAGCCAGCAGCCGCCGTCCGCCGTCCGCCTTGACCCAGCCGGCCTCGAGCTTGGGGATGATGTTCCGGAACAGGCGATTCATGGTGGGCGGGTCGACCGTGTTGCCGCTGGCCAGCAGCTTGTCGATCTGCTCCGACACCTCGCTCTCCCCGTTCAGCGCCATGCTGTCCGAGACGGGCGAGCAGGCGTCGATGGCGCTGCTCCGCTCGCTCTGCGCCAGCTCTCGCTGCAGCTGCTGCGCGATGCCGCTGCGGTTCGGCAGCCTCCGGGCCAGGCTCGTCAACGCCACGAGCAACGGCCTGGCTCCGGCCGCCTGCTCGCGGTTGAGCGACTTGAGCCTGCCGCTCAGCGACCCGAACAGCCCGTCGGCGGTGCCCATGGCCAGGAACACGTCGAGGAGCGAGTTTATCGTGTCGGCGCAGGCCGCCAGCACGTCCACGTCAGACGCCGCCGCGTGCGACTTGAGCACCTGCGACAGACAGCCAAAGTCTTGGGCCGTCTCCAGCACCAGCCGCGCCGAGCTGAACGTCGACAGCGCCGCCACGGGCTCGACCTTTGCGAGGAGCTCCGGCGTCAACACGTCGCGCAGGTGCGCGCCGATGGACGTCTGCACCGCTTTGCTGCTCTGGGAGACGCGTCGCAAGAGCTTGGGCAGGGAGAGGCACTTGTTGCTCGCTCCGTCGGCGTCTCCCAGATGCTGCGAGAGGCCGAGCGAACCGTCGACGCAGCGGAGGGCGTTGGCCATATCCTTGGCCTCGTCCGCCGTCGAGTACTGGCCGGCCCGCCGCAGCAAATTGGTCCTCTGAGATCTCTGGCTCTCCGACAGGCAGTGTATGGGCAGCTCAACCAGGAGCCTGGACGAGCAAGGGCCGTCGTCCGGGTCGATATCGGTGGCGTCGTGCAGGCCGCCGCGTCCGATGAGCCACTTGATGTACTTTGGCACGGAGAAGAGGCCGGCCCTGACGAGTTCGGAGACGAGGTGGAAGATGGCCTTCTTGCGCAGGCGATCCGTCGCCGGTACGTCGTCCAGGAGGTCGACGATGACCGACGTGGCATTGGTCGCCGTCCACGATTTGATCAGGCTCACAGCCACGTAGATCTTGGCCAGGCCCGGCCGGTGAACCGACGTGGCCCATTCGACCAGAGTCTTGACGAGCTCCGCCCTGTCGTCCGTCACGGCCATACACTTGGCGGCGAGCTCTCCGTCGTAGTGACCCTGAATTGTAGAGTCGAGGAGCTTGATGAGGTGCTGACGCCCAGCAGGGGGGGATGCGGTGCTGGGAACCAGTAACCGCGCGTTTCTGCCGTTGACGCGCTGCCACGCGTCCTGGGAGACGCCATCGTCCTGAGCCAGAAACGCCTTGAGCGCGTCTCGATGTCTGGGCCAAAGACTGGGGGCCACGAAGCTCTCCGGATTGTTCCTCAGTAGCGTCTTGAGCAGGCCGGTAAGCTGGCTCGATAGTTGTATGAGGATGTCACGGTCTGGATCGTTGTGGATCTTTCACCCCGAGTCAGCATTGCGGCAAAACGGGGAGCCCATGACGACATACAATATTGAGTTGGGCCAGCAAAGTATACACCAGTCGGCGGCCATACTTTCTCGACCGGACGAGGTCTGCCCATGTGATCTGGGCAATGAGGATCCACATGGGCATCTTCGCCTGCGAGCTGTTCTCCAGATTCGACGTGATCCAGTCCAGGTAATGATCTCGATCCAGGAGGTGCTCCGAGTAGAGATTCGTGGCGAGACGGATTCTATGAACAGTCAGTTGTGCGATGCTCGCGGGTTAGGTGACTGCTCACGCATAGGTCACTCGGGTCTTCCAATCCGACTCGCCAAAGGCAGAGACGACAGCCTCGACGAACTGCTCGACGAAGACGGTCCAGTCTCTGACCCATTTGGACTCGCCGCCCATGACAAAGGCGCCGCCCGCGCCCTTCCTCTTGAAGGCCCTGATCTCGTTAGCACCCACACACTTGGCGAGCCAGACGGCACGTTCCGTCGGCACGTTCTTGTTCAAGCACTGGTCCAGCAAGGTCCTCCCGCGGATGCCGTGCGGGATGGTACGGCTGAGACGCCGGAGAGATATAGTGGGGTTGGCCAAGTCCTTGAGCCAGACCTCGCGCTTCGTGTCGGTCAGCGTCACACGGGGAGGCGGCTTGAACGTCGAGGGCGAGAGGATCTGGCCGCGGAACCTCCGCTGATTCATGACGCCCATGAAGATGGTCGACAGCGCATTGAGGCCGCTCTTCTGCTTCAAGGCGGGCAACACCGCCATCCGGGCCGACGACGTCTCGTTCTGGGCGCCTCTGTCCCATGTTCCTTTCTGAATGGCCTCGGAGCTCCACTCGTCCTCGTGGTGCTGGCCGGACCAGGGAAAGAAGTCGGCGTGACCATTGTGTAGGCCCTTGCTGAAGGGGTCCCGATTGGGGATGTCGTGCTTGTGGATGGAGACGAATCGGGGCGCGTCCGAGGGCACCTCGACGGTGTAGGGCTTGGGTCGGGCATCCTTCTTCGTCGGAGCAACGGCGGTCGTCGAGGGTCGCGGTGCCGCGAAGGGTTTCTCGATCGGCTGGGGCCTTCGCTTGGGCATGGGTATCGGGGGATTGTCGTCGAGCTGTGAGCCAGACTGAGCCGGGCTCACTTTGTCGACGGCACTCGTAGCGTCGGGGACGGGAACTGATGCAGGAACGACCCGCGACGGTGTGAGAATCTGGGGCGAGTCGGTAGTGTTAGCAGGGGCAGAGTCCCAGTCTTTGGTGGAAAGCTCGAGTCGCAGCTTGGAGCTGCCGCGGCGTGGTGTTGAAGCATGGGGTCGGCCTTGAGAACCGGACGAAAGAGAATCTGGAGGCTCGCCCGGAGCGTCGACATGCTGATCCCGACGGACGGCAGGTGAGGACGACGGCGAGGAGGAGGAGGGAGCAATATATTGCTGCGAAAGGGACCGCTGATGATGCTGTACCGCCAGATTGGGAGCGGGCGCTCGCGGAGGTTGTCGCGGCGGTACGCCCATTGGCGGCCTCGAGGTCATGATGCGAACGGGCGACGGACAGCCATCCCGCCCAAGCCAGGCGTCGTCAAGGAAGACGGGCGAAAGAGGAAAAGGAAAATCGAGCGACCGTGACGGCGCCGGGGGATGTGAGGATGGCGAGGGGGGCGAAGGGGCGGGGGAGATGAGACGGAAGAAGGCCGAGGTTGGCCCTGACGTTAGAGCGACAGTCAACAAGTCGACCAGAAGGAACACGATCAGAAGCCGATCAAGGCCAAGTCGATGGCGAGGCGCGGCGAAAAAGGAGCGGCGAGTAAGATGAGCGGCGAAAAGGAGCGGGCAACGAGAAGCGGTGACGACGTCAAAAGGCCGCCCTTTGAAGCAGCACAGGCGACAAAGCCAGCTCCGCAAGTCGGTAGCCTGATCAGAGCCGTCAGGAACAGCAGCCAAAGCGAAGATTGGAAGCCAGAGGAATGGCTCGTCGTGGCAGACGCAGAAGGCACGCGATGGGATGAGAGGAGGTTCTCGAGACACGACATGGGTGGGACCAGGCCCTCGTCGGCACGTCTTAGCAGGGGGTACGCGATTGGTCGCTTGGTCTGAGGAGTCGTCGGAAGTTCCTCGGGCTACTGCTCCGTCAAGGGGGGCCGGCCGCCGATTGGGAAAAGGCAGGGGGGGTTATACAGGTCTAGAGGTACCTCGCCGACGGTCTGCCCCCCGGCGTCGCCGAAGCCAGTTCAGTAGCCAGCCCCGTACCGGAGCATCGCCCAGCTTACTGCTGCGGCGGATGTACATACAAATGTGTGTGTGTGTGTGTGTGTGTGCGCGTACATACTTTGTATGTATGCATGTATGCACGTATGTATGTAGACATGAAGATATGTGTGCACCAAGAGGCAGAGCTGTGGTTCGAGACCTTGGCTTCCTACTACTGCTGTCTTCATCCGCTGCGATATCGCGAAACAGCGGTTCCGGTCGCACTACTTAGTCAGCCGGCTCTGCTAGGGCTGCAGCATACCTACCAGGTACGAAGTACATGTCTGCCTCGAGTCTCCTGACCACCTAGCGATCAACGTTGCAACAAACCCGGAAAGCAAAGTGACGACAGATGACTCGTTCTCAGGTGGATGACAAGATGGTCGGATACAAACCTAATGGGCCGCAATATATCACGTCGGTTCCATCTTCTCGTGCCGGCTCGACTCGATATATCTGTCGAAACGTGTCGAACCCGCGTAATCATCGCGGATAGTCGCTGTTTCGCACACCCAACTGCTCCATCTCAGACACGCCTTCATACATACATACATACATACATATGTATGTACTAGGCAGCAAGTGCCGTCGCCTTCGTGGCACCGTAGAGACTCCACCAACCTGCAGGGCGCCATCCATTTGCGGATTGTCATGAGAGACTGTTTGACTTTGCGCCGCCTGACCGATGGGGACGGCCGATGCCTACTTAGCGACTACTGCTGTTTTAGCACACACATATATACATACATGCATACATACATACCTACATACATACATACATATGTATGTATGCACTTCGTGCTTGCACGTTCAAGGCGACAGGAAGGCTGCAGCTCCTTAGTCGGCTTGTTGGTCGGAGCCTACCAGGTAGTAGAGAAGCGTTGGGTAGGTATGTATGTGTTCGTGTACATACATATGTATTCGTACGTAGTTAGGCACAGGGCGCTCTCTTCCAGGGATTCGTCCAGTTGACAAAAGGATGTTGCAAATTCAATTTACAGAAAACCAACTTGACCACCAACTCTGGGCCATCTCATAGGGACAGAAGGTGACGAAGAAACGAAATCGGCTTCACAGGTCGCCCTGGTCCCAACGCTGATGCTCGTCCCAGCCCCTGTGCTCGCCGGGGAGCCGGATAGACTCCCACTCGTCCCTCGTCACGTTTCGCCACTCGTCAACGGGGATCCAGCCGATGTAGGCCCTGTCTCCGAAGCCCCCAACCCAGTAAATGGCCGTCACAGCAAACCTGTTCCACTCCGTCTTGTGCGGGGACTCGGTGCCGGGAAGCCAGATCTTGGCGTCCTGGTGCCTCTCGACGTAGCAGCTGGCCAGCTCCATCCTCTTGGACCTCGAAGGACCGACCTGTTCGAGATGGCCAAAGAGAGAGAAGCGTGGCAGGTTGGCGGCCGAGTAGGGCACGGTGTCCGGGAGTCGCGCGCCCTCTGTGGGCATGTCGTAGCGGGGACGAGAGAGAAAGGGCACGTAGGCCGAGATGCGGGAGAGAAAAGGAAGTCGCTTGGTCGGGGGGTACGGAGGCGTCCAGCTCATTGAGATTGTGAGTTTGGAGCCGGCCTTGACGTTACGGAAGCTGGTGCCGATGTCAACGGCCAGCACCGTAGGATTCCCCTGGTCTTCGCAGTCGGCAACGTAGTCGACGAGCCCTACGGGGACGCCGGCCAGATCATCCGGCCGTCCGGTCGACGACTCTGATTCGTCATAGATTTCAAGCTCATCGGGCCCGGGACGGGGAAAGACGGTCGAAAAGGTGGCGAGCTTGGATAGCGCCAGGATTCGGCGACCCATAACCGCAGACTGGCGACTGGTCGGGATGCCAGCGGCCCGAGGAGCATTCTCGAAAACCAACTGCGGTGGGCGCAAGCCAGAGACAAGCCCGGACAGTGCCACGGCAACGACGAGCGATTTCATGTCGCCGAGGTTGGGAGGCTGAAACGGCGACGCGACTGTTGTTGAAAGGGGATGCGCGGGAAAGAAACAGGTGTTTTGAGGAGCGGTTCTCAGTGACTAAGGATAGGGTTTTTCTCGACGGACGTCTCACGCCGTCTTCTTTTTCCAGGGCACGGAGAGGTGAAAGGTGGGAAGAGGACGGAGAGAAGACGGATTTGAAGAATACTGGAGGTAAATATGTAGTAGGGAGGTAGGTACGAATATGTACCTAGAGCTAGGTAAGATTCAAGAGGGCGAAACAGGAGCAAGAGTCAAGCGATCAAAGAGTCAGTCGGAGCCACCAGGTTGAGGTAGTGGTAGTGGGAGCTTGGGAGCCTGGGAGGTCACGAGTGGAAAGAGCGAGTGGTGATTGATAAGATTAGATTCACCATCATGCGCCTTTAATTCGAACCGTTTCGAGCATGTGCGTGCGGGGAGGAGCGACTGCCGCGCCGTTGGGAAGGGCTGGAGGGGCAGTGCTAGCGTGGAGATGCAGGGTAGGCTGTCGATGAGTGGTCAGCGAGGGACCGGGGATGAGACCGGGGGCAGCAGGAGGGGCAGCAGCAGACCGGGGAGAAGAGCCTGAGCCCGAGCCGAGGGCTGTTGTATGTATCATGTATGTAAGGTATGTAGAAGTGGTAGAAAGTGATCATCAGTCCATCTCATCCGTCATCAGGTGTCGGAGGGAGCCGGATGACAGAAAAGACATAGAGACAGGAACAACAGAAACACAGAGGCATGTGGCCGTCAATGCCGCCGTGTTTGTCTCGCTGTCGTCTCCCGGGTGACGGACTGAATCCCACGACGGTTGGAATGACGCTCTCTCCCTTGCGTCGCGTTGAGCCTCCCAATGAATAGAATGGAGCCGGCGCCCGGCTCAGCGCCCCTCAGCGCCCCTCAGCGCCTCGATGCCCAACCGGCCCGCGACTAGCGCTCACAGTGGACGGGCTCAGCGGGCGTGTTGCCCCCTGCAACGGTGTTGACCTCAGGTACCTTCCAGGCTACCACCCAGCGGCCGCCCCGCTGTCCAATTGCCGTCTGCCAAACCAGGCTCAGCCAGTGACCTGCATCAACAACCAGCAAGTTCTTCACCCCGCAGCCCCTCGAGTCTCGCCTCGCCTCGCCTCGCCTCTGCTCTCTCTCCCTTCATCCTCCTCCCTATCCATCGTCTGCTTGTGCCACGAGCCTTTCCTCCTTCCCTGGCTTCCGTCGCGTCGCCGAGCCCGTCGTGCTTCCCCTCGACGCGTCTTCACACTCTTATATCAAGTACGAACACGCTCGAAAACAACAAACCCCATCGACGACCGACATCGCCGCCGCTGTCATGGCGAGCTTCATGGCCAATTTCTTCCCTGGCGCCAAGGACAAGACGCCGGGAGACCGCCCGTCGACACCGACCATGAAGAACTCAAACTTCCTGAATCCGGCCACGACCCCTCAAGGCAGTCCCAGCAAGAAAAAGGTGCCTCCTGGGGCTCTCGACCTGCCCTCGGCCTTTGATCATGCCTTGACGCTCGGCTCTCCCCTCGCCGAAGCCCCCTTTCGCCTGACGCGGCCTCAAACGCTCGGCTCGCCTCTTTCGCCGGGTCGGACCAACCCGCAGCCCTTGGACGAGGCCTGCCTAAACGTCGACGATAGCGTCATCTACAAGTCGACGTCGGCTACGAGCCCCCTCAGAAAGCAAGGGCAGGAGAATACGCCTCCAGTCTCGCGGCTGCTCGCCCCCGATTCGCCCTACCTTCACAACCACGCTGCCCTCTCTCGCCATCAGGCCTACGAGCCCAAGGACCGCCCGACGACGTCGGCTGCCAAGAAATTCAACACGTCCCGTGGCTTGACGGCTGAGGAGCGAGAGCTACTCAACAAACCACGGGTCAAGAGATTGGTCAACGTGACACAGCTATGTTCGTTTCTCCGTCGTGGTTGGACTTTTCTCATTCCTTCACGGTGCCGACTGACAGTCTCATCAGACTTCCTCGACTATTACTTTGACCTCCTGACGTATGTCGGTGCCAGACAGAGCCGGCTGGCAGCCTTTCAAGCAGAATACCCGCCTCCGCCGACAACAGACGAACAGACGCATAGCCTCATGTGGTCCAAGTACGCGGGCCGCGAGCGAGCCAACCTACGCAAGCGACGCGTCAGGCTCCGGCAGGGCGACTTTCAGATCCTGACGCAAGTCGGCCAGGGCGGCTACGGCCAGGTGTTTCTTGCGCAGAAGAAGGACACGCGCGAGGTGTGCGCGCTCAAGGTGATGAGCAAGAAGCTCCTCTTTAAGCTGGACGAGGTCCGGCACGTTCTCACGGAGCGCGACATCCTGACGACTGCCCAAAGCGAATGGCTGGTTCGGCTCCTGTACTCGTTCCAGGACGACAAGAGTATCTATCTTGCCATGGAATACGTGCCCGGCGGAGACTTCCGGACGCTGCTCAACAACACGGGCGTGCTTTCCAACCGACACGCCCGCTTCTACGTGGCCGAGATGTTCTGCTCCGTCGACGCCCTTCACCAGCTCGGCTACATCCATCGCGACCTCAAGCCCGAGAACTTCCTGGTCGACTCGACGGGCCACGTCAAGCTGACCGACTTCGGCCTCGCCGCCGGTGTTCTGGCCCCGTCACGGATCGAGTCCATGCGCATCAAGCTCGAACAGGCTTCCGAGACGTCGGTTCCCTTTGGCAAGCCCGTCGAGCAGCGCACGGTGGCGGAGCGTCGAGAGAGCTACCGCAACATGCGGCAAAAGGACGTCAACTACGCAAAATCCATCGTCGGCTCCCCCGACTACATGGCGCCCGAGGTGCTCCGGGGCGAGGAGTACGACTTTACCGTCGACTACTGGAGCCTCGGCTGCATGCTCTTCGAGGCCCTCACCGGCTTCCCACCCTTTGCCGGCTCGACGCCAGACGAGACGTGGCGCAACCTCAAGCACTGGCGAGAGGTGCTCAAGCGGCCCGTCTGGGAGGACCCTTCATACTTCCTCAGCAACCGAACATGGAACTTCATCACGACGTTTGTGTCCCCCCCCCCCCTTTTCCATCCCCCACCTCTGGCCAACAAGTCCTAACCGACGTGCAGATGCATCAACTCCCGCACCCGCCGCTTCTCCAACATCGACGACATCTACACGCACCAATACTTCGCAGAGGTGGACTGGCCGACGCTCCGCTCGACGCGCGCCCCCTTCGTCCCCGAACTCGACTCCGACACCGACGCCGGCTACTTCGACGACTTCAGCAACGAGGCGGACATGGCCAAGTACAAGGAGGTTCACGACAAGCAAGCAGCCCTCGAGAACATGGCCGAGCGCGAAGACGAGATGAGCAAGAGCCTGTTCGTCGGCTTCACCTTTCGTCATCGGAAGCCGGCGGGGGAGGATGGGTCGAGTCCGAGGAAGAGGATTCCTGTTTCGGAGGATATGTTTGGGACTATGCTTTAGTTTTTTTTTTTTTCCTTTTTTCTCTTTTTTTTTTTTTTGGCCCACCCTTCTTTCTTTCAAAGTGTTGGTGTTTGGTTGCAGCCTTGATGCGTGGCTTGATTCTTCCCTCGTCTTTCCTGTCTCTCAACATGTTGTTTCTTCACCTCATGGCCCTTTGTATCATCCTGTAGAGTCATCTTCGTCCCTCCCGAATCTTTTCCGAACCCCCCCCCCCCCCCTCACGAAAACCCACCCAGCATGTGAATCTGAGATGAAGACGGGGGAAATGCGAGAGGGATGGATGGAATCACAATGGTGGAGGAGGGGGGGAGGGGGGGAGGAAAGTCATTTGTGATGGATGGAGGGCGTGGTTGTGCATGGATGGATGGGGACGCCATTGCAAAAATCACCGTGTACGGCTCATGGTTGCATTAATACGATTGATATGTGAGGTGTGACATTGTCACGATGGCGACGTTGGTTGATGGCTTCCGCTGTTGTTTTCCCTCGTACATGCATGCATGCATACATATGTGCATTTTCATCTACATGTTGCAGTCGGGGGGGGGGGGGGGGTTGAAATGGAGGCTTTTTCACCTTTTGGCTACATAGCTTCCGAGAAGAGATTCGTTAGATGGGTTCGTTAAGGGGGCGAGCTGGCTGATGGGGGAAGAGGCCGCTTTCTATTGAAGGGGGGGGTTTATATATAGAGGCAAAAGGGGTAGTGAAGAGTGCGGGCGGAGAAAGGGGGGGGCGAATAAGAAATGAAGATGATTGGGGGGAGGGGAAGGAGGAAAGGGGCGAAAGAGAGGAACCAAAGATGAGATGAAGAAAGAGAAGGGAGACGGAGAGGGAGAGAGAAGAGAGAGAGAGAGAAAAGGATGAAAAAAAAAAAAAAAAAAAAAAAAAAAAGGTGTCCAGCACCGCCTTTCGCCCTCGCGCACCCTTCGTCCGGCACCCGCCCAACAAAGGCCTAAAGACTCATGGTAAGCCACTCCCACTCCTGCGCGCCGCTGGGCCCCCTAGGACCAGGATGCGGACTCATAGGCACGAGGCCGCACGGCGCGGGACCGGACCTCTGGGCGGCGGCGGCGAAACCGCCTGCCATCATGGCGCCCGAGATGGAGCCCATGGAGGCGTGGCCTAGGGAACGGGCGACGACGTCTTCCGGGGACTCGCTGAGCGAATCTACGTCCATGCCCGTCGTCGAGTCGGAGCCGATGCTCTTGCTGTGGCGGCGTTGGCGCTTGGATGAGGCTGAGGGGGGGACCGGACGAGAGCATGATGATGATGACGATGGGGGTGAGCAGGATGCTCCGGGACCGGGCGTTGCTTTGGGCGGGGCTGCGGCGATGGGCACGGCGCCCTTGATGCCGATGACGACGCCGGATGTCGTCGGGCCGCTGCCGACGTTGGCGTAGTGGCTGGTCGGCGTGCTGCCGGCCGTGTTCGGTCCCGAGCCGGGGCCTCCGCTGGCCGGGCTCTCGCTGCCAATGGCGCCGATCGAGGACCGTCCCGCGGGCGGCGACGCCGTGGCCGTCTGCTGGACGACGACTCCAGGTCCGCCGCCGCCGCCGCCGCCGCCGCCGCCGCCACCGCCACCACCACCAACAACAACACTCTTGGCGGCCGTCGTCGACATGGAAAGTGTCGAGCTCTTGCGCGAGGCGGCGCTGGAACCGCTCCCCGTGGCGCCCTTCCTCGCCCGGCCGCCGGGTCCACCCGAGCCGTTGCCGCCAGCCCCCCTGTTCCTCTTCTTGATGACGTCCGTCTTGAGGCTGAGGGGCCGGACAACGCCATGCAGCTTGAGGAACAGGCCGCAGGCGTTGCACAGCGGCTGGCCTTCAGGGTTCCGGCGCCACAGCGGCGTCGTCTGCGTGAAGCAGTTGGTGCACGTCGTCGGCTGGCTGCCGTCGTTCTGACCGCCGCCACCGACCGACGGCAGGTTGGACGACGACGATTCTCGCTTGGGGCCCGGCGAAGGGGGCCGGCTCGGCGCGACGGACGAGAAGCCCGACATGACGCCCTGGACGTCACCACCACCGGGCGAGGCGGGCACCGACAGGTTCGGCTGCTGCTCAAAGGCGCTGCCGAGCTTAGCTGCCAGGTGCGAGGGCGTCGACGCGTTGCGCGGTATCCTCTGCGGATGTGCGTCGTTGATGTGTCGAAACGACTGGGAATGGGACCGGGCCAGGCTCGCGTGGTCCCAGTCGCCTCCTCCACCACCATCGACGTAGTCGGTCGTGGTGGCACCTATCACGACTTGCTTCCGAGGAGGGCCCCCGGGGAAGCGAGCCGCCTGGGTGCTGAACTGGCCGGGGAGCGAGGCGTCCCAGCCCAGCGAGCCCGCCTCGTCGACGGCCGAGTTCAGGTCGGCGTGGATGGCCATGCGGCGTTCGGCCAGCCCGCTGCCGTCGTCGTCGTCCGAGTCCCCGCCAAAGGAGAAGATGGTGTCCTGCCGCATGGCCATGGCGGGGGACGCACCCTGGCCGTCGGATTGGAAGACGCGTATCGGTTCAACGTGTCCGAAGGGGCCCTGCGAAGCGTCAAAGGCGGCAGCGAGGGCCTCGTGGCCGGGCGCGGCCTGACCGAACATGGAGGCCCCGGTGTGAATACCAGCCCCGGCTGGGTGCGAGCCGCCGCCGTAAAGAAGGTGCTGCTGAGCCGGGCCCATGGCGGCGGACATGCCGTGAGAGGCGGTTGGCTGGTGAAAGCTCTGGGAGCGGTGGGAGCCGAGGTAGAGGCCGTCGGTCTCGGCGATGGGTATCGGAGTCGAGACGGTCGACTGGTAGGCCGAGCCCGGGGGCGAGTAGATGTCTGCGGTGTTGAGGGACGAGGAGGGGAGGGAGGAAGGGCAATTGTACATGGCGGAGAACGGACCGTTGGGTATCATGGGGGAAGTGGAAGGCGAGAAAAGATGTTGAGAGAAGGAATTGCCTGGGTGGACGACGGCATCGGTATTGTCCATGAAGGTGTCGAGGTTGAAGGGGATGGACGAGTTGGCGGGGGGCAGGTCCTGTGGTTGTTGATGGTGATGTTGATGTTGATGTTGATGGTGATGATGATGGTGCTGGTGATGCATCGCGGCCGAGTTGGTGGTGTCGAGAGAGTATCCGTGAAGTTCGGCGTCAGGGTCCAGGCTGTGAGCACCGCCGGCGGCGCTGTTGACGGCAGACACATGGGGCGAGAAGTTGGCGGGTCGCTTTCGGTTCTGCGGTTGAATCAGCATGTGATGCGCCGAGGTGGCAGTTTCGCCCCTTTTTTGTCTCCATCTTCTCCTCTCTAATGTTCCTTTTCGGACAGGATGGGGCCAGGCGGGGTGGGGAGGGGAGGGAAGGGTGAAAAGAGATGCTATACCAGAGCACATGTAGGTAGTAGGTAGGTAGGTTGTATGTGTATGTGCGCTGGTGGGCAGGCTTTGTAGGCAGGCAGGCAGGCAGGCAGGCAGGCAGGCAGGCAGGCAGGCAGGCAGGCAGGCAGGCGGATGCGTGTAGGCAAGCAAGTATGTACGTGTAGGGCATGTAATGTGCGGAAGACGGGGCCGGGGGCCAGGGTTGCACTCACGCGGCGTTCGTCAATGCTCGTCTTGCGATGGTGGCGAGTGACGTAGCCGAACTCGTCATTGTCGTGATAATGAGGTACCGACTGGGGGACGAATTGGCTGGCCGAGTCCCTGCGCATCTTGATATTGATGGCAGCCGAGGGCGCGTCGACGGGCTTCGAGGGCGGAGACATGAGGCCGTGGCAGGCGGTGTCGGGACGGTCGGCCGAGGTAATGCAGTCGTCGAGGTTCATGGGATCCGAAGCGACGGCAGAGGAAGCGGCGGCGGCGGCGGCGGCGGCGGCGGCCATCTCGGACGTCTTGCGCAGCTGAGCGATGCCGCTGGGGGCGTTGATAGCGGGCCTTTTGGGGGGGGCGAGGGGGGGGGGGGGGGTAAAGGTCAGTCGGGCTCATCGAGGTGCCTCGGAGCAGCGGCCCTCACCTCTCGTCGGGCGCGTCGAGCGACGTCTGGCGGCGCATACTGAGAGCCATCATGCGCCAGGTAAGGTTCTCCATGCGCTGCTGGTTGGGCAACTGCTGCTTGGTAGCCTTGAAGAACTTCCAGACCTGAGTGGCGAGAGGGTCATCGCGCTGTAGCTGGTCGAGGCTATCGGCGGCATCGGTCAGGAGAGAGGGGAAGAGCGCCGTGGCGAGAACATCGTCTCCTCCCCCATCGGGGGGGTCTGGCCGTCGGGGGAAGCGGAAGTCATGCTCTGTTGTCGTCGGATGGTGCTGGACGACGACGGGCCGCGACGAGGCTGGCATGGCGGTGACGGACTTGAAGGGAAGGGGGAACAGAGACGGAGAAGAGAGCGAGGAGCCCAAAAAAATAAAATAAAAAAGAGAGAGACGGACGCCGCAGGAATGTACCTACATAAGGGTTCGCTCTGGTTTTTTTTTGTTCCCCACCCCTCCTCTGCCTCCCCTTCTCCTCTCCTCGTCTCTCCACAGCCCTCGTCCCCCTCGCAAGTCGGGGCTCCTCCACAGCCCTCCTCCACAGCCCTCCTCCACAGCCCTCCTCCACACACACACCCTTGGACACACCACACACACACACACACACACAAGCACACGCGCACACACACACGCACACACACACGCACACACACACACACACGCACAAGAGACTCGCGCCCCTCCACAGCGCATCCATCCATCCATGTGCGTGCTGGGCTGATGACGGCAGGCCGAGCCCGCCCAGTGGGAAGTGGCGGAGAGGTAGCGCCCTGGTAGCGGGTACCCCAACCTCTGCCGCGCGCTTCGTATCCGCCCTGGGCGTCTTGCGTCGGCGCGACTTGAACGGCAGAATGGATTTGGCGCAACCACCGCCGCCAATGACCCGGGGGGGTCTTGTATCCGGTCTTGTCCTCCAGTCGCCGCGCTACCTGCCAGCTCCTCCCCGCCAAGTACCCACCTACCGCCTCCCTGCCGCCGCTGACGCTCATCCTACGCGTCTGACGAGCGCAAGCGGGCGGGGCATAATTCGCCTGTCGGGTTGACTGTAGTACGTATCTATCTATGTACCTAGGTAGGTACCTACCTATCTAGGTAGGCACCTACTTACCCAGGTACCTAGATATGGATGTACATAGACACATGCGTATGTACAATGCAGCCCGATAGCCTGTAGGCACGAGCAACGGGCAACATCGCGCTCTCGTCCACCTGAGAGGCTCTCCCACCCCATCTGTACCTCGACACATCAGCTCTACAGGTGCCACTCACTGTGCTGAACCACGCCGACGGCTAGCTGGTTTCGGCACTCCGGACGGATGCGCGGGGGATGAGGGTGGGCTGCAATCTGGGGAGCGCGGCATGGGGATGGGGGGCGGGAGGGGAGGAGGGAGGAGGGGAGGAGGGAGGGGGTAAGGAGGCTGGGAGTCGGACGGATAGATGTTGTTGTATGTATGTATGTATGTATGATTGTATGTGTGTATGTATGTGTGTATGTATGTGTGTATTCGTATGGCATCGATTCATGAACATACAGCAGCCATATCTCGGCCATGCCTACCTCATACATACATCCATCCAAGCTCCCCGGTGCGAGGCCTGTCACGACCACCCACTCACTCCAGGTCCCTCCAGCACAGACCTACCGTTCCTCCCCCCCCCCTCATCACTGCTAGCTGGCTGCCACCCACCCTTCCAAACCGTTACCAGCACGCCGGGCAGCAGAACGACCGTCTGTGCGACGGCGGGACACAAAACGCTTCTCGTCCGTCGACTGCTGATGAAATGGTGTCACCACGGCGCAAGGCAGCGGCACCGTTCCACCGCCTCTGCCGCGGAGCGTTCTGTGTTTGTTCTGATAGATATAACCATGGTAATAGGCCTGAGGTCGTTTCAAAAGGGCCACCCCTGATGCAGAGTATACGATTACATACATTCATACATACATACTTCGTACAAACGTACATACGTACACATATACTCTGCAATTTCCAGATATCCATCTGCCTCATGCAGTCGACAAGGCTGTCAAGCACCATCTATTCGTGCGTGATGGCCTCGTATACACCAAGGTCTACCTACCTTTCCATACTACCTACCTGTGTATGTATGTATAGCGGATAGCCTCATACTATTTTGCCAGTACAGGGTACCTACTGTCAGCCGTCGACGTCCTCCATCGACGCTTCGGTGCGCATGCGTTCAGCCCCTGTTCCCTGCCGCTTGCTTTTGCATGCGCCGCGGCCGGTGAGGGCTGTACGCTCAGTGACACACACGAAGCAGCCCGCCATGCGCCAGACACACGTCCTCAGGAGCTGTATCGAGTGTTCGTACAGAGCCCTGCGAGTACCTACCTACCCACCTAGTCATTGGACCTGCCGATACAAGACTTCAGAAGCAGTCCAGAACAAAGAAGAAGCCTCAAATTACCTCACCAATCACGAGTCACGAGTCACCACTCATCAGCTACATACATACAACTCCTGGTCTGCCCTACTAGTCTGTCCTAAAAATGGTCTGCCCATCAGCCGTTTTACCGCGCAGGACCCTCACTTGCTGTACATATGTATTGTCTTGGCGATTCCGTACGTATGTACATATGTACATACACGTGCCTTGGCGGCACCGGGCCGGTCTCCGGTCGCCGGGAGCCGGCATCGGGCCTCGTTTTCTTGCTTAATTCTCTCCCGCGCCAGGCCGTTTCGGGTGTCTGTCGGCGGGCCTTGACCCTCGCCCTCACCCCCCAAGAGTCCATCGTCATCACCTGCTTTGCAAGAGTCCGCCTTGGCTGTGACACACGCATACATACATACTATACATACCTACACACACAGCTGGCGGCGTCGTACCGGGACCGTGGCCGTTCCGATGCCACCACGTCGCTCCATCCTTGTCCGATCCGTCGGCCTCGTTCCCGACCAGCCCGGCCGTCTCGTGTTGGTTCTAGCTGTCGATTCATGTCCCCCATATGTATGTATGTATTCTGCCAACCAGGAGCATTCCACTCCAAGAGTTGGGCATATCGTGTATGTATTCTTCCATGGCCTCCAAGACTTCATGACCGCCAAGTCAGCATCCTCCCGTCCGTCACTGTCGCAACTCCTAGCGCTACCTACCTTACCTACCTACCTTACCTACCTACCTTACCTACCTACCTACCTGTCGCTTGGACCTCTTTAGTCGGGATGCCACTTACAGATGTGCGCGAGTTTGACCGAATCGCTACCGCGCTAGCCGTCGTGGCTTGTCACATGGAGATGCCCTCTTTAGTCTCGGCCTTTATGCCCAATCCCCAGTTCTTGTCTTGCACGGACTGATCTGCTTTGACGGGTTATTTGCCATGTCAAGTCCCTACCTACCAATCTGTCACCCTTCTCCGCACCCTCTGTCCTCCGAGCAACACCGTCCGCAAAGGGTCCCCCAACAGATGCTGGTGGCCCCCAGTTCCGGACCAACATGGCCCGGCTCAATCAGCTTGCTAGCCCCTGCTCGCATACTTGAACCTTCCGAGGCTACCCTCCAAGGCCTTGCCCGCCGCCCGCCTCATCAAGCAGAGCCAGGACACGTGCGGTAGCCGGCCCTAAGCGCCTGTAACCAGCAGACCGGCACATGGATGCCTTGCTGCGTGACCCCCGGTGCCTGTCCGATCGAACGGCACGGCACGGCCCTATAGGCTGTCAGACGCCCGCTGATCCTGGTTTCGAGACCTGTTTTTTTCAGCCTCTCCTCGGGACCATCCTCTTCTCCGAGCGGCCAAAGACGGACGTTTCTGCATGTGACGAGGCAAAGGCCTCGACGAACCAAGTTTTCTCACCCCCTTTTTTGCCCCCCGGCCTTCCGTCTTACAGCGCGCCGCTAAAGTCGACGTTTCATAGACTCGGTTTCTGGGGCTTTTAATAGGAAGGCCGTCGGACTTTGCAGCCGTCTGGAGAAGCTGGTTGCGACGGCATTCTCGGCGGCTAATGCACTGTGAGCCCGTGATGGCTGCCCCGCCGGCCGGAGAGTCAAGTGTCCTTGGAGACCAGTACTGTTACGGACTCGTACAGGAGGAGATTGCCCTTATTCCCGGGAGAGGGGGTAAGCTTCTAGAGGCGGCTGCGCAAGGAGAGCTGTCGTCCATGTTCCCTATATGGCTCGGCTGAGCTGCGAGCGATTGGTCCGTGTTAGTCTTTGCAGAGAACCGCGCAAGGCGAAGCAAAGATATCTACCATGCAAGCCTCGAGCGCGGTGGCGATCTTGGCCGAATACTGAGGAAATCAAGGGCGACGAGGCAAGCCGAAGAGAAAGAAGCTTTAGCTGAAAGTCTTGAAGCGATGTGATGGCTTAGTCAGCAGCCGAGGCTGTCAGAAAAGATCATGGCCCATGAACAATCTTTGAGATGAGACCATTAGCAAACAACGACGGACAACCACGATGCCCAAGGAGCGAAACTACAACCCGGTGCAGGCCCAGCGCAAGGCGGAAAAGGCGCGGGCCATCAAAAAAGGTTCGCGTCTCGAGGGGTGCAGGCCAGTAGCGGTCGCTAACCGCCGGGTCCGCAGGCAAGGCCGAGGTGCAAGAACGGCGAAACGAGAAGCTCGCGCGTAAGAACCCGGACCGTATCCAGCGGCAGATCGACGACCTCAAGGCGGGTGGCGAGAAGCTCTCGCGACATCAGGAGCAGGTGCTTCAGGGACTGGAAAGGGAGTTCAAGGCGGTGACGCGGGCGAGGGAGGCTCTCGGTGAGCGGGCGCCTACCCTGAACCGCGGACGCGAAGTGGTCGGCAAGAGGAGGCGCGATTCCAACAGCAGCGACAGCGGGCCGGAGGTGACGGCGGAGGTGAGCAGCATCCCCATGCCGCGGGACACGCCGCCGCCGATCCCAAGAGAGGCCCTGGACCGATGGCACGCGAAGCGAAGGGCACGTCGGGCACGCGAGACGGAGCAGCGGGGCGAGATTGCGGAGAAGAAGGAGACGGAGGCGAGATGGGAGGCCAAGGCGGAGGTGGCGGTGGAGCACAAGACGGTCTACGAGTCGAAACCGGTGATGCGCGACTTGTACAAGGAAGCCGTGGCCGCTTTCGTGCCCCAGGCGGTGCAGATCAAGATGGCCAAGCGGCGTGGCTTGATGGAGCCCGAGGAGGCGGATCGACTAGAGGAGGCGGGCTACCTGCAGAAGAGGGCTACGGTGGAGGATGGCAAATCGGATGACGATTCCCGCTGACGATGGCCGCGGACCCTTGACGGAACCCTTGACGGAACCCTTGACGGAACCCTTGACGGGACCCCTGATAGACCCTCTTGTTGGGACGGAGAAGACGAGGAAGAGGAAGAGAAGAGGAAAACGAAGCAAGCATGGAAGCTTTCCGGCTGCGGGGCCTCGGCGGAAAAGCAAACAATACGTACATACATACAACATACATACATACATACATACAGTGAAGACGAACAAAAGAGATTAATTAAAGTAAAAAGAAGAAAATTGTCGACGGGGTGGGTCCCCTACGGATGGATCTCGTTCCTTTTTGACGAGAAGAGCAAGTGGATGGAGACGACGGAACTCTACGACTAAATAATGACGAGATGGACTCTTTGGAGAAAGACGGCAGACAGAAAACCAATAAAGGCGTGAGAAGGAGAGAGAGACAACAGAGACAGAGTCAGAGAGACGGAGACTGACAGAGGACTCGCAGACAGAGCAGAGAGGTCATCTCCAAGCGCCCGCCAATGTCCATCCGCCGTGGACCACCGTGTCTGCCTTTCTTCGCTCGGCGGCGAAGCCCGATCGTGTCCGGTGGATCTCGGTTGGGAAAGACGGTATATTTTGATTCGGCGGCCGGAGGATTGGATTTTCTGTTTTTTTTTTTCCTTTTTTTTTCATGTTCTTTTATTTTTTTTTAAAAATCCTTTTTTTTTCCCTCTCAATTTATTCCCTTTTTGCCGCCCCCTCTTCCCTTACCGCCCCTGATCGGGCTGAATCTCCCCCTCCTCCTGCTGATGGTCCCTCCTGGTGATGGTGTTGATGCCTTGCCAGCTACGTGTGATCGGTCGATCGCAAGCACGTCATAAATCACACTGGCGGACGAGTGAGATATCTACAGTTTTCTGCCCGAGGTTGAGGTGACGACGACGACGACGACGACGTGAAGAAGCAGACGAACGAGATGGATGTGCATCAGGTCAATTCGCGGGCCTTGCACGATGACGATGATGATAGTGCGGCGACGGCGACGATGACGACGACGACGACTACTGCTGTTGTTGCTGCTGCTGCTGCTGTGGCGAGGAATGACGAGGATGAGGATGAGGATGAGGATGAGGATGAGGATGAGGATGAGGATGATGACGATGATCATCGTGTTCGTCGTCAACATCAACCGGACAATATTGATGGCGACGCGCTCGAGAAGAGGGCTTCATCCGCATCTTACGAAGAGACGTATCCCGAAGGAGGGCTGCGGGCCTGGCTGGTCGTCTTGGGAAGTTGGTTCGCCATGGTTTCGTCGATGGGGTTGATGAATACGGTTGGCATCTTTCAGGCTTATACGCTGCGTCACCAGCTTCGACATCATAGCGAGGGGACGGTCGGCTGGATCTTTTCCGTCTATACCTTTCTCTCCTTCTTCTGCGGCGTCTACATCGGTCCCGTCTTCGACAAGTACGGTCCTAGATGGCTGGTTGTCGCCGGCTGTGCGAGCACCTTTGTCGGCGTATTGCTACTGAGTTTCTGTCAAGGTGAGTCGACTACCTACCTAACCTCTCCCTTTTATAAACCCCCTTCCTTCATCCCATCCAACTAACAATCCCGACCAAGAACTCTGGCAATTCGTCCTCTCCTTCGGCGTCCTCGCCGGTTTCGGCACCTCCCTCCTCTTCACGCCCTGCATAGCAGCCGTGGGCCACTGGTTCCGCCGTCGACGCGGCTTCGCAACAGGCATGGCCTCGACGGCCGGCGGGATAGGCGGCATCGTCTTCCCCTTGATGCTCACCTCTCTCTTCGAAAGCGTCGGTTACGGATGGGCCACGCGCGCCTTGGCCCTCGCCTGTTTGGCCTGCGGACTCGTCGGCGTTGCGCTCGTGCGCTCTCGTCTCCCGCCCGCTCAGGACGCCACGGCTCATCCCGATCTTCGAATCCTGCGACAGGTTCCCTTTACGCTGACGACCGTCGCCATCTTCCTACTCGAGTTTTCGCTCTTCATCCCCCTGACCTTTATATCGACGTATGCCATGCACGAGGGTTTCGACCAATCCTTCGCCTTTCATCTTCTCCCCATCATGAACGCCGGCTCCGTCGTGGGCCGCGCTTTACCAGGATACTACGCCGACGTGGTCGGTCCCTTCAACGTCTGTCTCGCCTCGGTCCTCCTCTCGCTGGTAGCCTGTCTCTGCGTCTGGCTACCGCTGGGACACACAGCGGCCGGCATAATCGTCTTCTCCCTCATCTTCGGCTTCGCAAGCGGGACGAGCATCGCCATCGCGCCCGTCTGCATAGGCCGGATGTGCAAGACGCGCAACTACGGCCGCTACTACGCGACCACCTACACCGTCGTCTCCTTCGCCTGCCTCCTGGGCGTGCCCATCGGGGGATCTATCGTTCGGGCCAGCGGGGGGTCGTATACGAGTTTGATTGTGCTTACGGGGGCTGTCTACGTTGGTTCTGCGCTTTGTATGCTCATGGCTAAGGTGTGGCATTTGGGATGGAAGCGGTGGTTGGCCGTATATTGATCTTTTCTTTTCTTTTCCTTTCTTTTCTTCTTTTGCTGGTCTGGGGACGGGTTTCTGTATGTTTCCTCAGCCACTGGATGGGGGTTTGCCCATGTTTCACCTGCTGTTTTTACATACATACATGTCTTTGTTTCTCCCGTACTGCGGATCGGTTCGGCGAAGAACAGGGGGGCAAAGAAGCGGCGTCAGGCAATAGAAGCAAGTCTCATGAGCGATCGGAACCTGGGTAAAGGGGAGATGCGAGAATCTTGGCCAGGTCAGTATTATTAAAAAAAAAAAAAAAAAAAAAAAAGCTCGTGAATCTCTGGGTATCTGTGAAGAAACAGATTGGTGAAGATGGTCGGGGGAGAGCGAAACAGGTCATCTGCCCGAGACAATGAATGCTATTATTGCTCTTCTGAGTCGAGAGTCAGACGAGGCGTCACGTGGCTTTCTTTTGCCGGTTATCATGTTGTATGTAGGTATGTCGGTGTCAAGATGAGCTGAGGGGGAAAGAAGAGTATGTTCTCTCTCGCGGGTCGGAACGAGGGATGACGCGATGCGAGATTTCATATGTACTCCGTGATGTTTAGGAAGAACAGATGATGCTGCGACTTTAAATCGTGTTCTGGAAGCGATGGGATGGTTCTTGGTGGTTGCTTTCGTCGTCTGGAAGGGATAGAAGAATACTGTCTAGTTTGTGCCGTGTTCTAGAAATACGATGATGCTTTCTAGCTGTTCTAGAATGAATAGAAGGATGTTGGAAGGCTTATTCTATCTTGTAGAAACCATTCGTCTGCTAGAATACGACGCGTCTTCTAGAAATCACTCATTTTCTAGAATACCGCCCGTCTTCTAGAATATCGCCCGTCTTCTAGAACGTCTTCTAGAAATCACCCATCTTCTAGAAATCACCCATCTTCTAGAAATCACCCATCTTCTAGAACACTACCCGTCTTCTAGAAATCACCCGTCTTCTACAACCCCACCCGTCTTCTAGAAATCACCCGTCTTCTACAACACCACCCGTCTTCTAGAAATCACCCATCTTCACCAACACCACCCGTCTTCCATTTCTCCAAGACACAATGCCGCTCGCTCCCGTACACCCCCCCCCCCCCCTCCCCCCCCAAAATCACGCCCTAAACTCCTCAACATGTCTATCATGCAACTCCCCAACCGCCGGAATAATCAACCCTCAATCTCCCCTCCGGCTCCCCTCCGGAACCCCCTCAACGCCCAAGGGCCCGTCCCCCTCCCCTCAGCCCCCCTCTCAGCAGCCGGCAGCCTCAACCAGCGCGTGCTCCCCCCGGGCTCCACGAAAACCACCTCCCACTTGCGGGTGGAAAGCAGATTGCCGATGACGAGGTGGTGCTGGTAGCGGCCAAGGGCGGCGCGAGACTTGGACACCAGCACCGAGGCGTCCGTCTCTAGCTTGTAGGAGACGATGAGGCTTTGGGGCGCCCAGGTGTCGACGAGGCTTTTGAGGAACTTGGGGACGGGGTCTAGGTTGACGATGAGGCGACGGCCTGGTTGGGAGGAGGTGTTGTTGCCGTCGTCTTCGGTTGGGGCCGAGGCTGAAGATTGAATCTTGTGTTCTGCCATTCGTGAGTCCGGCACGAAGAAATCGGATACCGCAGCCGCGAGGTAAAGAAGAGCCCTGGGTCCCAAAGGCCCCATCAAGCCAGCCAAAGCCCTGAGAGAATGGAGATAATCGCCCACAGTAACAAAGGTCAACTCCAGCAGCATTTCCCTCTCTCTAACCCCCCGATACGTGCCCAGCACGCTCCTAACATGCTCGAGACTCTCCGCCTTGACCCTCACGCCCTCCGCTGACCCCTCATCCACCACCAAATCCAGCAATCCCGTACTGCCGTGGGAGAAATGCCGCGCGTAAGGCTGCAGGCTGAACTGCCGGTGCAGAAAGACGACGGCGTATCCTGCGGCGATGAGATGTTCTGCGCTGGTGGCGCCGCGGGTGCCGGCGCTGAAATTATCGATGAAGCGGACGGTTTGGCGCTCGAGGGGGACTGTCGTTCCGCCTGAAGTTACCAGTGCGACGCGACGTTTCGGGATTGCCGCGTGGTGAGCGATGAAGGTACGGGCGAGGGCTGTTTGGTGGTTGAGGTTGGCGGGAGGGGGAGTGGAGGCAAAGTAAGCGGCTTCTGTGGAGGAGGAGGAGGAGGAGGAGGAGGAGGAGGAGGAGGGAGAGGAGGGTTCTGGTGGTTGGGATGATGACGACATGGTGAGAATGAGAGACCAATGAGAGGAGGAGGAGATGGAAGAGAATAGGTAGTAGGTACGAAGAGGGGATGAAGGGTATTCGTGTGTATGTAGATATTGAAGAGTTGCGGATGCGCGCCTCATCCTTTTTGATGCTTCCGGTTCCGTGCTCACGGCTACGGAGCAGCTCCCATCCCGGCTCCAACGTATGTAAGTAGGTGAGAGGTAGGTAGGTATGAAGTATGTATGTACCTACCTATGTAATACCACCGTCCTCGGCATCGCCAGACGATACGTCATCCCTCACAAACATAGGTACCTACCTGCCTACCTACTACCTACTTACTTACCTCGTGAAAATACAGACAACAAAAAAGGCACACACCTGCGCGAGTCTACCTACATACGTCTACATATACAACACCACCCCCCCTACCTACCTACTATGTACGAACACAGTCCTCACCTCGCCAACCGCCAGGCCCGTAGCGGCAGCGCCTGCAGATGCATCACCTTGGGCCGGATGTACCAGAAAAAGGTGACGACGCCAAAGGCCACGCACAGCACGTTGACGGCATGATATCCGTCCTGCAAAACTTCGCACCGGCCTCGAGCCCTCTCGCACCGCTCCTTGGCCGCCTGAACTGCGCAAGACTGGCCGTCGTCCGGGCCTCCGCGGCATGTCGCTACCGTCAGCGCGTCGACGAGCCTCAGCACGAAGTAGCGAGGGAATGTGCCGCCCAGGTTGGATACGCTGTTTGCCTTCGGTCAGCAATGAAGCATCAAGGTGAGAAGAGAGAGGGGAGTATCTTCGACTCACGTCGCCAGCAGCGTCATGTACGTGCCCCCAATCACCGGATCTGACACCTTGGCGTGAAAGGCTGACACGGCCACAAACATGACCGTGTTGGTAAACGTCGACAGCACGTGCTCCCCAATCACCAGAAGCAGATACCACGTCGTCACGCCCTCGGCCGGAAACACCATGACCGTCATCTGCGCCACCACGGCCGCCGCCAGCCGGCCCATGAATCCCCAACACCACAGCCTCATGGGCGTGTATCGTTGCGACCACATGCCGGCATAGTAGCCGAGTCCAATCTCAAAGGGAAAGTCGATGAGCACCGTCAGCGCCATGTTGTCTTTGCCGAAGCCCTTGTCCAGCAGCTTGAGGTTGGTGACGCCGTCGTTGGCCTGGAAGCCCAGCTTGGCGATGAGGTGCACCACAATCATGGCCTGCACGTTGCGCAGCTTGAGGATCCCCCACATGGTGCGGTAGACGTCCCACACGCCGTCGTCGTTGCGAGACCGCTCCTCGCGCTTCAAGAGCGCCAGTCCTATCGTCACCACGATGTATGCCCAGCCCCAGAGCCGAAGGTAGCCGCCCAGCGAGACGAGCCCGGCCTCCGACGGCACCGTCCGCAGCCACCGGTTGGCGAGATCGCTCGCGTTGAGAGCCAGAAACACGGTAAAGGAGAGAAAGTGTCCGGCCGTCAGTCCAACCGTCTGCGCCGTCGACGCATAAGACACGTTGGCCGGCGACAGCAGCGTCAGCGCCCAGCCATCGACGGCAATGTCCTGCGTCGCGCACATCAGTACCAGGAAGAACCACCACAGCATGAACCCCCAAACCGTCGGCCCTCCAGCCTGGCCCATGGTCGACATCATGTTCTCGACCCGCGACCCGAGCCAGAGCATGCCGAGGCCCGACAGGAACTGAATCGGCACGATCCACGTCTTGCGCCGCCCCATCCGTCGACTCCACACGGCGTCGACAAACGGGCTCCATAGCAGCTTGAGCGAGTAGGGATAAGACGCCAGGCTAAACGTCCCGATCTCGCCGTATGAGAGGTGGTTCTTGAGCAGAAAAGGCACCGACCCCATGGCCAGCCCCATCGGGATGCCCTGTAAGAAGTAGAGCAGCACCAGCAACAAAAAGTTGCGCTGGTCCTGTCGCGGCAGCTCCAGAAACCCGCGGCTACTGTCACCGCCGCGACTGACGGCCGGCACCGGCCCATCGAGGGAAAAGTCGGATCGCGACATGATGCTGTCGGCGCCCGTCTTGGTGGGGCTTCCGCCCTTGCGCCTCATCTCGAAGCCATTTTGCATCGTGCCGTTGGCATTCTTCTCCGCCAAGTTCTGACTGGACGGCCGCCGTCTGGCTCGAGCACTCATGGGGGACCGTCTCGTGCGTCCTTCCTGCTCGTCGTGACGGCCGGCGAAGAGAGGGAAGCGAGAGAGCTGTCGGTCTTGTCTCGTCGAGTCCGTGGGCGTACTGTTCGTACCTAGACTTCTTCTCGATGATTGAAGAGAAAAACGATGAGGAAGACGGGCGTGAGCCCCCTTGACGTAGGAAAAATAAAATAAAAAAGGGATCGTCTCGCCGTAACGCAGTTGAGGTCGAAACGCAACCGTGGCCTGAATGCGACAGACCTAACTTTTCTCTTCCCTTCGGACCCTCTATTCTTAACCCCCACCCTCTGATTCCCGAGAGAGAACAGCAATTTCCGAAATATAGTTTCCAAGTATCGGATTCTAAGCCGTTAGAGACCGGGTAGACGGATCAGAGCATATGTAGGCACGAGGCTGAACTGCGAAGAGGCCAGCGTCATGCTTGTTGGTTTCGAGGCCCGAGTTGCCAGGGGTTGGGTACAAGGTACACGCGGCATGACTTTCACGTCACGTGCGGAGTCACGCTTCTTCCTCATCTACCGCGTTTTCGATTAACGGGGGACGTTTGGTTCATACATAGCGTCATCTTTGATTCACACCATCATCGTCGACTCTGCTGGAAGCTACCGCCATGGAGATGGACTCTGCGGCCCCGTCAGAAACGAGCCCTCTCGATAAAGAGCTCGCAGATCTCAGAGAACAAGGTAGATCATGAGCCAAACACCAACCTACTCTCCAACCAAAACCAAAGAAACGCGTCGTTAACCTCTCCCCCGCCCCCAGCAACAACACTGCGCAGAGAACTCCAAATCCAATGCTCAACCCTGCTGGCCTCCTCCCCCCCACGAAATCCCTCCTCGCCCTGCGCGCCACCCAGCAACGCGCCCACCTCCAACGCTGCGCCTACCGCGCCTGCGCCCCCGTGACGGCCTTCAAGGTCCTCGATCCGGATCCGCGCGCGGTGGATGGGGGCCTGGTGCTGGGCTTGCGGTTTGAGGTCATGTCGAGGGGGCAGTTCCTGCAGCCTTACTACGTTATGCTCAACCGGCCTTTTCGCGACAAGGGGTGTGCGAGGTGGAGGCTTCATCGGCATACGGTGCCGCCGCCTGTGGCTGTCTCGGCGCTGGCGGCGAGGTTTCTTCCTGGGGGGGGGGAGGGAGGCGGTCAGAGGGTTGCGAGGTTTGCTGCTGAGGTTAGGAGGGAGATTGCGCGTTATCATAATCGGATGGGGGTTGCGGCGGATTTGCGGAGGAGGTTGGGGTTGCATCATCGGGTGCCGAGGACGTCTTCTTCGGCGAGACATTCTGTTGTCGAGGTCGTCATTGCTGATATCGAGGGTCGGCATGTGAGGCTTGGCTGGGCGAATGGACGGTCTGCTCGTCTTGTGCTGGATGATCATGGACGGGTCAAGGACCTGGTTGTCTTTGATAACAGGGGCCGTGACTGGGATACCACCATTAAGTTGATGGACACGCGGGACTTGACGTTGCAGGACGTTGCTGCGAGGCTTCAGAGAGGCGATGGCGGCCGGTCTGGGAAAGGGTCGCCGATAAGTTAGTCGTCAACTCACAAAGAAAGGCATCAACCATCGACCTGAGCTTGACTCATGTGCATTATGTATCTAATGAGAAAAATATGTATTCAATACAGGAAAATCCCGTCGTCCCATGTGCTGCCATGTCCATCTCCCTATCGACAAAGACGAGTTCGCTCTCCGCCCGGCACAATATACAGCCTGAAAAGTAAGTGCGTCCCCCGAGACGAGGGTAAAAGAAAATACAGACGAGAAAAGGTGCTGCATGCCATCCCGTTAAAAGGTCGTGAAGCTGCGAAAGGTAAAGAAGCCACCCTTGGTCGTCAGGTCCGAAACAAGTATCCCGTCATGCCCCATCGCCTTACAGCAGGAGCGCGACGGCAGCAACAACGACAGCCACGACACCGACGTTGCGGCCGTTGACAGCCGCACCGCCGACGACGACCGGGGCCGTCGTGTTGGAGTAGGGGCGAGGGCTGTAGCCAGGAGCGGTGCCCATGGGAGCGGCGTAGGGGACGGCCGGGGCCGGAGCCGGGGCGGGGACCATGCTGGGCGTGTAGGTCGGGTACGGGGCCGGCGAGGGGGCGACGTAGGCGGGCGCAGAGGACATGGGGGGAGCGACGTAGGCGGACGAGGGCTGGTAGACGGGAGTGGGCGTGTAGATGGACGTCGGCTGGTAGTACGAAGACGTCGTCGGCTGGTACTCGGGAGTCTGGACCGGGACGGGAGGCTGCTCGTACGGCGTGGCCGGCGCCGACTCGACGGGGACGGGGCAGACGGTCGTGGTGGCGGGAACCTGGTAAGTCGTCTGGACGTTGTTGACCGTCGTCACCATGTGGGTGGCCGTGACGGTGCTGGTGGTCCAGCTGTGAGGGGCGTGATCGTCGCAGTTGCAAGGGTGAACGTAGTGCCATCCGTGAGCACCGTGGTTGTCGCAGCCGTCGATGGTGACATCGTGAGCAGGGTGCCACATGTCGATGCAGTCGGCAGGGCGCTCATGGGTAGGGCAGTCGGCCTCATCCATGTGGATGCCCTCGGGGATCTTGACCTTGAGGCAAAGCTTGGCCTTGATGCCCAGAACATCGACATCGAGGTTCGCGCCGAGATCGAGAAGAGGCGAGCGAGGCGCGAGGGCGGCAGAGGCGACGACGGTCGCGGAGGCAACGGCGATGAGAGACGACTTCATTGTTGCGACTGTGTTTTCTTGTCTGGGACAGGAAGAATGGAAGTTTTCAAGTATGTGATAGGGTCTTTCGAAAAGAGTGGACGGGTAGATAAAAAATCTGAGGCCCAACAAGAAAAGTAGCGAGCGACGAAGGTGAATATGTTCAAGATGTGCTTGTTGCTGTGTACTGGAGAGGGGAGAGCGTTGGTTCCTTGTCGGGGATCATCATGACGTTAAATATTCCACCGTCTCCTTGGCCCCCCCTCCAACCGTCGACGTACCCCTTGGCGAGGCCCGAGTCCAGGGATGTTTACCTGGTGGATGAGCATGAGGGGCGCCCTTGGTGACGCTTGAGATTATCGTTGATGAAGCCAGGGGCCGTGCGCGCAGTCATCCATCTTTGAGCCAGAGGCTGCTATTCACTGCCGGGAGCCCCTCTTCAAGGGAACAATCGAAGCCGTCTCTCCTGCCGTGGCCATTGATGAGGTTTGCTGCGTCTCACCGGCTCTGATGCGGTTGGTCCCGAAGCCGGAGACGACGGTCTGGCCGGAGCATTGCCACGTCTCGACTGCCTGTGCCCTCTCTTCTTTTTTTTTTGTTCTCGTTTTCCTTCTTCTTTTCTTTCTTTTTCTGCAGTTCGTTTTGGGTGAGTTGCCGTAACAATGTTGGAAAGGGAGGAATATCCAGTCAAGACTAGCAGTCTATGCAGGGCGGCCCCTCGCCCTCCTATTTTCTGTATGTATGTGTGTACTCGATCATCGTCTGACGAGGGTTGGCCAAAGGGAAAGAAAGGGAGGTCAAGGGCGGTCTGCTTTGTGGCCGCTGTCTTGTTTATTTCGAGCAATGAAGCCGACGCCCTGCGGCTAGTAATTCGACGAGGAATGGATGGGGCACCGACAGTTTGGCATTGTTCAAACATTATTTTCTTCTTCTCTCGCGTGGTCAGGGGCTATCATGGGTCTCCGTCACCACTCCAGGGGCTGACTCGGTCCCAAAGGGGCTGACGAGGAGATGATCGCTTCGTCGGCTAGTGATCGGCCCGGTTCGCCTCCCAAGACGGCTTCGTCTATGGCCCATCTCGCAAGCTGCCGATCGACAAGGCTGTTCCACTTATCGATTAACGGGTGGCTATTGGCAAAGTTGTCGCCGTCGGAGCCCGTTTGGAACTTGCGCTCACCATCTGGCGCCCAGTATGATGAGGATAGGAGGCTCGACACGCTGAGCTCCTCCCGCGCCGTTGCCAGCAGCTTCTCGGCTTCGACTTCGTCCGGGACGGCTTCACAGATGCCCTCGAGCAGACCAAGGATTCTACCGGCCCGCAGTCCCAGAGCAGCGCCCAGACGGAAGCCGTCGTCGAAGCCCGCCTGGATGGTCGTCTGCTTGGCGGTCGAGATGGCCTCACGATAGCCAGCCGCCGCGTGTTCGGTCTGCAGCCGCCTTACATCGGACGGATGGCTGGCTTCGGCGCAAAAGACATCATCCAGGGAGGCAGCCTCTGTTTCGGAGCCGGTTTCTTGCGCCATGTGCGTGGCCGCGACTCGCGAGATAAAAATAAAGACTGGGAAAGTCTGACTGTCGAGTTTTTTTCGCATCGTCTTACCTAATAAAAAAAAATACTACCTATGTAAGCTCCTCTTCTCTCATCAACGGTTCATCACCGTCACCCTCTCGCCCTGTCGCCCTGCTCTTCGTCTTCCTTGACGGCTGTTTGTCCCTGCTTGATGGCTGAGTCTGGCCCAGTTGTCAGCTGTTGGGCTGCTTCGGAGACGCCGTCCATCGACGATGATCACCGTCACGTGATCAGACTGAACCTCTGCAGCAGATAACCACCCCCCAAGAGAGGCCGTGGATGCAACGTGCGTACGAAGTACAGCAGACTGCTGCAGCATCGTACGGCCTCGGCTCGGCTCACAATGGTAGAGTTCATCCCTCCGTTTGGCCTCGAGCCGTGTCTTCACCCGTCCGTCGTCATCGTCCTCTGGCCCCCTCTTTTACTCTTCGTCTTCCTCCTCAACGACTCGTCTTGTACGCAAACATGGGTGAAGGCAGCTTCAGCGGTAAAGTTGCCATCGTGACGGGCGGAGCGTCCGGATTCGGCAAGGCCATCGCCGAGAAGCTCGCCCTCCAAGGCTGCAAGTTGGTCATCGCCGACGTGGCCAACCAGGCCGGCACTGCCGTCGCCAAACAGCTGGACTGCGTCTTCGTCAAGGCCGACGTCACCTCTCGCTCCGACTGGGAGAGCATCCTCTCTAAGACGGTCGAGGCGTACGGCCATGTCGACATCGTCGTCAACAACGCCGGCGCCGCCTACCTGGCCGGACCGTCAGACCAGGTGACCGAGGCCGATTACGACATGGTCTTTAGCGTCAACATCAAGTCCGTCTACTTGTCGACTGTCGTCCTGGTTCCGTACTTTGTCAGAGAGGGCCGTAAGGGATGCTTCGTCCAGGTGGCCAGCACCGGCGGCGTCCGTCCCCGGCCTAGGCTGACTTGGTACAACGCCACCAAGGGCGCTGTCATAACAGCCACCAAATCGCTGGCGAGCGAATATGCCTGCCACGGCATCCGTTTCAACGCCGTTTCTCCGGCCGTTTCGGGATCTACGAATCTGTACGTCGTGACCGTCACCGATCAGTATCTGCCTAGCTGACTCGACCGCGCCAGAACATCCATGTTCCTCGGCGAGACAGGCGACATTGGCGCCTTGGTCGCTACCGTGCCTCTCGGTCGTCCCTGTGAGCCGATAGATGTTGCCAATGCAGTGTCGTACCTTGCCAGCGACGAAGCGGCCTTTATCACGGGAGTCAATCTCGAGGTGGACGGTGGCCGCTGCATCTGAAAGGGGTGGGACGCCGATTGTCTTGAAGAGGCCAGTGTGTGTGTCTGACTCTGACCTCGCAACCAAGTACCAAATTGGGTGTTCCTTTGTTGCATGCACCTAGGTAGACAGAGTTTATGGTCTGCAGAGCATGCTCTACTAATCAAGTCCTACCTAGGTCTAGGTAGCCAGTGATGGTCCGCCCATATTCATCTACAACTGGTCAGTTCTGTACGAATATGTATGCAGAAGCGGCTCGGAGGTCTGCCGAGCTGCGTGGCTACATCATCCATGTGCACGTATTACGAAGCCATTGAAGCCCAAATCGGTTGCCGTTACGAGGGACTGACGGGGCGATGGAGCTGAGCGGCTTCATAACTAGGAACCCTTCAGTGCAGAAGATGAGAATTGGACACGGGAGATAACTAACACGGCCAAACATGGAAATGAGACCAGTGGTAGCCTCACCAACAGACACGATGGCCGTTGACTCGTTGAGTCGTTATCCTCGGTTCTCCACTTGATGTGAGGGTGCGTTGCGTTGGTGGTGGTGGTAGCCTGGTAGGTGGTATGTAGGTAGAGGTAGGTAAGGTAGGTAGGTAAGGTAGGTAGGTAAGGTAGGTTATGCACGGAATACGGAGTACGAATCACGGATAGGTGATACCATGATATCATGATATGTAATGCTCGACGCATGGGGGTAGGAAAGAAGACGAGTTGCAATGTCCGACCGAATCTGGGCGGATTTAAGCCGTCTTTCCGCCGGGCTGATGTTCCCCCTGTCGGGAGTATAAAGAGGGCGAGCATCCATCCGTACGGAATACATACGCACGAATACAAGGAGCAGCGGAAACAAACGAAACAATCGAAATCATGTCTCTCCCGTTCAAACTCAACGACAGCAGTCTCCTCCATTTCGAATGTCTGATCGACGGCAAATGGACAGCGGCCAAGTCGGGCCAGCGCTTCACCCTCGTCGACCCGGGCTCGGGCTCCAGCTGGGGCGAGTGCGCATCGGCGGGACGCCCCGAGGTTGAGACGGCCGTCAAGGCGGCGCACAAGGCCTTTGAAGGCTACCGCGCCTGGACACCGAGGCAGAGGGCGCAGGGCCTGCAGCGATGGTACGGGCTGGTGGAGGCGGCGCGCGAGGACCTGGCCACCTTGTTGGTGTATGAGACGGGCAAGCCGCTGGAACAAGCTCGAGGTGAGGTCGACTATGCGCTTCCCTTTGTCGACTGGGCCGCGGGCGAGGCCGAGCGAATCCACGGGAACTGGCAGCGGCCGTCGTCGGGACCGGGCCGGAGGGCGTTGACCATCAAGCAGCCCGTCGGCGTGTCGGCCGCTCTGGTGCCCTGGAACTTCCCCGTCGTTCTGGCGCTCCGAAAGATGGCGGCGGCGCTGGCTGCAGGCTGCTCTTGCGTGCTGAAGCCGTCGCCCGAGTCGCCCATCTCGGCCCTGGCCGTGGCCAAGCTCGTTCTCGACGCCGGCTTCCCGTCCGGGCTGGTCAACGTGCTGCCGACGAGCCTCGAGGATACACCCATCGTGGCCGAGGATCTCTGCAGTCATCCGCTGGTGCAGGTCGTCTCCTTCACCGGCAGCACCCGCGTCGGACGCATCGTGGCTGGATGGTGCGCTCAGAACCTCAAGCGGTCGACTCTCGAGCTCGGAGGCAACTCACCCTTCATCATCTTTGACGACGCAGACCTCGACAAGGCCGTCGATCAGCTCACCGGTCTCAAGTGGCGCCATGCCGGCCAGGCCTGTATCTCGGCCAACCGTGTCTACGTCCAGCGCGGTATTCATGACCGGCTCGTCGAGGCCATCGTTGCCCGGGCCTCCCGCCTGTCCGTCGGCCACGGAACCAAGGACGGCGTCACCATGGGAGCCCTGACGTCGGACCGCGGGCTGGAAAGGGCCGAGGCTCTGGCCAAGGACGCGCGGGAAAAGGGCGCCAAGTTCGTCCTCGGCTCGGGCAAGCGTCTGGACGGCGGCGGTGGCGGCTACTTTATGGAACCGACCATCGTTACGGGCGTGACTCCCGACATGGAGATGAGTCGTGACGAGTGCTTTGCGCCGTTGCTGGGCGTGGCGGCCTTTGATAGCGAGGACGAGGTGGTGGCCCTCGCCAACGATACCAGCATGGGACTGGCCAGCTACGTTTTCACTCAAGACGCTGACAAACTCTTCCGGATGTTTGAGAAGCTTGACGCGGGCATGGTCGGACTGGTGCGTACTCGTTGTTCCACTTTGCCCTTTCCCCTTGACCTCGCTGACACGGAGACGGACCCAGAACACGGGCAACTCATCATCGACCGAGACGCCCTTTGGCGGCATCAAGGCCAGTGGCTGGGGCAAGGAGGGCGGAATGGGCCTAGGCCTCGAAGAATATCTCTGGACAAAGACGGGCACCATGACGGTAGAGGGCCATTGGTGACCGGGCGTTGCGGTGAGGCTCACCATCGTTTGCAACAAACGCCGACGACGGAGACTATTTTCTTTTTCGTTTCGCTCGACTCGTTTTCCCTCGCGTCTTCTCGTTTCTTCTGTCCGCTCCTTTCGCCACCTTCCCGCCCGGGCCCCTTGTCGTCCGGAGTCTCTGTCCAACACAAGTTGGACGACTACCGAAGCCGCGGCACCGATCCATCGGAAGTACGGATAGTCGGATACATACATAGGCAGGCAATGAACCCGGCGTTGGGGTTCGGCCTTGTCTACGGGGAGAAGGGGGAGGGGGAGTGAGAGAGAGACGTGGTTTGTCCTGGCTTGTCTCTGCTGCGAGACGTTGCATGTCGTCCGCTGTGTGTGTGCGCGTGTGTGCGTGTGTGTGTGCGTGTGTGTGTGTCTTTTGTGTGGCTGTGGCTGGATGGGCTGCATCTTGCCGTTGAGAACAAAAACAGTCAAGGGGGAACGGGTTGCAGGAAAAATGAAAAAAAAAAAAAAAAAAAAAAAGAAGAAGAAGTTTGCGAGCAATCATCTTCAAGCCCAACGGCGCCTCTCTGACCGAGCTTATCGCCCCTGGTAGCGCCACGGTTACTCGTGGCCGGGGAGACCCGGGACACGCCGGCCGGCTTGCGGGTGGCGGCGCCGGCCTCGTTTTCCGTGACTTCTTTTTTGCTTCCTTTTGTCTCTTGGTCCCCTGTCTCTCGCCCTCTCTCTCTCTCTCCCTCACTCCCTCCCTCTCTCTCTCTCTCTTTCTCCTGCTGCCTCCCTCTCTGTGTCCGAGACCCATGGTTGGACTGCGGCTATCCATCCGGATATATATATGGGCAGGGCTGTGGTCGTTGGTCGTGCCGAGTCCCCGGCTGTCGGTCCCTGTGATGACACGGGTGACGGCAGACGGGACGGTCTACGGTAGGAGTTTTTTGGTTATACGTATGTGTGTGTGTATGTAGGTAGGTATGTAAGTAGGTATGCATGTATGCACGAGGTAGCCATGTAGGTATGCATGTATGTATATAAGGACGCGGATCCGAATTGCTGGGACCAAGTACGAATATCGGGCAAACACGTCCGCCGTCGAGCCTCGTTTGATGGGCTTGAAAGAGAGAGAAGAAGCCCGGACCCGTTCGTCTCGTTTGTCTGGTGGCTTTCCCTTCCAACAGAGCGATTGGCCCTCGCTTCTGGCCGTCATGGCCGTCCCGGGCGCCATGCCAACGGATCACCGACGCGCTCTCCCCGACGTCGACGAACAAACACGACCATCCCTGTCTCCGGTAGCAGCTGAGGTCAAGGCTTTCGATTGCTGTGTGTGTATTCCTACAGGGGGGAACAACATGTCTGATGGCATGTATCAGGGGTCGTGGCTAGCATGGGGTATCATCGAACGTCGGTACACGGGATGAGTTGAGCAAAAGGACTGCCACGCGAGCTTGTCTGTCCTCTGCCCCCCCCCCCCCCCGTCGTCTCCCCCGTTCCCCCGTCCCCTACCAGACAGCAGCTCTTGGGACACTGCAGACCAGGGATTTTGAAAAATCTTAGACATCCACCGATTGCATTCGTCGACCAGAGGAGGACGTCATATCTCGCTCGCCTTCTTATACCGAGCCCTTCCCTCACTTCTGTCCGTCTCGTCCCAGCCTGTCTTCCACATTCACACACACTCTTCAGCCTTCACCACTCTTCAGCTCGGTTCTCGTCCGTCACTTGTTCTCACTCAATTCATCTTTGACTGCACACTTGAGTTCAACGACAGGCAACTGCTCGCCTCGTTGCATTTTCATCTTCTCTTCGGACAGACAATAAGACTTCGAACACCTGGACATCATGTCGCGCGGGCCCTACGACGTCACGGGCGTGGTCAAGAAGCCCAATCCCAATCCGCCGAAGCCGTCCCGGAAGAGTTGAGAGGGAGAAGGCTGCCGTCCTCCATTCCCTCTTGGAGGCATAGGGTGAGAGAGGGCTTCCGTCTTCCCCGAGCGACGGCTGACGGTGTGCTACAGTCGACCTCGATTTCCACGGCGATGGAGCAATCCCTTGTGGTTTTTCCTTTCCTTTCCTTTTCTTTCTTTTTATCATTTCTTTCGATTCGAGCTTTTTCCTCCTCCTGCGACTTGTTTGAGAGGGCACCGGCTAAAAATAGAGGGGAAAAGGAAGAACGGGGAGAAAAGGGGCAAGATGGGATAGAAGCGGTCGGAGAAAAGGGCCAGCGATGGCAGCGATAGACGAGTGGAATCGAGGCGGCGACGCCTATGCTCGGGATTTATTGGTGTATTATTACATTTCATCATTTCCCGTCTGACGACAAGATCCTTCGACGGCTGGCTGTGTGTGTGTCTCTGCTGAGGTGTGAGTGATGTCGGTGTCGCGGACTTACCTACCTACAGCATTATAGGAGCCCGAGACAGTGTCGCGACTCCAATTCGCACATGAAGCTCCCGGCCAGACTGGCGCGGACGGCACAGTGCCCGATCAGGGCTTCGGTCCTCCCTCCCTCTCCCTCTCCCTCCCCCTACCCCCAGTCCAGCACGGCTGGCTCGGCTGGGATCCGAAAATGAAGGCGAAAAGAGCATCTCGTCGTTTCAGGCAGCACAGCACAGGTGCTTTCGGTTGTCTCGCGGACCATCCGAGCCCCTATTTCCCATCGGTTCGTCCCTTGTCCGCTGTGATGCGCCACGTGGCCCGCCAGAGGGCTCTGCCGTTCAGTGGCCAGACAATGGCCCGATGCAGATTTTCAAGGGGAGGGCTCCCTCGTTCGTTAGGGGAGCGCCACCACCACGGAGCGCGCTGATGCTACCTACATGCCTGCCTTTCGTCATCTGGGCGGCTCCCTTTTGACTGCTTCGCGCTCGGCCTCTCTTCTGCTCTGCCACTCTCGCTCTCTCCCAACCACCCAAAACCTCACCTCCCCCCTTTCTTCTCCCGTCCGCTGTTCCGATTCGTCATGGCAGTCGTCGATAGGAAAAAGGTCCTTCGGGTCATCATCGTCTCCCTCCTCCTTGATTTGGTCGGTGGCTCCCCGGGCGGATACGCGCCAAGCATCGAGACTCCGCTGACTCTCCACCGAAAAATGAAAAATAAAAAATAAAAACACGGGCAGATCTCCTTTACCTTCATCCTACCGCTCTTCCCCAAGCTTCTCGAGTTCTATCGTGATCGCGAGGCCCCGGCCCTCGTCCAACATGGCCCGCAGACGTTGCTTCAGCGCGTCATCGCCGGTCTCAACAGCTACAAGATGGCCTTTTCGCGGCCCATCGATTCGCGCCATGACATCGTCCTTCTGGGCGGAGCCATGGGCTCGCTCTTCTCGTGCGCCACTCTCATCATTCCATTCCCTTCCTCCGCCGTCTCGTTGACAATCGCCACCCCTTTCCCCACAGCCTGCTGCAAGCCATAGCCTCGCCCGTCATCGGCCGCTTGTCCGACCGATATGGCCGCCGCGCCGCCCTGCTCGCTTCCATGTGTGGCAACATCCTCTCCGTTCTGTTGTGGCTTGCCGCCGTCGACTTCCGCACCTTTATCGCCAGCCGCGTCGTCGGCGGACTATCCGAGGGCAATATCCAGCTTGCGACCGCCATCGCCAGCGACATTTCGGATGACGCCTCGCGCGGTTCCACAATGGCCATCATCGGCTCTTGTTTCTGCGTCGCTTTTACCTTTGGTCCGGCTCTCGGCGCTTGGCTTAGCACCATGGCCGTCATGGCTGCGAACCCGTTCGCCATGGCCGCCGGCTTCAGCTTGTTGCTGATTCTTGTCGAGACCGTCTATCTCTACTTTTGCCTTCCCGAGACGCTTCCCGCTTTGACGCAGCCCGGGAGGCGGGGCCGTGAGGCCGTGTCTGAGGCGAAACGCCGGACGACGTCGGTGGAAAGGACCAACTCACCTTGGTTACTCTACGCTGTCAATTTTTTTTTCCTCCTCTTCTTCTCTGGAATGGAGAGTTCGCTCTCGTTTATGACCTACGAGCTTTTCGCCTTTTCGCCGGGCAAGAACGGCAGGTTGCTGGGTTTCATAGGTCTCGTGGCGTCGGTTCTTCAGGGCGGCGTCACGCGCAGGATGCCGCCTCTTCTGTCTATCCGTGTCGGTGTCGTGGCCTGTCTTGCGTCCTTTGTCCTACTCGGGAGGATCAACACCGTGGGCGGTCTTTACGTTGCCGCCACCTGTCTTGCCACGACATCGGCTACCGTCGTCACTGGTCTCAATGCGCTGAGTAGTTTTGATGCCAGCGAGGACGAGCGAGGGAGCAAGCTGGGCATCCTGCGCAGCTGGGGCCAGCTGGGACGTGGCCTCGGTCCCGTCTTGTTCACCAGCATCTACTGGTGGGCGGGACGCGAGTATGCGTACAACGTGGGCGCGACGGGCATTCTCATGGTGGCAGCGGCTGCTTTTATGGGACTCAAGACGCCCAAGGCGGCGAGCGTGAGCGTCAAGCGAGCATGATGACTCGATATGGTTGTCATGTTTCGCATGTGTGCATGTGCAGGGAGGTTTTGAGCAAGTCGTGGAGTTGGGATATGGGTGCATAGATTGATATCCTTGAGCGCTTTGCTCATATCATGAGATTAGAAACACGCATCGCGAGACGCGTCAAGAGCACACTTTAGGGACAGCCAAGTAAGACAAGATTTGTCGTCGAATTTGGAGCGCGGTCCTGGCTATTCTACGCTGAGATGGAGTCTAACGAGCCGCTATTAGGCTCTACGGTTGCCTCTCACTCTGATATGCGGCCTCGTCGCGTTGTGATACGCTGCTGCCAGTAACCTCCAAGGTGAGAGATGCGACGGTATTCAACAATCGAGCACGACTGGATGGTGGTTTCGACTTGTGTAGCATTAAACTGAGAAGCTCTCGACGAGCATCAAAACGAACTACCCCAGCACCACCAAATCCCTTGTCAATCCCAACACGATGCTCGACACAGACGCAAGGCTGGCTCATTGGCAGACGACCACTGGCCGTCGTCAACCGGCCGCTCTAGCGGCTGCTGCAGTTCGCATTGGCGCCGAGAGGAAAAGAAAGGGAGCGGGCGCGGGCGCTGAGACACAAGCCGTACAAAAGCAGGCCTCGTGTCATGCGTCTCTGTCTGGATCCTCGTCGATTGTTGTTCGGGCTCGAGGTTGGGCATGGCGATCGGGCCAGATTCTACGGAGCAGCGCTGCTTCGTTTTTTTTTTTTTTCCGATTTTTTTTTTTTTTTATCCAAATCATCGCGGTCGATGGATCGGGCGCCACTTATATGTATGTACGAATATCCGTCGTTTGCTAACAGACGTCATGTATCGCGCCAACCCAAACCTCCACTATGACTCCTTGACAGCCTACCTAGGTAGGTACATACAGGTACCTACATAGGCTTGGAGTCATGCTGGATATTGACCGTGACGAAGCCCTCCCCTTGCTGTCCACACTTTCATCCTTTGATGATCGCCTGTAGGCTGTATGCATGTATGCATGATGTATGTATGACTCGACGACCGCGCAGACCCTGAGCCTCTCCCCATCCCCAGAGACGTGACTGGCTCCCCAGACCGGAAAAGTGGCAAGCCCCTGGACCAAAGCATCGAGCTAGAAGGGGTGGCCGGACATGAGCTTGCTTACTAAGGCGAGAGAAAAACCTCGGCCCTGTTAGGGCTGCCCCTCCCACAAAGAAAGAAAAAAAATTGCCCCTCTCTTGGTTGCCCCGCGCCTGATAGTGGCCACCCCTCCTTTGCCCACCCTTTTAAATCTCCTCCGCCCACCAACGGCTTGCGAATTTTTCTCCCTTTCGCTCTTCGTCTCGCATACCCGGTTCAAGCATCCGACCTGCGGTTTTTGTAAGTTGCCTCTGGTTCTCGCCTCCTCTCGTCCCGCCTGTCGCTCCTTCATCATCCTCTTCATCCTTCATCGTCATCTTCATCGTCATCTTCATCGCCGTTTTGGCATCGTGCTTGCCATCGTCGCTGGCCGTTGGCTAACGCTCGCAGTTCACTCCCCGACAAGCAATACACTTGACACACCTTTCAAACCCTCATCCACCGTCAAAATGGGGTACGTCGGCCTCGCTGATCCGTGAGCCATGGCCATGTATTGACTGTCGCGCAGCAAGGACGAGAAGATTCACATCAACGTGGTCGTCATCGTATGTTGCTCACCTCCCCGTCTTCCATCGCGTTTCGTCTGCTAACTCATCTCTCAGGGGTACGTAGAACATCTCGATTCTTACCTGTCGCGACGACGACGCTGACCTCTATCCAGCCACGTCGACTCCGGCAAGTCTACTACCGTGAGTTTTCCTGTCTTGGCGGCGGCCGTGACATCCGGCTGCCGCTACCCCGCTTGGCCTGTCACCGTGAAATTGCCATTCTAACTCTTGAGCAGACCGGTCACTTGATCTACCAATGCGGTGGTATCGACAAGCGTACCATTGAGAAGTTCGAGAAGGTAAGTTTCTCTCTTTGTCCTACGTCTTGTGTTTTTCCCTCCTCGCCTCAATTTCCCACATCGAAGGCCTCGTGTCCGAAGTGTCTCACTACCCCCACCTTGCACGAGAACCCCAAAAAATTTCAGCCCTGTTTTTTCTTTCTTTCTTTTTTTCTTGCCCCTTGTGGCAGTGGGGCCCTATCCCCTGCAGAGCCCCCTCACTCAGAAGCCCCACGAATGATGCGACCGCGATTGCACCCACGATGGTAGGGAAAATTCACTGACAGCTCCAAAAGGAAGCCGCCGAACTTGGCAAGGGTTCCTTCAAGTACGCCTGGGTTCTTGACAAGCTCAAGGCTGAGCGCGAGCGTGGTATCACCATCGACATTGCCCTCTGGAAGTTTGAGACTCCCAAGTACTATGTCACCGTCATCGGTACGTTTTGTCCTTGCTCGGCTCTTGGTATCTGGCTCGACTGACCGTGGTCGCAGACGCTCCCGGCCACCGTGACTTCATCAAGAACATGATCACTGGCACCTCTCAGGCCGACTGCGCCATCCTCATCATTGCCGCCGGCACTGGTGAGTTCGAGGCTGGTATCTCCAAGGATGGCCAGACCCGAGAGCACGCCCTGCTCGCCTACACCCTCGGTGTGAAGCAGCTCATCGTCGCCATCAACAAGATGGACACCGCCAAGTGGGCCCAGTCCCGTTACGAGGAAATCATCAAGGAGACTTCCAACTTCATCAAGAAGGTCGGCTACAACCCCAAGACTGTCCCCTTCGTTCCCATCTCCGGCTTCAACGGCGACAACATGCTTGCCGCTTCCTCCAACTGCCCCTGGTACAAGGGCTGGGAGAAGGAGACCAAGGCCGGCAAGTCCACTGGCAAGACGCTCCTCGAGGCCCTCGACGCCATTGAGCCTCCCAAACGTCCTGTCGACAAGCCTCTCCGCCTTCCCCTCCAGGACGTCTACAAGATTGGCGGTATCGGCACAGTCCCTGTCGGCCGTATCGAGACTGGTGTCATCAAGCCCGGCATGGTCGTCACCTTCGCCCCCTCCAACGTCACCACTGAAGTCAAGTCGGTCGAGATGCACCACGAGCAGCTGACCGAGGGTGTTCCCGGCGACAACGTCGGCTTCAACGTCAAGAACGTCTCCGTCAAGGAGATCCGTCGTGGCAACGTCGCCGGTGACTCCAAGAACGACCCTCCCATGGCCGCCGCCTCTTTCGATGCCCAGGTCATCGTTCTGAACCACCCCGGCCAGGTCGGTGCCGGCTACGCTCCCGTTCTCGACTGCCACACCGCCCACATCGCCTGCAAGTTCGCCGAGATCAAGGAGAAGATTGACCGTCGTACTGGCAAGGCTGTCGAGGCTGCTCCCAAGTTCATCAAGTCGGGCGACTCTGCCATCGTCAAGATGGTCCCCTCCAAGCCCATGTGCGTCGAGGCCTTCACTGACTACCCTCCGCTGGGTCGTTTCGCCGTCCGTGACATGCGTCAGACCGTCGCTGTCGGTGTCATCAAGTCGGTTGAGAAGACCAGCGGTGCCGCCGGTAAGGTGACTAAGTCTGCCGCCAAGGCTGCCAAGAAATAAGGCAGTGTTTGTGATGGACGGGCGAATCTGGGGAGCGGGCTGTATGTACTCACTTCTACGACGCCATGATCTTTTTCTGCGGTAGTTGAGGACTCGGCCTGCGATTGGTGCACACAATGTGAGGCTGGGTTATGGGATCGGGACTTTTGACGATGTGCCTCACAGGACTTTAAAAGAATAGAGTCTAGAAGTGATTCGTGCACGTCACCGATGGTGGTGTTTTGTGGTGTCTACTGTATATCGTTGCCACCTGTAGTTTGTAGGAAGTAAACGCGACGCAATTCCAGCCAGGGAAGGGACGAGGAGTGAGGAGGGGTGGGCACAAGCAATGTGGACGGCCAACGCATTGGGTTTTTTTTATTTTTTTACACTTTGATCTAGACATTGAGACACCATGCATGAGAGATGGAGTTTGCTATGCCATGCCACGTCACCTCCCCCATGCTCTAAGCCAGCGATTCTGGACAGACGAACTCCGTGTTTGATACCAGCGCCTCCTCTTGTCGGCGACTGATGCCGCGACGGGGTGCCGATGGGAGAAGACTGCTCTCCTTCAAGATATGAGAAATGCTCATATGAGGTCGGCTACCTTATGCAGCGCGGGGATGACTTCTTCGATGTGTAGTTCCCGACGAGGAAGATGAGGAGGAGGTTAGGGACCGAGAGGCTGAACGGGGACGGAAAGATCTCGAGCCGTCGTCGGCGACGAAGTTGATGTCGTCATCATCCGTGGAGAGGTCATCGAGCATGCTGTCCCTGAACTTCTCGCGCGTCTTCTTCTGCATGAGGTTATGGCCGTCGTGCCAGGGGAAGAGCCTCCCGGCGACGACGTCATCCACGGCGCGGAGGAAGGCGGCGACGTGGTCGTCCGTCGAGGCGGTGGCGTGGAGGGAGAGTTGGTGGCGTTGGCCGCCTTTGTGGCCGGCTTCGATGGAGCTGTAGCGGAGGGTGTGGGGGGGGTGGTCGTGGTGGTGGTGGTGATGGTGGTGGTGATGGTGATGGTGGTGGTTGGTGGTTGGGAGGGGGATGGTTATGGATTGGTTGATTTGGAGGCCGGTGAAGAGGTAGGGGTGTGTTGATTGGGATGATTTTGGCTTGCGGCCTGGTTTTTTGTTGAGGGTTGTTGGGAGGGTGATTTTCGTGGTTGGGGGGGTGAGGAGGTGGCCTTTTAGGAGGTTGAATTGCGAGGCTGAGAGGAAGGAGGTTAGGGAGTCTTGGGGAGGGTTATGGGTTGGGATTGGAGGTGGAGGATGCGGACGTCGATGGGGGAGGAGGGGAGGAGGATGTCTGTCGTGGATTTGGGGAGATGGCTTCGAGGGTTAGGTCTTGGGGGATGGCGAAGGGGAGAGGCTTGCTGTCGGGTGGACGGGGAGGGTAAGGCGGATGGAGGGGAGGGATGAGGTTGGGGGTCGGGGGAGAAGTGCAGGACGATGGAGGTTGAGCGGATGGGGTCGTCTTCTTGGTCGGTTTCCGGGGACAGGGGGGTCAGGGAGGCGGGATGGGGGACTATGGGGGTGAGGACGCGGTGGGATTTTGGCTTCAAGGTTCGGGGGGGGGGATTGGTGGAGGAGGTGGCCGAATGTTGCTTCGAGGTGAGTTGTCGAGTTGGAGTCTTGGGGGGTAGGATCGAGAGGATGGTGGAGGGGAGGTGGGTGTTGTTGTTGTTGTTGTTGTTGTTGTTGTTGTTGTCGTTGTTGTCGTTGTTGCTGTTGTTGCTGTTGGTGCTGATGGGGGTGACGCAGCGGCACCATTGCCGGAGCTTGTCTCTCCAGGAGAGGGAGCGGGTGTCGCGGAGGTGGGGGACGAAGGAGATTTGGTCTGGGGTTTTGGTGATGAGGTGGACGTTTGTTGTTGGGGGGGGGGTTGTTGGGAAGAGGAGGCGGAGGATCATGTCCGCTGCGTCTTCGGTTTGGGCGTTGCCCTCGGAGGAGTTGTCTGGGATCCAGGATACTGAGAGGGTCTGCGAGGTTGTTAGAAGGGGGGATGGGAGGAGGTTAGAAGAGGGGAAGGGGAGGAGGGTTGGTTCACTTTTTCGTTGGGGTGGTGTTCTAAGGCTGTGTTGGTTATGCGGGAGAGTTCGTTGAGGGTTGCGTCTGTGAGATCATCTTGGTTGACGGCCTCGACAGAGATGATTCTCGTCTTGGATGTGCGGATCGACTCGTCCAGGCGGGCCAGCATTATGTCGGCCGTCAACCTGCGGCTGTGGATGGAAAGCCGACAAGTCTCCGGATCAGACGATACTCTCTCGCGGTTAGAAGAGTCCAGACAATCGTCGCTCAGGCTCTTCAGGACCCTGCTCCAAGGCTCTGTCGTCGGCGTGTCAGCAGCGCGTGGACGGGAGGAAGGGGAGCTCCGAGGTTTTACGCACGGGCGATTAGCTGGAAGATGTCGGGCTTGAGCTTGATCGTCGTGCTGCCTTGGCCTTCGATCTGCTCCGTCACGTCCAGCTTCCACTTTTGCGTCACGACCAGGATGGCTTGTCGTTTTTTGGGCTTGAGTCGCTTGAGGGAGATGGGTCGGATGGCTTGCCAGGGCTCGTGCTCGACGATCCAGTCGTAGCATGGCGCGTCGTGAGCGTGCAGACCGTACGTCATGTCTCGTCTGTAGTAGTCGACGAGTTGCTGCATGGTGAAGCCGTCCATGAGCTTCTTGGCCAGCCGCTTTACTTCGTGTTCCGTGAGGGAAGTCTTGTCCTTGGGACGCAGCTCGTCGAGGTTGCGGCAGAGTCTCTTCAATGCATCCGCGTCGGACTCGTCATTGGTCGGGTCTACGAGGACGTCTTCGCAACTGAGGGGGAGGCCGGTGGAGTCGGACTCGTCGATGAGGCTGAGTTCGCGTTCTTTTGCTTTCTGTCTTCGGGAGACGTTGATGTCCGTCGTTATCAAGGCTGCGGCGGGTTTACCGAGGCTGACGAAGCCGAGACTTGCGTGCGTGAACTTGCTTGAGCGTTGTCGATTGACTGATCGTTTCAACGGAGGCAGGTATTGTTGCGATTCGGACTCGTCTTGTTCGTCTAGTCCGTAGTCGGGCTGCTGGACGACGGCATGTGAGATTGGAGAAGCCTTGGCTCTGGCCAGCGGTTTATCTCGAGGGGGGACAGGTCCAGATCCGCCATCTTCGTCCTCGGGTTCGACTTGCTCATCGACTTGAGACTCGATATCGAGTTTCCCTTGAGAGAGGCGCTGCGGTTCATCTTCGGCTCCAAGTTGGACAGTTCCCTCCCGAGATTCGACCTGTCGCAGCTTATCGTCAGTCCCAACCGGCTCATCATCCATATCAAACTGGAATCCGCCCCCAGTCAAAGTCTCAGGCCTCCGGGTCTCCTCGTCAACAATAGCCCTCCTCCTCCCTTGCTTCGAAATCCGAACCCAGTCAAAGGAAAGATTCTGCTCCGCCTGCTTCTTAGGCCGTTTCTGCTCCGTCCTGCGCGGCGACGCCGGAAACTCAGCCGATCCGGACAAGAGCGCCTCAACCTCCAAAGACGACCGTACGTCCGAGCCTCTCTCCGAAGACGACTTTCCGAAATCAGACGCGCCGGATAGAATGGCCTCGACGTATTCCTTTGTGCGCACAGCCGGGCCGGAGGCGAATCGCATTGTTCTGCTCGCCCGGCTGAGCATGTTATCGGCAGGTCGCGCGCCGTTGCGCAGGGTAAGTCCGCGTCGACATGTTTTGCAAACAGAAGATGCTAGAAGAAGTCGTGAGGTCATTGGTATAGTGACCTCGGGCGAAGAGAGCACGAACGCAATCCTCCACGCTCAAGGTAATGACTTGAAGGGTGAGAAGAGAAAGCTCTTCACAGGGATCGTCAAGAATTTTTGCGACGATAAGGGGTGCCGATAGGCGATAAGCTGATAAGCATTTTTCGGTCTTGGCGCGTCTCTTCGCGTCGAGCAGAGGTACAGTCCATTTTATTATACATCTACATACGAACGTTCGTACATAGTCATTATCTTGAGGGCGGTGGCAGGATAATTGCAGGCAAAATACATCGCGTCGTCTCCGTTCAAATTTCAAATCAGAACCGAAAGAATGCCTCCGCAAAGGAGAAGACGCCCGGTAAAGTCCCACGTCTCCCTCTCAAACTGCCCGACTAACCACGACCAGGACGACGACGACGACTCAGAACAAGACGCGCGTCCCCGCCAGCGCCCGAACCGCAACGCCTCAGACGATGACCTCGACGACGAATCCACAGACGGCCTCGATCTCAACGGCGACTCCGGCAACGAAGTCGATGTCCGGCTCGCTAAGAAGCTGGTCCGGTACGCCCTCTCGTGCGAGTTCTCGCGTACCGCGATTCGGAGAGAGGGCATCAAGGAGAGGGGTAGGCCTCGTCTTGTATCGCCGTTTTGGGGGTCTGTCGCTGATGCTGTCCAAGTTCTCGGGAATAATCACGGTCGGTCGTTTAAAAAGGTGTTGGAACTTGCGCAGAAGCAGCTTCGGGCGGTATGGGGCATGGAATTGCGCGAACTGCCCGTTCGCGAGAAGATGACTCTTCACGAGAAACGTCAAGGTCGGTTCGACCACATGTCGCCGTGTCGAGTTGTCAAACTGATAGGACGATACAGCCATGAAGTCGGCCTCGCAGGCTAGGGGAGGCTCAGGCGCCTACATACTGACGTCGACGCTGCCGGAGCCATATCGGAGCGCAGCGGTGCTGCGACCGTCCAAAACACCGGGCGAGGACGACGAGGCCATCTACGCCGGCTTCTACACACTGGTGCTGGCCTTTATATGGCTCAGCAGCGGCGAGCTAAGCGACCAGAAGCTCAGACGGTACCTCGTCCGGCTCAACGCGGATCGAAACCTGGCCGACGAGAAGACGGACATGACTCTGAAGCGGATGGAGAGGCAGGGCTACGTGGTGAAGAAGGTGGAGAGGCCGCCCGTCGGCCACGAGGCGGGGGAGCCGCTGACGACGTGGCACGTCGGTCCGCGCGCCAAGGAAGAGGTCGGGTTGGATGGCGTCATGGGTATGGTTCGCGAGGTCTATGGCAGCGAATGGTGTGCGGATTTGGAGGCGAAGCTGCATCTGAGCTTGGGAATCAAGGCGCGACCGGGTGTCGAGGGCGCGGGGGGCGCGAGGGAGAGGCGAGCGAATAGTGATGGCGAGGCCGACTGAGCGGTTTCAACCCAGCGTATTAATCTTCAATTTGCTGGCCAGATGTAGTTGAAGAAGAATCTGCATCGTGCTGATCAAGGGTATCTGCCCACCAAACGCCAGAATCCAGTCCCCATCAAACGATGTCGACCGACGCTCAATCTTCGCGAGGCGGAGGAGGACCACAAGGCTGAATCATTTTCTGCATCAAGTTCAGCAACCCTCTCTCCCCACCCACCCCCTCCCTTCAAATCAGCAAACCTACACGAATCATAGCGGCGCGAACCTTGGAAATGGGCTCATTCTCCGCCAGAGAAATATACGCCAGCAACGGCCGATGCCCAACGATGGACGAAAAGGTGTCGCGCTGAACGTTCGTCTTCCACTCCCAGCTCGTGGTGTCGGGGTGACCGGTGCCGACGTACTTGGCTTGAAGGCGCTCGAGTTCCTGCTGTGTGCGGAGCTTGTCGGCCTGGAGAGGGGATTAGGACGTGTCAGGTTTCAGGGGAAGGGGGGCTTGCCATTGTGAGTGGATTTGGATGCGAGTTGCAGTTGGGTGAGGTTCGGTGATGAATCGGGTGAGATTGGTTCTGACTTCTGAAGTTCTGATATCACCGGCTGAATCTCGGCTAAACAACCTAATCGCTTAATACGTAGGTAGTTAGTTACTCACCTATCAATCTCAAGCCTCGCTCAGCCTCGCCTCACAACCCAACCCAAACCACACCACCAAAAAAATGACAACGCCCTCAACACACTCCCTTCCCGAGCACTGGACCGAACTAACCGCCGCCCGCCAACAAAGAAACCTCTGCCTCACAGCCCTCCAAAACCTCCAAAGAACCTGCACCCAAACCCACCACAAGACCTCCCTCCCGGACTGCCCCCCCTGCCACGCCCAGGCCCTCGACCTCCTCAAGCGCCGCTACACCGAGAGCCCGCGGCGCGAATGGTTCACGCAGCGGCGGGCCTTCCTGCACGAGCTAGAGGGTCTCTTCCAGGATGTTGGCGAGGGGAGGAGGGGCGTTGAGGCGGTTGAGGCGCGCGTGGAGGCTGAGAAGGAGGCTTGGTATCGGTGGGTTCTACGGAGGTATCCTGAGTTTTTGGCTTGTGGGGGGGGGTCCAGCTCGGAACTTAGGGGGATGCTCGATGAGGCTGAGAGGTCGAGGGGGGAACTTGTTGCCTTGATGGTTAGGGGCGTGGGCATGCCGGAAGGGGGAATGGAGGCCGTCAACGCCTTTGCCGAAAAGGTGTCGTCCATCATCAACTCAACCCCAACAACCGACACGACAGAATCACAACAACTCAAAGACCTCTACGTGACAACCTTCTTCACCCCGACCCCCCCAAGCCTAAGCCGCTACCTGGAAAGCTACCGCAACAGCAGCAAGCCCCTCGAAGCCATCATGGACGAAATCGTCTCCGACATATCCCTCTCCCGCGCAAACCAACCAGCCCGCCACCACCACAGCGGCCGCCTCGACGAACTCCGCCGCGCAAAATCCGCCTTTGAGCTTAACAGGATGCAGGCTAAGAGCCGCGCCCTGGCCAAGAGGAAGGCCGCTGCCGCCGTCGCCGCCAGGGCTGATGCCCTCGCTGTGAGGGAGGAGTTGAGGTGCTTGCCTGCTTGTTTCGCTTGTGGGGGGGCCGTGGATGCCTTGGATGTGCTTTCCTGTGCGCCTTGTCAGGTTGGGGCGCTTTGGGGGGGGACGTTGACGGTTTATTGCTCAGAGGCTTGTCTTGAGAAGGGTCACGTATGTTATTCCTCTCGAGAAAAGACATCAAGCTAACAGGATGAAAAAAAAAAAAAAAAAAAAAAAGGACCAACACATCGACGCCTCCCACCCCTGCTCCTCATCGGAAAGCTGCCTCCAACATCAACAACGAAGCCCACCCCCCCAAGACTCAACACCAACCACATGCAAAACCTGCCTCACAGAATCCCACCACCTGACAATCTACTGCTCCCAAACCTGCGCGCAATCAAACCTCGCCTCCCACCCCCACCCCCATCCGACCCCCGTCCTCCTCGCCCCTACAGAGGACCTCCTCCGCCAGACTCTCGCGGACGCAAACCCGGGCCTCGTCTTCGCTCACACCCCCCTCGCCGTCTAAGTAGTTGGCCGTGGCGGACCTGCAACTCCGCTTTTTTTTTCCCTTGAGCGGTCGTCCCGTTTGAGAGGGGGGGGACACCCGGGTTTTCTCTCCCGTTGTGCAGACGGTTGCATGCTTTTATATGGATGGATGGATGGGATGGGATGCATGTATGTGTGTGCTCGTCGCACGCCGCCCCTGCATTACCACCCTGTCTCCGTATCGTTTGCATGTATATACATATGCAAGTAGGTATGAACAAGGCCTACATCTCTATAAGTATAACTTACCTCGGCCACCCACAACCCCAACCCCAACCCCAACCTACTACAATCTCCCCCAACACAGCACCGCACAGCAAAGAAGCCCGCAAGACGAGCAAAGACAGTCCAACTTCAAGATGAGAATAAAAAAAAAAAAAGGATAAATAAATGCAACGCCGATGATGCTAGTCTTCTCTTCCCCCCTCCCCCCCCCCAAACCCCTTCAACTCTCGTACTGTATGCCCGATCCCCTCCCAGCCTCTCAGCCCTTCCACACCCGCGCACCACCCCTTCGCCATGCCTTCGCCTTCACGCGCGATGCAATGCCTCCAGAGTCCAGCCAGATCCCTTGCTCCGTGCCTTCCCACGACACCTGTCATCTCCCCCAGACGCCCCCTCCCTCTTCATCCCCCTCCTTCACACCCGGCCGGTTGGACATTTTTTTTTATTTTTTTTTCTTAATTTTTATATTTTGTTCTGCGTTGTTTTTCTTCTTCAAGAGGGGAAGGGCTCTTGGACCTTCTCTTCTCTCTCCCTTTTTTTTTTTTTTTCGCTTGCCGCTAGTCCTGCTCGGTATCTGTCCGACCCCAAACCGAGCAGAGCCCTGATCGGCAAGACAGTAACCCACAGCGCCGCCAGCCTAGAAGACGAAAAGCACCACACACGAGACACGATAAGGGAAAAGGGGGAAAAGAAAAAAAAAAGTAAAGAGAATAAAGTTTGCAAAGGCCCTCAGTAAAGGGAAAGCAACGGCCGCTGGAATATCAAGACATGGAACCTAGAGTGCGTGCGAAATGCTCGCCCGTGAGACACCGCCCCCAAAGATAGGTACTCCCTTCGCCCACCCCCTTCACCCCGGTCGCCCTTGATAAAAAGACAAGTCCCAGCTGCGAGCGAATCGCGGCCCGGTCCGAAGCGAATTCCAGAACGGGGGATGATGCGCTAGCTGGGCGGCGGCCCGGCCATCCTTCCCTGGAAAGTCGTAATGGCGGACAGCGTAAATGATGACGAGGCGGGTAGAATATGAGAAAAGATGAAAGGAAAAAGGTGACAAAAGGGGTGGGCTCAGGGACGGAAGAAAGCGCGCGTCCACGGGAATGAGAAAAGGCCATGATATCGGAACACGATAGGATGAATTTGGTGCATCCAGCTTTCAACCAAAGGAGACGTCATCTCTATTCGCTCGACAAGATGCATATAATGGTGTGACTCGTGAGACAGGTGGCCTTGGCTCCGTCAACGCAGGGACACGATGATACGTCTCGGCTTCCAACCGGAGAGACAGACGGGAGAAGCGGCCAAGGGGTTGAAAGGGGGGAGGGAAAAAAAAAACAAGGGAAGGGATAAAACAAGATTCGAATCGACGGTTGAGGAATGAGAAAGGGACGGCCCGACAGACATACGTGTTCCCGTCGTAAGCACCGTCTGAACCCCTTTTCCGCTGCCCGCCCCGCCCGCCGCCACGGTCTGGGCCCAGCCTCATATGAGACGTGAGACAGGTCCCTGGATCGGTCCCGTCACCGCAGGACATGCCGGGGCAGGTAGGCCGAGTTGGCGTGCAAAGGCGCGTTTTGCCCCGCGTTGTTGTAGATGGGCGCGTGCCACGCGTGGGCGGCCGAGACGGGAAAGGCCGAGACGCTCGCATGGTGACCGTGGCTGCCGCTGCTGCCCGTCGTCAGGTTGTAGGTGCCGCGTCGGCCCGAGCCGAGTCCCGGGGGCGCGGCCAAGCCCGGCGGGGGCCCGTGGGCGGTGGTGAATCCGCTCGGGTTGGCGGACATGGCGCCATTGACGCCGCCGACGCCGGAGGAGGCGCCCTGGCCGGGAGCCTGGCCGGAGCGAACGCCGAGCGGGTTCTTGGAGAAGCTCAGGCGGATGCCGCCCTTGACGCTGTTGTGGAGCGGGTGGCCGTAGAGCTCGTGCAGGGCCTTTGTGGCGAAGGAGATGTCCTCGAATTCGACGAAGCACATGGGGCCGTTTTGCTTGGTGCGGAAGCACAGCCGCTTGTAGCCGCGCTGCTTGGAGAACATGGCCTTGAGCTCCTCCTCGGACGTGTCGATGGGCAGGTTGCCGACGTAGAGCGTGTTGCACGGGGGGTTCTGGTCGGCGGGATTGACGGGGGGGAAGTTGTGGCGCGGCTGATAGGGGTTGCCGACGACGGAGTAGGCGCCGAGCGAGGGCGGGCCCGGGGCGCTGACGGGCGAGAGGGACCTCATGTACTGCTGCTGCTGCTGCTGCTGCTGCTGCTGCTGCTGCTGCTGCTGTTGCTGCTGCTGCTGCTGGGGCGGTAGCGACGAGGCGGCCGTCGTGTTGAGCGAGAGGCCGGCGAGGCGGGCCAGGGGGAGGTGGGGGGCCGTGGCCCTGCGCTGGGCGCCGCTGCTGCTCTCGGCGTAGGCAACGGGGTCCTTGAGCAGATCGCTCGTCTCATCGTCGTCGCCAAGATCGCTGCTGATGAGCGACTTGCCCGAGATGCGAGGCGGATCCGTCAGCCCCAGGTAGTTTCCGGCCGGGGAGCGCTGAGAGGAGAAGATGTTCTGAAAGGAGGCGGCGTCGTTATTGCTGAGGAAGTAGTGGACCGGGTAGGCGCCAGCCGAGGTGGGGGAGACCTTGTCGAGGGACTGGAAGACGTTGTTGAAGCGCGGGAGGTGGTGCCGGGATGACGAAGAGGCCGAGGTCGGGCTCGAGGAGACAATGTCGACCATCATCTCGGCGTTGTTGGTAACGTTGACGCGGCCATCAAGCATGTTCTTGACCTCGACGGCCGCAGCCATTGAGCGGAACCTCAGCAAGGCGGAGCGGAAGCCGTCATCATCGGTCTGGTCGACGGGCAGCAGCTCAACTTCGGGCAGCTCCTTGGACCAGACGACCATGAGGCGCAGCCACTCCTCGGTAGTGTTGGGAGGCAGGCGACGGATCAGGACGGAGACGTAAGGGGAGGGCGACTTGGAGAAGGGGTAGCCGACGGGATTGGCCGCTTCGGAGTCGAAGAGCTGAGAGGGCGACATGGTGAGAGGGTAGGGGGGCGGAAGGGGCCTGTAGGCGTGCGAGGTGGACAGGTAGCCGGCGGTGGCCATGTCTCCGGCGTCGTGAGGGGCAGTGGCAGCAGCAGCCGTCGAGGGAGGAGGGGGAGGAGTCGACGTCGTCGAGGTCTTGTAGCTGGTAGTAGAGGCGAAGGGGCTCACGCGGGCGGAAGCGCTCTGCTGCTGCTGTCGCTGCTGCTGCTGCTGCTGCTGAAAATGATGGCGCGGGGGAGAGGCGGCGTTCATGGCCCAGGGATCGAGGACATGTGGAAGGGGTTAAGGCTCGCGGGAAGAAGCGGGAGGCCGGAATGCGGCAGTGTCGCGGCGATGTCGCAAGCTTCAGAAATGTATGGGAGCCGAAGGCAGCGCCGGCGCCGAGAGAGACGCGACAGGGCGAAGAGTTCGACGAGGGGGCGTGTGGTCAAGAGAGGAGCCTCTGATGAGAGACGGGCGCAAAGGCCACGAGGAGCGCGTCGTCTCGAGTCGCGCGCCCGGAGCGGGAGCGAGTGGCAGAGAACAAGTCGTCTGTCGGTGCAAAGGCGCGGCGCGGACCCGCGACAAGTCGGACGGGGAGACACAAGGGATGCGACGGGCGGCGGCGGGTGGCGGCGGCGACGTCGTCGTTCGGCGGGCTTTCGGCCTCGGCGGTTTCGGAAGGGTAAAAAGAGACGAGAGCGGGGAGACGTGGAGGAAGGAAGAGGGCGAAAGGGGAAAAAAAAAAAAAAAATCAAAAACAAAAGATCAAAAGGGCGGCGTGAGGGGGTTAAAGTAAAAAAAAAAAAAAAAGAGGATTTGAAAAAATAAGTAAAAAAAAAAAAAAAGGTCGACGGAAGAAGAGGGTATCGAGACAGGCAAAGGAGAAGTTTAGAGGAGGACGCGAGGGCGGTGGGGGACCGTCACCAGCGCCTTTCAGGTGTGGACGCCTTGTTCGAAGCTTGTACAAGATGGGGCTGGGGCTGGAATTGGGCTGGGCTGGACCTGGTTGATGGATGGCCGATAGAGAGGAGCGGGTCTGGCGTGGGCAGCGGACCGGGGGAGGGGCGTGTGAGTGTGAGGCTCAAGATGGACGAAGTGAGAGGGGAATAAACAGGGATGACGGGACGAAGCAGGAGCCGATGACGAGGCGTTCTTTCGATGAAGCCGCAGCCGCCGAGAAAAGGGAAACAAATTCGCCCGTGATTGGCATCTCGACGCCTCAACGAAGGGGGGGGGGGGATGGTTCAGAGAGGGAAGAGAAAAAATAAAAATAAAAAAGCGACGAGGCTCGGACGGAGAGGCGTCTCGCGGGACCAAAGCAGCGCCGCACTGTTCCCACACGGTCATCCAGCCGCGCATCCACCCACCTTTCGGCCGCACAAACGCCCTCGATTGCCCTCGCACGGCGTGGAGTCGGGCGCAAGCGCAAGGCCCAATCGGAAGAGCGAGTGCCCCGGTAGGGGAGAGAGAGAGAGAGAGAGAGAGAAAGAGAGAAGGGAAGGGGGGTGTGGGGAGTGTGGAGATGAGTGTGGAGGAGAAGAGGGGGGAGGAGGAGGAAAAGAGGCTGTAGGTTAGCGGGTTTGGCTGTAGCCTGTTGAGGAAGAGATGATGGTGGTGGCTTCGAAGTCAAAGTGGTTCACAAGCAAGCGACGGCGTGAATAGACACGTACTTACGAATACATACATACATAGGTAGGTACGGGCGAATGCTAATGGCGCGGTGTTTTCTGTCATGTTGTTTATGTATTCTTAGTTTTTTTTTTTTTTTTTTCCTCCGATGATGTTGATCTTGTTTTCTTTCTTGTTTTCACGAACACTAACCAACTAACTTACCAACTACCTCAACTTTCCTTCCTTCCTTCTCTCCCGTCGTCTCTCGATCCCCTCCAAGCTTCTCTCGCTGGTGAGACACTAGCATGGGGTGGTTTCATGACAGCTCACACGCCCCCCCTTCGTCAGCTCCCCCCTTCCTCCCCTTCCCCGCGCCCCGCTGCACTCAATCTGCCATCTCATGGGATTGACGGGATGCCTTGCATGAGAGCTCGTGCGTCGTAGGGCTTTTTTGTTTATTTTTCTTTTCTTTCTTTTCCGCTTCAGGTACGGACGGGATTGGGTAGAACTAGAAGCAAGGTCGCTCGCTCGCTTGGGTTGGCGATGTGTCCATATGCCTTAGCTTGGCCCGGCCGGCCTTGCTTCTCCCTGGCTGGCTGTCTCCCTCCCTGCCTTGACTTCTTTTCTTTCTTTCTCTCTCTCTTTCTCTGTCTCTGTCTCTCTCTCTCTCTCTCTCTCCCTCCCTCTCTCTCTCTCCTCTTCCCGTCTTCGTCTCCCTCGTTTCTCCGCCCGTTCTAGATTTGCAGTTTTCTTCCCGCTCAGCCGTTTCATCGTCCGAAGCTACCCCCCCCTAAGGATTTGACTTTACTGGCACGCCGTTTTCTTCCTTTTCGGCCTTGTCGATCCATGATGGATTGGCTCGGCGCCCGCACCGTCACATGCGGAACGGACGGAAAGTCCAGGCTCTGACATGGGCTCCATCGAATAAGGTGATGCGCTAGGTAGACATTCTGTTGATGCACGTGTGCTGTCGTTTCGCTGGCCTATAGCCTATAGCCTATAGCTCTCGTGGTATATAGCCTTTGAGCCGTCGCCTCCGTGCACCGCATCACGTGCGGAGAGAAAGACGCGAAGAGCGGCAAGGCGCGGACCGCTGCGTCTGCTGTCGTTCACGTGCCGGGTGAAGAATGAGTCTTGACAGTCCGTGTATCGTTTACAGTCAGTGTCTCCCATCTTCATCCATCCTCTCATCCTCATCCTCTCAGACCCATCTATCCTCCTCCTCCCATCATCACCTCACTCATCCTCCATCTAATCAATCCTCTACCTCATCCGTTCTTCATCACCTACATACATACATGTACACCACACGAAGCCCACCCGCCTCCGTCCCCACAAAGCCGAAACAAGCAGCCCAGCGCCCCAACCGCCTCCGCCCGGAGCCCCCTCCGAACCCAAGCCCGGAACTCTCATCCCGGGCCGGCCTCTCCCACCTCGCCCGTAGAATCCCAGAGAACACGTAACAGAAGTTTCCCCGAGTAGTCCGTCTGTGTATACATCCATATTCGTACATCCATACTCAACCACAAGAAAATAAGCACATGCATCTGCCAGAGTCTCCCCCCTGTGCCGTTCGTGCGTCCTCGCTGCCGGTACCTTTACCGAAAGCCAAGGTTAGCCGGCCCGAAGCGAGGCTGTGAAAAGCGCCTTGTCAAGGACATACACCCCCCCTAAGAAGGTCACCCCCCCGCCCCCCCAAATGATCAAGAGAAGATAAACACATCAGCGCAGGAAAGAAGAAAAAAAAAAGAAACCAAAAACAAAAACGCAAGGCATCTGGCTCCGAAGTCGGCGCTTGCGGTAGAACGCTGCCGAGCGTCCGCACGTGCCCCCCCCCAAGACGGAGCGCCGAGTATGCCGCTCAGCTGGTCATCTTTTTTTTTTTTTTTTCGTCATTTGTATTTTACTTTGTTGGGCCCTTGTTAGGTAAAGTCTGGCTGGGATTCGGCTTGTGATGGCTGGCGCAGCGGGCGTCTCAGGATGGGGGGAACCCGCTGGCGCCGTCATTGGAGTCGTCGTTGGCGTCACCCTTCAGGAATCTTTGCCTAGATAGATGATAGGTATGGTCATCTCTTTATCGATGTCGGTATGTCGAGGGGTATGGCGAGGCCGTATATTCATCTTGATTCCATCTCTTGCTGTAGACTTCTGAAGCTTCCTCTTATCCCCAACGCCGTCAACGCCGCATCTCCCCCAGTCTCCTTCACAAGATGGTGCACCGTCCATGACCGTGATCACGCGTCTTCCGTCGTCCCCTTCGATGCCTCTCCCTCGGTGGCCTCTCTATCCTCACATCCGCCACCGTCGAAACATCACTCTTCAGCATCTGCCGACACAGATCGGTAAACACCTCGTCGACATTGGCTGCTCCCCGTTCAACAGCCGTCTCTAACCATCAGCGTAACAAGGTAAACTCACTGCGCGTCCTGGCACTCGACTCGTAGTAAGGCGCCCCCCATCCCTGCGCGATAGAAAAGGCCTTTGCTCTCGAGACTCCCCTCGCCTCTTCGAGATCGACCTTGTTGCCGACGATGACCATGGGGACGGTTCCTTCTTTGATGCGCATGATTTCCTCGCGCAGTGATGCCAGCTCGTTGAGAGATGAGGGCGACGTGATGCTAAAGACGAGTAGGAATCCCTGCCCCGTCTTCATGTAGAGATCGCGCATCGAAACTGTCCAAGGTCTATCAGCCGTGAGCTTCCCCGACATTCTTCATCAACCTACCAAACTGCTCCGTGCCCGCCGTATCGAGGCTACACCCATCAGCCAGACTCCAAGCAAAGAACCTTCCCCCCCCCCCCCAGTAAACTCACATCTCAAGAACAACCTGTCGACCCTAAACCCTCAAAGCAGAAAGGTCAGAAACACACGGCAAACAACATCTATGAAGAAGAAAAGAAGAAGAAAAAGAGGAGAGAATAAAATCCTCACATCAACCTGGAACTGCGTCCGGTACGAATCCTCAATAGTAGGATCGTAACTCTCAATCCACTCATTGTGCACAAACTGAGCTGCCTCATCCCATCAGCCTCACCCTCCTAAACCCTCCCCCTCCCCCCCCCCCAGCAAATCACGAAAAGCCGCACCGGTAATACAGCTCTTGCCGACACCGCCTAACCCAAACGTCAGTCCGTCAACCCTCCCAAACCCCCATCAACTCGGAAAAGCTCAACGGACCCGCGCCCAGAACAACAACATGCAGCTCACGGCTAACCCATCACCATCAGTAAAAAAGATGCCAAACAGGTAGAGAGCAGGCCGAGAGAAACGAACCTGCTCGAAACATGATACCGCCGCGTCATCGCCAACCCGAATCAAGCCCTTCCCTCCCCCCGAAAAAAAAAAAAAAAAAAAACCGCCCGTAGTCGGAGGATATAAAGCCCCGGCTGACACGATACAACCCCCCCTCCTCTACTTCGTACCCCTCAACCGAGCAGATAAACCCAAGTCTTCAGGAGACGCTGAGAGAGAACAAAATTATATACGTACAAAAAAAAAGAAATCTGAAAAAAACTTCACTAATAGTAATATGTACATGTATACAAATATAGAAGAAGCAATGCTCGCACGGGGCAGGCGGTGAAGGCAGCAAGCCGCAGTCATGAATTTCCACCGAACCGCTACAAGTTGTAAAACAAACCAAAATAAATAATAAAAAAAGGGAGAGAGAGAGAGATGGAGGGAGAAGGAGAACGGGCTTCGTGTTTTCCGGCCCACCATCCGCAGCGCTGGCCCTACGTTTACTACCTACCTAAATCAACCTACCACCTACCTAGGTAGGTAGGTATGTACGAAGTACTAGGCAGGTAGTTGACGTGCTCCTGATTCCGTACCAAAGATACAAAAAGTCATCGTGCCGCTCAACAGACGACACACGGCGAACAGGACAGACGGGAGACGCCGCTTTCCCACCGCGACCACTGCTACAGGTATAGGGTAGCCAGGCCTTCCCTCGGCAACTCACCAACTGGCATCATCAATCTCTCAACTCCATCCATCCAGCAACATCGAACGGCTATAATATTCGGCCCCAAAACACATTACGCCACATAGGTACGGATACACCAACCATCTCCTCTCGTCCCAACCGGAATCAATCAGGCTTACACAAAATGCTGCCCGACTCTCGCCCTGATGCCTCCCAACACCTCCAACAAACAGTTAGTTGGCTCAGTAAGGCGGCTTCGTCAGGCTCCCCACGCTCCCGTCGCCCGCCCGGCTGTCGATGCCTCGCAGCATCTCCTGCAGGTCCATGCCCCTGCTGCTGCTTCCGTCCCGAGACCGTAGCGATCTTGTCCGGATGCTCTCGCCTCCGCCGATGCGCCGAGGTCCGTAGTCCGAGGCCATCACCCCGGCCTCCGGAGCCGTCACGATCCCGCTCCGGCCCGAGAGCGGCGGCATCTTGGGCAACGGCGGCACGGGAGGCACGCTGTCGCCGTCGTCGTAGCAGCCGTATTCATCGCCCGTGCCGTCGAGTAGGGGGTGTGACGTCAGCGGCCCCGTCCCCGATCTCTTGTCGGCGACGCTGCTGCGCTCCGACCCGTCATCGTCGAAGCTGACCATGCTCTCGTCGCTGTCGTCGTCCTCGGCCGCTCCCGGAATGCCGGCCGCCCGGGGAGATGCGTTACCCGACAGCACCATCTTGAGCTGTTCCACCGACGCGATGCCTCCCCGGCTCGACACCGAGGCCGTTGGCGAGACGCCGCTCCGGACGCTGGCGTTGCGCGGCCTCGACAGCGCGCTCAGCCGCTCGCCCGCCGCCGTCTGCTGCAGCCTCAGGTTCTGCGCGCTGCCCGCCGGCGACGGTCCGCCGCCGTTGACCCCGGCCGAGTAGACCGTCAGCCGCCTCTGAGTGGCGGTGCCCGTCGTGCCCGCCTTCGACCCGTTGAGCGACTCGGCCTTGCTCTCCGACGATAGCGCCGCCGCCGCCGAGTCCCTGGACCACTCGGCCAGCATACCCTCCCGCACCGCCGCCGGCAGCTCCTTGGACTCGTCCGTGCTCGGGCCCGTAGCCACCAGCGGGACCACGGCCGCGTGCGGGCCGCGTCCCGGTGACGCCACGGGACTCGCCGGCGGAGACATCAGATTCTCCCGGTAGCTGCCGGCAATGCAGTGCACCAGCGATGACCGGTCGTCGAATGGCAGCAGCTCCTCCTTCTCCAGTGCCGTCGAGTCCCACGCCGGCTGCGGTCCGGCCTGACCCGGCGTCCCGATGCCGTCGAGCGGCAGCGGCGGCACGCGTATGCTGTCCACCCAGAAGCCCTTGCTCTTGCGTCGCGCCATCTCGTTGTAGATGGCGCGTCCACCCACCGTCGCCTCCAGGTCGAACCTCCGCGTCAGCGCCCAAAAGTAGCCGTGGCACAGGGCCGCGATCCGCACTTTGTGCACGGGGTCCTCCAGGTACTGCACGTCTTCCTGCAGCCGATAGATCATCGGGATGCCGTACCGCGCCGCGTTGACGCCCAGCCTGGTCACGAGACTCGCCAGCAGCCCGTGAAGCAGCGCCATGTCGCTGTCGTAGTCGACGAACTGGTGGGCGCCGTCGTAGATGGCCAAGTGCAGTAGCGGGAGGAACTGGCTGCGTCGCCCGGCCCTCGACTGTCGTTCGCGGTTCGATGCGTTGGACACGGCTCGCCTCGCCTGCGACGGCTCGCGACTGGCACTCCTGGGCGAAGGCCGGTGAATGGCGGGTAGAAGCTCGTCGCGTGCTGTCGCGTCCGCCGACGTCGTCTCGCGGTCGAGCCACGTCAGCAAGGCGTCGACGTACGCCTTGCGCACCGGTCCGTCCGGCTCTCGCAAGAGCCACTGCGTTCCCTCCCAGACCGTCATCGGCACGCGGTTGCGCGAGAGGTCCTTGGAGCCGCCGCTCGTGCTCGTCTTGGGGTTGGCCACTACAAGTATCGCCTTGATGATCCGGAGCGCCGATGCTCGGAGTGTCCGGTAGGCCAGGTCTGCGTCCGGAGCCGGCGAGCCCGACAGGTCCAGAGCCGAAGCCGCCGGCCCGCCGCCCTGATGATGGCCCTCGGCATCGTCTCCGAGAAGCGGCAGCGAGTTGGCGCTCGAGGAACGGCCAGGCTTGATGCGGCCGACCAGCGCAGCCACCATGTCGGCGATCTGGTCGCCATAGTAGACGTGGGTGGACAAGTCTCCAATGCACTGCTCCAGACGCTGGGCGAGGAGCTTGCGCTGCAGGCGGACGCTGGGACCGTTAGTTTCGGCGTCGGTCTTATCCTCGCTCTGGCTGCTTCCGTCATGGCCTCCGGCAGTGGCAACACCGGCGGCGCGAGGTCGGAACAGCTTCTTGATCTGCCCCGCGAGGCCAAAGACGACATCCATGACGCTCAGACCAATCAGGTTGATGTCGGAGCGCAGGAGGGATTGAATCATGCCCGTGAGCACCAGATGAAGCCTCAGGTCGCCATCGGTCAGGGGCGTCTTGTACATGGTGTCGAGTGCGGCCAGCAGGATCACGTATCTGTCCTGAACGGGGGCCCAGCGGGCGACGATGTCGTAGACGTCGATTGCCCATCCGCTGTCGCGGGCGGCGGCCTCGTCCCTGGTGACGACGGACTCGCCACGGGAGACGCGCTGCGAGATGAACTGAAGCATAGCCATGGTCGCCGCATGGATCTGGGCGCGGTTGTGGACGACAAAGATGGTCTTGAGACACTGCATGGCCAAGACGCCCAGCCCCTGCTCGTCAATCTTGTCAACATCGAGGGCAGTACCCGACAGGGCGAGCGGGTTCGTGTCGCCGGCGGCAGTATCATTGGTCTTGACGGTGGCGACGCTCATGCGCCTGTGCATGGCGCGGCCGGCGTCGACCCTCTCCTCGGCCTGGACTCGGTGCAGAAGCACGCCGAGGTCGTCGTCGGCCGTCGCCAGGTTGTCGAGGATGACGGGGATGATGACATCGACCTGACGGCCAAAGACGGACGACAGGGCGGCCGACGACGAGACGCACTTGATGGCATCCAGACCGGCGTTCCTCCATCGCATCTGAACCGGGCGACTCACGACACCCTTGGCCGGCACATGGCGCGACGAGGCAAGCTGGGCGTAGGCGGCGACAATGACGCGATACTGCTGCAGGTAGACATGGTCCGCGAACAAGGTCGAGGCGTCGTGATGATCGCAAAAGGCTTGAAAGGTAGGCAGCGAAGACTCGATCATTGTAATGTCATTCGACCGGAGGATCAGATCCAGCACCTTGAAGATGCAGGGAGCGATGAGAGCGAGATCTTTTGGCGACTTGTCGACGAGGGCAGCCAGGATACCGAGCGTGACCTGGACGTTGCTGGACACCGTGGTGGCGTCTGGTCAGCCGAACGAAATGCAACGGTAGAGGCAGGTAGTCAAAGAAAGGGGGGTAAGATGGAAGAAAAAATAGACGAGAAAAATAAAAGAAAAAAAAATTCAACGAACCCGATACGCATTCGCCATACGTCGCTAGCCGTCTTCTTCTCCAAAAAAGCACCAATCTTTTGAATCTTGGATCGGCGACTGGTGGCATAGAAGAGCAGATAGCTCAGCTCGCTGCTGTTAGGCCGCACGTCGACAGCCCCCTTTGTGGTGCGCGGGTAGCAGCGGAGTACCAGCACCTGGTGCTTGGGCCGACACTTTTGCTGCAGCGCGTTCATCCTTCAGGCCCGGCTGCCCTCGGCGAGGCTCGGCGAGGGCGGCCGTGATGCTCGGCCGTCGTGATGCTTTGGCCCGGAAGGCTTTCGTTGAAGAGGTCCGAGGAGTCAAAGGGAGAGCGCGATGCGACGATAATAAACGGGACTAGGTCCGCTACGGCTTTTCTGTCCCGCCGAGCTCCGTTCCCGTGCGTCGGGCCCGGGGCCCTTGGTGTCGTTTCGGTACAGATACCTGCTCTACCGTCGCCGGTTCTCTGCAAGTCAAAGTCCTGAGGACTGCGCTCTGATCTACCGTCAGCCAGATGACATAATGGCGCATGAACGAGCGCTGTCACCAGCCCCGCCGCTTCTACCCTGAGCCCTGCCATACATGGTAGGTACAGGTACCTGTAGGTATCTACCTAGGTAGTTTAGTACTTAACGCCAGATAGTGGCGCTTCGGCTCAACCTCAACTCGCCGCCGGTCTCTCCTCTTTTCAGCTTCAGTGACCATCGCCTGCAGGCATCTCAATGCCGTCACACACGATGAGATTATCGATTTTATAACCAGACAACACTAAACATACACACACGAAGTACTTCATACCTACCCAGCTATCCAGGTCTCAAACACGCCGCCATCACCTCCCACCTCCCAGACATCCATCCTTGTACCCTACACCATCCTCAATCCCAAACCACACCAAACAGACATCAATCAATCAACACAGCCATGACCTCCGCCCTCGCCCGCTTCACCCTCGTCTTCTACGCCCCTCCCGCCGCCGTCGCCGCCTGCAAGACCGCCATCTTCCGCGCCGGGGCCGGCCGCTACCCCGGAGCCGGCAACTACACGGAGTGCTGCTGGTCCACCTCAGGCACCGGCCAGTTCCGTCCCGGTGATGCCGCCAATCCTCACATCGGCCGCCCGGGCACCCTCGAGGAGACGCCCGAGGTCCGCATTGAGACTCTCTGCGTAGGCGTCGATGTTGTTCGAAACGCCGTTGCCGCCCTCAAGACGTGCGAGAGCCCGCCATCTTCCCCTCATTGACCAACTCTGTGCCTTGACTGACTTGCTCATCTCGACTCCCTACACAAGTAGCGCACATCCCTACGAAGAGCCGGCCTACCAGGTTCACAAGATTGAAGACTTTTAGGAAATGAGTCGTCGTAGAGAACTTCTGCGACTTGCCGGCGGCTCCCCCAATCTTCTCCTTCTATAACCGACAGAGAGAGATAGACACCCCACTGTCAACAGCTCCCACAAACGCCGCGCGCGACACCGCCGCTTCATGCCACGGAAGTGAGCACCAAGGCCGCCACGTTGTCCTCCTCGCTCCGCACCTGGATCTTCGTCGTGACGCCCGACTTGGACGAATACGCCATCCGCACCGTGGCCACCACCCTGCCTCCGAGGACTGTCTTGCCCAGAAGCTTGAGCGTGTGGGTGCTCTGGTTGACGGGTACGTCGGTACCGTCCAACGGCTGCAGCGACAAGGTCCTTGCCAGCTGCTCCGTCGCCTCTGTTTCAATCCATGCCGAGTCAGCCGCAGTCCCGGACCGGTGCGCCACCAAGTGGTACTCGCCTGCAATGCTCTTCATGCCGCTCAGCTGCAGCGTCTCCTCGGCCTGCTCGCCCGAGGCGCCGATCTGCTCCCACAGGTGGTTAAAGTTGCTGGCAAACGTCGGCACCAGGTAGTCGCTACCGGCGAGGTCGAACTCGGACACCTCGTACTCGTCATCGTAGCCCGTCTCTTCCGGCTCGTTGGTCGTCGGGTCGATCTCCTTGCTGGTGAACTTGAGAATGTTGGAGACCGACGTGACGGGCAGCGCCGACCCGCCGTTGACCTTCTTGAAGGCCACGTAGACATTGCCCGGCTCGTTGGTCACCAGCCGTTCGGCGGGGATGATGAACTCCTCCTCGAGCTCCTCCTCCTCGGACGGCGTGGCCACGACAGACACGTTCTCCAGCACCGTGTCGGGCAGCGTGTTCTTCACCTCGTATTGGAGGACGATGTGCTCCTTGAAGATGTGCTTGACCAGCGTCACCACGTACTCCGTCTCTGCCTCCGTCAGCTCCACCACCGGCGACGACTTGAGCACGTGGCCAAAGTTGGCCATCTCCGGAATCCGCATCAGCGTCTCGGCGTAGCGCTGCGCCTGAGCGGAAGCCGACGCAGCAGCCTCGGCGCCGCTCGAAGGAGCCTTGGCGGCCGGGCCGACCTTGGGCGCCTTGAGCGTAGGCGCCGTCGCCGTCAACTTCTTCGTCCTGTCCTCGGCGTCGGCCTGCTCACGGGTGACGACTGGAATCTTTGTCACGTCGAAGGGGTCGTCAAAGGCCGACTTGTCGTCCGAAGTGACGTACATGACGAGTTGATGCTCGAAGACGGGAAGGGAGAACATGTTTTCTATGGAAGCTTGGTGTTAGCCGTCGTGAGGATGCGTCAGGGATGATGAAAAGGCTTGCCATTCTTGACATAGTTCTGCGCCGTCTCGTCGTCATTGTCGTCGCCCATGAGCTTCAGGTTCAGGGCGGCGCGATCGCGGACCTCGTCGTCGACATCGTCGAGGCAGCGAGTGAGCAACACCCTGACGCTCGACTTGACGTCGGGATCCTTCTGACCAACACCGAACTTGGCCAGAGCGGTGACGGCCGCGGCCCTGACGATGGCGTTCTCCAGCACCACACGGTTGTAGATGTAGCGGATGTACTTGGTCGGCTGAACCGTCTTGGGCCCTTCGAGCCCGATGAGGTGCAGTATACGGGCCCTTCGAGCCCGATGAGGTGCAGTATACGGACGGCGAGTTTGGTGAACTCGCAGTCCTCGATGAATTCGCAGAGATGGGCTAGGGCCTCTTCCTTGGAATCCGGCACGAACTTGATGAGGTCAAACATGCTCTCTACGACGGCGCGCTTGAACTCGTAACCGCCCTCGTCGCGAAGAATGCCGCTGAGGAAGGTCAACATGCCGGCCTGCTTGCTCGGGAACTTGAGGCACAGAGTGCGGATGGCCTCGACGATGGTGACCTTGAACTCGTCGGTGATTTCCGACATGAAACCCGAGATCTGCTTCATCAGCCGATCCACGCTGGCCTCGTTGCCCGTCTTGAGAAGCGTGGTGATGGCGAATGTGGCGATGGACCTATTGCTGTTGGAGATGAGGAGCTCAATGTCCGGGTTGCAGGCGGCCACGGCGCTGGGCTTGAAAGAGGCAAAGTTGTGCAGGATGCGGAGGGCGGCGAACTTGGTGACGGCCCGCGGCGACGACAGGAAGAGCTGCAAAACGTGAACTGCCTGTGCGACCTCGGCGTCGGACACGTCCCTCAGATCACAGATGGCCTTGGCGGCCTCAAAGTTGACCATTTCGCTCTTGTGACGCAACCAGCCGTCGAGGAGCTGCATCATGGGCTTCCGCAACGACGCGTCCTCCTCAGCCAGCTGAGCCGCGAGACGAACGAGCATGACGGTGGCGGCCGGATTTTTGACCGCGCCGGCGGCGCCAAACTGCTGCACCATCTTAACGAGAGCCATCCTGTCGTGCATCCGCATCTGGTACAGCAGGCCGATGGCGTGATACTGCGTCATGGTGGAGTTGTTCATGGGCATCTGGCCGCTCGAGGAGGAGAAGCCGAGGGAGAAGCCGCCGGAGGACTTGGTGGAGGCGGCAGCCTCTTGCGTCTCGCTTTGCCAACGGCGCACGACATCCTTTGCGATGGGCAGGAGGTGGTAGGACGAGACCAAAGCGGCGGAAGACACCGAAGGGTTCTTATCCACGATGGCAGTCTTCATGACGCGTTCGATGGATTGCACGGTCGTCGCCTAGCGAGTATGTCTCGCGTCAGCAATTTGATCTGGGTCTTTCTGGTTATAAGCGGTCACGCACGTCGATGATACGACACAGAGCGCGGATAGCATTTGGGCGAAAGATGGCATCGCTGCTGCCGCCGGTATCCTTCATGATGGTGCTGGTGACCATGATGATGTCCTCGGCCGAGCTGGCCAGCTCCTTGATAATAAGGTGGACCATCTGCCGTAGACTGGCATCCTTATTCTGGAAGAGCTTGGAGATGCCGAAGAAGAGCGTGGTGGCCTCATTGGCTGGGAACTTCTCCCCCGTATAGAGGAGGAGAGCGATCTTGGTGAGCAGGATGCGACATCGTCGCGGCTGAATGGGCGAGCTGTTGAACAGGCGGGCTGCGATGCGACGCGTGAGTGAGTGTCATCGTCAAGGGCGGCGACAGCCATCATCTGCTTCTCACCTTCCTGGAAGACCTGCGTGCGGTCGACCTTGACCAGGCCCAGGTCTGCATCCTCGTCCTTTTTCCCGTAGCTCATTGTGGGCGAGAGCAGGGCCTGTCGGGATGTTGGCGTGGGCTGAGGCTACATCGACAATCTGGCCGCTGCTAGGCAGATTCTATGGAGGAGGCTAAGATGCACGTGATCAAGCGCGTGATCAGGCTGAGAGTTTGGAGCAACCTGCTGCTACTGGCACAATGATGGGAAAAAAAAAAAAAAGGAAAAATCAACAAATAATGCTCTCATCGGTCTCCCAGCAGTCACAATCCCTCTCCCATCTCCCAATCATTGCATCGTGTCGTCTCCGATGATCAAGGCACGTGCTCATCGCCTCCGGCTTCTCCCGAGGCTCTTCCATGATCCCCTCCTGCAGCAGCCGCGCTTCGTCTCCCTCAGCGCCGCGAGGCCGGCCAGAGTCTTTCCCGAGCTCAGCGCCGGACCGCCGCCGAAACCTCCGAGGCCGATAGAAGACCACAGCGAGGACCGCCGCGGCCAGAAGCTCGAAGCCGGTGCGGGAAAGGATGGGAAGAAGCCCGCCGTGCCGAGTAGGCGATTCTGGCAGACGGTGAGCGTTCGCCTGGTCGACGGTGAGCCGGGAGACTTCTGTGTAGAAGCAGGAGATGTGGACGTTAATGAGAGGGCGCTTGCGGCCAGGCCATTTAGTAATTTACCTCGACGACAGACCGTTGAAGCATCCGCGATCGAAATCAACGGTACAGCTACCCGTATCGAAACCCAACCTGGCGGCGGCGCTGGCCATCGAGTGGGAACGGTTAACGTCGGCTCAGCAAGCGGCCAAAGATCATCTCGTTCCCATGACCAGTCTCATATGTCGAGCCCTCGACATCAAGGCCGATGACGACCAGCATTCGAGCTCGTCAGGCGGCATGGGCAAGATCCGCAGCGATATAACCACGGCTGTCCTCCGGTACCTGGACACGGACTCGCTGCTCTGCTGGGCGCCCCCGGCCGGCGAATACGATACCCGTAACTCGAAGGGCGAGTCGCTCCGGGAGGTGCAGGAACGGTTCGCTGCAGAGACGGTGTCGTTCCTGACGACGCACATCTGGCCGGGTGTCAATATCGAGCCGGTACTAGACGGGCACTCGTTGACGCCGCGAGAGCAGGCGCCGGGTGTGAGGGAGGTTGTCCAGGACTGGGTGCAGGGCCTCTCCTCATGGGAGCTGGCGGGGCTGGAGAGGGCGGTTCTCGCGGGCAAGAGTCTCCTCATCGGCGCCAGGCTCGTCACACAGTGGAGCGAGGAATCGGTATGGAATGGTGTTCCAACCTCGGACGACTTCTTTGGCGTCGAACAGGCCGCCGAGGCTGCCAGCATCGAGGTCGACTGGCAGACGGACCGATGGGGCATGGTGGAGGATACGCACGACGTCAACTACGAGGATTTACGAAGGCAGCTGGGCAGCGCAGTCCTGCTCGTCTCGGGCACGGGCGGGGACGCATCGGCCGTGTTCAAACGTTAGGATGCCGGATGGAGGGACCGAGTATATGTGAAGATACGCTGCGCCGTGGGAAAACAGGCCTACCCGTGCAGACCCCTAGCAGCCGATACGATCAGAGACGGGCACCTCGACGGGCGATGTCAGTTGGAGGAGAATAAGATGTCGAGACTGCTGTGATCAACGTCGCGAACCAGTTCACGGCTACGCATTGAACTTGAAGTGAGGATAACCGAAGCCAACCTCGTTGAACTCGACGAAGCGTCGGCCGACAAGATGAGGATTGTTATTCGCAAGTCAGGCCCTTGTCTACCTACCACACTCCTTTCGCAGGAGGCAAGGCTCTCTCACCTTGGGGTATCTGAACGGGCGTCGAGATGAAAGACAGGGTCAGGGACTCCTGTTCGTCCACAGCAGCCCCAAGGCGCCGAATACAGCGACAACGACGGCCAATAGGACAGGTTTACTGCGTGAGGTGGTATGTGGCGCCCCCTTGGAGACGTTAGCTTCTTGGCCCCACGATGTCTGTGACGACGTACGACATAGGTCCAGTCTCGACGGACGGGAAACAGGCAGCGGTACCAAAAGTCTGCCTGGGAGCGGGGATAAGACATGGAATTCCACATGCGTCCGTCTGGGCCCTCCTGGTTGTACCAGGTGATGCAGCCGGATGTGAAGACGGTCTTTCCCAGGGCCCGCTGCATTTCGCGCGAATAGCGGGCCTCGGCTTCGGGCTTGACCTCGACGAAGGCGTCCGGGCGGTCGAGGATGGGGCGGATGACGCGGAGCGCGTAGTTGATGCTGTTCTCGATGGACATGACGGCCGAGGTGTGTCCGGTGATGGTGTTGGGCCCGAGGAGCATGAACATGTTGGGGAAGTGACTCAAGGCGCAGCAGTTGTAAGCCTCTGGACCACCGAACTGTTTCCAGTGCTGGTCGAGGGTGCGACCGTCACTGCCCTTGACGTCGATGCCATTCAGGAAGCGGCCGGTCAAGAAGCCGTTGGCGAGAATGATGACGTCTGCGGGTGTGAAGGCGCCGTCACGGGAGCGGACGCCATCGGGAAGCACCTCGACGATGGGCTCTTCCGTGACGGTGATGTTGGGCGCGTTGAGGGACCGCACGTAGTCGGAGCCGAGAATACGGCGCTTGCAGCCAGGGGCATAGTCCGGCTTGAGCAAGGCGTGGAACCGGGTCGGGGCCGTGGCACGGGCCAAGGAGACGGCGGCGGAGGCTTCGTAGGACCGACGCCGTTGACCGGCAACCGTCATGGCATACCCCCGTGATGACTGCTCGAGGACGATGAAGACGAAAAGGCGAAGTAAGGACTGCAGACCAGGCACGTAGGCCAGCAGCCAGTGGACTGAGCGGGGGATGGTGAGCTTGGGAGGCGACTGGAAGAACCACTGGCGCGAGCGGATGAACTGCGACAGATGACGGCATTGACCGACGATGGCGGGTATCACCTGAGCGGCAGTGCATCCGTTGCCGACGACGATGACTCGCTTATCGGATAGGACCAAGTCGGCCGGCCAGCTGGAGGTGTGAAAGCAGCGGCCGCGAAACGAGTCGAGGCCGACGAGGCCCGGAACCTGAGGATCGACGAGGACGCCGGTGGCGCCGAAGAGAAAGCGACAGTCGTGTCGGACGATGCGGCCGCCCTCATCAGGATATCGGACGACGAGCCTCCACCGTCGCGAGCGCGACCTCCAGTGACAAGCGATGACATGGGCGTTGAACGAGGTCCGAGCCGTGACGCCGTACTGGTCTGCCACCCGACGCAGATAGCCGAGTATCTCTTCAGCGGCAGGAAGGATGCCCGTCCAGTCAAATTTAGGGGCGAAGGAGAAGCTGTAGAGAACACCGGGGACATCGACGGCGCAGCCGGGATAGCGGTTGACGGACCAGGTGCCTCCGATGTCCGGGCGACGTTCGAAGAAGCGCACGTCTTGGATGCCGTGCCAGCGTTTGAGGGTTGCTCCTAGGGCGATGCCGGAGAAGCCGACGCCTATGCAGGCGAACTGACTGTAAGTCGCCTTTCCGTCGTCGTCGTCGTCCTCTTCGTCGTCATAGTCGTGCAGCTCCGGCCGGGCCACGGGCTGGAATCCAGGTTGGGCCATGGTTGGGGACTTGTCTCGTAGGGGGGTGGATGCCTTGGACGGTGAGCCGGGGGAATACAGGTCTTATATGGCGTGGAGGCTGGTAGACTCGCACCGCATGGCGCTGCAGACATGACGTCTTGTGGCCTTGGACCGTTGAAGCAATCGTTGGGTAATCGGATCATCCTTGGAGGTCCGATGATCTCATTCAGAATCCGCAGTAGGAGACTTGTCAGCTTCCTATCAAGACACTAAGGAAAACTAGGGGTCTCGGATTTGCCCGGCCTGAGGAGGGCATCGGAGGCTAAGCGGGGACTAACGAAGATAGAGATAGTAAGTAGACTAATAGCCTAATATAGATATATTTATCTATATATATATATATAGTATTCTTAATTAGGATCTATTTATATATAAGAAGTTAAGATAGGGTAAGCTAGTATTTAATAGGCGTTTATACCTTATAAGTTATAAGTATATAGATAAATATATAGGAACCTAGTAGCTTAGTATATATATATATATAAGTAGATAGCTAGGTTTTAAGCTTAATTCCTAACATAGAGTATTATTTAGTATATTATAAGCTAAGAAAATCTATTTATACCTAGTAGATAAAATATATTTATATATCTTAGAATAGTTAGTAACTCTTATAGGCTAGGGCTATAAGTACGGGGAAGAGGGTATGTGAGATAGGGACTAGGTAGGTGTATCTATAAGCGTGATATGATCTATCGAGGCTAGGCTACGAAGGAGCGTAAAGTCTATATAGCCGTAAGGTATCGTGACCTCTGACTCGCCCGTAACCCCCTACCCTCCGTGGTATCTGTACCCTGACTCAATCAAGGGGCAACAGGAGGGCGTACATATGCACAAGGGCACGATACGCCTCGTCACATCACCCTCTGGCCCCCTGACAGTGACTAATCAGCGAGCCATTCCTTCACATCGGGTCCAACATGCACACAATAGGTACCTACCTGTACGTCAGTCAAGGATTGAGCCAGGCGCATCATCCCGCGTCACGTGATAACCTTCCGTCGCTCCCCTTCCACCTACCTACCTATCTACACTCAGGTAGGTAGGTACGATAGGTAGGTAAAGGTAGGTAGGTACGATAGGTAGGTAGGCACGATAGGTAGGTAGGTACGATAGGTAGGTAGGTACAGGCATCTGCCACTTCCGCACCAACCCTCACCCCTTTGCAGTGATGCTACCCTGGAATGCTGCATCAGGCTTCTCAAACTCTCGCTACTGATTCAGTCTGCATGACTACGGCGGGCGAAAGGAGACTCCCTAACTAATTGGCCTTTAGTGAACAGGTGTCTGTCTGTCTCTACTGATTATTATTTACTGACACGAAGGTAAGATGGTAGCAGGCACGACAAGGGGTCTCCTCCCGCAACAACGGCCATCTCCAAGCCCATTGCCCGCTCTCTATCGTCGAGGCACTACACCATCCCTTTGCGGCCTGGCTTCGTCATCCTTCTCGGCGCTGAAAGGGTGATGTTGTTGGTCGGCTGGGAGTGTGATCCGGATCCGACTCGGGTGGAAGTATAAATTCCATGTGCGGCCCGCGCCTAGTCTCTACTTAAAGGACTTTTCCTATCCTGGCAGCCCCAAGGTTCAGACTGTTTAGACGCGTGTCCTCTTCTGAGCTACTGGCAAGCCGTCACCATGGCATGTATCTCCTTGAACTCTCCTCAGAAAAACAAGCAACATAAAGACGACTAACCATGATACAAGCAGCAGGAGCAACAGGAGCAGCGGAAGCAGCAGCAGCAGCCTCGACTGACGGCGACGGAGAAGCTCATGCTCATCATCCGTATCCTGACGCTCGGTACGACGCTCTCACCACCCTTGAAACGGAATCACGAACTGAACAAGCCCAAAAACAGCCCCTCTGAAGCTTCCCTTTTACGCCGCCAAGTACGCTCTATTCGCCATCCGCAACAGGCTACCCCTGAGGCCGTACCTTGGATGCGCCGCAATCCGCTTCTGGTTGAACGACTTCAGCGCCCGCGAGTTGCAGTACATTCAGCCCGGTACGCAAGCCACGTACGAAGACTGGGCGAGGAAGAAGCAGAAGAATAAAGCCAAGGTCGGCTCGAGCTCGGCCGACCAGCAACGGATCGAGCCGGACGTACAGCCTCTCGCCGACGACGGTGCCATCCTCTGGATCGGGAACCGCAAGAAGGCATCCAAGGTGGTCCTCTTCTTTCACGGCGGCGGCTTCTGCGTGCCCGCCAATCCCGGCCACTTTGAATGGTGCTGGAACGCCTACGTCCAGACGGGCGTCGAGGCCGGCGTCGAGGTAGCCGTCGCCTTCCTACGCTACTCGCTCTCTCCGGGGGCCAACTTCCCCGTTCAGCTTCGGCAGCAGGTGGCGGCTCTCAAGTCCGTGCTCGAGTCGGGCATCGGGCCGGGCGACATAATAATCGGGGGCGACTCGGCCGGGGGCAATCTGGTGACGCAGCTGCTGGGCCATATACTGCACCCGCACTCGGACGTCGAAGCCGTTGAACTATCGGGGCCGCTGTCAGGTGCCTTTGCCGTCTCTCCCTGGCTCTTCTGGTGCGACCCGAAGAGCCAGACGTATCGGACGAACGAGGCCAACGATATGCTAGTCGCCACCAGCCTCGACAAGTTGGCGCTCAGCTTCTTTGGCAACCGTGACGAGATGCGGGCGGCCGAAGGCGGCGACAACGGCTGGGTGGCTCCGTTGCACGTCGACGCTTCGTGGTTCACCGGCATCAATGGCATCGTCTCAACCGTCTACGTGACGGTCGGCAAGAGGGAGGTGCTACTCGAAGACGCCAGGGGGTTGACGAAGCGGCTCGAGATGGCGGGCTGTGAGGTGAGACTGGATGAGGCGGATGACGAGGCTCACGACTTTATCTATCTAGAGGGCGCGATGGGTGAGGTTGGGGACGCGACGAGGAGGATGAAGGACTGGTTCGGGGGGGTGATTCGGGGGATCAGCGGATGACGATGACGACGTCTGCCATGAAATGAGTGAATGGATGTATCCGTATTAGTTAGTACGAAGCAGAGTCAGAGTCAGTGTTGGATGCCTCGCTCGGGAAGAGGCTGACGACGACAGCATGCGGGCTGCAGCCACCCAAGACGAACGAATAAGTGATGTAACCGTAGGACATGTCACAGCCGCGCGTAATCCCTTTCCCAAGCCCAGATACGCCTCAAACAGCTCAGGCCAGGCCAGAACCACGAGTCTCGAGTCCTCGTATCCAGCCGACGAGTCCCCTAGAAGCCAGCCCCTGGACAACCACCTCCCCCTCCTCCCCGGCCCGCGCCCGCCATAAGCGCCCGCCTCTCCCTCGCCCCCGCCTCTCCCTTCCGGCAAGGAGAAGCCCCTATTTTTATTTTTTATTTTTTATTTTTTCTTCCGTCTTATTTTTTTTTTTTTTTCCTTTTTGTTCTGCTTTTTTTATATAATGATGCGGGTGTGCGTGTGCGAGTATGCATGTGTGTGTGTGTGTGTGTGGGTGGGTGAGTTGGGAAAGCTGTTCCGTTTGAAGCCGGGGAGTTGCTTGTTTTTTCCCGTCGGTTGAGATTTCTTACCTGCCTACCTCTCTATTCTTTTTACCTAGATTGAGGGATATTATATACGACGCTGGATCGTCGAGCCTCTGTCTCTCTCTTTTTTTTTTTTTTTTTTTTTTTTTTTTGTTGTTGTTGTTTCGTGTGGGTTTTTTTTTTCTCGGGCTTCTTGATTGCCTCCTTTGAAGATTTGTCTTCTCGGCAAAGGGAACATGCGGTGGCTGCTGCTGCTTCTCCTTGCTTTCGGGGGGGGGACGTTGGGTGAGGGCGAGGGATTTCTTTCGTTGGCGGTTGGGGTGGTTGAGAGGGATGGTGGTGGGTTTGGGGGGCGGAAGAGGGCTGAGCATGCTTTTGAGGATCGGCTTGCGAATATGGCGTTTTTCTACTCTGCCGAAGGTGAGCTTTCCTTTCCCATCGTCGTCGTCGTCGTCGTCGTCGTCGTCGTCTTGTGAAATAGGGGGAGAAAAGCTTACGGTTGCAAGTTGATATCGGGTCGCCGCCTCAGCGGGTATCCGTCCTGGTGGACACGGGCTCGAGTGAACTCTGGGTGAATCCGGATTGTTCTTCTGCGCCGACGGAATCGCAGAAGCGACAATGCGATTCGTTCGGACGATACGAGCCCTCGCGATCCAATACGCCTCCCTCGGGACCGCACGGTTCCGAAGACATCAAATACGGCGATCCGAGCGATGCTTCGACGCAGACGTCCGTCTCCATCGATTACTACCGCGACGTCGTCTCCCTGGGCGGCGCCGTCGTCTCCAACCAGACTCTGGGCGTCGTCTCGCGGAGCAGAGGTCAGACGCAGGGCATTCTCGGACTGGCGCCCACTCTCAGGGGTGACGAGCCGTATAGTCTGGTGCTGAGCAGCATGGCGGCTCAGGGCTTGATCCACGCTCGTCTGTTCTCCCTCGATCTGAGGAGTAAAGGCGACGAGGCGGGCGCCGTGGTTTACGGGGGGGTTGATAGGGCGAGGTTCGCCGGGGGCTTGGAGAGGTGTGCCATGGTCGATGGGTCGGAGGGGGAGAGGAGACTCGCCATCAAGTTGGCCGCCGTCGGCTATACGCCCGGGCCGGAGGAGGGGGGATCGGTCCGGACGTGGAGGGTTCGGGGCTCGGAATCGGACCCGGATCCGGACTCGGGAGCGAGCGTCATGCTGGACTCGGGCACCACTTTATCCCGTCTACACGCCGAAGTGGCAGCCCCTCTCCTCTCGGCCCTCGACGCCGGTCCTCGCCGTTCGGACGGATACTACCCAGTCCCCTGCAGCAGCAGCAGCAGCAGCAGCAGCAGCAGCACACCGTCACGAGCAACGGTAGACTTCACCTTCGGCCGCAAGACGATCCGCGTGCCCGTCTCCGACTTCATCCTCGACATGGACGGAAGCTCGGGCGAAAGAGAGTGCTACGCCGGACTGGTGGTGACGGAATCGCAGCAGATACTCGGCGATTCCGTCCTCCGGGCCGGCTACTTCGTCTTCGATTGGGATAACGGGGCTGTGCACGTCGCCCAGGCGGTTGATTGTGGTGTCGGGGGGGACGTTTTGCCCGTTGGGGGGGGGGTGTTCCCGAGGGGGTCGTTGGGAGGTGTGGGGAGGTTCCCGCTGTTGTGACGGGGGCTTCGCCTTGGACGGAGGCTTCTGGGACGGGGGGGAGCTTCGGCTTCGGCTTCGGCTTCGGCTTCGGCTTCGGCTTCGGGTCCGGATCGGGGTGGGGGGCGAGGATCGGGCCGGGAGTGGGGATGGTTGGGGGGGGTTATTGGTGGGGGTCGTGGTGATGGTGGTGATGCTTTGATGGGGTTTGTCTTGTTCTCTTTGTTTGTAGATGGATACCCTACTTTATCTAGGTGGGTAGGCTTGTGACGTTTTCTCGCTGGTTTGGGGGGGGGATGCCTCGTTCATTCTCTTACCCGAGGTAGACGGAACTACACGACTACATTATTCAAAGCCGGCGGTATATGTAGATATCCCTTTTCGGCACACCAGCCGCAGCCCCCCCCGTATCACCTCAATCTCTACCTAACAAAAGATACCTACCCAACCATCCATGACAACAAACAACCCCCATCCATCCCCTGAACCTACCTAACCATCCCATCTTCTCATCCCATCCTCATCCCCATATCACCACTCCCTCCCTCACACAATGATCTTCCTCTCCTCCGCCCCCCCTCCCCCCCTCCCTCCTCCCTAACGGTAGACACCTTCATCAACTCCCCCTCCACGGCCGCTGCCCCCCAATCCTCCCGCCACGCCTTCACCTGCGGGATAACGGGCCAATCGCGCAGCGTGACCACCATCACCGCCCGAACAGAAGGCCTCGCCCGAGCCCTCGACTCGCGACTCGGCCACGGAGGCAACTCACCATGGGATCGCGTCATGGCCGTCTTCTCCCTCAACGCCGTATACGTTTCCCCCCCCTTGTTGAAAAGAGTCGTGACTCTAAGCCGGGCAGCAGATGGATTTCTTCCCCCTCCTACACGCAACCCACCGCATAAACGGCATCGTGACCCTCATCAGCGCCTCCGCCACAGCCTCAGAGTTGGAATCCCAGCTGCGATGCTCCTCCGCCGTCGCCCTCTTCACCTGCGCCCCTCTCCTACAGACGGCTCTCCGCGCCGCCCGCGCCGTCTCCATCCCCGACGATTCCGTCTTCCTCCTCCCCGTTCCGGGCTTCGACTCCGCGTCCCGTCTTTCCACCGACGGTCTCATCGCCGAGGCCGAGACCCTTCCGCCCGTCGCGTCACCGCGCTGGAGTGAGGGACAGGGAGCGCGCCAGACGGCCTATCTTTGCTTCTCTAGCGGAACATCCGGCCTCCCCGTACGTCACCCCCCCCCCCCCAAGAAATGCCAACTACCACCAACACCCGCTAGAAAGCCGTCATGATCTCCCACCGCAACGTGATAGCAAACATCCTCCAACTATCCACCGCGGAAGCCCCCTCCCGCGAAGCCCTCGCCTTCACGACAGAAACCGTCCTCGGCGTCCTACCATTCAGCCACGTCTTCGGCCTCATCGTCTGCGGCCTCCTGAGCCAGTACCGCGGCGACGAGGTCGTCGTCCTCCCCCGCTGGCATCTAGATTCGACCCTGGCAGCCGTCCAGCGCCATTCCATTCGTCGTCTTCTCGTGGTGCCGCCCATGTTGGTACAGATGGCCGCCGCGCGGGAAAGACTATCATCCACCCATCATCTCAGCTCCGTCCGCTGGATCCTCAGCGGAGCCGCACCGCTCGGCACGGAACTGGCCGATAAGCTACTCCGTCTATTCCCCGAGGGGCGTCTAGGCCAGGGCTACGGCAAGCCAGCCCCGAAACCTCATATCCCCCCCCTAAGAGCAGCGTTTTAAGACGTCGACAGGATTAAGCGAGTCCGCCACCGCGGTGACCATCAACTCCGAGACGGAAAACCTCGTCGGATCCTCGGGCCCCCTCCTCCCAGGCATGAGAGCCAAGCTCGTGGACGCGGCCGGCGAGCGAGTCACGGGCTACGACCAACCGGGCGAGCTCTTCCTTCAATCCCCCTCCCTGGCACTCGGCTACCTCGACAACGAGAAAGCCACGGCCGAGACCTTTGTCTGGCACGACGACGGACGCTGGCTGCGAACGGGCGATGAGGTCCTCGTCCGCAAGTCCGATTCGGGCCGTGACCACTTCTTCATCACCGATCGCATAAAGGAGCTCATCAAGGTCAAGGTAAGAAGATGCCGCTCCTCTCACCCCGAAATCAACCACCTCATCGAGCCTCCAGGGCCATCAAGTCGCCCCCGCCGAGCTGGAAGCCCACCTCCTCGGCCACCCCCTCGTCTCCGACTGCGCCGTCATCGCCGCCCCCGACGAAACCTCGGGAGAAGTCCCGAAAGCCTTCGTCGTCAAGGCCGAGGAAGCGACCGGCACCTCGGACGGGGACATCATCGCCGCTCTCGGGAAGCACTTCCGAGACCACAAGGCCAGCTACAAGGCTCTCCGCGGAGGCGTCCGCTTCGTCGATTCCATCCCCAAGAGCCCGAGCGGCAAGATCCTCCGCCGCCTCCTCCGGGACGACGAGGACGCAAAGATGCGCTCCCGGGTGTCGCCCTCGAAGCTTTGAGCTGATGTGTAGGGTAGGGGGTTGAACGAGACGTGCGTGCTGTAGAGAGTCATCATCCATCGTCATCGACGACACCCGCCCCCGGTCGCCACAGATGACTAATAATGAACCGTGCAAAGAACATACATAGTCTGTGAATCGTACTCGGGACATGTCCTATTCACTCGAATCGTAGTGACATCTGATGAATACGGACGCTGAATTAAACTCAGCCATAGCACGTGTCCCCCCATCAAAACGTGGCTGTGGAGTCTCCGCTAAACCCCAACAACAAGGACGCCCCGTTTTTAACAGATTGGAGTTTTGGCTATCGGTGATACTGATGGTGATGGCTCGTGCAAGTAACAGGAGCATCTCAGTACTGTATACTTGAAAATCCGACAGTCTCGGCAGATTCTCCGGCCATCTTCAAGCAATCCCCAGATCGGCACCTCATCATGTGTAATGTACGTCCACGACTAGTAAGACATCTCCATTCTATCATCACTACTCTAGCATCATACCGTCCTCGTAAATTTTTTTAAATAAACTCCCCAAGTCATCCTGCCAACTCAACCCAATCTCGATATAAATGCCAAACAAGGCCGTATTCACAAGAAAAGACCGAAAAACGAAACCCATCATACATATACTTCAGCTCACAACGCAACCATTACCCCCAAAACAGTCAAACCGGCCCAAGCAAGCCCAGCACGAGAAGCCCCGCTCACCAAACCCTTCCCATCTCTGTGCGCCGGCGCCGCGTAAGCCCCGGTCCCGACCGTGATGCCGCCCAACGACGTCTTGCTGGGCCCAGAGGTCGACCGAGTGTTCTGCGTCGCGCTCGGCGGCACCATCTTGAGGTTGATGACGCTCTTCTGTGGCGCCAGCTGCCTGTCGTCGTCCGTCTCTGCGCCTGGCGCCAGCTGCGGCTCGTCTGCCTCCTGGGAGTCGGGCGTTTTGGGGATCGGCCTGAGCGGAACGTCATCCAGGTCGGGGCTGCTGTAGCTCGGTTTCTCCGAGGGAACCTCTTGCTTCGGACTGCCGTAGCTCGACTCCTCAGGCAAAGCCTCCGGTTCGGGGCTGCCATATTCGGGACCCGACTGAGCCTCGGCCGGCGACGAGCAGTCCGAGACCCTGCCCGAGACCGGTTCGGTCTTCCTGTTCACCTGCGGCCTCCTGGGGCTGGGGACATCCGTGTCATAGCTCGTCTCGGAAGAGTCGGGAGTGCTGCCAACGGGTCCCGACCGCGCGCCGGTCGTTTCCGGAGACTCGTACGGGCTGTTGTCAGGGCTCGGACCGTCCTTGGGGCCGTTCGTCTGGGGCGAAGCGGCGTTGCTGTCGAAGCCGGGTGCCTCGTGCGCCTCGTCCGTCCCGGCGAGCTCGGGCCTGCTGACGATTGGTCCCTTGTTCTCATCCGACTTCAGCTCTCCAATCTTCGTCTCCTCAGCCTCGTCATCTGGCTTCGGCGGGCTTAGACTCGGCTCGTCCTCTACCTTCGGCGGGCCCAACTCCGGCTCATCCGGCCTCGGCGGACCGATCTCCAGCCCATAGCCCCCATCCAGCCCCCCCGTAGGAGCCTCGGGCACAGCCGTAGGCAGCTCGATCTCAGGAATAGCCAGGGTAGTCGTCACGGTGACGGTGGCCCCGTCGGTAGCAACCCGAGTAGCCGGGACGACGACCGTCGTGTAGTCAGCCGGCTCGAAGCAAGGCGTGCCGGTAATGGTCATGGAAGCCAGTATGGACTCGGCGCCCGTCGCAATCTCCGGGTTCTGCGGGATATACCGGGCGCACAGGCCGCGGAAGAACTCCTTGGCCTTTGCGAATTCGTCGTCGTCTTTCCGGTGGGCGAAGAAGCAAGAGTAGAGCGAGCGGACGAGCTCCTTGTCTCGACAGTAGCAGCCGACGTCGAGGTTGTTCTTGCAAGTCATGTCCAGCTCCTTCATGAAGGTGTTGATGCACGAGGGGACAAAGGACGGGAAGGGCGCCTCGCCGCTCGGTACCGGCAGGTCTTGGTAGGCAGCCGTCGTCTGGGCCGGGGGAGCGGTGACGATGCGGTCGAGAAGTCCGGTACTGGTGGCGTCCGCCTGCTCGCCCCCCGAGAAAGACGTGGCACTGGTGGGAGGGAGCTGCTGGGCCGTGGTCGTCTGAATCGGGAGTCTATTCCCGTAGCCAGTCTGCAAGGAGAGTTTTCCAGCCTCGCTGCCCGTCTGGAGGGAGATGTCGCCGGCTTTGCTGCCAGTATCGAGAGGGGGCCTGTGAGCCTCGAGTCCGGTCTCAGAGTTGATGCCGCCCTCCTGATGGCCAGTCTGCGTGGAGGAACCGCCCTGCTCGCCACCCCCCTGAACGGTCGGCAGTTCAAGCGGGTACTTGCTCGTCTCGCAATCCCAGTAAATGTTGAAGAGCCTAATCCAGCAGACATCCGTCTTGGTAAAACTCTCGTAGACGAACGAGACCTTTACCGCGCCTCCACACTGGTCATTATCGACGAAAAATTTTCCCTTTTCGCAGGGCGACGTCGTCTGGCAAATCTTGCCGTCGGGCATAGTGTAGCGGAGGGCCAGACTGCCGGTCAGGGGGCAGGCGACTTCGAGCTGCTTGATGGAGAATCCCTTGGTATCGTCACCGGAGCTGATGGACGGGGGCTTCCCGTGGTCCGAACCGCAGCCTCCCTTGAGGTGCTTGGCCAACGTCCGGCGGCCGATACGTGGGCTGGCCTCGGCCACGGGCTCCTCGTCGGAAGAGAAGCCATCGAGAATAAGGCCGCCGTATTCGGTGAGGGGCTTGAGGATATCGAGGTCATCGAAGCTCCATCCCTTTTTCTGCTGCGAGGTACAGACGTTGTTGACGTTTCCGGGCGTACGGAAGAACGGAGCTCCGAGCCAGCTGTTTATGAAGCCGCGCAGAAGCTGTTGTGAGGGTCAGTTACGGGAATTGGAATCAGAGCAAAAAGGGGGGGGACGAACAATGGTGGCGCTGGTCCTCTCGACACAGAGCGTCGCCGCAACCAGAGGGAGCGAGGGCCTCATGGTGAGAGTTGGAGATTGAAACGAACGAAGAAGAGAAAAGAGCGTAGAAGCGAATGACGAGCGCCGATTCCTGCGGACGACTTGTAAACAGACAAACGAAAGACCTCTGCTTCCAGGCAAAGAGAACAAACAAGAGTAAAACGAAACACACAAAGACTGACGATCAAGAGAGCAGAGGGAGGTATCGCCCGAAGCTATATAGATGGACGACCGAGTTGCAGTCGAGATAACCACATGGGCACGCGGACCAAGCACTCTCCTTGCTCATCTCCTGTCTCATTCCATGGCCCCAGATGACTTGAACAGATCCGCAGAGAGGGCGGGAGCCGGGCTCTGGATCGTGTCGAGCGGAGCCTTGCGGGGGCCAGTCGGAGGCCGGCATCGAGGGAGAAGACGAGCGGGGAGCGGGCGGAGAAATGAAACAATTAAAGAAGTGTTTCAAATTTCGATGGAAGCGCGTGCTTTGTCGAGGGTGAAGCGTCGGACACCAGGCTGTATTGTCATACTTGACCGGTTCGTCTCCAGAGCCCCGTCTCGGGATCCGCAGCAACCAGCAGACGGCGCATAAAGTGCCATCATCATGGTAGCTCCGGTTGTTGGTTTCGGCTTCCGGTGAGAACCAAGCCGTATCTGTCTTAGGCCAACGGTATCAAGTTTGCTCGTCGACGACGTGCCTTGAACCGTTTTGCCGCAATTACACCCCCTATTTCCCTCTCCCATGTCTTTCCCCCGATCTCTCTTTCGACCTCTCTGTTCTCGTAGACTGGTATCGGTCGTCGGTTTTGAAATCGTCGTCGAGTGGATCGACGGGCCGTAGATTCAGCCCTCAGCCTGTCTCAGCCGGCCGAGACATGTCCAAGCCACGCAAACTCGACGCCCATCCCGAACCTCGCCAGACTTCAGTATTAGATCATCCGTCATGGGAAACGAGCAGGGCTCCACGGCATGATGCCGCCTTCATGCTGACCGTAGCCCGTGCGTATCGTCGGTCGGCCGCTCTCGTCAATTTCATGCCCTCGATTGACCTGAGGCCGAGGCGCTTCGTCTTCGGTGGACGCGATGCAACCGTGGGGCCGTCGCCTGTGCCTTGTAGAGAGTGTGAGAGGCATCGTCGTCGTGTGTTGTGGAGGACTCGCGTCCAGCGTGGCGACTAGAGTTGTCAATTTCAAAGCCGTCTGGTGCCCGTACCCAGTCACAACAATCAGTTTGACCCTCCCTGCCTCGTAAGAATTATCTGAGCTTGATGGACGATGCTCCGTGTCTATTTTCGATGGCTTGTGGGTGTGAGGCGATGGTGGAAATCGAGAGAAGCTGTTACGAGGCAAGAGGCTGACGGGGGACGCACAGCGGGGGGGGGGAGTGACTGACTGCCCTGAGCAGAGGACAGGCACTGATACTAGGTAGTAACGGGCAAGTCTCATGAATCAGAAGACAGTGTGCCCAAGAATAGAAAGTGGCGTCACTTTCAAAGACGACTTGTAGCTTTACGTCTGTCAAATGTCTACGAGAGGAGCTGGAAGGTGACACTGCCCGTCAGGGGGTACTGCCAAAACAAGTACGGGTACAATTTCCCCCAGCTTCTCTACCTTGTACCCTATCGTCTTCTTGGCACCGTACCGTATTGTCGACATCGGCCACTCCATGAGTCAGATTCTGGGGGAGAGCGGACCTGATTTTACCGCCCAGCCGGAGGATTTACCGCCCACAGCCGGTCGTGAAAAACCACAGCACACAGCTCCCAGCAGTCAGCTCCCAGCTCCCAGCACTCAGCCTCCCAGCACCCATCCTCCCTCTCCCCCTACCTACGTACAGCCCGTACAACAGAAAGCCATCAAGAAGAAAAGAAAAAAAAAATAGTCCGACTCCTCTTGCCCTGCTCATCACTCGTTCCCTCTTTTCCCCCATCATTATTATCCTTTGGCCTCTGGCTTCTTCTTATGAACCCGAGCACGAAGCACCTTGTTGCCCAGACGCTGCAGGATAGGTCCTTCAAGTAGTATCTCCTTGTCCGCGGGGACCTCTGCCGCGTTGTGGGTGTCTGTATTGGTAGTGTCCTCCCAGGCGTCAGGGGTTTCCACCTCATACTCCGAGTCGTTGTCGCCGAAGCAGCTACAGCAGACAGCCGCCCCGGTGAAGTTAAGTTTACACCATTTGCACTTCATTTTGGAAGCACTGTTGCACAAATTAGTGGGTGTGGTCGTAGGTAAAGGGGGTATCGTCGTAAGGGGGGGGTATCGTCGTACATACCAGGTAGGTGGGTAGGTGGGCGCAAGATGCCCAACTCGTAGATGGTTGATGTGTTGTATAACCGTCCTTTGCGACAAGATACAGCAATAGATGGGATCTTCTCAAGACCGTCAACTCGTTTGATGGGTTCTCAACAGGATAGAGAAGGATGGAGAACGAGAACCGAGAGCGAGCCCACGGCTTTATACCCCCCTCAACAACCATCAGATCGAATCCCCCAACTGTTCATCCCCCATTCACGACATCAGAACCCCTCCGTCACCCCGTCCTACATCCGGGCACCCGTCCTCCATCACTCAACTGTACCCGAGTGGCTGTGTATCACGAACAGCATAGTCGTCCAAGGGGCGCGTCAACGTCCCATCTTAGCCCTCTCAGTGACGGACCACATGTCCTCGTCGTGCTGACCCTGCCCCCGTCCGAAGTCGTTGCAGAGACTCAGAGAACTAACTACGTAGCCGCCGCGCCCCTTCTTCCCCTTCACCCTCCTCGTGCGTTAGGTGCTCGCAAACGAAGCCCGTCCCCCGTACTTCCTCGCTGCGAACCGTGGACTCCCTTGGAACACTCTTTTTGGTCGGTGTGGCATGGTTCCTTGTAGCGTCGTAGTCGATTGTCCCTCCCACCGGAGTTTGGGTGGCTTGCCTTGCCGCCCACGTATTCGTAGAGCGTAGTCAGCCTGTATGAATTTTCCCCAGCCTCATCCTTTCAACAAACAACCATCTCCCTCTGGTCCATCTCCAGGTCTCCGTCTCGAGATGATGCTCGTTTATCGCCGAATTTCCCCTTGAGTTCTTTTCCTATTGATTTCGCTTTGCATCTCCCCTCTTCCATCGCCGTCCCCGTCCGTCAACACCAGATTCACAGCTTCCGCCACCCACAACTCCATCTCCTCGCCCACAGGACTCCCATCATCAACAGCCTCCCGATTCCCTCGCTTTCGATTCTCAAAGGCCGTCTTCTGTGTCCACAAGAAGCATCGTCTCTTGCTCCTAAAAGCTTTCAACCCCTCCGATCATCACCCTCCCTCTCCTCCAACGCGCCCAGTCTTGCCGCTACGATGGCTTCAACGACTCTCCGCTACCGACCGCTTCCTTCCCTCCGTCGCCGATCAATCCCGGGGCTCCACAGCCGACCGGCCCCGCCCGCCGCCGATCGCTTCCGTCCTCCGAGGGAGATTACCGCGTCTCCGCGACCGACCACCGCTCGTTTCCCTCGTCCGACTGCTCCTTGAGCTGCCATCTTGACGTCTGAAGACGCTCTTTCAAATCCTCCGTCGCTCAAGGCCTCTCTCGAACGAGCCGACGGGGCTCCGCGATGGCCGCCGGCCTCGCCCCTATATCCTCCGTCGACTGTTGCTCCCCGAGCTGCGATCCCGACGTGGAGAATCTGGGCCGCTCTCGATCGCTCCGAAAGGCTTCGGTGAATGACCACTGCGTCTCGCCATTATACCATCCCCAAACGATTGTCTTTTCAGCAGTGTTACGATAGTCTGAATAACCTCGATTGATTTCTCTCAGCCCCGAGACCGCTTTCTATCCTCGCCATCTTCCTCCGTGCGCCGCCAAAGACTCTGCGTCTCAGTCCCATACTCTACGTACGGACAAGCTGTTTCCCATTCTATAAACGCGACGCCCTGACATGCTCTCCTGATCGATCTGCGCCCCCCCGGGCTACTCTCAGTCATCTCGGTCGACTCGGGCGATGACCACTACGTCTCGTCTTTGTCTTCCTCAACGGCTGTTGCTTCTATTGCCATGAGACCGACAGCTGAATATCCTCTTGTACTCGTCTTTCTGCTCTCGGCGTTACTATTCGTCATCCCGCCCGGCCCCGGCCACCTCCGAAGATTACCGCGTCCCAGATCTACACTCCACGATGTCTACGACTCCATGAACTGCAATTCCTGCATCCAAATACCTTATCCCTATCCTTTCCTGCCTTCCGGGCCACCCTTCATCGCCCCGACAGGCCTCCGGCTACCTCCGAGGACCACCGCGACCCCAGATCCATACTCTCCGACGCCTCCGACCGCCTCAACTGCGATCCCGACATTCAAACATCTTCTCCCGACCCTCTCCGCTCTCCGGGCAACTGTCTATCATCCCCGCCCATCTCCGACACCGCCGAGGACTATACCTACACTCTCCGACTCCCATTCACCCTTGAGCTGCAGTCACGACATTTAAACATCTCTTTCCGACTGCTGGCCGCCCTCCGAGCCATTTCATATCATCGACTCGCCATCGCCCATCTCCGAAGATGACCGCGTCTCAGACTTACAACATCGACGTCTTCACTCCTCGAGCTGCGATGCTTACATCTTCTCAATATTCTTGCAGCCACTCTCCATCCTCCGAATCATTTTCCACCATCGAACCGGCCCGAGATCCGCTGATAAACAAAGAGACTCTTCTCTCAAACTCCCAACAGACTGCTCTCCAGGAACTACGACCGACGTTCAACAACCCCTGAGTTCTCTTCGACACAACCCTCTCAAGATTCCTCCGCCGAATTCCCTCTACTCTTTTATCAACTCCTCGCCAGCTCTGAAACCAAAGGCCGAATTCTCTGTTGATAGCTCTCCATCTCTGGTTCCTCTCCTGGGAGGCCGGGCCCCGCGACTACCCCCATCCTTCGCCAACAACCCTCTCGTCTCGATCTCTACCGGTCCGTTTTCACTACTGCAAGCCGCTTCTTATTCTCTGATTCGTTGCTTTGGTGATTCTACAGCCACCCATCCGCTGCCTGTCGCTCAAAATCAATACCTCGTTGAGTACGGTTGCAACTACTCATTGATCAGTAGCTCACTCGCGTCTTCTAAAAGTCGACAGTGCATCTATCTTGCACCAGAGACGAAGACTATCCTTGGCTTATTGCACCGCTTCGACCATCGCCATCAACATCATCTAAACCCTCGAAACAAAAACACCCAAACTCTACCGCTTCTCTCCAAGCAAACCGCCCCCCCCCCCTATCATCACCCTCCAGACCTCATCCTCCTCAGCCGCTCCTCAGCCGCCCTCGCCCTCCTCTCCCTCTCCAACCGCATCCCCATCTCCGCCGTCAGCCCCCTGGCCTCCTCCTCCCTCCGCTCCTGAGGCGTCTTGACCCTCGCCGACGCCAATGTGCTGACGCCCGCCTTCTTCGCTTCCGATATCCTCGGCCCTTCGGCCTTTAGCCGCTCCTCTTCGGCCCCACGCCTCTCCGACTCCTTCTTCTCCGCCTCGCGTCTCTCCCGCTCGTCTCTATCGTTGGCCTCTTCCCGGCTCATGGCCGTCGGCACTCGGGCCGCGTCCCAGACCCACTTCTTCTCGCCGAGCTCCGATCGGGCGACCCGGAAGGCATCCCGCGTCGACCGATCGCCGGCGAGCTCAAACGCCGTCCGACCCTCGGCATTCTCCACGCACGGATCGGCGCCGGCTCTCGACAAGAGCCCGAGAACCATGGGAGCCGAGTTTTGGACGGCGGCAAGATGAAGCGGCCGAGGGGCGCGGATATGTTGATGGCGCGGCTGAAATTCGAAATCCGGGCTCAGCCGGTTGGTGTCCAGATAGGCGAGCATCGCAGGGAGCTTCGATCGTCGGACGAATGCCTGCAGCTGTCCCGTATGCAAGAGGGCCATCTCCTCTTCCTTGGATAGCTTGGGCTTCGTCGCCTTGGCTTTGGGGGCATTCCTGGACACCGTCGCTGGGGGCTGCTCAACCTTGGCCTCCTCGGCCGCATCGAGTTCCCGGACTTTTAGCCGCGTCAACTCAATGAAAGATCGCATAAGCTCCTTCTGAGTGGCTCGCCTCGTGCTGAAAGGAAAGCCGCGAAGGCGCGCGTCGTTGTGTCGCAAAACCTGCCCATCGTAGGGCCCAAACAAAGTCCTCCGGTTCGTAGATCCGGTTGCCCGAATGAAGAGTAGCTCCGACGAGTCTAATAATGCCTTCCAGTCCGTTAGGAGAGCTCTTACGTCCTGCACCAGCGCCAGCTCGTTGTATCGGCGTAGGCTGGAGCCGGCCGAGTGGGCGTTTCCCTTGGAATTGTCGTTCGCCGACTGTGAACCTCCCTGCTTCCTCCTGGTGGTGTACCGGTGAAATGTCTTGTGCGCCAGAACCGTAGCCTCTCTGTTCATCGAGGTCGTTCCCTTGGCTGGCCGAGGGGCCAGGGAGACGATCATCGCGGCAAAGTGGCCACCACCAATCATGCAGAGAAAGATGTGAGGTCCCTTGTAAGCCACGGGGATATCCTTGGTAGTTGCAGTTTTTGGCGCGGGTACGGGCGCCAGCTGTTTCTTCTTGAGGACCGCAACGACGTCTGCCGTCCGTTGCTCTTCGTCCGTGAGGATTGTCCGGTAGAGGCCAAAGTACGTCTTCTCGGGAAGCACGGTAGAGCTGAACCAAAGAAGAGGTGGTTTCCCTTTGCTCCTCGACACCGCATTCCCCCCTTCATCGTCCGCAACACAATCAGTGTTGGACATCCGGGCTTGTTTCTTCAAGAGAGCGGCGAGGGTAGACTCCTGCTGGTCCTCATCTGAACCAGACTCGGAATCCGATCCAGAAAGAGACTCGCTCAAGTCTCCAACCAGCTTCTCGAATTCAATCTCAGAAACGGGCTTCTGGCCACGCAGCTTCTGCCGGAGGTTATACTGGTGAAGATCGGATCTGAGATGGCCGCGCTGGTCCTCGACGGCGGCAAAGGCTAGAGCACATAGAGAGCAGGACTGAGCGCTGATGGTTGCTTCGGCTGAAGATTCTCTGCGCGGGGAGGGCGGTGGGGATTCATCTTGGGCTTCGGCGTGGGCGTCATCTTTGAGACGGAGTGTTTCTAGAACTTGGGGTGGGAGATCGTATACTGCCCGTTCGTTATTAGCAGGGCTCATGAAGGGTTCGAAGGAAAGCTTACTGTAGAGAGGTCGACGAAGCAGATCGTCACTGCTGCTTGCCATTTCTCTGGCTATCTGAAGCGCTGCTTAGAGTCTCTGGATGGTGATGCTTCTCTCGATGCCGACGAGAGTCGTTCGCGACTCTTATCTTATCAGCGGTCCCACAAAAAGTGCGATGAGTCATGATACTATAGACTCGTTAGTGAGTATAGTACCCACTAAGCTGAATTAGCTCCGTTAGCTACATCACCCCTTAGCTGATACTATTCGGCACAAGCATATCTCCTTTAGCCATAACAGCTCACTCGCCTTGATATTCGTACATACAGCTCCTCTCCCGCACCACCAAGGGGAATCAACATACCACAGCGCTGGTCTATACTATGATACTATCCTTGCTTCCGAGTCATTCCCGAAGCCTTGCCCGGAACATTCAAGCCTGCCATGGCCGTCCGTAGCTGATGGGCCCTTCGAACGATTGTGACAGCAGACGGTTGTCTTGGATGCAGTATCGACCCTTGGGTGCACTCGGGATATCTGGAACTGGATTGTCCAAGACAATGAGGGCGCTTGCGGGGGTCGTCACTAGCAGGTGGATATCTCGAGCTTGCGGGGAAACTGTCACCAAATCACAATCCTCTCCATGTCGAATACCGGCTCCGTCACTTCGCCTCTCCCTGTCTACCTACCCAGTCTCGAACTTCAATAAGAATTCTAGATTCTGGATCTAGAACTGTATCCCACGGGCGAAGCTCATCGTCAAATCGTAAGAAACCTTCTTCCTTCTAAGCTCTGCAAGACCCCGTAAAGCAATATCCACAATCATCGCGTCCCAGACCACGATTAACATCCAACCCACCGCTCCCATCCTTATTCCTGGCGCAGCACTTGCCACCCCGGATCTTGCTGCGAAGTGGGACGTGAGTTTTAGTATGTAAACTCACTCAACGGATATGACGACGAAAGAGAAAGAGCTCACCAGTTGTTGAACGAGTTCTGGGGCGACAGTCGTTGTCCCCTGCATTTATCCTCGTCGCTCCTCGTTCCGCTGCACGCCTTGCGGGGAAGAAGCACGTTATCGCGACGGTTGAGCGTCGAAGACTGCGCGACGGCGACGGTGGCCATCGCAAGAGCAAAGACGGCTGTGAACTTCATCTTGGTGGTTCTGGTCGTCTCTGAATGGTTGTGAAGGGTGGCCAGGAACAAGTCGGTTGACACGCTGCCGCCCTTTATATACCTATCCGGCGAAGTCCCGTCTTCCCACCCTCGCACCGCGCCACTTTCAACCCCCCTTTTTCTCTGGACCTTTGTCTCGCAGCATCTGTGGATGGACGTCATGTCGCCGATCAAGCGACGTTGGTCGGCAGCTCGATGACGGGATAGGAAAGATGCACTTGTTTGATCTCCACAAGCTAAGATTGTCATGCGAGATCTCTCGTATAGAGATAGTCATGATTGCTATAGACGGATGCAGTACGTACGAAGTACATACATACAGATCGATGGCCGAGAGGGATGACAGGGGCGCGTCGTGGCCGAGACAAGACAGGACAGGGCCATGGCAAGCAACGAAGAAAAAGAAAAACACACACCGCACATTGGCAACCTCGCAAAGAGCCTAGCATCCGTCCCGTTAACCGGTACCCGCGAGGGCACATCTCGACAACTCACCACCAGCCCCTTCGAAAAGGAAAAACCCGGGCTCGCAGAAAAGGAAGAAGAAAAAAAGACATGTCCGGCTTGCATCGATCGTCCATACCCTCGTCCATCATCAGGATCCCTTTGGCGTGGCCATCTCTTCCTCCAGCTACATGTAGTCGTAGTTGTAAGGCGCCAATCCAACCTTGAAGTGGATGAAACTAACGATGTGGTCCAACTCGTAGGGAACCGGTTGGCCAACTGCCTGCAAGTAGACCATCCACTCGACGTCGTAATCGGCCATCTCCAAGGCGTTGGCAGCGTGCTGGCCCTCACGGTTCGATACGGTGGCCCTGTTGTTATTATGTGCCAGAAAGATAGGCGTGGCGACGGCCGTCTCGTCGCGAGAGGGCGATTCGGGAACCCTCACCTCCAGAAGACGTCTGACAAACAACTGAGCTTTAACGCAGGGCTCAAGCGGAGTGGCATCGTTACCTTGATCGTCGTCGTCATCTTCGACTTCATCCGACGAGTCTTGGGCGGTTGCGTCTTCGAGCTCGAACCAAAACGGCAGGTAACCACTCGTACCAACAAGGCCCCCGAGTCTGTGGCCGAGGCTCAGCAGGACAACGATAGCCATGGCGCAGCCCTGACCGAGGCCACCGATGACGATGTTTTCCTCTGGCACTCGTCTCTTCTCCAAGTTGATGATAGAGACGATCTGGCGAGCCGAGGTGCTCAGTCCCTCTCGCTGAAGATTCTGGCGGAAGCTCGGGTCGTTCAATCGAACCAGGTCAAACCACATACTGACAGGCATCAGGAACTGAGCATGGCTGGGTCGCCGATTAGCCGTCGGGAAGATGAAGCGTACGCTTGGAAAAATATGGTTGAGCGTTCTGCCCGTTGAAGGAACGCTCAGGCGCATAAGGTCGCGTCCAAAAAGGGTCCCGTTGGATGCGATATCGTGTAGAATGATAAATGTGTGCGTGTGCGTGACCGAGGGATGAACGATGTAACAAGGGCTATGAAGACGACAATCAAAGTAGTACAGCTCGCGGAAACAAGTAGACAAGGCCATGACGATTCAAGAAGTGCTAGCCTGCGAGGCAGAAGAGATATCTTCAAGGTAAAGCGAGGCTGCAGCTATGCAGATGACGATGGGTAAGGAAAGAAGAAGGAGAAGAAGAAGAAGAGAAGAAGGCTTCAGACAAACACCTCTTTCTGGGTTGTGCGGGAAAGAAAAGGGAAGAAAACAAGAAATGGCAGAAACCCTAATATGCACCACTGTCAGCTGCGAGGGCCATCGGCAGGGGAGAAAAGAATCGCCGGGGACATGAGAAATTTCCAGTTGGTGGCAGCAGGCCAGTCAGTAAGCTGGTTCCTTTGCCTGTTCTTCGTTGCCTAGACAGCGGGCAGCTGGGAAGGGGACCGCGTGAGGGCGCGAAGTTGGGTGTAGGTCTCGAGAATTGTTGACGCGTGCGCGAGGACTCGAGACTCTCTACTCCTCAATATAATTTCATCTGGGTGCAGTATCGCGATCTGTAAGGAAAGTAGCTCTACGTTTCGTAACGAGGCAAAGAACGAGGAGCTCGCAACTCTGCGAAACACCCGCCGAACCCTTTCATCGTGGTAGTTTTCTTAGCTCTAGCTCTATACTTCGTGATTGAAGCTTGATAATTCAGAAAAATCCCTTATTCTAGATGGCAACTTCATTCAGAGCGGTTTTCACACTCACCCTCATCAACGACAAGATGAAGTCGTCGACAACCTCCGAAAACCGCACACCCTTCTGTCTTCTGTGCACATAGCACTATCGGTTACCTAAGCATCCCCAACTACGTCATCGTCAGGCATGAACCTCGCAGTCGCACCACTGAAACGACGCAACGATTCAGACGAATATCCTGCATTTCCCATCTCCAAACCGTCTATTCTTTTGCTCTGCCAATTGGAGACCATGAGCTTCATGCACAATATCAGCAAGGCCATCGGCAAGGACGTCGAAAACGAACAGAACAACGAGAGCAGCAGCAGCCTCAGTGCTGGACAGGGAGGCCAGGGCTTCATGGACAAGGTCAACAACATGGCCGGTGGCGGCCAGCGCGGCGAAGAGAACGAAGATGCTCTTGATAAAGGTTCCCACTCTCTTGTTGTCTCTCGTCTTGAGGTGTTCCGGGAGAGCCTATACTTGTCACTTTACTTGTCGGCTGTTGAAGCTATAACTGACAAGCTACAGCCGTGGACATGTTCCAGGAGAAAGTCCTGGGCCAGGGCGACCAGAGCAACGAGTCGGCTGCGGAACAGGCAAAGGACGAGGCCATTTCCGACTACATACGCGACAAGTACAAGTCCACAACTGGCTCCGACTTTCCTATCAAGGACAAAGAGAAGAAGTTAGGTTTGTAGATGATGTGGCTTGATTGACAAAGGGCTCTGGGATTAGTCTCTTGACCTGGTTTGTGTGGGATGGGAATGGATCTTATGAAGGCTCTTACGACGATATGTTCACGGCTTCATAAAGAGGACTGCTCTTCCACATTATCAAGTACTGACTGGCATGGTCGCAATATGAAAACGTCTTTTCCTCGCTTGTCTATTCCGTCGCAGCGCTTCTGTCGTTTGCCACCACACTCCCATTCCATCGCTCAAACCCGCGAGTATTCATTCCACTTGTATCCCATTTCCAACGACGTACCCCATTATTGCCCTTCCATGTCTGATTCCTTCCCTGTGCATCATCATCAACAGTTCCATTCCAACCATTATTCACCTCCTAGCTGATTCCCTTGCTTCCCGCGAATCACGCCTCTAGTGCGGCCCCGGGTGCATTGTCGGATACGCCGCCATGGGTGCAAACGGCGGCTGATGATATCTCATGTCTCTGAACCCCGGTCTGTAGCCGTACCAGCGTCCACTTCCACTGAAGTAACCGTGATGATTGCCGCGCCCGCGTACACTCTGATCGGAATACCAACGACCGCTGTTGTCGAAACCGTTCGGGGCAAACATGTGCCCATGATAGGCCTGCTTGTCACGGACCATGGCAGCTTGGTTGTGTGACGAGGAATAGTTCTTGCCACCGTTGCCGTTCCGTTGCTCCCATGAATCAGGCGTCGCCTGGGAATTGGCGTGGTTGGAGGCCATGGCCTTCTCGGAACGACTTGGTCCATAATGTTGACCACCCCCGACATTTGGGCCTCCACCTCCTCCTCCTCCACCTCCGCCTCCTCCGCCTCCACCTCCTCCTCCACCTCCTCCGCCTCGACGGCCACCACCTCGACCCTGGCCCCCACGTTTCCGCTGGAAAGGTCTTCGAGAACTGCGAGGCTTCCGGTCCAGCCTGAAGTCAATCCGCTTCAGGGGGTTCGTTGCCATGATGTTATCTGTGAGGTCGGCGCTGGCCAAATCTTCAGGGCTGGTAGTCCACACTTGGAAGACGTTTTCTGACTTTTCCAGTTTCTTCAACTCCGGAACCCACGTGCGCACGTAATTTCCCTCCTTGTCGTAGTCGAAGGCTTGCTTGACGGGGTTGAAGATGCGAGCGTCGCCTCTTGGGTCGTTGCCCACGCCTGCGACATATTGCCAGTTGGCCCAGTTGGACGAGACGTCATAGTCGACGAGCATCATCTCATACCACTCCGCCCCGTAACGCCAATCAATGTCGAGGTGTTTGGCCAGGAAGCTGGCGGCGTTCTGTCTGGCTCTGTTGGACGTGTATCCGGTTAGAAACAGCTCCCGCTGCGAGGCATCGATGAGTCCCATGCCGGTGTTGCCTCGATGAAAGCGATCCAGCTGTTTGGCAACCGCCTCAGGCGATGGTGATTGACCGGTCGGGGCCATCTTCTTGTCAGCTGTCTTCCACTTGGCACCATAGCTCTTGTCCTGCGTGAAGCCGGATAGGCTGAACAGCTTGCGACCAAACTTTGCTGTACACAACCGCATGTAATCGCGCCAGAGCAGTTCAAATCGAATTCCCTTGGTGCCGTCATTTTCGCCTTTGCCATAGCCGTCGGCCTCCTGGTATGAAGAGTCTTCCCCATCCTCAAACTTCAGCAAAGCCTCGTGAACCTGTCTAGCGGAGATGCATCCCAAGGCCAGGTAGGCAGACAGTTTCGTGCTGAACTCGGCCCCTAGTAGACCATTGCGTGTCTCTTTGTACGTCGTAACGGCGCCAGACCTGAGAAGCTGGCTCAGTCGCTCCCGGGCACGCCGCTCGCCGCCTCGAAACGGATGACTGGATTGCGCCTCGTCGGACAACCGTGGCGGATCAGAGATTATGTCGTCGAGAGGCTGCAACAAGTTTGCCTCGAGTTCATCGAGCGAGTCCGGAATATCGAAGGGGCTTTCTTGATCTGAAACTATAGACTCTTCAGGCACTGGGGGCAAGTCTGACTTTGATGGAGTCGGCAATACACTTCGAGGTCTCTCACGAAGAGGCTCTTGCGACTTGCGATAGGTTGTGAAGACGTCGGGTAGATCACGCGGCTTCGAGAGACCCGTATCGCGGCTGAGACGACGACAAAGTCAGAAACTGCCAGACAGTTTGGTTCAGGGGTCTCACTCGTCGACAAAGTATTTCTCATCCTGCCACAGCTTAAAGTCTATCCCATTGTCTGAACACAATGAGGCAACTTCATCCTGCTCCTGACGCTCTTCCCAGGATAGCTCTTCCGTCATCCAGACGGCGCCCAACCGAGACGACTTGCCTTCCAAGTCGTGTATCAGATGAGAGAGGACATCCTTGACGTCGCCAACGCGGATGGTCAGGCCACTTCCCACCTGCTCCAGACTATCCTTGAGGTCCCAGACTGCCTGTGCGATGAATTTGGCCCGATGAGGCCCGCATCTCCAATACCCGCCCACCAGACTTCGTGCAGGCGGGTACGGGGACTGCTGGCCCTGACGAAGGAAGCCGGAGACTTCGACCTGACGTGCGGGAAAGACGTAGACGGGCAGTAAATGGGTGAAGCCGTGATCGGAAGAGGTGGCCAAATGATGGAGGACGGGATTGTCCGAGACACGGAGGTCCCGGCGGAGCAGGTAGACGAGGAGATTGTTGCCGGCACCCATGACCGGTTATGGAGAGACGTGGCCGGAGGAGGAGAATGCTGTAAGGAATTGAGGTTGATGAGAAGCAAGCGGATGGAGAGCAAGCAAGGCGGACAGGATATATATCGACCAGTCAAGGTGATGGATGCCTTGTGATAGGGGAGGTGGCAAGTCCTATAGGGTCCGGACGGGGAAATAAAGCTGCAGCGCACAGGTGCAGACCAAGCTAGCAAAAACAAATATCGGGACCAAAGTCGATGTCGTCAGAGAAAGGTCTCTAAGTGCAGGACGGGAACAAAAAGGCGAACGGACGGACCCAGTCTAGGCGGCCGAGGCACGACCTGATATGGAGCCCAAAGCACGATCTAGAAAGCCCTAGGAGACTAGGAGCAAGGCACAGCGGAGCAAGCAGCGAGTGGACGAGATGGAACGGGCCGCGCGTGGAAGGGACGATGGGCAATGATGGGTGAGGCCGGTCAGATCGGGGGGGGGGGGGGGGGTGTCCAGGCGATGACGGGCAACTAGGGTCTGTATTCGTACTGATGTTTCATGATGGGCGGTTGGGATCAGAGGGCGGGCAGGCGATGGGCGTGGTGACGGGCGAGGCGGGGGTTATCGAGGCCAGAGAATGACGCTGGGATTGGAGATGGATGAGAGGAGATGAGCGTCGTTGAGCAGCAGGGGCATCGGGGTGATTTGTACGGATTCGAAGGTATGTATGTATGTATAGAAGGAGATGGTTGCTGGGAGGCCTCTTCATTAGCCGGTCTCGTCGGATTGCAGAAGGGGAGGAAGGGATGAGTAGGTAGGTAGGTATACCGCATGTATGTATGTATGTATACATGAGACTCCAGAACGGATGGAAGCCCTCTGCAAACAGAATCTTCTAAAGGTTCGCCTAGAGGCTAGGAGCCATGTCGACAATGGCAATTCGCAGATGACGATTGTGACCGATGCCAAAGACCGCTCCATCGACGTCGAGATCGAGCCCTCGGAGCAGATTGGATGGAGGGGGTATCGGGTACTTGTGTGTGGGTGGGGAAAATAAACAGTGCGAGCGTCTCTTCATGACCATCGAGTAGGATGCAGAAACCGTGCAGTAGAGGGTAGTTCACGCAATGACATACGGTGCAGATCTGTTCAGATGACATACTGTAGCATCCAGGCACCATCATATCAACGCGCGACTATCAAGTAACGGAGTACATCTTACCCCATGACGCCCTCCGAGAGAGGAAAACCTCTAATCGAGGACGATCACAGCTCAGCTTCTCTCACAGCAATATAGATCCAAGTCGCGCCACGTCTCAGCCAGATGGATGGTCGCCTCCCGTGTCATTCATCCCATGTAAGTACATACATACATAGGTAGGACTATCCATCGTAGGCAGGTCACGATCAGACGGCCCGCGGAAGTAGATGCGTATCGCCTCCGTCTCCGGCGACAAGCGCCCTCATCTCTTCCCCTTTCTTTTAGGTACGGATAGGTAGGAGGTAGGTATGTCTTCGCTGGCCGTGATGCGCGCGTCTGTGGCTGAGACGCTGAGATCGTGGGGCGCCGCTCGTGTTCACCGTCATCGGCTGGCTCGATACACGGGTAAAAAGGGAGGAGGAACCCTTGGCTAGGGTCAGTCATTGGCGCTGCTTCTCATCATCAGCTTCCTTCTTCATAATGGAACAAAAAGACGGGCGATGACGACATGCCAGAGACTGACTCTAGCGGTTCTGTATGTGCTGTTAGGTGAAGGTCTATTCGTACCTACCTAGGTATCTAGGTATGTACGAATATATGTGCGAGTACACGCATCGGTACAAACTATTCGGACCTTCTCGGTTCGGGCTTCGGCCGGACCATCTGTTTTGCCGGCGTTCAACCTCGGCATGCATCGGCTAAACCCACCGGCCCTCGCTGGCCAGCTCCGGAGCTACCCCTCGTCCCCGGCCTAGGAAGGTACGTAGGAAGTTACGTAGGAAGGTACGTAGGAAGGTAGGCAGACAAGACTCACGACAGCGTATTCCCAGCTTCAAGCTGCCATGTCTGCCGTCAGCCGAAGCCTCCGGACGGCAATGAAGCGATTGCCTTCCCTTTGCGTCCCTGTCCGTCGCCGGCTCGCCTTCCGCCATTCCTACTCCTCCTTGACCTACTCCTCCTTGACCTACTCCTCCTTGACCTCCTCCTCCTTCACCTCCTCCTCGGTCTTCCGCCGCAGCTTCGGCTCCTCCACATACAGACCAGCCGCCGCCATGTCTTCATCGTATCTGCAGCGCTTCGACGGCGAGATACAGGACATTGCTGATTATGTCGCTAACAAGACCATCGACTCCGATTTGGCCGTCAGTCCCTCGACACACAACCTACCCTCAGGCTCCCGAGCTGACGGAGACGATGCAGTTTTCTACCGCCCGGTCCATCCTGCTCGATACGCTGGGCTGCGGTCTCGAGGGATTGCGTTTCAGCGAGTGCTCCAAGCTCTTGGGACCCATCGTCCCCGGCACTTTCGTCCCCAATGGCACTCGAGTGCCCGGGACGCCCTTTGTGTTGGACCCGGTCAACGGTGCTTTCAACATCGGGACCATGATCCGCTGGCTCGACTTCAACGACTGCTGGCTGGCGGCTGAATGGGGCCATCCGTCGGACAACCTGGGCGCCATCCTCGCCGTCGCTGACTGGGTCAACCGCACCAACCGGGCCGGTGGTGCGTCAAAGCTGGCTGGCGGCCGCATCTTCACCGTTCGCGACGTGCTCGAAGCCATGATCAAGGCCCATGAGATTCAGGGCTGTCTGGCGCTGCTCAACTCGTTTAACCGCGTCGGCCTCGATCACGTCGTTCTCGTCAAGGTCGCCAGTACCGCCGTCGTCTCCAACATGCTCGGCCTCGACCAAGCTCAAATCGCCGACGCCGTCTCCCAGGCCTGGGTCGACGGTCAGAGCTTGCGAACCTACCGCCACGCCCCGAATGCCATGTCACGCAAGTCGTGGGCCGCCGGCGACGCATGTCAGCGTGCCGTCGGCTTGGCTCTAAGGGTCCTCAAGGGCGAGAAGGGCATACCGACTGTCCTGACCGCTCCCGGCTGGGGTTTCTACGATGTTCTCTTCAAGGGTAAAAAGTTGGAGTTTCAACGTCCCTACGGTAGCTATGTCATGGAGAATGTCTTGTTCAAGGTATCATATCCGGGTAAGTGGTTTGATGGCAACGACATGTAAGCAAGCATCTAGTCTGACACGCCACAGCCGAGTTCCACTCGCAGACGGCCGTCGAGGCGTCGGAAAAGATTCATCATCTGCTCAAGAAGATTGACAAATCGGCGTCCGATATCCAATCCGTTACGTGCCGCACACACGAGGCCTGCGTCCGCATCATCGACAAGCAATTCAAGCCCATGGAAAACTTTGCCGACCGCGACCACTGCATACAGTACATGTGCGCCGTCATGCTCGTCTTTGGCCGGTTGACAGCGGCAGATTACGTCGACGGCGGCGAGGCGGCCACGTCGGAGCTGGTCGAGTCGCTACGCAAGAAGATCAAGTGCGTCGAGGATCCGCAGTATACCAAAGACTATCACGACCCTCAGTTGCGGAGCATCTCCAACGCGCTCACTGTCACGCTCAATGACGGAACGGTCCTGGACGAGGTGGCGGTCGAGGTGCCGCTCGGTCATCGGCAGAGGCGTGATGAGGCCAAGAGCGCCATCACGGCCAAGTATAAGCGTCACCTAACGCCTCATCTGGCGGAGAGCAGGGTCGAGGAGCTGGTCCGGCTACATGAAGATGGCGGCAAGCTGGACTCGATGGCGGTGGACGAGTATGTCGATCTTTACGTCGTCAAGGAAAGCAAGTTTTTGTAGATGACGGGCTGGAGAGGGGAAAAGTGAGGTTTATCTGTCTATCTGCTTGTTACCGCTTGAAAGGCAAGCAGGTGATGCATCTATCTTGTCATGGTCGTCAGGCCTAAAGAGATCATCTCTCCAACTGCTCGAAGCAACGTTACGAGGTGCCCGCTCAGAACTCAGATCCGTCGTGCAAGTGAGTCTGGACAACCTCTTTGGTTCGCGGTTCCCAGTCGTACAGGTGCCACCCGTTTGTATCGATGTCGCGACTGACGTCTGAGTCGGGGCTCCAAGAGGAGTGAACCATTCTCTCAACGTAGATGTCCTCGTGGACGTAGATCTGGGAGTGATCGTCGGCACAACGGGCTTCGAAGAAGATCTCTGGCAGGGTGTAAGTATATCCGATACATGACAATGAAAGGAAGAGGAAACTTACTGGTAGCCATCCAAGGATCCTGCTTCTGGCCCCAGGACCTGTCAAAGACCTTGATGTAATCGAGGTCTTCCATGTAGACATAGTCGGTACCAAACATTTTCCTCAAGTCGACGTTGATATGATACATGTAATTCTCCCTTGTCCCAGTGGTGATGAACTGCTCCGGCGGACTGCCATGGCGATCCCTGGCGAAGGAGAAGTACAGGGAGTGGGTTGTGCCTGCGAGCATATCTCCGCTGATTCCCATCTTGAAGATGAGCTGGTCGAAGCGGGAGCAGTCCGATAGGAGAAGCCAGTCTCGTTCCGGGTCGACGGCCGTTTCCCAGATTGCGTAGCCCTTTTGGCCCTCATATTCGTGTTTTTGGGGTTGGATGTTGTCGAAGCGAAGGACGACGTGGCGGTGATTGCCTTGACAGTGTCCTCTGATACGGAAGCCTAGATAAAGGAGTGTTAGAGAGATTCAGGGGGTCAAAGGGGGGGAACGTACGTGGGATATCCCATCTGTGGTTCTCCGGCTCACCCACAAACAGCTGACGGATGCCGAGCCAGCGTATCTCTTCGATGGAGATGGTTGAAGATGACCATTTCTTCTGTAGATCTATCGTCTGCCACGCCTGCCAGCCCATCTTGGCGTCAAACTTGATGGGATATGTGCCGGCATACTTGAAAAGAAGACGCGACTGATCACCCAGCCCATCACGATGCGGACCACGAAACAGACTAAACTCCAGACTATCAAAGACCCGGCACGACTCGAGATACTTGTTGGGAATCCAATCTACCGCCTTGACTGTGTCTTGCCAAAGCATGGCGTCTTCAACCTTGTCGTCGGGGCGAAACAGCCACGCGTTCAGGCTGGACCACTTATCCACCTCCCATGTCTTATCAGAGCCGTGACATTTCGCCCGCAGCTTCAGGCCTTGAAGGCCCCAGCCGTCATCGTCGTCTTGGTTGCGGTGCGAATGGAGCTGGATGCTGTGGATGTCGGTGAGGGTAACGTTCTCGAGGTCGGTGAAGAGGGTGGGGATATCGAGCTTCATCCAGGTGTGGAAGCCGCTCCAGGGGTTTCTGATGATGGTTGTCTTGCGAGATGCCGAGTTGAAGGTGAAGGAGATGGTGTCTGTTGTTGCGGAGCCGCCTCCTCTATCGAGCTGGAAGCCGAGTTTCAGGTTTGTGATGAAGAGGCAGCTGTCCCGCTGCCGGCTGGAAAGCGACGACGACGTCATTCGAACGCCCATCGAATCTTCTCCGGGGAAGACTTTGTCGTGATTGTTGTAGGTTTCGAGGTCGGGGCTGGTGGTTGAGGATGTGTCGATGGTGGGAGTGAGTGAAGTGTTGGCCTTGCAGTCCAGCAAGACGGATGGAACAATGTATTTGCCATCTTGGCTGTGCATTGACATTGCCGTGCCTTGGAAGGCGTTGCAGATGGTTTCATGCAAGTTTCCCATCTCGAGGCCGCGGACGCGTCTGTATGGAGGCTGTCAGTCCAAGTCATCGTGACAGGTCTGTGAGCTCAACTCAACTCGTTCGGTCGACTGCAATTCACATATATCCCGTTCATCACAGGATTCTCATCACGTCGATAGTAGACGGGCACGTCGTAGAGCAGCCAATCGCAGAGCCATCGTCTCGTTTCCGTCTCTATCGAGATCCGCGTCAGTCATGTTCCATATGTAGCTGTCATGTGTTGTAAGTCATGCTCCTCACCATTCCCATGACCCGTCCCTGGCGATGACCGTTTCTGTCTCGTATACTGCTCCACCATCTCAGCCCACATATGCAGCAGAATCTCGATAAAGTGAGGCGCAAGATCCATGATGTACGTCACTATCACGCCCACGCACCCATCGTGAACAGCCGCCATTCCACGCGGAACATCGCCAGCAACCATCAGCATGATATCATAGATGAGATTCCCCGCCCGCTTGACGGAAACCAACCCCGGATTCCAATCCATAAACCGCATCATCTCCTCCAGTTCCTGTCTCTGTTCGTCTCTCCGCTGCGGTACGCCCGCAGACCTCCAGCAGACGTCTTGGCCGCTGTCCTCGGACGTATCCGACGATGACTGCGGTGAATAGAAGGGCAAGTCCGGGTCTCGAAAGTGCCATGTTGATCCCAGTCCGCCGGGGAAGTCGGTAAGTCGTGGCGGGAAGCCTCCTTCGCTGCCCTTGACGGTAGGGGGGAGACAGTCGGTGAAGTACGAGCCCACGGCACCTGGATATGGTAGGTAGCAGCCTCCTCTCTTGGGGATCAGCTGATAAGGCTTTGAACCATCTTCTCTCAGCGACCGGTCGTTGTTGATGGAGTTCCAGTGATACCAATGCTTGTAAAGCGGCGTGTTATCCTCCGAGCACCCCGTCGGCTCCGGAGGCGGCAGCTCCCGGCTGGCATCTGGCTCCGGAGTCGGGTATCGACTGGGATCGAAGAGTCCGAGGAGGAAGTTTGCTCTAGCAAGATTGTACTCCATCCGCTCCGCCACCGTCATTGTCGCCATCAGACCCTCATCATCCGAGTCATCAGACGGATCCCGTTCATCATCTCGTCTGCGAACCAACCCCATCGCGAAGCCTTTTACCCCCTGATTTCCTAATCGTCTGAAGATGGCCGCGATGGGATCCGTCATCCTCTCGGTAAAGTTGCGGATCCGAGGAGGGGGGTCTCGGAGGAGGGGATTCCGGTAGGCATCTCTGATGACGCGCAGCCGTTGGTTATTCACGCCTTTCATGCCCGGGCCTCCGGTTATGCTGGACTTGAGAGATCGATTGATGGTGCTTCCATGGTAACGACGTCGGGGCTTTTCCTCGTAAAACTTCTTATCTTGAAGCCCTGACGTTCCAGGCGTCGGCTCTGGGAGCCCTGATGAAGTTGTTTTGCCCGGTCTTCGAGCGAAGATCTTCTCGACTCCTGTCTGCGCGGATCGTAAAGGGGCGTCTCCTCCCTCGACTGGAGGACGAGCCGGGTTTGGAGAGCTGGCTGAGGCGTGGCTGGTCCATAGCAGGAGGTAAAATGCGGCTTGGAGGGTGGCTGCTATCCAGTGATGGTGCATCCTGGTTGATGCTGGTTGATGGAGCCGGTGATTGTGTGTGTATGTATGTATAAGGCTCTAGTTGAGTAGAGGGTTAAGGCACGAGATAGAGGAAAGGGGTGGACAGGAGTCGGCTATGTCGGTTTACTGATGTGTACGGGGACTCTCTTGAAGAAGACGACACTTCATTTCCAACCTGTTGATGCAACAGCCAACAACTAGTTACAAAGGTCAAGACGCACGACAACATACAGAGGAAATGTGCGTATGTAAATGTGGTTGTACATATGTGCAAATGTATTCGCAGACGTAATATATACCTGATACATATAGTAGCAGACTTCCTCCGTGTCGTGGTCTCTTCTCATGGCATCCATCCCCGATGGAAGAAGCACATATCCACAAACACGTGGGCCGTGACCCATTCACTACAATTTCCAATAGTTCCAGGGGAATGCTTGTCTTGGCATTCCTGCTTTCCAGCACGAGTTTCGAGCCAAAGACGTGAAAGGGCTGAGGTTACCGGAGCCAACAGCCTAGAGACTTCAACAGACGATGATGGCATTTGCCTCTCTACTCTGCATTCAGCTACACCTCATCTAATCCGGATATCCGCTGCGCAACAGGCGAGTTCCCTAACCCGGTATCCAATCTCCTAGCCTTACTAGCTCTTTGAAGCCTCCCGAAAAACTCGGAATCCCCCATTCAATAACCGCCGAGCTTTCACAACGATAGACGGACTCACATGTGCATTGTCCTTCTAGCCTGATGTGGCTGGAAATCGCCATCACCCACTTCACCCACATCCTCGTCGTCGTTGCCTCGTTACTTATCAAGGCCCTGTCCAGGTTAAAGCAAGATGGTTGCCGCTCTCAGTCGTATCCAATGCGTCATCAAGTAGCACCGACCCCTAGTGTCACTGTATCATCGACCATTGTCTTCATGCAAAGCAATCCATCATCTGCAAACCATTCAAGCCTGCCGCGTCAACCGCCACGGCTTCTTAAACAGCATATACATACACATACCACGGGTATATCACAGCCATCATTGCACATATAAATACCTATGTATGTTCATACATACATACATGGTCATTAGCTTCTCCCTTGACCTTTGAGTTTGCCGTTCGCTCAACTCGCAAATCCACACATCCACAAACCCATCATGGCAGTCCCCCAAAGCTCCACCGTCCTCGTCATAGGCGCCGGTCCAGCAGGAGCTTACGCGGCTTGCTGCCTGGCACGGGAGGGCATCGACACCGTCCTGCTCGAGGCCGTCAAGTTCCCTCGGTCAGTGAGCCGGTTCATACATACACATGTATTATCCGTAGCCCCCCTTCCCCTGACAACTGCCAGATACCACATTGGCGAGAGCACGCTTCCCTCGCTGCGACACTTCTTCAAGTTCATCGACGTTGACCGTGTCTTTGACTCGTATGGCTTCTTTCAGAAGGAAAGTGACGACCGCACTGCGGAACAGCTCCGTTGAGAACGGCGCACTAACTCTAGCCCTGCAGAACGGAGCAGTCTTTAGACTCAATCAGCTCCATCCCGATGCCTGTCCGTCTGGCCTCCTCAAACCCGCTGCTATGAATGGGGCTATGAATGGGGCTGACGCGATAGGTTCAGGCACCGACTTCATCGAGGCTCTGGGTCCTGACGGCTATGCTTGGAATCTGATTCGATCCGAATCGGACGACTTGCTCTTCAGGCACGCGAGGACTTGCGGGGCTCACGCCTTTGACGAGACAAAGGTCGACGCCATTCAATTCGAGGCCAACGCGAACCGGGACGAAGCTGGAGGACCAGGAAGGCCCGTTTCCGCCACCTGGAGCCGTAAAGACGGGTCGACCGGGAGCATCACCTTTGACTATCTCGTCGATGCCAGTGGACGAAACGGAATCCTCAGCACCAAGTATTTGAGGAACAGGACCTTTAACCGCGGCCTCAAGAATGTCGCCAGCTGGGGTTACTGGAAGAGCGACGCTCTGTACGGCAAGGGAACGTCCTGGGAGGGGCTCCCGTACTTTGAGGCGCTGCAAGGCAAGTTGGGTCATGTCTCGTCCGTGCTTAGCGGTAGCTGAAAGAGCCTTGGTAGATGCCAGCGGTTGGTGTTGGTACATGCCACTCCATGACGGGACTCGTTCCGTCGGCATTGTTCAAGACCAAGCCATGGCTGCCGACAAGAAGCGAACTCTCGGCAGGCCATCGGCCTCGGAGTACTACGCTCAATCGCTCGACCTGGCCACTCGCACGAAACAGCTTCTCAAGGGAGCGGAGCTTGCTAGCGATGTCAAGTCAGCGTCAGACTGGTCCTACACGTCGTCTACCTACCATATCCCCTATGCTCGTATCTGCGGAGACGCCGGATGCTTCATCGACCCTCTCTTCTCGTCTGGCGTTCACCTAGCCATAGTCGGCGGCCTATCGGCGGCGGTCACTATAGCCACTTCCATTAGGGGTGAAATCGACGAGCGGACTGCCGGCTCGTGGCACTCCAAGAAGACGGTCGAAAGCTATTCTCGCTTCATGTTAGCCGTCAGTGCCGCCACGAAGCAGATTCGCTGCGACGACGAGCCTGTCATGGAAGATTTCAATAAAGACGGCTTGCAAGGGGCCTTTAATCTTCTCAAGCCCAGTGAGCATCTCCATCGTCTGCATGTCTGAACAGATTCAGTTGACGCCAGCCTCCCCAGTCATCCAGGGGACAGTCGACGCCGAGGCCAAGGGAAAAACGACGGATGGCGAGATCTCGCAGGTCCTCGACTTCTGCTACCGAGCCTTCAACTACGTGCCGCAAGAGAAAAGGGAGGCCCTCTTCGAGAAGCTCCGCAAACTCGACCCCAAATCCGGCACAGTCGACGCCATCACCAACATGGAGGAGCTCAAGTCGCAGCTAAACGAAGAAGAGATGCAGATCGTAGAGACGCTGCGCAGTCGACGCCTCGTCCGCGAAGACGTCTTCACCCTCAACAGCTTCACGCTCGACACCATCGACGGCCTGGCGCCCAGACTTGTCCGCGGCGAGCTCGGCCTCAGAAAGAGCGAAAGTTTCAAGATCGATAAACGGCACATGTTCTCGCCTTCTTTCCTGGACGGGAGAGTCGAGTCAATTCGGACAAAGGCCGAGGCTGAGGGGCTCGGAGAGGCCGACAGGGTGATGATGAGCCATCTTGTAGTTTAGGCGCGGTTCAGCCACGGTACAGCCTTGTCTTAGCCACCTTCTCGATTAGTAAAACTCTGGTAGCCTTGGCAATCTCGTCCGTCGGGTCATCGGGTGGAACGGAGGTACTTGAAAGCCGGCCGGCAACTGCGGCTTCATCTCGGTACCTTCCCACTTGCCTACCTAGGTACCTTTCCGGCTCCGAGACCCCGTGGCGGAGCACAGCCTCAACCTGTAACGACCAATATCCTGTATTTAGAATCAGTGTGTCGCAACCGTTTCTTCGCCTCTGTTTCTCCCCTGTATCGCCGTCGTCTTCGCCGTCGTCAACAGCAAAGGCACCGCCTCTATCCGCAAGCAAGCAGTCAAAGATGGTGTCCGCTGAGCGTCAGACCATCATGGAGACCAATCGGTCACTCCGCAACATCAAGACGGTAGGATTAAGATTCGTCACCCCCCTTCTTCGTCCGTCTCGCTCACGTTCTCGTCGTCAAGGAATTGGAAAGCCTCCTCGAGAAGGGCATCATCGACGAGTCCGTCTTCGACTCCATTCACGCCGCGCTACCGCAGGAATCGCCACTCTCAGGCCCCCTTCGAACGACGGCCAACAGGAGCGAAGCCCCTACGCAGGCCATGAACAACATGACCCTCAGCCCTGAACCGCGCTCCGAATCTCAGGCTCCCGCCCCCGCGCCTCCCAGCTACAACGAGACGCCGCCTCCGAGCCTCCCATCCCGCAACGCCAAGCCCATCGTCGGCCACGCCCGCGCCCTGTATTCCTACGTCGCTTCTGACGCTCGCGACGTCGCTTTCGAGAAGGACGACAGGATCGCCATACATGAGCGCCTCAACCCTGACTGGTGGCTCGGCCAGAACTTGCGCACCGGCCAGGAAGGCATCTTCCCCCGCAGTTACGTCCTCGAAGAGCCCGATAACAAGGGCACGCCTCAGCCGGGTCCTGCTGCAGCCCCTTACGTGCAGCCGCAGCAGCCGCAGTACGGTTACCCGCCCCCGCAGCAGAACCCGTACAACGCAAATGTGCCGCCCATGGCCGTCGCCGATGACGGTCATTCGGGTGGGGGCAAGGAAAGCAAAGGGAGCCAGTTGGGCAAGAAGTTTGGCAAGAAGCTGGGCAACGCTGCCATCTTTGGTGCTGGCGCCACCATCGGAGGCAACATTGTCAACAGCATCTTTTAGGTAGAGTGCGGATTGGGTCTTGCGGCGTTTGGACAGGGAGTTTCTTTTTCTGGTAGGATGGCATTTTTGTAGAGATTCTGTACCAACGATAATGGATTGGGTGTTTGACCTGAACACCTCAAATTGTAGAGTCTCGTGTCGCGTGGCTTCATCGTCATCGCGTCAGTGTGAGCCTACAACTACAGGTACAGGGTAGGGGCCCACAAGGGGAGAGAGAAAATCAACAAGGGTTCTTCAGCGTGCCTCGTCCGTCAAGAACTACATGCATACATACGACTACGAGATTGCATAACTTCCAATCATCGAGACGCCCTCTTCAGACGAGCAGCGGCAATCAATAGACTCGGTGTATCTTTGTTCATCTCTCCAGCCTCGAGCGGCTGCAAACAACCAGATCCTCAACACAATTTTCCACCACAACCATGTCCAACCCCAAGAAGCGCTCAGCCGCAACAGCTCCCGACAAGCAGCCCAAGAAGAAGAAGAGCAAGACAAAGAGCGAGCAGGACGACGATGGCATCGACACTGTACTCGGCATCAACACCCTCTTCTCCCGCATGGACAACCAGCTGCTGGCTGACTACCTGGCCCAATTGACGGCCCGCTTTGGCGGCGATCTCAGCACCGTGGAGCTCAACGACCTGGCTATTCCAGGTGAGCAGATCATCGTGCTGCTGCTAGCCTCTCCCTGCTCACGCGTGCTTCTCCAGCCAGCTGCATCCGCGACACAACGTCATGGCAGAAAGACCGTACGCTGCAGCATCTGCCGGCCTTCCTCGAGGCCTTTGCCGAGACTCCCGGGAGCCTGAAGAAGGCGCCCAAAGCCAAGGGCTCACCTCATACACTCATCGTCGCCGGCGCGGGCATGAGGGCTGCCGACATCGTGAGGTGCGTTGCTGGCGCTGACTCGGCCTGGCCTTACTGACAGGAACTTGTCGACGACAGGGCTGTCCGCTCATTCGCCAGTCCCGAGACCGCCGTGGCGAAGCTGGTGAGTTTTGAGCGACGACATCTTGGCTCGTGTCTTGTTCTGACGCGCTCGTTGTAGTTTGCCAAACACTTCAAGGTTCAGGAGCAGGTAGACTTCCTGAAGAACAAGGTCACCGGCATTGGCGTCGGCACGCCTGCCCGTCTGGCCGAGTTGATGAAGAACGGTGAGTCGAGGGTGGCTCGGACATCTCTGAGATGGTGTTGGCTGATCGTGCAATTCAGGAGCCTTGTCCGTCGACGGCCTGCAACGCCTCGTCGTCGATGCATCGCACATTGATCAGAAGAAGCGGGGCGTCATGGACATGAAGGACACGGCCTTGACGCTCGCTCGCTTCCTCGCGAGGCAGGAGTTTCGGGACCGCTATGGCGAGGACGACAAGTCGCTGGCGTTGCTGTTCTACTGAGGGTGTCTGCCTGCCTCTTGATCGCCGGCATGAGTGGTCGTCGCAAGCCATAGGTGGCGACTTGCTGCCTCATTTGCTCTCCGGTCTCTTTCCCTTCAGTAAAGCGAGGTGCTCCAGCCCTGAGGCAACCACCGGAAGGGACCTGCTACGCTTCCCGGGCGCCTCCCTGCTTCTTCGACACCGTCCTCATCGCCTGCCGCAGTTGAGAGCCGCCTCCTCCTCCTGCCTCCTTGCCGACGTGCTCTGAACAACTTCTTCCTCTGCTCCCCTCTCTTCTTCTTCTTCTCTTTCTCCTCCATCTCACCAATTCTCCTCCAACCTTTGTCGTGTTTGTTTTTCACTCGTTTTTGGATCCGCTCACCCCCTCAACACCTCCTTTCGCTCGCTCAGTTTTGGTGACTATCGTTAATTACGACCAGCCATTTCCACAGCTATTGACCTCCGTTTGCCACCAGCGCGCGACATGAAGACTCTTCTCGTCAGCTGCCTCCTTGTGGCGGGCTCTGCCAGCGGGCAACCTGATTCGACCCCATGTGAGTTGCTCTCGTCGACGTTTTGGTACCCAATTTGGCCGGCTGACGTCTTTGCAACAGCATGCGTGGACAAGTGCGTCAAGGCTGTTCAGAGGCAGTCTGCATCTTCGGTCGAAGCATTGCGTTCCATCTGCGGGGACGGGACAAGCCAAAGGGTGAGAGCGATGGCACGGGCTTGGGAGACTTTGCCCACTCCTGTCTTGACTCGTTCTCCTCCGTCTTCCTTGGACTGCCTTTGCTGATCAGATTGCTGGCAGGTCATGTTTCAATGCCTGATCAACTCGTGTCACGGTGGCTCGTACGGTCCTGCTCTCGGCCACGTCGCCCACGTCTGCTCCCAACTCGGCCATGACATAGGACCCCTGCATCCCATCGAGGTTCATTATGCTCTGCAGAAACGACAGTTCATTCCCACGGCACCAGGACCGGTTCTGCCAGGCCACTCTACGCTCTACAACACTCAGATATTCACTTTTAGCCATCGCCTTTCGATGGATCTCGAATGCAAGGCTGGCTCCGATGGAGTCTTGACCGTTTCAGTCAACGATGCGGACTCCACCGTCACTTCAAAGACTCCCGCTGCCACCCACGATGCCAGTCTTGTGGCTGCTGGCGTCGGTGGTTCTCTGCACGGTCCAGCCACGCAAACTCCTCCGGCCGCTCCCCATCAGGTTCATGACGCCAACGCTGTCCAGGCGAATTGCACCTCGTCTCTGCCCCTGACGTCGCCCGTTGGCGTCGGCGCTTCAAGCATCTCGGCTCCCACGCAGGCAACGGCATGCCCTTGTTCCGGCGAGGCCTCTTCCTCAGTCTTCGACTCGCCTCTTGGCTCGGCGTCGCTACTACAAGGCCCTACGGAGCAGCAGCCTGTCTCCCTGCTCTCGTCCACACTTGCCCCGTTTCCGACCAGCAAACCGCAACACACCGATGGCGAGGACTGTGAGACGAGCTTGCCGGGCAACTTCACGACGGTCGTTTCTGGGCACGCCCCGGTGACGCCCCTGCCGGTTCCTGTCACATCACATACCCTGCCGGACTCCCTGTCCCCGACGTCCCTGCAGGCTTCTATCACGCCGATGCCTCTGCCGGCTTCTACGACGTCGACCTCGGAGTACGTCGAGACGAGCGACTGCTCCGGGTCCTTGAGTGGGTTTGCGGACACTGCTATTTCGACCTCGACGGCCCCCAACGCCACGTCATGGACATCATCGACGGTGACGACGACTTCTTTGGGGACCGTCACGACTGTGGCGACCGTCGGCCCTCTGCCAGTCTCGAGCCCCTGCTCCAACTCGTCAATGCCTCACGCCACGGCGGACACGTCTACTTCTCACTCATCGGTGATGACATCAACGATTCTTGCGACGTCGGCCGCGTTGACGATTTCGGCGACTCTTTTGCCCTCGGACACGCCATCCAAAGCGTCCATTGAGAAACCGACAAGCACGACTTCGTGCGCGGCCGACGACAGTCAATGCCAGCCCAGCTTTCACTTGATGTCGATTGAGTCTCCGGCTGAAACCACCATTTGCTCGTCAGAGGAAGGCGGCTTTGCCAGCGCACAGGGTGCAGACAGCACATTGGTTCATCCAGTCCCGGCCGAACAGACAGTTGCTCCGGCGCAAGAGTCGACGTCGACGGTGGTAGCCATCTCGACGACCGAGTCCTCTTCCTCATCAGTCACGCTGTCTGTGATCCCTTCAACTTCGTTCACGTCCTCGACTATTTCGGCGTCGGCTGTCCATCTGAACTCTTCCACGTCGTCTGTCACAACGTTGGGCAGCTCTCTCACCTCGTCGACACTGGCGGCACCTAGCATCTCTCCGACATCGTTGACCGTCGCGGTGTCTGGTCTCACTTCGGCCTCCTCGTCTGCTTTGGCGACATCGATGGCTTCTTCGTCTTCGTCGACTGCACTGTCCGGCATCTCGTCGACCTCATCGTCTCGCACGGCATCCGTCATTCACTTGACCGAGCCGCCCAATTACAGCACCGCGACGCCCTCAGCACTGCCCGCTTACGTGACGCCACTGGCAGGCTACGCATACGATGGCCCGGCACCGGAATACACAAGTCCCACTGCCATCACCACGAACTCTTCTGTCGCAAACCAAGTCTCCTCATGGGCTCGGGAAACTGAGACGGGTGGTATCATGGGCTCGCAAGAAACGTCAATGGAGGGCCCCAGCACTCCTGGGCATGCCAGCGCCCAGTCCGATCCTTATGACCGGAAGACCTCAACACTGGATGACTCTCTTCCGCGGCCCTCGCCAATTGCGGCTATGATTGCGGAGAATGCTTTCCGGCGCCGATCAGCTCATCATGACGGCCTTGACGACAGAATCGACAAGGCTACTGCATCGGCGAGAGAGACGGGTGCAGCATCTTCGGCTGCAGCGCGCCTGAGAGGTCTGGCTTCGTTTACGACGTGCATTGCGGTGGTAGTCGTGTTGGTTGGACTTGTTGCACCATGATGGCAGGGTTTGGCGGACGGGACAGTTTCCTTTTTTGTGATGGAATAGGTAATTTTGACGATGGGGGATTTTTACGCTCAGGAGCATGACCAAGGTTATTATGACGGTTTAATTCGCATGCAGCAACTTAGAAGAATGAAGCCATTGTTTATGCCGGTTGATCTGCTGAAGCCATTGTTGGATTGGAGTTGAAAGGTGCTGACAAAGACTGCCAGAATTGAGTGGGGTATGCACTGACCCGCGGCACTTTTTGCGGTTAGCTCGATTGGTCAGATTTCGTCTTCTTTTGGCTTAGCGCAGAGATACCACCTTCATGATAAGAAGAAAAAAATCGGGTGGGAGCAGAAAATTGTCGAGAAACAAGACACGACCGACTCGAGAGACAAGCTTTTCTGCCGAAGAGAGGTTCTCACACCGCAAGACGCTTGGCTACTGAAATCAGAGAACTTCGAATATCATTGTCTAAATGAAGAGCAAGCGCGCTCGCGAAGCCGCCGCGTCGGCAGTGGAGGAACCGCCGGTGAAGAAGCTCAAGAGCGGCGACACGGAAGCGAAGCCGACGAAGAAGAAGGACAAGAAGAAGGAGAGCAGGAAGGAGAAGAAAGAGAAGAGAAAAGATCTTGTGAACCTGCCGGAGGGACTGGATGAGGAGAATGGTGATGCGGATGGGAAGATGGATGTTGATGTTGGAGTGGATGGAGTGGATGGAGTCAATGGAGTGAATGGCGGGGAGAAGGAGAAGGATGGCAAGAACAAGAGGGATAAGAAGGACAAGAAGGACAAGAAGAAGAGAGAGAAGGCGGGAAAGTCGCAGTTGGACGAGACGACCGACGTGACGGAAATGAAGGACGAGACTAACACCGACAAGGAGAAGACGGAGAAGAAAGAAAAGAAGGCCAAGAAGTCCAAGAAGGATGCCGAAGACGAGACTGAAAAGGAAGACGCCAAGGACGAAACGAAGCAGCCCAAGGAGAAGAAGGACAGGAAGGAAAAGAAGAACAAGAAGGAAAAGAAAGAAATCAAGGACGAGAAGCAAAAGCCAGAAGCCAACAAGGAAACAACCCCCGACAAAACCAACGCGTCCCCCCCGCAAAAACAAGACCGCCACATCGTCTTCGTCGGCAACCTCCCCTACACGGCAACGCAAGCAACGATAAAAGCCCACTTCTCCGCCTTGAACCCCACGTCCGTACGATGCCTGACGAAGCGCGGCGGCGGCGGCGGCGGCGGCGGCGGCGAAGAGTGTCGCGGCGTGGCCTTTGTCGAGTTTTTCGACGGGAGGGCTCAGAGGGCTTGTCTGGATCGCTTTCATCATTCTTTGTTTGAGGGGAGGAGGATTAATGTTGAGTTGACGTGAGTTTGACCCCCCCCCCCCCCCCCTTTTTTGAACTCTTGGATTTTGGGGATGGGGCTGACTGACGGTTGTAGTGCTGGTGGAGGGGGTAAGACGCAGTTTCGAAAGGAAAAGATTCGCGATAAGAATAAGACGCTTGAGGAGAATCGGGCGAGGAGGATTCAGAAGGAGATGGAGGGGAAGGAGGGGGTGGTTACTTCGGGCCCGGAGCAGCAGGCCATGGGCGGCATTCATCCCAGTCGACTGGCTAGGAACCCCCGTCTGGGAGATTGATTGATGCCATGGCCAGAAACCGCCTACGAGGAAAGGAGATGAAAATCTCGTCATCACATACGATCATACGAAAGAACTCATGGGCAAAAACCACGTTTAACAGACGAAAATCGGTGACGAGACGCCTATTCATGTGCGACGAGGCTATTTACAGATTATCATGGAGAAAAGGGGGATGGGGGTACCAAAGCTGCTGGGATATCCTTTGAGTAAAGGGGCATCGAGAGAGAGAAAGTTGTATGTAACGACAGAGGGAGGGTGAAGGGATGGGGTGAAAAGAGGACCGAAATCGCATTAAAGGAGCTCGTCATGAAGAGCGCCGCGACGTGGAGATGGGGGGGGGGGAGATGATGGTGATGGGGAAAGGGTGTCAAAATCACACGATGCCGAAAGCCACCCTGGTTCATTCAACCTTTCGCCACATGAGTCTAGTTCCAGAGGCCAGGACTGCGCGAGATAAAAAAAAAAAAAAAAAAAAAAAAGACAGCCCGAAACAAAAGAGGAACAAAGAAAAACCCCCGAACGGGAAACGAGGCTTTCTCGAGGCTTCGAAAGACGTGCAGGCCTGTTGCTCGCAGTTGACATTTCCCCCATTGTTCGTAAGAAAAGGGGAGGATGAAGGGGATAGGGAGCGTGTTTTATATCATGTGTGTGCGGTCGTCGGGAGGGAGTTGTTGGTGTCGGTGGGTGAGGCGCGGTGACTTTAGAGGATGGAGCATTTGGACTTCTTGCTTGACTTGGACGGTTGCAGACGGGGGTTTAGCACCGCTCTGTAGCGACGAGGCGGGTCAGCAGGCGTGAAGCAGAGAGAGGAGGCGGGGAGGAATTCAAGGAGCGGGAGAAAGTGGACGCAGAAGTCGTACCGGATAGCCTCGTCAAATACACTCTTGAGGTTGCGCTGGGTCAGGGCGGAACACTCGAGGTACTTGTAGGCGCGGATCTCGCGGGCGCAGATGAGGGCCTGTTCGTACGAGACGGGCTCCATGCGCTTCTGCCGTAGGGAGTCGAGCGTGGCGGCGTCTTCTCGAAGATCGAGCTTAGTGCCGACGAGGATGATGGGGATATTGGGCGCATGGTGATCGATCTCGGGGTACCACTGCATGAGGGCAAGTCAGAGATGAGATAGTTGATCAACGACAAGGGCGTGGGACATGGGACGGAACCTTGGCCTTGACGTTGTCGAACGAGGGCGGGCTGACGATGGAGAAGCAGATGAGAAAGACGTCGGTTTGAGGATAGGAAAGCGGCCGCAGACGGTCGTAGTCTTCCTGTCCGGCCGTATCCCAGAGACCGAGGCTGATGGGCTTTCCGTCGACCATTACGCTAGCCGAGTAGTTATCGAAGCTGGAGGGGGATGGCGTCAGAGGCGGAAATGGCCGCAGGGAACCAAGGAGACGGACACTGTGGGGATATATTCGCCGGGAAAGGCGTTGGTGGTGTACGAGATGAGCAGGCATGTCTATCGATCGTCAGCCAGCTGGCAGGGATGGGAGGAGAGACGACGAGGGAAGAATGGCAGGAGAGCGACCTTTCCGACGGCACCGTCGCCCGTAACGACACACTGTTGGAGAAGACGTCAGCGGTGGAAGAGGGATTGGACTTGAAGCCAGACGACGAGCCTTGAGCGATTGAACACCGGGTTGAGCCATGATGCTCTCTGACCTTGCTCTCGAGGAAACAAGAGCGAAGCAGCGACGAGGCTGGCGATTCGACTGCGACCTTGACGGGGGGGGGGGGGGGGGGCTTTGGGTGTGGGCGGGGTTTGCTTTCCGATGAGCCGGAACAAAAAGGCAAGGCTGTCGAGAAAGAGTACAAGTGGGAAGGCGGATGGTAGGAAGAGAAAAGAAACAACAAGATAGGAAAGAAAAGGCGCAGCCGATTGGAGGGTTTAGAAAGACGACGAACGGCCAGCGACGACGACGACGACGATGACGGGAGATTTGAGGTTTGAGGTTTCAAGGCTGCATTAACGTTCTTTATTTGCCTGCACAAAAAAAAAAAAAAAAAAAAAAAAGACAGAGAAGTACCTCGGACCAGGTCACTGCGGGAACCGAGCGCCTGGGTTGGCGGCGGAAGGAGGAGGGAGGGGCGCATAAACCTCGGGTCTTTTTTTTTTTTTTTTCTCCTTCTCCCCCTTATAGTTCTGTTTCTTCCGCTGGACTCGGAATGGACCTGTACCATGCTTTGGCAGAAAGCAGCCCAGCCTCTTCTCTCTATCGACCGGAACAAGGGGGCTGAATTGTGGGACTCCTGCTTGTGGGTTTTCTTTCCTCTCCGAAGATGATCGTTTTCGTCGGCAGAGACTGTTTACTGTTGTTACGAGTTTGCGGCAATGGAGGGATAGTACAGTCCGCGACGATATTCAGAGTCCGGATCCAGAAGCGAGGCAAATACATACATACATACATACATACAGCAAAAAAAAGACACATCTTCTCATCTCCAACCGCCTCTCCCTAGGCCCCATCAAGCCAAGCGGGCCGCAAGCCAAGGACCCCCTCCCCTCCTCTCTTCAGATTCGTTTCACCCTCGACGCCGCGTGCTTCATACCCGGAATGGGGGGGGGGGGAACCCTTGCGAAACGAAACGGAGTCCCCGAGAGAAGGCGGTGCGGTTATATGTATGTCAGTGTGTCTGTAAGTACATACACACATACGAAATGTATCTGCGCGCGCCGCTCTCACCGGAAGTCCGTGGTTGCTGGCTGCATGTTGGTGAGGGAGACGTGGGTAGCCCTGTTGTGTTGTTCTTGTCGTTGCGCCGCCTTGACTTGCCCGTGCGGCCCGTGCTTGCCGGTGAGGCTATGGTAAGAGCTCGTCGAGATTGGCGTTGGCACGGACGGTGACGCGTTGAGCGTGGTCCTTTTCTGATTATTTCTTTGATTTGCCGGTTGTGATTGACATGGTTTTAGATAAGAGCTGCTGATGGTGCTTTGCGTAGATATGGCTTGGTGCGATTGATAGCTACAGATTGTATGCTTTGGTGGGTGGACCTCGGCAACTCCATCCATGGACGACGCTTGACCTACTCACGAATCATCCATCTACGAGCTAACTACCTATCTAAGAGGCTTACAAGGAAACTTGTCAACACATCTGCGCATACAGCACGAGGTGACAGGCAGATGACAACGACGCTCTCGCAGCAACCACAGTAACACGACATGACGGACGCGAGACTGACGCAGCCGCATCGACGCCGCCTTGAATCCCTCCCCTGGACAGTGCGTCGCTTTGTAAGTCTCGACTGCTGCTGACGGATCCATGTCGTCCACCGCGGATCATCGTCTCCGCAAATCGGCCCTGACACCATCCGCAACAAGGCCGTCTGACGAGACAGCTCGCTTTCTTGGAGAGAGATGTAGCACTCACTGTCTTGGAGAAAGATTCAGCATCATTTACAGTCACGACCGGTGAGAGACACGGAAAAGGGGGTGTGTACCGAGTCAATGTACCAAATCGACCTTTATCGCCGCTCATCCACAACGCCCCTCGATATATCTAGCCGTTGCTGACCTGGCCTGACTGACAGCTGGCAACGGCCTGTTCTTCCTGTGGCTTCCGCGGCACCGTCCTCATAAAATACACACCCGAACCAGGTCAAGGGGGCGTCCAATCAAGCTTGATCATCCCCACATGCAACGAGCCGAGGGACGGGCCCGCGGGCTTGGGAGCGGGCTTAAATCCGCGCCACGGATGCCAGAGAGATGACCGGGCAGTCTGTCGTGTTGCCGTGACGCGGCTGACGGCCAGCCTCGTGGCGGCAAGGATCAAGTTTTGGTCGAAACGAGCGCAAAGTTGACCGGCTGGCGATAGACCGGCTGGCGATAGACCGGCTGGCGATGCTGGCCACTCGTGGGGCACCCTTGCCGTTCAACGTCAGCGAATAGAGAAATGGAAAGCAAAAAAGAAAAAAAAAAGACTTGAAGAAGAAGGAAACGATGAATCCTCCCCCCGCAAAAAGATCAGCGATCCTTCCCGCTCAAGGTTTCAGGACCCCTGTCTCGGTTCATGATCCTGGAAGACGGAGGCCGTCGAGAAAAGAAAAGTCCTCATGGCCTCTCCGGATGTCGAGCTACGGGGTCATCTCCTCGTTCTGTAGCATGTCCCAGGTGGCCGGCTTGGTTGGGTCAAAGACGATGCTACTGTCCTGACCATCAAAACGGTGAGCCGCCTTCTTCTGGCTCACGTACCACATGGCCTTGCTGCGAATAGACTCCCAATTCTTGATGTTGGTGTTGATGGCTTGGCCGTCTCGCGTGACTCGGCCAAAGGCGTCCTCCATCCAGAGCACGCAGTTCCAGTCGGCGTCTTCCGTCCGGAGGGGCACGTCTTTGAAAATCTGCTCGAGGCGGTTGTGATCCATAATCTTGCCTACCAGGAGCCGGACGAGGAGCATGGCCGCCCGGTCCGAATCGTTGACATACTGCCACTCGGGCCTGAGCTGGGGCGGGTTGCCAGACATGACGAGCTTCTCCTTTGCGTGGTACATGATGTGTCTACTTCCGGACTTGGGATGCTGCTTGGGCCCGGCGAGGAAGGCCCAGTGATACCTGCATTTTCCCGCGTCAGTATACCAAAAGAATGGAGAATAGAGGGGTGTTGGCCTTACTCGTCCTCTCCCCCGGGCATCTTGGGCGAGCTTCCGCGAACGTAGAGGCCTACATAGAGACGCTCTTTCTCGCGGCCCAAGAGGCGGTTGATTTTGTTGACGACAACCGAGTTGGATGCCTGCTCCGGGAACTTGCAGGTGTTGAGGGCCATGACGACTGGCTAGTGACCCGAGGCGTTGACGAAAGACGGCTGGTTGCAGGAGGATCCTCTTTCGTTGGGGGATGTAGGATGGAAGAGTGTGAGGGCTTGCCGTGTTGCGAGACGAGCCACGTGTTTGATGTCAGGAAGCGGAAAGGAAGAGATGCAGGAGTAAGGAACAAAAGGGGGCAGACGACGACTGGCGGCATGAAGCGGCAAAGGCGTCATGAGGGACTGGCAGCTGGCAGCAAACACGACCAGCTGGCGGGCACAGCATGCACAAGAGGGGGGGGGGGGGGTTTACCCCAAATAAGAGACGGATTCGCATCGGACTTTTCACAAGTGAACCTGACAATGCCAACCCTGCATCCATCATCCATGGGGTGACACAGAGGGCAAAACGAGGCTGGCCGTCCGTCGATAGCATGCGGGCGTCCGGGAAGGGGAAGGGGGGTTGCCAGTCTTTTACCCTCGGTGTAATGCTGTACCGGCATCTGCGTCACCGCGTCGAGGATGAGAGAGGGCCGGAGCCGAGCATGGACGGGGAGGGTGGATATTCTTCCTCTTGACGGATGTGTACGACTGGAGGCGAGCGGCTGTTTGCTCGACTGGACGTGGCAGTCAAGGCACGGATCGGCATCGTGTCAGCTTTGGGAGGCAAGGGTTCGGAAGATGATGATTCACGGGCCTTGTTTTTCTATGTCTGCCTCGGCGTATTCGTAGTTCGCGGCTTGGTCTCGGAGATGGCTGTGATGATGAAGCTGGGCGTGAGGTGAGGCTGAGGGCGTCGATGAGGTACGTACCTGGTCTTTATCGCGATAGTGGATGGGGGCGGCTGGGGATCTGTTGGGTGAGGAAGGCACGGATTGATGCTGAAGCCTGCTGTTTCCGCCTTGGTGATATACATACGAATACAGTATTCGTACGAATCATTACCTACCTAGGTACCTAGGCTGAAAGAAAGGAAAAAGAAGACTCCGAGTTCCGGTTCCTGACGACCCTGTTCATCTCATCCTCTGTCTTCACACACACATCCGCCAGTCATCTCATCCATCCAAGACCCTGTCTCACTCTCTCCAACCAGATTAGCCGCCCATCCCCCCACCAACGTCTCCTCCAACGTCTCCTCCAACGTCTCCCCCAACGTCTGCTCCAGGCTCTCAGCCTCGTCGGCCTCGTTCTCCTCCTCCCCCCCCATCAATCGCCGCCATCGAACCGTCAATCGTTCATCATGACCTCCGCCACGCCCGCGCGAAGAGCCCTCAGCGCTGACCCGCCCTCAGCTCAGACGCCCCGAAACGTCAACAGCAACGCCCCCACCCCCCACGCCGCTGCCGCCCGTCGCGCCTTGAATCAGCGCCGCCACGCCCTCTTCACCCCCGGCAAGGTCCGCCGTCGCAGCATGGAGAAACGCGAAAAGACGTTTGATATCCTGCGCTCGCTCAGCAGGACCTTGGCCCCCGGTAGCCAGCCCGTACCCGCGTCGTCGCCCCTTGAAGATTCATCTGCCTTGGTGCCTGATCAGACGCGCCTCGAGGACGATGACGAGGAGGAGCTGCCTATCGATAAGCCTCGTCTGTCCCTTCCGCTCGATGACGATGACAATGACGACTCCGACCTGCCGATGCCGCGCTCTTCCGGCCTCGAGGACGAAAATTACACGGCTCAGTCTATAGAGCTACCCCGACGCGCTCTGAGCGAGCAGCCCAGGCTATCCATGGCTAGGGTCAGCGACTTTTTCGACCAAAACAGCAACTATCCCATCGATGAGACAGGTCGTCAGTCCGATTTCTTCACCGGTCTACTTGAAGACCTTCAGGCTCGTCCGTCCGCAGGCGACTTGACCCTGGATCGGTAGGCACGACGCTCATTACCATCCTCCTTCTCGACTGACACCTACGCAGCATCGATGCAGACCAGGGCCGGCGCACGACTCTCGGCCGTGACAGCGACTTTGGCATGCAACTCCCAGCCGGCCTTGACGAGCAGACCACCTTTTTGCTGTCTGAGCCGCCGACCGATCACATGGGAGATGCATCCGCCATCGACCGCTCTCTCGCCGAGGCTGCCGATGCCATACTTACTCCTAACGCCGACCTGACGGGCGGAGTCGATGCCGTCCATCACACACTAGCGACTGCCGACGGCCTCGATCTCACTCAGGCAACTTTTGATGGCATGGACCTCACTCAGGCCGCTGTCGATGGCCCGGACCTTACACAGGAAACCTTTAATGGCCCCGATCTTACACAGGCGACAGTAGATGGCCCTGAACTCGCACCGGAAGCCGGCGACGACTGGGATCTGATGGCTCCAACCAAAGACCAGCCTTCCCGGCCTATGCGCAAACGCCAGAAGCGCATCTCCAAGCACGGAGCCGAGTATCCGCCGCTACCGCCCTCGCTGGTCAAGAAAGTGGCCCAAACAGTCCTTCACTCCTCCGGCCTCAGCAACCCCCGCATCTCGGCAGACACCTTGACGGCCCTGACGCAGGCGTCCGACTGGTTCTTCGAGCAGCTCGGGGACGACTTGGGAGCCTACGCCCAGCATGCCAAACGCAAGACGATCGACGAGAGCGACGTCGTGACCCTGATGCGCCGGTCGGTCTGCTCCAGGTCCTACCGGCTATCGTTGGGGAGGCTAAAATATGTCACAGGCAACGCCAAATCGGACCCAGCGTGTCCCTGTTCGCGCTTGCACAGAAGCACCTACCAAGAGAGCTGCTTCAAGATTTGAGGATGCCCGTCCCTCAACCGTCCAAGAAGCGCCGTCGCGAGCGGAACCCCGACGGCGAGGGCGAGCAAGACACCGAGATGGCCTGAGATGGGTCTAGAATTTTCTGTGCGGGTGCAGTTGACGGGCCATGCCTGGTGGAGGTTTCTTGACCAACATGTAGAACATGACGGATGTGGCCAAGCACAAGGAATACCTGGGTCTTGTCAGAATATCGGTTCCCAGCAAAGGGGGGGGGCAAGGGCGACGTACCAGGTGACGATGTACTGCGCGTGGTTGTTTCTCAAGCTGACCTCGGGAGACCGCCCGATGGGGATGCCGCGGGACTCGAGGTCTATTATGGTCATGAACTCGGGCTCTGTCGTCATTTAGCGCCGGACGAAGGATCAAGGGAGGAGGTGAGGCTGGCAGCTAGGAGGATATACCCGTGGTAGATTCGACCCAAACAGGCTGGCTGTCGGTCAGGGCAGCCATTTGCTCAACGTCGGGAAAATAAAATTGGCCGCTTTCGGGCTTGTTATCGGGCGTAAACATGTTCTTCTTCCACGGCTTGCGCAGCAATCCCTCGACGGTGGCGAGATGAGTCGGAAGCGAATCGGGCCGGGAAGCCTGACGGGCAAACTTCTTGCTGATCCAGCCGCGGTTTACCAAGACGGTCGACGCGTCTACCCTCTCAAGAGGCGTGACGACGAGAAAGCCATCTTGGCCGTCACGAATCCGAGGCCCAATGAGCATCTCCTGATCATGACGGAAATATCCCGATGCAACGACACGGCGGTAGTCGAATTCATCGAGGGCGGACGGGTCGACATGCGGCGGCAGAGGAAGCGGATCTCGAATGAGCCGATCCTCTAGCTTAGCGATGAGTTCTGATTTCCAGCGAAGGCGTTGAACCTGCCATGTTCCGAGGGCGAAGGCGGTGATTGGGATGAGGGCTGTAGGCGGGGATCAGGAAACGTCTTGGCTTTCTTCGTTTTTTGGGCTGTACCGAGGAGGATGAGGCCGGGGCCGTGTTTGCGCTTGATTCGGGCGATTCTTGGGGGGCCGTCGAGGATGGAGACGAAGGTTGGGTCGTCGGCTGGCTGTTGTCTCTGGCGGAGAGAGGTGGTTGTGAAGAGGTGGGAGGGCGAACGGGCTGGTGATGGAATTGGGTGGGATTGGAGAGATACTGAGGGGCGGACTGAAGACGATACGGAGATTCCGGGGCGGCAGATGCGGCGGATCATCTTGGTCATGTCTTGAGAGCCTTCTTTTCGCTTGCTGACGGCCAATTGAGGCCCTGCCTGGTTGCAGTCGAGGCCATGAGGTCACAGCCAAGGCTCAATAGGTAGGTACCTGTAGGTATGTATGTACGAATATGTCGGATTAGTAGCTCGGTCCCACTAATGCCCATCTTGACCGCCTGCCCTTCCAAGCACCAGAAGCTGATGTAATGCACAACCACCGCTGCAGCGAAGATGGCGAAGACCAAACCAGTGACAGAGAGTTTCCATCTCCCTCGCCCTTCCATCGATCATCTGCCACTTTGTCTTCTCGTCCGATTCTTTTTAAAAAAATAGGAGGGTCGCATCTCGCGGATTCCACAGCGGCCGGGCCGCCGACGATCGCTCTTGGCCCGTCTCTCTTCCCGGCTCGCCATGTTCTTCTCGGGTTCGCTGCAGGAGGGCATCTCTGCCGCTGTCGAGCAGCAGAAGATGGTACTTTGCTTTGTGACGAGTCAGTTGACTGTACCGCTTGCCCAAGGAACTGCGAGCTGATGGGCGTTTTTCTTCCTTGGCATTAGACGACAACGAGGAGAGCAGACTATGGGAGAACGACTTTCTCCGGGAAGCCTCGGTAGGCCGTTAGCTTCAAAGATGCAAGCTGTCGAGATTCTGACCCGAGAAGCTGGGCGAGTTGATTGGGAATAAAGCCGTCGCTCTTCGTCTCGAAGCAGGTTCCCCGTCGGCGGGCTACCTCGCCGAAATCTTTCCTCTACCCCAGACACCCACCGTCGTCCTCATGAAGCATGGCGAGCTGAAGGATTATATCGCTTCCGGGACTGTCAAGGATGACTTTGTGCGTCGAGTGCGGGCCGCCTTGGACGTGTCGCCTCCGACTGCGCCGTCTACGGCTGTCCCAGCTGGAGAGACGGAATCTTCCACTGCTTCAGACTTGGGCAATGTACACAGCGTTCTCGCCGAGAGGGTAGCCAAGCTAAAGGCCAAAAAGGAAGAGGCAGACCGCAGGGCAAAGGACGAACGTGCCGAGGCCAAGGCCAAGGCAGCAGCCGAAGCCGAAGCCGGCGCCGATACCGAAGCCGCCAGATCCCATCGGCAGGCTGAAATGGTTCGCAAACAACGACAGCAAAAGGATGAGGAGCGCAGACGAATCCTCGCCCGTATCGAAAATGATAAACAGGAGCGACGCCAGCGAGCCGCACAGCGACAACAGATGCGCGCAGACGCCCTCCAAACAGGAGACGTCGCGTCCTCGCTCGTCAAGGCGCCGGAGTCCAAGCTCCCATCGACAACGCGCATCAGCGACATGGCCTCGATCCAAGTCCGGCTCTTTGACGGCTCAACGATGAGGAACCGCTTCAAGACGTGCGCGCCTTTCACCCAGGTACGAGCCTGGGTGGACGAGAAGCGCACCGACGGCTCCGTACCCTATACATTCCGACAGCTTCTTACGCCGAAGCCCAACACGGCCATTGACGAGACGGATGAGGCCAAGACGCTCTCGGATCTAGGTCTCGCCCCTTCGTCTACCCTCATTCTCATCCCCGTGCAGGCTTTTTCAACGGCATACGAGGCTAAGCCGCAGAGCTGGATCTATCGCTTCGTGACTACCATCTCGGGCATGCTTTTCTGGCTGGCTTCTTTCCTCCCTCTTGGGTTTGGGAGGCGGACGACGAGCTCGGCGCCTGTGGTGGAGTCTACGTCTGGTCGGACGCGTCGACGTATAAGCGGCTTTGATGACGTTGTTGACCCTTCCAAGGATCAGCAGCTTTACAATGGGAACTCGGTCAGTTGTTGCGTTGGGGGCTTCTTGGAGACAGAAAAAAAAGACAGAAAACACGAGGCTGACATGAGACTCAGTTGAACTTTGAGCCGAGGCCCGATGAACAGGACGATTCATAGTGTGAGGGGTTGAATACGGGGAGGTGGATGGAATAGCCTGGTCTCGATGAAGACTTGGCCATGTCTGTATGAGCGGCAAGCGAACGCTTTTGTACATTGGGGGAAGCGCATTGTATGACTGCCGCCGCGCATCTAGCGATTATAGCCTCGTTCCCATCCGAATCCCATGCCTCCTAGACACCAACTCATTGTCCCGAAGCAGCAGCCCGACAAGCCTTGAGCTGCTCAAAATACCACCCACAAGCATAAACATCATTCTTCTCCTGCAAGCACCGATTGAAATCCGCCAACGCAGGCTGACACCCCGGCGTCTCGGCCTGCGGCTGCTGCGGCTGCTGAGCCTGCACCTGCTGCGGCGCAGCCTCCGAAGAACCACCCCCGAAAAGACCGCCAATCGCATGACCAACCGACGACCCGATAGCCACGCCGCTGTACGACGAAAGAAAGATACGTCAGCTTCTTCTTCTTCTCCTGCTTCTTCCCCTGAATCAAACAGGGATTACATACGCTGCCGTGCTGGCCATCTGTCCGAAAAGACCCGGGCCTTGAGCCTGCGGAGCGGCGGCGGCGGCGGCGGCGGGGGGGGCCGTGGGAGCGGCGAGGGAGGAGGATGGACGGGATTGTTGGGGGGGGGCGCGGGGCGGGAGGGGTAGGGCGGGCGGAGGGGCGGGCGGAGGAGCGGTTGCGAGGCATTTTGGTGGTTGATTTTGGGGTATTGGGTATGTGGCTTGGTTGACGATGGGCTTGACTGTCTGACTGACTGGCTGGTGGTTGTGGTTGATGATGGGGGGTTTTTTTTTTTTTGTACCTCGGTTGGAGGATGGAGCCAGATTACATAATTGCATATCAAGATATCCGACACGAACCTCCTCTCTTCAAGAGGTACTAGTCTACGATACCTAGATAAGGATTCATCCCAACGCCATACAAGAACATCAAAAACGACACCATCTAATTCTTCGACCTCCTCCTCCTCCTACTCCTCCCCTTCTTCCCCTCCTCCTCACCAGCCCTCTTCCTACTCCCCTCCCCCTCATCACCTCTCTTCCCACCCGCCTCAACAACCCTCTTCCCACCAGCCTTAAGCAAAGCCTTGGCCCTCTCCTCGGCAATCTTCTCCGCCAACTTGCTGCTCACAGACTTGTTATCCGACTACCACCCATCCCCATCCCCCATCAGTAAACGGTCCCTTCCACACGAGGTAAAGAGGGGGGGGGGGTAAATCTCACCAGTCCCGCCTTGAGGATCCTGGCCGTAGCCTCCTGGTTAATGGTGAGAGTAGGCCTCTGCTTACTCCCCTCGGCAGCCTGAATCTTGCCGAAATACTGCTGCACGCGCTTCAGTTCCGTAAAGACCGCATGTTCCCTCGCGTCCACGCCCTGCAATCGCAACGAAGCTACCTCCAATCAGCCCCCCTCCCCCCCCAAACTCCCCTTCCCAAAGCAGAGACGAAAGAGAAACTCACAGAAAAGCAACGACTCAATCGCATACGCAGAAAGAGAAAATAGCTTCGCCCTGTCAAGAAGCGCTAATCCATCAGCCCTCTCGTCCAACCCTTCCAGCAGCGGCGATAGATGCCCTTCTAGATCGTCGAGTTGTCCTTCTAGCCGTTCCAGCTCCGGCGCTAGGTCTTTGACGTCTGCCATGATCATGTGAGGGAAGGGGTTGTTGCTTTCGGGGGTTGGAGTCGTGAGGTGAGTTTGCGGTAAAGACTCGGTTTAAAATTGATGAGTAATCGAGTTCGTGCCATGGTTTATGTACTTATCGGGGCGTCTCTTTGGGCTTAGCTTCCATCGTCTAGGTTATCTGCAACGATCATCATCGTCCGTCAAGGACGTCCATCTATACAATACTTGGGGAGACATGCATTCTTAACAAGACACACTTGAAGAGGCACGCTTCAAAACTATGAGAAGCATCGAGAGCAGAATTAACGAGTCTTCTAATTCTTACATCTTCCATTTGTTCACACAAAGATAGAGGCAAAACCTCCAAATACATCGCTACCCAACAAGCCGGTCCTTCAAGCAGACTCCCTGTCGAGAAGCGGCCCGTTCACCGGCGGCAGAATCCCAGCATCATCAGCATCCAGCCCTGCCATCACCCTGGCACCCCCCTGGCACCCCCCGGCATCCGGCCGCCCCTCCATCTACGCCCTCGGTCAAAGCTGCAGCCACGTCTTGACCGTCCAGTCGTCCACCTTTCCCGGCTTCTCCACCGCCCTCTGCTTCAGCTGCTCCGTCTGGTTCTGAATCACCTTCATGTAGGCCGCCCCCCGTTGTTGCCCCGAACTCGGCGTGCTCTTCGGCTCCTCCGGCCCAGGGGACACGATCTGGGCGTTGCTCTTCAGCCGGTCCCGCATGATGAGCATCGAGGGTATCCGCAGGTTGAGGTTCGATAGCATGTGCGCGTATCGCACCCCGAGGTGGTTCCCGATGCACTTCAGCCGGCCCTTGACCCAGACCCGCTGCAGATCCGTCAGGTAATCCTGGTTCTGGATGCAAACCAACGGCCAGATTGCGAAGAAGCCCGCCAGGCTCTTCTCCGTGTCATCCTCGCCGCATGCGTAGCCCGAGAGCTGAACCCGCGTGTTGAGGTCCTTTCGCTTGCAGAACCAGCCAAGTTGATAGGGTACCGAGGCGATGATGTCGGCGATGGCCTCGACGCAAATGCCCGACACGGTCGCGTATTCGGGCGTCGTGCGATAGTCGGCCGGCGATATGATCCAAGCCTTCAGGCGCATAGTGAGACAGGCCAGGACGATGCGTAGACATCGCATAACATTCCAAAGATTCGCCACCCACAAGTCTCCATAGTGGTCGATGCGGCCCGGAAACGCCTCCGACTTGGAGTAGTCGCGCTTAGGATTGTAGTCCTCCCAGGCCTCCGTCGTCCAGCGCAGCGCCTCGGGCAGCTTTTGCAGCCATTCGACCATCTGCCTGTCGAGCGCGTGGCACTTTTGCATAAAGTCTTGAATCAGCTGCGTATTGTCCGCCGTCCGAGTCAGAGTGCCCAAAACTCGGTTGACGTCGTACTTCAGCAGCGCAGTCCGGCTGCTAAACTTTTGGAATTCGGAAGAAACATCGAGGCCCTCAGGATCGTCCACCCACCAATTGATATTGAGGTTTGGCGGCTTTCCGGTGCTGAGCGAGTGGATGATCTATTTAGTTCATCGTGTCAGCTGCTTTACCTCGGGGCGTTGTCGCGGGGAAAAAGGGGGCCTGCGCACCATCTGAACACGGACGGCGACAAAAAGATCTAGCCCAGTCTTGGTCTTGAGCTGCTCCGAACCCCTCGTCTTGACGAGCTCGATGGCGCCCTCGATGTGGGAACTCCAGGCGAACATGCCCTTTCTCGACGTGATGCTCTCGAAGAGACCGAGGAGGAGGATTGCGGCAAGCGTGTCGTCCAACTTGACCAGCTCCGGATCCCTCAACGCTCCAAAGGTGGCGGCCAGAGCCTTGGTGTAGCAGCCCAAGGCCTGCTTCTCGAACTCGTTGCCGCAGCCGACGCGATTGTTCAGCGAGGCCAAGGAGCAGGCGTCAAACGCATGCTTAAAGGGCGGCGAGAGCGTTTCCTTCTTCAGCATGGGAACCAAGAACTCGAGAAAGCCGCGAGTGGTGGCGAGGGCCTGGCGCGGGATGAGGACATAATTGGAGATGAAGTGGCAGGATGCGAGGTCCTGGACTGGCAATTGCAGTAACGAGGGCACGGCTTCGCAAGGGGGTGAGGCCGGAGGAGTCGAGTTGTCGTCGGAGGTGTCGACGACGATGGCTGATTTGGTAATGGGAGTGGCGATGCTGGATTTCTTGTTTTGCGTCGCATTGGGCCGGGCCGGCTGACGATATCCGGGACACTGTCTCCGAGCCCTGGCGCATTGCTTGCAAGTCGGCTTTGCTTCGTCACACTTGCAGGGCAGTTGAGCAGAGGAAAAGCAGGAAGAGATGGGATTCGGGCCTTACCTTGATCCGTCGGATCCTGCACATCTGGCAGCCTCGAGAGGGCTTGCCGCCATAAGCCATGAGAGTCGAGAATAGGCAACAGGCTAAGATGGGTAGGGTAAGTGGAAGACTGGTGGCGTGGGCACGGCAGTCGGAGGGCGCACGATGATGGCGGAAAGGAAAAGCTGATGAGGGCCATGGCGTCGGTCAAGGCTCCGTCTTGTGGATCCACGGACAAGGCGACGACGTCGTCGTACAGAGCTGTCGAGCGGGTGGGCCAGACGGCTGATGGGGAGGGGAAATGAAGCCAGCTGTTTCAGGCAAATGCTGCGAAAAAAGGCGAGCCGGATCGGCCGTCGTCGTCGTCAGCGTCAGCGCGTCCCTGCAATGCAATGCTGCTTATGTGTTGCCGGCACTTGGGCCCCAATTGCCGTCCCCCGGCCGTCTGTATCTTGGTTGATCCCAGGCAAAAGGGCCACTTGGCAGTGTGACAGAGTGACAGATGCTCCACCTGGTCATTGTTGCACGTCGTCGTTCATCGTCCCGCCGGGAGCTTAATGAGTGGGAACTGGGAACTGACGGATGTAACGATGCCCGGCCTCTTAATGGCATCCGTCCGTCCGGCCACACACAAACACAGGGCGGGGTTCCGGTTCTGATGAATGAGTCGCTCGACGTTGCATCTGGTCAATGTTGGACATCGTTCGCCCGTTGAAGAGCAGGGCAGGCGCGTCATGTGACCGAGAGTGACCCACAGCAGCCCCTATCGCTGGCTTTGATAAGCCACCTTTTGCTGATTTAGTGATTGCTGATTGCCGGCTCCCTCTCCCGTTCCCCGCTCCGCTCTCCCGAAGGAGCTTCCCGTCTCCGATGACCCTTCGGCTTTTTCGGACTCCCAGATGCTGTACCCTTCAACCCAGAGATGCTGGATCCTTCAAGACACGTCTCAGCGCCGACCATAGGTAGACATCACCAACGCCCTCTCTCCGCGCCCGGGGGGCAGTCACAGGGCCTCGACCGTCATCCGCCAAGCCCCTTTGTGTGACGGCGCCAGCTATATTTCTGGGTGGTATATCCCATACAATTGTATGTACGAAGTATGTAGGTGTACATATCTATCGTCGGCTAAATGACTCGAAATAGGTACATACATACACACATACATACATACCTACATACCTACATACATTGCACAAGCGCAGGCTCGGGCATCGCATCCTTCCATCAGTCCGTCTTGCCTAGAATCTTCTTCACCTCCTCCGCCACGTTGTATTCAATCACCGCTTTCAAGGGCTTAGCCACGAGGCTGGGGAAGTAACCTGTCCTTGATCAGCCAAGTCCTCGCTCTGCCATGTTCCGACGCTTATTATTCCTAGAAAGCCTACCCATGATCCACATGACCAAGTACATGGCATATTCCTGCACCGTCGTCATGTTCCGCTTCGAACTCTGCATCGACTGAGCCTCACGCAGAATCTTGGTAACGCGGGGCAGCCGCAGCTCCATGTACTGCTTCGCTGCCATGCTGATGAGTTCCTTGCGGCTGGCAACGTCGGTCCTGTGTTCCCGGTACGCCCAACGCAGATGGTGGCAGAGGAAGAGGGTCAGCGCCTCGGCGTCCTCCAGCGACTGTGACGACCCCTGGCCCGACGTCGGGGGCAAGGCATGGGCCGCGTCGCCCACGATGACGATGCCGTTGCGCTCCCACGTCGGCAGCGGTGACACCGTCCATGTCGGATACATGCTCTTCACCTGCATCGTCTCCAGCACCTTTTGCACCACGGGGTCTTTCCAATTCCCGTGCCGCTCCCGCAGCTGTCGAGTGACGGCTTCCGGGTCGAGCGTCTCCGGCGTCGGACACTGCTCGACCGAGTATGTCGACCACCAGCCTAGGCTTTCACCGGGCTCCGACACGTGATAGGGCGACTCGCGATTCGGGTCCGACTTTGCACTGTCGGCGAAGAAGTAGCCAAAGAAGCCGTTGCCGCCAAAGACAAAGTTAATCGTACCCTTTTCAACCAGATGCCTCACCTCGCTCGAGGGGATGAAGCCACCAACGCCGACCAGACCTCTGCATTGGAAGCGTCAGCCTCGGCGTCCTGCGCGCCTACGACGATGACAACGCGCGCTCACTCGTAGATGGGTGGGAACGGATCGCTTCCTGCCTCGGGAAACAAGGCATTCTTGGTAAGACCGTTGAGGCCGTCGGCGCCAATGACCATGTCGGCCTCGACTGAGGTCCCATCCACAAACCGGACGACGTTGCGACCCTCGCCCTTGGCCACCACCTGGGTCACCGTTTTATTCACGATGGCGTCGTCCGGTACTCGGTTGCGAAGGCATCTCCAGAGCCAGTGGCGACTGCTGGCGACCATGTTCATGCCGTTGTCCGCATTGCCGTCCCCGTTTCCGCTCGGCTGCACCCGGGCGAGTACCGTACCCCCCTTGGTCTTCATCTTCATCGTCGGCACGATATAGCCGCCGCTGACGACGTCGCGGAGGATATCCTCGTCGAGGCGCTTCAGTACGTTGAGCCCATTGGCGCCCACGCCCAGCCCACCGCCCACCACGAGTGTCGATGAATGGGTTGGACCCTGGCCGCGAGCCGACGCAGTCGTATCCTTGTCCGTGTCGTAGGCTTCGTAGATTGTGATGTCGTGCGGCTCTGCTGACAGGGGCTTGGGCAAGTGCTTCTTCAGCAGAAGATAAATGCCGCACCCGGAGATGCCCGCTCCGACGATGACGATCTTCATGGTCGGCGCTTGGGGAAGGGATGCTTCCAAGGATGACGAGCCTCCGACGGATATCGGTCTTCGCACACGGTCAGCTCGAGCGACTGTCTCCAAGCAGGTTGACTGGTTGAAGGCTCAGTGTGAGACGAGGCCTGCCCCGTCGGGAGGATGATGACCTGATCCAGGCGTCATCTCCGGGCGGTAAGGCCTGTCTCGGTACCGTCGTTTGAAGGGGGGCGGTGCTAGTGTCTCGCTGCGCAAGCTTGCTGTGGGTTGGGCTGGTATCGATAGCGGCAAGCCGGCGACGTCATGGATAGAAGGTCAACGGCTTCTAGAAGGTTGCCACGTGACGAGGGAAAAAAAAGAAGGTGGATATCCGTCTTGACTTCACCGCCGAGGTCAAATTTCTTGATTCTTGCCAGCGTTATAGAAGGCTTGATTTGACGAATCTACTGTTTTCTGCTCCCGACTTCGAAGCCCTCTCTCAATTCACCACCATAACGCAGTGGTTCTCTTCTCAGCGCTTCGCAGCCCGCGTCATCGTCAAGTTAGCCTTCAAAGTGGCTGGCCCTGCGCGTATCCGGGTCTCCACGCGAGGCCCGAAAGCCTGGCGAACATGGACTCGAGAACGCGCATGTCTCTGCCAGCGAGCCTTTTACCGCGCCAGACCGTCCACCGGCTCTCCGTCTTGTCTCTCCGTGTCGGCGACGAGACCGCAGGTTGGATACCCTGCTGCGAGCGTCTCGGTTAGTGGCCATCATAAAGTTTTCAAGAGCGGTCTTCCTCGGTCTGATGCGTCCCCGGGGAGGCGAGCTGGGAAGAAGTCTTCCGGGGATGGGAAGGGGGGTGCGGTGGGGAGCGCTTCGACTTCTGATGTGCGAGAGGAGAAGGATATTTGTTCTGATGGTCCGGTTGGGATTGCTTCTCCTACGGTAACCGGAAAGACTGATATGGTGAGGGTGACTTCGAGTGATGGAATCGCGGCTGCTCATGAGGCTGAGAGCTCTTCGGTTTCCTTTGACGGACCATCGAAAGTAGCCGTCTCACCTAACGGGCTAGGTGAGATGGCTACTAAGCCCGGCGGCGTCGATGCTACGGTCAAGGCAACCTCGTCGAGTGATGAAGCTAAAGCGGCGCACGAAGCAGAAAGTTCTTCGATTTCCTCCGACGGACGATCGAAATTTGACGTCTCTACTACGGGGACGGGTGAGATGGCTGTCAAGCCCGGAAAAGACGATGCTGCGGTCAGGGCGATGTCGAGTGATGAAGCTCCGGCGATACAAGAAGCTAGGAGCATTCCGGTCTCCTCCGAAGGACGTTCGAACATAGCCGTCTCTCCTACCGTGCCGGGTAAGATTGCTGCTGAGCCCGGCAGAGTCGATGCTACGGTCAGGGCAACCTCCTCGAATGGTGAAGCTCCGGCGATAGACAAAGCTGGGAGCTCTTTGTTTTCCTCCGGCGAACGACCGAAGCAAGCTGTCCCTTCTGCCGAGCCGGTTGAGATGGCTTCAGTCAAGTCCGACCAGGTCGATGCTACGGTCAGGGCAACCTCGTCGAGTGGCGGAGCCCCGGCGACAGACAAAGCTAGAAGCTCTTCGATTTCCTCCGACGGTCGTCCGAAGCCGGTTGTTTCCAGTAGCGGGCTCTCTCAAAACACTTCTACCGTGCCCGATGAGCTTTCGAAGTCGACAGTCTCTCCCACCGATCCCACCAATACCGCTTCCCTTGCTGGGCCCGTCAAGAATGCTCCTCCTATTGCGTCGAGAAAGGCCGCCCCTGCGATACAGACAATCTCGCCGACGGATGAAGCCGGGACGAAACACCCTTCTGCGTCCTCCGATAAGCTTCCGAAGTCGGCCGTCTCTTCTACCAGGCCAGCTCAGAACGCTCCTCCTCCCAAACCCAGCAAGGCTGCGTCTCCCGCCAAGCCGAGCAAGGCCGCTTCCATTCCAACGACGACCGACTTGATCACAACTCCCCCAGTCCATGTGTCTCCGGAGTCCGACACGGAGCCTTTTCCCCGCGTGCACAAGGTGCACATCATCGGAGAAGACGAAAAGGCAAAATACATCGCGCATGCTCTCTGTAACATATACAACTCGGTAGAACTGCTCGATTGGCGGAGAGAAAGGACGGGCAAGTATGGCAACTTGTCGATATCACGACCGGGACGTCCAATATACAAGCCGGTCGAGCGGAATCAGGTTCCGAAGCATGCTTTCGCCCCAGGCGGCACTTCACACATCGACCTGATGGTGGTGACTGGTCCCGGATCCGATGCGGTGAAGGCGATGGATTCGGTCAAACACAGAGTTGACAACAAGACAAACGTCTGCATCATGAGCGAGGGGCTTGGTGTTCTGGAAGATGTGAGAAAGCGGGTTTTCGAAGGATCCGACTCGAAGCCCAACTTCTTCTTGGGTCATATGAGCCACCGACTGGTGTGGAACAGGAATACGGACTCGGTGAAGAGGCTGTATAATGGCCAGACCAGGCTGACGAGCGCACTATCGACTGCAGACGGCTACGACCCGATCAGGTCGCGGAATGAGCGCGATTCGGATTCTTGGACGCCCGCAGTCAGCACCTGGGGTACTTCTCACGACCTCAACTCGACGGTGACGACGTACGACGAATGGTTACAGCTCAAGCTACCGGGCATGATGTTCGACTGCGTGGTGGAACCGGCGTGCGTCGCGCTCGAGCTTCCTTACAAGGAGCTACTGTGGAACAGGGGAGCCCAACGACTGATGAACGGCCTGCTGGACGAGCTCGTCTTCGTCATCAGGCACATGAACGAGGTTTCAGAAGCGCCCATCATGCGACAACTAACCAACGCAGATCAAATCGCCCGCTGGCTTCGAAAGAGGATCCTAGCCAAGCGCGATGCGCCGTGCCAGCTGGTCAAGCGCATCGAGTACGGCCTGCCGACCAACGTTCAGTTCCGCAACGGATACTTTATCCGGCGGGCGCATCAGCTGGGGATCGACTTTCGTATGAATGTCATGGTGGATAATCTGATTGAGGCGCGGCACTTGAAGGCGCTGGCCAGGATCAACTCGGAAGTGCGGTTTGAGGAGACGTCGATACCGAGTTATCTGGAGGAGCAGTACCGTCCGTTGTATACGGCTTAGGAGAGAAGCATTCCGTATAATTATGTACAAGACTGGGAATAACCACAGACAATGGACGATTCAATGACGATTTGGTAGTCTGGTGGTTGATCAGTCTCACTCTGAATCAAAGGGGTCAAGGCGGACTCTAGTCACGTGAGGTGGACCTACCTACCTGAAGCCTCAGCGAATCCCCGCACAACCGAGACGACGGACTTCAAGCATCACAACATGGACGACTCGGAACTAGAGCAGGTTCGTGCCTCGCACAAAGACAACCTCCCAAAAACAAGATGATGATTCTAACAAGGAATCAGATCCGAAAAGCCCGCCTCGAGCAGCTCAAAGCCCAAGGCGGCGAAAGCCAAGAAGCACAACAACAAAAGCAGTGAGCACCCTTCCTCCCCTCCCCACGCCAAACCCCCCTAACAGCCTCAACGCAGACAACAAGACGAAGCGCGCCAAAACATGATGAGCCAGATCCTCCACCCCGAGGCAGCGGACCGACTGGGCCGAATCCGGCTCGTCAAGCCACAGCGCGCATCCGACGTTGAGAACCGGCTCATCATGCTGGCGCAGACGGGGCAGCTGCGGCAGAAGGTTACGGAGGAGCAGCTCAAGGAGATGCTCAATGCCGTGGCGGATAATAAGGCGGAGGAGAGGATCGTGGTTAGTCGGCGGAAGGGGTGGGATGATGATGATGACTTGTTGGACTTGTGATGGGGTTTGGTGGTGGCGTTTGGGGGCATACCTGCGGCAGGACTTCGGTTCTTTTTCTTGGGTGTTTGCTTGTGGTTTTGGGGGGGGGGGGGTTGTTGATGTCGTACTTGTTTTCGACGTCAAGGTTCACGGATGAGAAATAGTCTAAAGAGGTTTCGAGAAAGAAAAAAAAAAAAGAAAAAGACTGTGTCATGACGGCTGTTGAGCCTTTTTCTTCTCGCGCGCTATCCTCCGCAAGTCTCTCAGATCAGGCGGTTTCTCAACCCCCAACTCAGCCCTCAACTCATCCACATCCCTCTCCAAAAGCTCCTCCCAAAACACATTGATGAGGGGTTTCGCGCGCGCGCCGTTCCTCAGCGCCCAGGGGAGATAGACCTGACGAAAGCGGACCTTCTCAAGCGGTTTGAGCGTAGAGTAAGCCAAGATGCTCAGCCCCGTCATCGGCAGTCCCGTGTTTGCGAATTCGAAGGCCTTGAGGGCAACTTCACCCTCGCGAAAGACGGGGAGGCCGGTGATGGCGTGGTAGAAATCGTGGCATTCGCGGTAGCGCTGCATCACGTATGCGCATTCTTCGTCGTCTATGTAGCGGACGGGGGCGCGCGTGTCGGGAGAGACGTGCTCGCGATCGAGCCATGAGGCGTAGGCGCGGCCGACGGTTCGGGGGGGGAGGGATCGGAGGGTGGGGAGGGAGAGCGTTGTCGAAGTTATTCGCGGGCGGAGACGGAGGATGCGTCTTCCGGTTGGGGAGGAGAGCATCGTGTCGCGGAGGTTGTAGATGAAGTAAGGGGTTGCTGTTGCTTCGCCGAGTGAGGCTATGAGGTCTGAAGCATGTTAGTGGTGATTTTGGGGGGGGGGGGGGGGGGGGTGTTTTGCAGGAAGGGGAAGGGGACGAACCGTGGCGGTGGGGGTTAAAGAGGGCCATTACTGCGGAGCCGAGGGCCATGGCGATGCGTTCGGGGGGTGTGAGCTTGATGTGTCCTGGGTAATTTGGCGGTGGACGGGCGAGGGCTGAGAAGGGAGTCCATTGGGATGGGGGCATGTTTGTTGTCTTTGAGACGAGATTGTGATGGGTGTCTGTGATGACTGCTTGAGTTGAGCTGAGGCAGTGAAGGGTCTGGAGTTGAACCAATGAGGCATTTGGAGCTGCTGGGACGAGAAAAGGTTGGCCTCGAATGAGGTTCAGTGAGGTGCTGATGCTGGGGTCATGTTAGGCGGTGATAGACGGCAGTTAGGATATCGCAAGGGACCCATAATAATTCGACGACATGTCTGAACGGCCGGAGTCGGCGTGGGAAGTATCCAAGACTTGACAGGTAAAATCAGAGTAAAGAGTTTCTTTAATACTTAGGACTAGTATTCAATGTGATGTACGAATATAACTACATTGATCAGTGATATCCATTCCGTCACCGTAGTCTCTCTGGTATAGGGTAGCCTGCAACATCAGGAGAATTTCATCAACACCAACCCACCTCCACCAAACCAACAACCACAACCACCACAACATCTTCACCACCACCATCCCCTTCAATGGAACAAGCAGCCACCAACCTCATCCAATGGGCAACCTCCCAAGGCGCAACCCTAACAAACATAACCCCCACCCCTCCCCTCCCGCACAGGCTACGGCATGATAGCCACCCACCCCCTAAAAGTAAGCCATCCCTTCCCCCCCCCCCCCCCATAATCCCATCCCACCTCACCTTTCCCTCCCCCCCCCTCTCAAAGGCCCAGCAAACCGTCCTGACGATCCCTCGCGCGCTATTCCGCTCGCTCGGCAGTACGGATGGCGAGTTGAGGAGGAGGGTGCGCGGGGTGAGTGTTCACGGTTTGCTCGCTGCTTCGCTTTGCGTCGATGATGATGATGAGGAGCGGTTGGGGGCTTGGAGGCATGTTTTGCCTTCTAAGGAGGTGGTTTTTCGAGATATGCCTTTGTGCTGGTCTGATGAACTTCGGCATCTTCTCCCTTCTGCTGCGAAGAATATCCTTGATCGACAGAGGAAGAAGCTGGATGATGACTGGATCATCGTATCGAGCGGTAACCTCGGTATCAAAAGGCCAGATTTCGTCTACGCTTGGATGCTAGTCAACAGCCGAACCTTTTACCACACAACCCCCAGGACAGAACATCGACTCCCAAAGGAAGATCACATGGCCCTCGTCCCAGTAGCAGATCTCTTCAACCACAGCTCCTCAGCCAGCACCGTCAAAGCATCCTACGACGCGACCTCGTACACCTTCACCACCACCCGCGCCCACTCCCCCGGCCAAGAACTCCTCCTCTGCTACGGCAACCACTCCAACGACACGCTACTGGTAGACTACGGCTTCACCCTCCCCGCCAACCCGCACGACGAAACGACGCTGGATACCTTCATCCTCCCGCTGCTCACACCGCAGCAGAGCCGCCGTCTTCGCCGCGCCGGCTTCGGCGGTCCCTACGTGCTTGACGGGGAGACGCCGTGTTACCGCACCGTTACGGCTTTGCGCTTCATGGCTCTTCCGGCTACCGTGTGGGATTCCGTGCTGGATGGCTCGCGGGATGAGGATGAGGATGCTGCTGTTGTGGATGAGAGGCTTGGAGTCTTGCTGACGGACTACGAGACGGAGATTCGTCGACAGCTTGAGCTTGTGTCACGACTTGACGACGATGACGCGACGCCTGATCAAAAGGCATGTTTGCGTGCAAGATGGATCGCCATCCGGGAGATGGTTCTCGCAAACTTGACTCGTCTCCGAAGATAGATCCATATCTCCTCTCCCGGGAGAAGACGCACATCAGAGCTGGTCTTGCCCAGTCGCTACACGCGCGTGTCCGTCTGTCCGACATCATACCAACACACGTAGCCGGAGTAAGACTCTGAGAAAAATCAACGACGAAATCGAATAGAAAAAGGAAAGAAAAAAAAAGAAAAGGAGAAAAGGAAAAAAAAAAGGAAAAAAAAACACCTTTTAAGCCCAGTCCCAACCATAAGGAAGCAGACCAAATCGCAAAAACGCTTGGCAGTGAGCCCCAAGATGCTCCCTGCCCCCGGAACAAGCTATGATACATTCACCACAGTCTCGCCGGGACAAGACTGCACGCTTCGGTCCCCCTCTCACGTCCCCGAAACCAGGACTCTCTCTACTCGGGTCGTGGACGCTTCGTCCCGTGCGGGTTTCCCCAATCGCCGTTCCCGCCTCCGCCGCCTCCGCCGCCTCCGCCGCCGCCTCCGCCAGCGTTCTGACCGAAACCGAAGCCGGTGCCGTTGAATCCTGGACCCATGCCTTGGAAGCCTGTGATATCAACTACATGTCAGCGAGGCCCGTCGTCACGACTTTGAGAGGAAAGGAAGTGAATGAAGCTGGTCAGAAGGAGTGCTTACCTGGCATAGGCATGCCGCCACCCATGCCCATCATGCCCATGTTACCGCCCATGCCCATTGGAGACATAGCTGACATGCCCATGGGTCCCATGCCCATCATGTTGCCTCCACGGCCTCCGCGCATGCCTCCGGGCCCGCCTCGCATGCCGCCGCCGGCGCCCATCATGCCCCCTCTCCCGAAGCCAAAGTTGCCACCCGGTCCTCCGCCGCCGCCCGGCATGGGTCCGCCCATCATATTGTTGTTATAACCCATGTTGTTGAAGTTGCGGTTGAAGTTGCCAGGGGCCATGTTGCCTCGTCCGCCGCCGAATCCTCGTCCGCGGAAGCCTCCGTAGCCGCCGCGGTCGTTATAGGGACCCGATGGGGCCGTACGCGGTTGCTCCTTGGACCGTGCGGGCGCGTCCTTGGGCAGGGTGCGGAAGGGATTGAGACCCGGGCCCCAGTATGATGTCGACATCTTCTTCTGCGCCGGCTGCGCAGCATCGCCTGCTATTTGGTCGACGTAGTGCTTCGCCGCCGTGGCCGCTTGGCGAGATTCAAATTCGACGTAAGCCTGGCTGCAGAGAGATGAGACGGCGGTCAGCGACGAGTCAAGCCCAAGTGAACATGACTTACCCTTTGCTTTTGCCGTTGACCTTGTGTTCGCTGAACGTCAGATCCTTGACTTCGTCCTCGCACTCAGCCTTGTTCAGCCAGCCGCGCACATCGTCGTCCGTCGTCCACCAATTAAGCTCGGAGATCATGACGGCGGTTGTGGCGCCCGGGTCGACGAGGCGGTCGTCCTCTTCCGGTTTCCTCTTGACGTCGTGATGCGGAACCTTGCTCTCGTGATCGTGCATGTGGTCAGCGCCATCATCGACGTCTTGGTAGTCATTCTCGGCGTCCTTGGAGCCGACGTCCTGAGGCTGGTCGTTGGCGGTATCGCCGTAGAAATCGATCTCGAACTCGGCCTCGGCCATTTCGACTGTGGGCTTAGTTGCGCTTCAAGGAAGATGCTGTGCGACCAATAGAGCAGACGGGAGTCAAATAGTCCTATTAAGTCTTCTTGGGGAGATACAGGGAGAGTCCTCGAGCTTCAAAGCTTTGAAATATCATCAGCAACTCGCAAGCTCAATCGTCCCGATCCACGGGTCCAGGCTTCGCAGTACAAAAGGCGAGCCGCTCCGAGAAGAATCAAGAAAAAGAAGAAAAAAACAAACAGAGAAGAAGAGCTTGACAGCACGTACAGTACCGGGAAAACGGCAAGGAGAGAATTTTATGACATGAAACGAAGCTCGTCGCTCGCGATCCTCGGCGACCCTAAGCTCTGATTTCTTCTTCTTCTTCTTCTTCTTCTTCTTCTCGATGAACCCCAAGAGGAAGTCCCAGGCAGGTCGGTAGAAGTGCAACAGTAAATCAAGACCGCCTCCCCAATCAGCGCCTCGCGACGACGGACAACCGGAAAACCTTGAGCTTCAGCCTGTGAATCGTGACAAGGAAGCGTCATGCAGTCAGTCAGCGAAGCGCGTCTCCTTCTGTCAGTCTCTTGCTTTTGAGAGTCAAGCAGTGACGCAGGAGGGTTTGTGCGTCGGTGCTTGATGGCGGCTGTGAAGGGGGATGAAGGATTGAGGATGGATGGATGGAGGTCGGGCCCAAGTGTGAAGAGCCACAGGCATGGGGCCAGCGGGGAACTTGCGGGCTGCGGTACCTGGATAGAAAAGCTACCTCTACAGAAAGTCTCTGCTAGGGTATCGAGAGAGCGAAGAGACCTTGCGGCTGCGTACTCTAGATCCTTGCATGACTTGGCTGCAGCAGTCTTCGGTACGGAAAATCACAGCCCCCGTTCAGATCTTTCTTCCGGATTAGATAATTCTGTATTCGTACATACATCCGCATACATACATACACCCGCATAACATCATAGCTACCTATACACATATATCGTTCGTAGGATAGCATCATCCATATATCGTCTCTGCCGCATAGAAGCATCCCTTGATCCGCCAAACGCCGATGAAAATCCTCTTCCCGCAAAGCCTCAGTGGGAAGCACTGGAAAAAGTGTCCGGATTCGGCTGCAGATTACAGTCGACGCTCCGCCGCACTCCCGACTCGTCCTCGTCCTCGCATGCCTCGTTGAAGGCGTGAAGCGTGCAAGTCCCGCGAGCCATGCTGTACCCGTTCCACGCCGATGCTACAAAACTCGTCAGCTCCTGACGTCTTCAAATATAATCAATTCGATCTCCTCACCAACGAGAACCGGGGCGCTGGGGTGCCAGCTCGCGTCGCGCACGCAGGTGCCCCAGCCCCCCGGCTCCTCGAACCAGCGGCGGACGTGTCGATCCCGCCGCCGCGTGCCCACGGTGGCCGCCTTTACGTCGATCTTACCGGCCACGGTGGCGTCGAGGTTCCAGATGTGCACCTTGCCGTCGGCGCTGCCCGAGTAGACGTACCGCGAGTTGGTCGACGACGGGGGCGAGAAATGGCATCGGATCAGCGTCCGCAGCACCTTGTGGCCCCTAAACGTGACGAGCGAATTGTCGTGCGGGTGCGGATCCCAGTCTTCGTCATTGTAGGCCTCCCTGCGGTAGTCAAAATTGCTGTGCCAATTGTGGCTCCGGGCCGGCCTCTCTGTTCGGAACTGGGCTGACGTCTTGGCCATCCGGAGGTCCCAGAGCTTCATGCACTGATCCTTACCGTTGCTCAGAATGTACCTCCCGTCTCCCTTGCTGTCAATATACGTCAGGCCCTCGACGTGGCCGATAAAGGCGCCGGCCTCACGCCCCTCGCCCATGCTTCTCCGGTCCCAGACCTTGAGCGTCGCGTCGTCGGATCCCGAGTAAATGATGTGAGGTGAGGCTTTATCCGCGAAGCAGACGGCGTTGACGTCATCGCCGTGCCCCTGGATGTGATGCTTAACCGTCCGCGACTCGATGTCGTAGACGACGATGGAATCTGCGCTGGTTCCGGCCACCAACTCGCGGCCATCTCCGGAGAAGCGGATGGACCAGATGCCAAAGTTACCACGTCTCAGATGGAACGGCTGGTCCGATGGATCTCCGCCGACGAGATCGAGAGCGTAGGGATCACCCGTGTCGCTGGGATCCGTGGGCGCAATCGACACCACGCTCTGGATGGACGTGTATGCCAGCCATCGGTTGTCAGGACTCAGCGAGGCATCCGTCAAAGTCCACTGGCCCCCGGGATACGACACCGTCTTGTAGTGTTTCCAACGGTAGGGGTTCGACGTGTCGTACATGCGAACCTTGAAGTCTTGGCTGCAAGAGAAGAAGAAGTTGCCATCGTCAGAGAACTGACCCGAGTATACCGGGTGGTCGTAGTGAACAATGTGCTCCGCTCTCGTACCGGGAATCAAGGTCTAAGCCGTCAGCTAGGCACAGATTCGGACGTGGGAGTGCACTGACCTGGGTGACCATGTCGTTGTTTCTTATGCGCTGCTCGCGATCGCCGAGAGCCAGCTCGCGCTCGAGCATGCGTCTGCAGAGGCTCTTTTTGGGGTGTAGGTCGTGGTCGTTAGCCCCAAAGGCGCCGCTTCGCATGAGCTTGAGGCCCTCGTCGCTGGGGACCTTGGGGAACCTATTGGGATCCTTGGGGGTCCTCCCGTAGGCCGGCCCTCCAAATATTCGCATTAGCGTAACGTCTTCTTCCTCGTCGTTGTTGAAGAGGACGTGACTGAGATCGCGGTGTCTGAGGAGAGCCATGAGTTGGCCCCTCGACAGCAGGCCGGTTCTCTCGCCATCTAGAGCCGGGAGAGTCAGTCAAGTCGACGATTTGGAAGTTGATATTACCTCGAAATAGGCCCATGATCTGCTGCATGGGGATATCATCTGGGTCGAGGTCGTCGGCCCCCATTCCGTCATCGTCGTCGTCGTCATCGTCATCGTACTCGTCACCCTCGTCGTCTTGGCCATCTAGAAAATCGCCGTCGTCCTCGTCATCATCATCGGCTTCTTCCTCGTCATCGAAGTCATCATCCACAAATGCCCCAGGCATAGAGTAGAGAAAGAGCCCATCTTCATTGTCACCATCATCGAGTCCCAAGTTGGCCGCGTGCTGAGGCTCGGAGCTCTCGGAGCTGGACGTCGGATTGGCGCCGGAATCCATGGAATAGACAGTGCAAAGATGTGGGACAGTGTTGCCACGAGGCAGAAGATGCAGGCCCTGAGGCTGTTTTGCAGCAGTCACGAGAGTAGAAGGCGGTGATGAGCGAATCGATGACGTTGCTGGGAGTCGCTTCGCTGTGGAGAAGCCGAGGACAGTGCGTGTTTGAATGAGGCACACAGTCTTTTCTCACCCAATGATATGATGAAGCATTTACAAGGGCGGAGCGTCGCTTTGGGACTTGATGCTGATGATGTTGAATGAGAAAGACAGCTTCAAGGAAGCATCAAGCACAGCATCTCAGCTAGGTTGCATCTCGACTTCCGCTTGCACCCTTTTCCCTGGTATCACCACGGGGCTATAGAAGAGCTTCGTCTGTACATACATAGGTATGTATGTATTCTGGTAAATGTGTATGTGTCTGACAAGATGTCCATCCTCCTGTCTCAGTTCCTTCCCATCACGACCGTGTCCTGGATGGATGCCATGACCGCAAGAGCACCGCCACTCATCGTTGAAAGCGCCGAGCCGATTGACCGCTCAGGCGAGAAGCGAGACGGCGCGGCATCTGTCTCATCTCTGCGCTCGCTATCTCGGAGATTTTCTGCTTCCCAAGCTCCGGGACGCGTGTCCCATGTTGGCGGACAGAGACGTACATATGTCTGCTCTCGGCTTTCAACACGCCGTCACATCTGGAGTCTGCTCAACAATTCGCCCGTGGTAACAACATTACAGGCTGGTTTTTCCGACCCAAGGTACCTTCAGCAGACGAGGCACAAAATTCTCCCCGAGGATTTGGGCTCTTCATAGATGGCATCCACGAGAGCAATTGCTGATGATGTCGTCCTCTTGTTTGACGGGTGGAATGAAGTCGTGGCACGCTCGGGCTAATGCACCTCGCGTACAGCCCCGGAGGATTCAATGGCAAATTACATGCTCGAAAAACGGGCCAAGGCCTGATATCATGCCCTGCCATTCCAAGCTGAGAGTTGCTTCTAGTCTCTAGAATCTAGATCCACGGACACTCTGCAGACCAAGTGCTTACATAATACGAAACACCCCTTACCTGTACGTACTGTAAACTTGGCAGGTCTCTTCTTAACCGACCGACAGTCTTCGTCTTACCTCGATCGATCCACGATCCATCAGTATCCCTTCCTATCAGCCCTCTTACTCTTCGGCACCGATACCGGGGCTCTTCATCTCTCTCTTCGGCCCCACCGCCTACCGATTCGCCGCGAGATCGGCACGAGACTCCGGCTTTGGGCCCCGGGGCCGTCGCCCTCATCAAGATGCGCGCTCACACGCAGCCGACGCAGCCGACGCTCTCGCCGCCGCTGCTGCTGCTGCTGCTGCTACCGCTCCTGGTCTCCTCGCTGGCTGGAAGTCTGAAACCCGAGCCGGCTACTGTCAGCCACGCCCGCGTCGAGCCTCGTCATTACGTACCGACAAAGGAGGCTCCCGTCGATGGCAGAGACGGGAAGCCACATACAGGCCCCTTTGTCGAAAAGACGGATTCGGACAGGACAGGCTTGCCCCCTCTCCGGGGCCGACCCGAGGATCCCACTGTCGTGGACGGCATCAAAATTCCAAAGTCAAATGACGGCGTCATGTTTGATAGGAACCGCGAGCGTCCCCTAGAGGGCACCACCGGCACCGAGGGCGGCGTCTCCGAAAAGGACAAGGCTCGCAAGGAAAAGGAGGGCCAGACCGGGGAGCGCACCGTCGGACAGCCCAAGTCACCCAAGGAGCAGCCCCGGCTACCAGACAGCGAGGAGAAGAAGCTGCAAACGAATGGCGACGACAGGTACAGGCCTGCAGTGGAGGACAGCTCATCAAGCGGCTACACGGGGCTGGGGGCAGGTTTTCCCCGTTCTCTTTACCCCAGATATTGATGCGATGAATTCGTCATGACCGTCTACTGACGCGCTACAACAGAAACCCGCAGACATACCCGACATCCCCCGCGAAGACGCAATGCCTCCACCCAAGTCCAAGACCAGCGAAGCAGAAGTGCCCCTAACAGGTTCGCCACGCAAGACGAGCCACAAAAGCAGCGACCTACACGCCGACGACGAAGACGGCATCATCCGACCCTTCCACTCCTTCGTCCTCTCCCTGACCATGATCCTGGTATCCGAGGTAGGCGACAAGACATTCCTGGTAGCAGCTCTCATGGCGATGAAGCACGATCGCCTCCTCGTCTTCTCCGCCGCCTTTGGCGCCCTCCTCGTCATGACGGTCCTATCAGCGCTACTCGGGCACGCCGTCCCGACGCTGATACCTAAGCGGCTCACCAGCCTCCTCGCCGCCATCCTCTTCTTCGTCTTCGGCCTCAAGCTCCTCCGCGAAGGTCTGAACATGGATCCCGACGAGGGCGTCGCCGCCGAGATGCAAGAAGTAGAACAAGAGCTCGCCGACAAGGAAAAAGAACAACACGGCCATCCCTACCGTCAACATTCCCTCTCACCACACGCCCTAGAAATGGGCCTCGCCCCCCGAAACCCCCCGCGGCTCCCGTTCAAAAGGCCGTTTCCCTCCCCCCCGATCCCCATCGCAATCCCCCTCCCGCCCGTGCTCCCCAACCAGAGGCCAAAGCAGCGGCCGCTCGATAGACGACTTCGTCCACGGCGTCGGAAACCTTTGCTCCCTCCTCCTCAGCCCAGCCTGGGTGCAGACCTTTGCCATGACCTTCCTGGGCGAGTGGGGTGACCGCAGTCAGATCGCGACGATTGCAATGGCGGCTGGCCAGGATTACGCCTGGGTTACGCTGGGGGCTATGTGCGGTCATGCTGTTTGCACCGGCGTTGCCGTCGTGGGCGGGAGGGCTATAGCCGGACGCGTCAGCCTTAAAGTCGGTGAGTCTCTCACCTCGCTCCTCCTGTCTGCCTATCCGGTATACGCTGACAGGAATATTGGTGATAGTTACCGTCGGCGGTGCCCTCGCCTTCCTCCTCTTCTCCATCGTCTACCTCATCGAAGCTCTTCACGGCTAGCTCCCTTTCCCCCCCCCTTTTACCCTGCACAAATATCCTGTACCAACATGAAACCCCCCCCCCCCCCCCGAGGACCCAAATCGATAATACCCGCCTCTCACCTTCACTACTCCCCTTACCCTCACCCTCGCACAGGAACTCGCCGCGATTAAGTTTACACACGTGTATCTCCCCCCCCCCCCCCCTTTTCCTCTTTATCCCTCTCTTTCCGTCTTTCTCGTTCGCCGTCGCGCTGGTGTTGCGCTTCTTCAGGATAGATGGGTGGGTGTACCTACGGTTCCTAGACGGGCTTTCTTGGGGCTTTCAAAGCCTTGCTTCATTGGGGGCGTTGCTGTTTTGTGGTTGAAGTGGGTGGGTGGGTGGTTTGGTTGGTTGGGTACTTACTGCTGCGAGATTAGGACCCGCGAGGGATGTAAAGGGGCGGATGGTTTGCGGTAGACGAGGTTTGATGTGATGGTGGTGAATGGTGATAGAAGATGGATGGCTACTTCGTACATGGTCGAGAGAGGATTGTACAAAAAGATAAAAAAAAAAAAAAAACCCAACAAAGAAGATGATGACGCCGCGCTGAGTTCCCAACGCCGTTAAGACCCTCTCCACCGTGAAAACAAGTCCGTCTCGTCCATTCTCCCTATCGATTTTCCCTTGGAGTCATTTTCTCATCGGTTGATATCGCGCCGACGGCATTCCCATCACCAGACGTCGTGTTCTCAGGAGAACGAGGCATGGGTTCTGCCGCCGAAACATGAGGGCTTCCCTCCTTCTCATCTACCACCGGACGAGCAACGGCCGATACCCCATCGTCCGAGATGGTATCGGGCCCCCTTGTCGCAGTCTTCTCCTCGGCAAACGGCTGCGCGGGGAGGTTGCCCCAACCAGGGCTCTCGACCGACTCCAGCATGGGCGTCATGGGAGGCGGCCTCCTAGCTGGCGAACCGCTGGCGGCATGGGTCTCGCCAGCGCCCAGTCCGTGGAGGCGAAGCGAGGAGCCGGAGCGGGTGGAAAAGTTGGAACGCTGGATGTCGCCCCTATTCATCTCGGCGTCCCACTGAGCCAAGTCCTTGGAGCTCCATGATTTGCGGTGCGAGCGGCCCGTTCGCGGTAGGCTTCCGGCGCTGTTGGCCCGGCTGCGACGGAGGCTGGCGGACGCGCTGGGGGCGCCCTCGACGTCGTCCGTCTTGGGTGTACGTCGGACGCCCTTGACGTCAAAGGTCGTGGCCTGTACCGTCACCCCGCTTGCCGGCATCTTCGTCCTTGGCCTTGGGGGAGAATCGGGCGCGCGGGCATCCACGTGGACGAAGTAACGGATACGCGTCTGGTCCATGGACGCGGGGAACTGCTCCCGGTTGCGCGACAGGGACATACAGGTTGAGACGGCGCCCAGGCCGATGAGGACGACGACGGCGACGGCGACGAAGCCCTGGACGACGATAATGATGATGCCCAGCACCGTGGCTACGATGCGGTTGAGGCTAAAGTCGGGCAGAAAGGCGATGGACAACCCGCAAGTGACAATCTTGGAGATGGATAGCATCCAGATGGACAGAGCCGTGTTCCGGTTCCCCTCAAACGGGCTCGTCTTGACAATGGCCAGTAGGGCGAGGAGCTCAAAGATGAAGAGGCCAAACACCTGCGCCAGCGGACTGCGGGAGCCTCCGCCGACGAAGCTGGCCCTGACGAAGAGGTAGACGACGTAGACGGAGAAGAACCACCACTTGGTGCGTCGATATCGCCCTGTGAGCCAGCCAAATCTCTTGATGAAGGCCTCATCGCGGTGAACCGTTGCTCTGTTGGCGTCGTCGTCGGTGAACTTGACGCGCAAAAAGGGGATAGTCCAAAGCAAGTACCGCTTCTCCGACCTCTCCTCCTCCCCCAACTGGCTTGACCTCGAGGCTGCTATGAATGGCATCTTGCCGAAGAGAGTTCCGCGCTCGATGCGCACCGTATCCCGGACGACTGAGAATTTCCCCTGGCTGAATCTGGCATGGCAAGCAAGCGCCGATGCTCCGCCGACAGCCAGCAGAAAGACGATCCAGACGACGGCAGCCATGGCGGTTGGCCCAGCCCGACCGCGTAGCGAGAACTGGTACGTGGCCAGGGTCATGATGGCGAAGAAGGCGATGAAGAGAGTGCGGAAGAGCGCCGCAAGCACGTAGCCGCCCAGATGGGAGCGAAAGTAGTCGAAGCCGTCTGACTTGACGTACTTGCGTCTCCTCAACAGGTCGAGTATCAGCTTGGCGGCCACAACGAAGGCGACGATGGCGACCAAGACGACGAGCAGCCAGATCAGGGCCACCATAAAGACCTCGGCCGGGGGCACGCCGACGGCAGACAGCGTCCCAGCAAAGCCGGGCCAGGTGCCGGGCATGGGCATTCCCGGGGCGCGAGGATAGCCGTTCCAGTTGTAGTCATAGGGGTTGCTCGCGTTGTACGCAGCCCGGCGAGTCAACGCTTTGTAGACTTTGGGCGAGCCGCCGGACAGGGCTCTGCCGTAGATTTTGCGCAGCAGGCCGCCGCTGTTGTTGATCTGAAAGGAGCCCGCGCCGCCGACGTGGGTGGCATCGGTGTTGGTACCGGTGAAGGCTCTCAGCGACTTGTGAACGGAACGGTCCGCAAAGATACCAGCGGACCAGGCAAAGTTGCTCCACCAGGCGGGCAGCACGCTCGGCCAGTTGACGGAGAGGGCGCCCGAGAAGAAGATGGACTGAAAGGTCTCGAAGATGATGAGGACGGAAAACGAGTGGGCGTAGTGCGTGCGCATATGAGGGACGCTGAGCCCGTAGGCTGCCGTAGCAAAGGATGCCAAGGCGGCCAAGGCGGTCAAGATGCCGAGGATAGAGGCGACGGCCCTGGGCTGAGAGAAGGAGTTTCCGTTGGTCATGACGGCCTGGAAGCAGCCAATCTCGGTTTTGGTCGAGTTGGCAAAGATCTGCAGACGGGCGAAACCCTCGAGGTCGGGGATGCCCAGGGCGATGGAGGGAATACCGGCGACGTCGTTGGGGGAGATGGGAATTGTGGCAAAGGCCGATACCGGGACGCTGGCGTTGAGAGGACACATGCTGGCGATGTTGGCCTTGCACGGGTCGTACGTCATGTTGAAGCGGTTCTCTCCATAGGCCTCAACGGAGATGTGCACTATCAGAGAGAAGAGGTCAGAGATAGGAGGCTACTGTCAAGGGGACCAACGCACGTATAAGGTTCTCACGCCGGATATTGGACGTGCCGTCGAGGTGGAAGAGGACTGTGAGGTTATCGGCATAATAGGCAGCGTCGAACTTGGTGATGTTGAAGAGACTCTCGTCACCAAGGCAGTCGTCAAAGTCACCCGTGTAGAGAGCTGGGTAACGGGCGACGTCGAGTTGTCGTGAGACACCGTCGATGCCATCGCCCTTGATGTAAACCCTGTCATTAGCGGCCAAGACAAAGGCGGGGCAGGCGAAGAATGTCGTGACGAGGAAGGCCATGACGAGGCACCATGGCCTGGAGTCACGGCGAGGCGCCATTGTTTGTCTGTCGGCGGCAGCGCCTGACGGGAGGCGCATCACCGGAGACGGAGAGAGACGAGGCGATGATGGAAAGAGAAAGAAGACATGAGGGTAGGCGGCTGATGGGTGAAGAAGCCGTCTACTTCGTAGTGAAGAAGTCGTCTGTTGAAGAGGCTGTTTGGTGGTGAGGCTTTGGGAGAAGCACGAGGATGGCCCAAAAGGATGCCAGCCGTGAGATTTCAACGGGTACTTTTACCCCTTTGGCCCGTGGTATTGGAGGTGGAGAGAGCAAGCAGCCGAATAGGGCAGGTGCGAGCACTGGTCGTGATTGGCGCCCACGATGATTCGCTTAGAAGGAAAGAATGGCGGAGAAAAAGAAAGAAAACAAACGGGGCATAAACTTTACACTTGGCACTGCATTAGGGTCTGCTCTCTACAGGTACCTACCTACGTATATGTAAGAAGTGATACATATTCGTACATACATACTGCCTAGATGCCTACGGAATACTCGAACGAGATATTCGTGCCTGGATGGATACGAGGTTGCACAACGGCAGAGAACACGAGATGTTTGTCCCGGTGCACGAATGGCGACGTCCGGCCCGCGTCCCGGCTGCGGGTCCGGAGATGAAGCGACCGAACGGAGGTTCTCGGCCGAGTCCGAGCCGGCGCTCGGTCTCCGCGGTTCAGCACTACGTGGTCGGTATTCGTAGGAACGTCAGTAAGCCCGTATGTAGGAATATGTATTCATGTATGCATGCATGTATGTATGTAAATCACTCGCTTGAGCCCTTCTCAATGCTTGGCTCCAACTACCTACCACATCTCAACTCAACTCTCCCGTCCGTCAGTACCCACCCGATCCGTGGTGGATATTCTCGCGGACCCATTGCGTGATCGCCTGAGGCAAGGCGTGACTGCCTCGTATCGTTAGCCATTTTCCTCCTTTCGTCATCTTCTTCTTCTTCACTACCAACTCTCCTCGTCAGCCTCTTTCTTTCTTCTTCTATAAATCCAGATCTGAGCCCTTCCCACCATCCAATCCCCTTTCCCCTCTTCTCTGCTCCTCTCCCAAGCTTCCCCACCGCACTTTTTTCCTTATCTAAGCTTACCTCACCTGTCCAGGCTCTCCCTCATCATGGCCAACCCTCCTCATGGCGGTATCCTCAAGGACCTCTTCGCTCGCGATTTACCTCGTCACGATCAGCTCGTCGACGAGGCCGAGAACCTTCCCGCGCTGGTTCTCAGCGAGCGTCATCTCTGCGATCTGGAGCTGATTCTCAATGGCGGCTTCTCCCCTCTACAAGGTGCCTCGGCCTCGTTCCGGCCCTCGTCCCAGTGACTGACACGTCTTCAGGCTTCATGACGGAGCGCGACTACGATGGGTGAGTTTACGGCTTCCAGTCACCCTTGGAGCCCTTCATCGTCTCACCTCGGCTCTCGCAGCGTCGTCCGACAATCGCGTCTCGCAGACGGCACCCTCTTCAGCATGCCCATCACGCTCGACGTCGATGAGGGCCAGATAGCACAGCTCGGCATCAAGCCCGGCGCCCGAATCACGTTACGCGACTCTCGCGATGACCGCAACTTGGCTATTCTCACCGTCGAGGATGTCTACCGCCCCGACAAGTACGTCGGTCTTCCCTCCGGCTTCGGCTCCCAGCTGACGAAACAGAGTCAACGAGGCCAAGCAAGTCTTTGGCAGTGACGACGACACCCATCCCGGCGTCAAGCATCTCTTGAGCGTCGCCAGAAAACATTACGTCGGTGGCCAGCTCGAGGCCGTCAACCGGCTTGAGCATTATGATTTTCTGGACCTGCGCTGTTCGTCATCTTGATGCCGCCCTCTGACCAACATTCCTGATTCGAATCCGCAGTCACGCCGGCCGAGCTGCGGTCGCACTTTAACAAGCTGGGCTGGCAGAGAGTCGTGGCCTTCCAGACGCGCAACCCGATGCACCGGGCGCATCGCGAGCTCACGGTGCGGGCGGCGCGTTCGCAGCAGGCCAACGTGCTCATTCATCCGGTCGTCGGCATGACCAAGCCTGGCGACATCGATCACTTCACCCGCGTGCGCGTCTATAAGGCGCTGCTGCCGCGTTACCCCAACGGCATGGCGGCTCTGGCCCTGCTGCCGCTGGCCATGCGCATGGGCGGCCCGCGCGAGGCTCTCTGGCACGCCATTATTCGCAAGAACCACGGAGCCACGCACCTCATCGTCGGCCGCGATCACGCCGGCCCAGGAAAGAACCGCGATGGCCGCGACCACTACGGCCCCTATGATGCGCAGGAGCTCGTCAAGCAGCACCAGGACGAGCTGGGAATCCGCATGGTCGAGTTCCAGGAGATGATATACATGCCGGACCGCGACGAGTACCAGCCGGCCAACGAGATTCCCGAGGGCGCGCGCACCATGAACATTTCGGGCACCGAGCTGCGCAACCGGCTGCGGACGGGCAAGGAGATACCCGCGTGGTTCTCGTACCCGGAGGTGGTGCAGGTGCTGAGGGAGCAGAACCCGCTGCCGCGCCAAAAGGGCTTCACCGTCTTCATGACGGGCTATCAGAACAGCGGCAAGGACCAGGTGGCGCGTGCGTTGCAGGCCACGCTCAACCAGGGCGGAGGTCGTCCGGTATCGATGCTGCTGGGCGAGACGGTGCGGCACGAGCTGTCGTCGGAGCTCGGATTCAGCCGACAGGATCGCGACCTCAACATCTCGCGCATCGCCTTTGTCGCGTCGGAGCTGACCAAGGCCGGCGCGGCAGTCATCGCTGCGCCCATTGCACCCTTTGACGAGGCTCGGCGCCAGGCTCGTGAGCTGATTGAACGGTCGGGGCCCTTCTTCCTCATCCACGTCGCCACGCCTCTCGAGTATTGCGAGCGCACCGATCGAAGGGGAATCTACCGGGCCGCGCGCGAAGGCAAGATCAAGGGCTTCACCGGCGTCGACGACCCGTACGAGAAGCCGCAGCGGGCCGATCTGGTGGTTGACCTGGCCAAGCAGAACGTGCGGTCCATTGTGCACGAGATTGTCCTGCTACTGGAGAGTCAAGGGCTGCTGGATCGGCTGTAGCCCGTCATTTTCCGATAGACGATGGAGCTCAAGTATTCGTAGATAGAGCATGCATTCATACACACGATGGCGTGCATTGGGCCTCGTTCCGGGGGAGGGGGGGCGATGCTGCCTTGATGCCCGACACGAAGGATCAGTGGTCGTCGTTCACGAAGTAGCATCTGCTGGTACGAGTAGGAGTAAGGTAGGTATAGTGGGCTGCCCCTCAAAACGAGCAAATCTTAACACCATCACTGCCCTACAGTAAGACACTTGGTTAAGATAAGCTCGAATTGAGCGGTATTGAACCCACTGTACATGCGATTACAGCGGGCGAGATGCCATCCTGGTCGGGAGAGGGCTCTGTCGGGCGCCCCTATCAGCAGATACCTGGTGTGTGCGCGCGAGTCTGGCGGTGACACACGTACCACGTATTAGGCAGGCTTACGTGGGTGTTAGGCCCATGTCCTCGGCTCAAGGCATGGAACCTCCTCTCGTGGGCTCATCAAGGATTCGTACTGGTATTCACCTCAACCTCATCCCTTGTCCCGTCTCCTCCTCACCGTCCCTCTCGATTCCCACGGCCTGCACGCAATCAGGCGGCAGCTGACTACCCAGGAAAAGGTAGGTAGGGTCCTCTTCCTGACCCATGAAGCCTGACAGCCCAGCCCTCGTCGTTTAGCGCTTGCCCCGAGCTCCTAACGCAAGCCCTCTTCCGCCTCGGCCCTCTCCGTCGCCAATCATCCTCGATTTCCAAAATCGGATTCTCTCGTCGACGGCTAGGTATCTGGTCCGCGTCATCCCGCAGGTCGCCGTCGTCGGTTAGGTGCCTGAGCCTCCTGCAGATGACCAGCTTTCCACATCTCTCTCCCCACCTCTTTATCTGTCTCTCGTCGACTCCCTGCCACTCGATGGTCAAGGATGCCAGCCAAAGACCATGACGGCGACGTCGACGTCGATAAATACCATCGTCACAGATCCGAACGCAAGTCGGAAAAGGACCGAGAACATCGCCATCATCGCTCGTCAAGGTCCTCGCGCGCAAAGGTCGATGATGGCGATTCACTTTCCCATGTTTCGATGAAGCGACATCGGAAAAGGGAAAAGGACCGCGGCAACTCGAGCGAAGTGACGGCAGATGCTTCCAGCATGGCACAGCGCATCTCGCTTCCCTACCCTTCCTTCAGCAAGGCACACAGCAAGGAGACGGTTCGTGACCGTGACGACTCGTCCCCCAAGAGGCCGTCAAACCCACCGACGCCTGAACCCACCGACATTGGCGGCGGCGACGATCGTCCGGCTCGCTCGGCTTCCAAGAAGTCGAGCCGACCTCCGACCCCGCCCGAGACGGATGTCTCTGCTGATAAGAGACGCGCCGAAAAACAGCAGCAGGCAAAGGCCGACGAGGAGGTCAAGTCGACAGTCTCGGCCGCCTCCAGATCTAGGCCCAACGTCGGCCGCAAGTCGTCGTCTTCGAGCCAGGCAACCTACATCAAGTCGCCCCCTACGCACAAGTCGCACGAGAAGCTCCGCTCTTCTGCCTCTACCAGATCCAGCTCGTCGCACCGTTCGAGGAAGCATTCTTCGCGCGCCAGGGCACACGATGCCCTCGATGACGACTCGCCGCCTTCGAGCGCCCGACAGAGCTCTTCTCTCAAGACGCCAACGCCTCCCTCTCCGCCGCCTCCTCAAACCCACGAGCAGAACAGCGATGACGATGAGCCGGCTTGGCCATCGTCCAAGACAGCGACCCCGGCCCCTTCGACGGCGCAGGCACCGCCTCCGCCTCCGCCTCCGCCTCCGCCCCCGCCCCCAGCTGTTGATGTCCAGGTGCCGCCTCGAGTCGACTATCTGCTACAGAATGGTGGTCTCCCCTGCCCCGTTCCGCGACGCTTCATGTCGGCATTGCCATCATCTAATGGCGTGCGCCCGTCCATCCTGGCGCCGGCCGGTGCTGAGACTCTCTTCGCCCCCTTTTCCAACCTCCTCGATCAGTACGCGGCCGTCTTGTCGAAGCATGGGTCCATCGCCGTCGCCACAGGTCACCGCTCAGTGGCCCGCCGCCTGCTGGACCGGCTCGAGAACGTCTTCTCACGCGACTTGCCCCCGCACGGTTGCGTCTGCGTCATGTGCGATGGATGTCACGATTTTCACAACGGCCTGAATTGGGGCGACGTGCTCGAGTCGGTCAGCGGCCGCATTCAGCTGCCGGCCTGGCCTCCCTTTGACCTGGCCGAGCTGGGCGAAAAGGCGGCCGAGATGTCGGCTGAGGCGCCTCCTCGACCAGCGTCGCCCGTCAAGATGGATCCGGACATCGCCGAGGAGTTCAGGGAGCACTACTTGCGTCAATCCAAAAAGGTCAGGTCCGCCGTCGACCGCTGGCTCAAGCAGACAGGGGCCGACGCTGTTCCACCGCCGCAGGAGGTAGATGACGAGACGCTGGCGTTTGCCATACTGACCAACATGGCGCCCGAAGAGCGTCCTTACTTTGACGCCCTCATGACCGGATCGCGAGAGCTGAAGCCGTCGACGCGCGTGCCGACGCCTGGGATGGGATACAGGCCTCGCAACGATTTCCTCATCAAGTGCGGTCTCTCGCTCCAGCGCCTGTATCGGCTGCCTCAGGTGCCGCGGGATGCCGAGTCGGCGACGTACCTGGTCAAGAACCCGCAGACGCACGACCTGCTCGTGGCCATGGCCAACATCCACGCCTCCGAATGGGAGATTCTCACCTCGGGCCGCTTCGACGGCTTTCTATGGTCCGGCGCCGACGCCGACGACGCGGGCGTGGAGCCGCGATCCGAGACGCCTTGCGGAAACCGGTCGACGACGAGCCGCGGCAATTCTACAGCCGGTTCTCGACACGCGACGCCCTTTTCCCCCTACTCGCGAGGCGCGACTCCGGCGTCCTTCATCAGTCTCGCTTCTTCGGGTACGGCCGCGGGGAGGCCACCCGTATCCAACGACGAGGAGATGGAGATTGCGGCGGCGGCAGAAATCGAGCGCGAAATCTATGCCGGCATGGAGACACTCGAAGACGCCTTCGAGAAGCTACATCACAAGGCGGAGGTGGTGCGAGCAGCACTCCGACAACGAGGCGCCGGCCTGATGCAGAACTTCCAGAACAGGAGACGAATCGACGTCCTCTCGACGCCCGGGTCCGGCAACTCGCACAAGGCCGGCTACGAGAGACCCGCGTGGGCGATGGGTGGCAGCGAGGGCGAGGCGGCGAGCGACGACGACTGGGCGCTCGACGACGTGGAGATTATGCCGGATGATTCGGCCAGCAACATGAGCAGTTCAAGGCACAGGCGGCCCAAAAGGCGGACGGAACGTCGAACGCCGGCTCCGATTGAGGAGGATGAAGAGGAGCGGTGATGATTTATCCGTCGTCTGTCGTACGATGATACAGCTAACGGGCTCGAGCACGGAGTGAAAACACGCCTTCTGTTCGTCGTCGGTCACACGGATGACATGTCTCTTCGTCACCCACCCCCCTTTTCCTTCTAATCCGATGGAGCCGGCCAGCTGGTTTCGGCGTGTGGCCGCGTGCGAGGCTCGAGTTGCGGGGGGTGGTAATGCGGACGGTTGCTTTGCTTTCGGAGCGTCTTTCTTCTCTCGCCGAGAAGGAATCTTCGTCTTGAGAGGCGTACCTCCTGCGGGGATTTGTCGTACGGAGAGGAGGCTCTCTCCTTCTCTTTGAGAGGATTGCCCAACATCTGAGGGGTGACGAGGACGGCGCTCGTGGAGCTTCGTTGGGGCGGCTGCCTTGTATCGGTAGCTAGGTATGTAGGTAGCTGAAGTCGGGCTTTGGCTTTGTGCCTTGGTTGGGGACTGGATATCGTCCATCTTCGCTAGGCGAGCTATCGGTACAGAAAGGGGAGTGCGTGTGTGCTACTCGTCTCCGGCGTGGTCCTTCTCGTGAGAATGGGAAGAGCCTGTGTCGAGGAGACGGAGGATATTGGCGGTATACCCCTGCACACCACCGAATCTACCGACCACGGCATCAACGTCAATGTCAACCTGGGGATCCGCACGACGACGCCCAAGCAGACATGTATTCCTCGAGCTGGGGATACGCAACATCTCCGTCTCAACCACCCACCCGCACTCCGCGGCGATGCGGCCCACCCAATCAACGAGGGAAGCGTACGTAGATCTAGGGCCGTCCCGGGGGGGCTGCGCGCGGAAACTGCTGCCGGCGAGATCGTAGCTGCAGCAGGGGATGGCGATGAAGGCGCTTTGGGGGGTTGAGGCGGCGAGGATGGGTGTCCAGCCGGTCAGTTGGTCGGCGTGGTTGGAGATGATGAATGTTCCGGGGGGGAAGGATCCGTCGTGGAGGAGGGTTGGGGAGGGGGTTTGGGAGGGGGCGGTTCCAATCTGGAGACGGGGTGGGGAGGAGGATACAGCGTTCGAGGCGGAGGGTTGGGGAGGTGAGGCGGTAGGTTTGCCATGATTTGCGGGAGCGGGCGTCGAAGCCCCATCCTTTGTAGCCTTCTTGGTTGAGGAGGTGGACGAGGAGGCCGTTTCCGCAGCCTATATCGACGAAGCCGGGGAAGCGGCGTGGGGGGACGTCGCCTGTGCTTTGGTCGTTGTCGTCGTCGGGGTACATGTCTGCCCAGAGCTCGATGAGAAAGGCGGCGATGGCGAGGTCCTCGAACACATGCTTGATCGGATCCGTCGACTCAGCCCATTCGTTGACGAGGCGACGCGCGTACTTATCCTTGAGGGCGGCGTATCGATTCTGCAGCCTAGGCTGAGGAACGACGCGATCATGGTGAACGCGCTTGACGTAACCGGCTGCCGAGCTCTGCCCGTGCTTGTACAGGAGATGAAGGAGGTGAAAGGCCGTGCGGCGGACCTTGACGGGGAGTTCTTGTTCGGCATTTTGGGGGAAGGGGAGGACGAGGACGGTGATCGTTCCGTGGCCGGAGATGGCGTCCCAGTCGTGGAGGTGGGCTACGGCCTTGACGGTTGGGTGGTAGAAGGGGAGGGCGGAGGGGAGGAGGCGTGCGGGGCGTAGACGACGAGGGAGGTTGTTGGGGTGCGGTGGAAGGTGCAGGTTTGGTTTAGGGGAGCGTCGCGGCGTTGGTTCCGGGGGATGAGCTTTCGGATTATGGTTCTGGTGAGGTGCATGTCGTGCATGCGGCGTGGTAGGGGAGGGGGGTGTCGGGGGATGTGTCGTTGTCATCATGTTGGTGAAGATGGTCTTGATGATTTTGGCGTGAATCGTCATCATGATTATGTTGGTCATCATGTTCATCGTAGACGCGGTCGTAAAGAATATCCGCGCGAAACAGCCACGAGGAATTGAGGTTCGGATTCCGCACAAAGTTCATCATCTTGTCGACAAACATGTCCGGCCCAAAGGTGCAGCCATGTCGATACAGTGGCACCCAACCGCCTCGGCTCGTCTCATCGTCGAAGCCGGGCTGCGTCCCGGCAGGGAGCTCCTCCGGTTCGAAGACGGGGGCCATTGACAGCCTCGAGATAGGTGAGAAGGAAGCCCGAGTCGTCGAATTTTACATGGAGCTGTATGTATTCGTAGGTACGATGAAGTTGGTTGCTATCTTATCTTATCGATAACATCTACAGGGTATGGCCTCAACTCGGCCCGTTTTCGTTCAGCCTTGCGCAGGCCTGGCCCAACGACGCGTGACCGTCTTTCTTCTTCCGGACAGGGGGCACGAGGTAGATCCTAGGTACCTAGGTAGAGCGGCGGCATGTCTCACTGCTGACGGCGTGCATGCGTCGGCCGCGTCTGAGGGCGTTTGTGTATGTATGTGTATGTACTCTTCTTTGTTGGGGAAGAACAAAGGGAGGCAAGGTCCGTCTCGGACAGACGCGGGGCGCCCGAGCGCATGCTGTGCGGTCACGGATACGCAGATGATGGCAACGGGGAGGGATTGATGACCTGTTGTCCTCATTACGGAGAATGACAGCCGAGGTATGAATACATGCTTACAACGGAGACCAATCTTCGTCGGTACTTACCTAGGAGGCTAGAAGCATCCAGTCCTCCTGGCCGAGAGGCGCTACGTTGCAGCCGGCTCAGTGCAGCAGCCGCCGTGCTTCCTCCCCGATGTCAGCGGCATGTGCCTGGCTCGGCCTGGGCCCGGGGTAAGCCAACAACAGCCAGGTACCGAGGCCAGAAGCCACCGCACTGTGTCGCGACGTGCAACCGCCGCCTGCTCCCCGCATCACCCCACCAATTGCGCAATTCCTGCCCGGGCGCTCAGGCTGTCAGCCTGTCCCTACCTACCTACCTAGGTATGTACCCATGTACTCGTACCTAACCTAGGTAGCGTTCCATCTTTCTCCCCGCCAGGCCTACCCTGCACCTCACACAGTGCTTCCCTCTGCGCACAGCAGGTACCCTCGGCCCCCCCCTTCCCCCCGCACCCGGCGGCGGCAGCCTGAATCTTCAGGCAGCAAAAAAAGGTGGCCGAAAAGGGCTTGCGCTTTTGCCCCTCGTCTCCTCTGACTTTATTTACTCGATCCGTTCTTCTTCTCCCCTTCGTTCCTCGCTTTTCCCGCTTTCTGCATCCAACCAGCAGCAACAAAATCAGGCCGCTCGCCCGCTGTCCACTGTCCATTTTTCGTGCATCGTTCGCGTCGTCGCCTTTAATCTCGTCGGTTTTTTTTCCCCTTCCCCCCCCCCCCGACCCCGCCCCCCCCCCCCCTCCCCTTTTCCTCGAAGACGTCCATCTGTCCAGATCCCGTCCTCTCCCGAAAACAACCCATTTCCCAAGGTCACCCCGCTACCTCCGAGTTTATGTCCATCGAAAATCTCAAGACCCACGGTATGTCGCTGCCTCTCGCTGTCGTTGTTTGCTGTTTGCTCTCGTTTCCTTGCGGCGAGGATGGCGTGCTTTGGCCTTTTGTGATTGGACGCGACGCTGACAAAGTGGTTACAGACCCCTTCGCCGAAGCCGACGAAGACACTGGAGAAACCAAGCAGGCGCAGAACTACATCCATATACGCATTCAACGTGAGTCGGACCGACTACTCGTGTGAGACTATTATACTGATGTGCTGTCGCAGAGCGTAATGGCCGCAAAACCCTGACTACTGTCCAGGGCCTGCCCAAGAAGTTTGACCAGAAGAAGATTCTCAAGGTGATCAAGAAGAAGTTTGGTTCGTCTCCAAGGTGGAAAGATTGGTAGTTTCGTTTGCTTACCATGGTGCAGCCTGCAATGGAACCATAGTCAACGATAATGACATGGGCGAGGTGATTCAGCTTCAGGGCGATCAGCGCAAAGATGTCCAGGCATTCCTCACCGATAAGGAGGGCCTCGAGCTGAGCCCCAAGAACATCAAGGTCCACGGTTTCTAGGTCTGCAACGCGCCGCCGTCGTGGCTACCGCACCCTGCCGCTTCATGGCAGGCTGACGTCGACATTCGTCGGGACGAGAAAGTCTCTCGGCCCTTGCGCCTCTTGCCAGCCGATCCGTTAGACGGGGCCCGATCTATGCCCGACGTCGGGGCTACGACGGCCGCCAGCGAGACCTCTTTTGACTTTTGTTTTGTTCCCATGTTTTCGAAGGCGATGCTGCTTGGAAGCGTGAGAGTGGTGGTGGTTCGACGGACTGATGCGGGCCACTCCCCTTCTGGTGGGATGGCGGCAGGCTGCGGGTCAAGAATACGTCTTGCCGGTATCGCGCTACTCTTTGATGCTTGCAGCCGGAGCCTAGATGAATGGAAGGCGCGTACCAAATTGCCGTTGTGTGTTGCCGTTGTGTGAGGCTGTCGTGTGTAGACGTTGATGCGTGTAGATACCTAGCTACATACCTAGGCAGGTAGGTAGGCATGTACCTAGATAGAGTTGATGTACGCAAGCTCGCTTAGGTACCTACCTACCTAGGTACCTAGGTAAATACCTACCTAGTAGGTGCAGCGTCTGGTGAACCGTGAAGGTGACAGCCAGTGACAGGGTATGACGTCACGATGTTCGACTCGAGGGATTCGACGGCACTTTGAGCAGGGTGAAGAAGATGTGCATGGAAGAAGAAAAGAAGGACCAGGGGAGAAGGACACGGATGGCTCCAGTAGTCGGGAGTCTACCGAGTAGACGGCAGATGCCGCAGGTGGGAGCCTAGGGAGCCTAGGGAGCCCTGGCTGATGTGCAGCCGGGAAGTGAGTGGACTGGGTGTGGATGATGTTGAGGGTTGGGTCGATGAATAAATATATATAAATCACGTATGAAGTGTTTGTGTGTTTACGAATCTACCCGTAGTTGATGGAGATCTGATATGAGAGATGTACGTCTCAGACACATGTACAAGATGATGGATAGGTAGGTAACTACACAGGATGGACATGTCAGGTAACAAAACAAACATCTACAGACGTGACATGTACGAATACAGACGAAAGATTTCCAAAGGAGAATCATAGACTTGGAAAACATGTACGAGATAGCTCTCCGACCTGCCAGCAAAACACGCGTGGTCGCGTCTCGCGTCTACGTCTCGCGTCTACGTCTCCTGCCCACGCGTCCGTTCTCTCGGCAACGGGCTGCCTGCTGCAGGTTCGCCCAGTTCCCTGTTTTTTGATGTTATTCTTTTCCGCGGTACCTCCGAATATATGTACATAGACGTAGGTATCCAAGCGCGTTTTCTTCCCTGCCCCCCCTCTTCTCTCTTCCTCCTTCACCTCTTCACATTCTGTGAAGCAAAGACTTGTTCAAGCACCTTTCTAACATGGCTCAGAGTCCTTTTACTGAATCGAGGAACGCCATGGACTACGAAAACAGTGCGCTGCGGAGCCTCGTGCATGTTTACGTGGGATACGATGGGGATGGTAATGCCACGCTCGAAACGATGCCTACCAAGATCTTTCATCGTTTGGTTAAGCATGTTGGTCTCCACGATTTTTTCCCTTTCTTTCTTCCCCTGGCTGATGATGGCTGCAATCATCAGCTTGAGCTGGCCGATGTCAAGGCCTTGTCGCTTGTGAGCAAGGAGCTTCGTCGCGCCTCGGCTCGCTACCTGTTCGTTTCGCTGCTTGTCAAGCCGAAGAACGCAGGCAGAGTCGAGAGAATTCCACTGGCGCCCTCGGTGGTGAGGATGCGTCTCGTTCGCAAACTTCACCTTCGAGTCGACGGTTTCGACATGGTCGACCCTCGTTGCCTTCACTGGGAGGTTCCGGCCTATCCTTCGGAGAGAGATGAATTCGAGCTTCTTCCGGCCAAGCCGGCCTCTATTCGGACTTTGGATGTTTCCGCCAGGGCTGTCGCTCTTCTCTCACGCGTGAGGAAAGATAAGCTCGATAGCTTCAGGTAGAACCGGCTTCTCGTCACCAGACGAGAAGGGAAACACCAAGCGGAACCCGACGTTGACAAAGGTTGCTAACACCCATGGCCTATCTAGCTGGGAACTCGGAACGTGTCTGCCCTTGGAAGTGCTGCACCGTCTCGTGATGGAACAGAAGAAGCTCGTGACTCTCCGTCTCGCCACCGACGGCCACTGCGAGATGCTCCCGGATCCGCACCCGTTGGCTTCGGTCAAGTTTGATAAGCTGAAGAGCTTCACCTGGTCTGGAATCACGGATCTCTTTGCAGTGAGCTGCTTCCTCCATCGACACCGTTACAAGCTTCAGCATCTGGATCTGAGCTTGAGCTCGCCTGCGCCTTACCACAGGCTAGAGGCCTTGGCTGACGAGGATTGCTTCCTCCACCACATCTGGGACGTGGACGGACTTGGCAACATCGACTCGCCTGGGAAGCCTCTCAGGGTCCTGAAGCTTCACTCGCTCAGGGAGTTGTGCCTCTCGCGCATGCCCATCTCTACCGAGCTGGTGACGGACATTGTGGACATGCAGCGTCTCGAGTCCCTCACCCTCCGCGAATGTCCCGGCTGGACCACGGCTCTGGCGGCCATGGCAGCCGCTGAAGGCGATTCCGTCGCCCTCGGCTCGCTCGAGATTCAGAGCGCCATGGAAGTCTGGAACGACGAGGCGAGCGACACGAAACTGAGCTACAGGTGGCTGGACGTCTTCAAGAAGACGGTTCACCTCGGACGTCTTCACCTCGGACTCGAAGTCTTGTTGGAAGAGGACGCCAGTGACCGGATCTGGGAGGCCGTCGGTGTTCTCGGCGATGTCCTCGTCGACTTGGTCGTTCACTTTCGTGAGCATTCGGGTCTCATGTGGAGAGACGACAGCTTCGATGCCGATGGCGGACGCATCGTGGATGAATTCGGCCGCTGTGCTTGGAATCCTCTTTCGGCGACGAGCATTGAGACGTTGGGTCTGGCCTGTTCGCCCAAGCATCTGGTAAGGCAAACGGAAGCAGAAGGAAGAAAGAAAATCAAGTCAAAAACGAAACTCACACGAAAGTATAGATGACCGTCTTGAAACCCTTCGCCTTGAAGAGTTGCCTTCGCTTCCTGCACATCCGCCACACAAAGACGGACGCCCTCCAACTGGGCTCGCACGCCTACCTCTCGGTCTACTGCAACAGGGCGGGAGCGGCGCTGAAGAAGGACTTTACCGACCTGGCCGAATGGGCCTTTGGTCCCCGAGGCATCAGGTCGCTCCGGGTGATTGCCTATGGCGAATTCGCCCTCGGTTACCCGTGGCCCGGTCACAGCCTGTTTCTGGTGCGCAACAGGCGCCTTTCTGAAGGTTACGACGTGGTCCAGATCGAATCCGACTTGGGTCGCCGGATCCGCACCGAGTACAAGCTCACTCTCGAAGCGTGCCCTCTGCTCAAGGGCATGATTCCGGGTCGGGACATGGACATGGATGCCATGACGAAGCTGCGTCTCGAGAGGCCTAACAATTACTACGAGGGCGACACGGATGACGAGTCGATGCTTTCGCTCCAGGGGATGACGGAGGTGGAGGATATGGACTCGGACTTCGGAGAGGTTGACGAGGATCCGAATGCGAGGTACATGTATCGTCGTGCGCTGAATGCGGCTCTCGAGCAGGGGGATGTGGACATGGAATAGGGTCACTGCTTGGTTGGTTATCAGTGGTTTGAGAGGGGATGGAAGGAGTAAAAAGGCTTTTGCTGAAAATTAGTGTACCATGTTTCTACATAGGTGTGGATGAGGCTCGGCTGATTCCATGGCGAATGGTGGGGGGTTATGGACTCATCGAGGGTGAAGAAGACTACCAACTAAACTACTTGAAGCGGTAGATGGGACTCTATCAGCCACTACCTCGACCTATCAAGATCAACTACTTGAAGCGGTAGATGGACTCTATCATCAACCACACCTCGACGTATCAACATCAACCACTTGAAGTGGTAGATAAACTCTTATCAATCACAAACCACACTCTCGACATTATCAACATCAAAAAAAGACAACTCGACAACCAAAAAAGACTCCATCCCCAACAATCTAACAAAGCATCAACAAATCCCCAACAACTCGACAGCCAGCCTCACCCCCCCCCCCCCTAATCAACCCTACACGTAACATACCGCGTCCTGCCCCCATCCCCGGGCCGACACTGAACATCCTTGTCCCGATTCCAATGCTGAAAGCGGCACGAGCCCTGCCCCCCCACGTCGACACCCGCATAGTCGGTGCAGAAATCTTTGCACGAGTAGCCGTCGTTCGGGCAGCGCGGTTGGCGCGCTGCTTTCGGGGGGGGTCGCCGTGTGCGGGGGGGGATGAAGGTGGAGGTGGTTTGGAAGGAGGCTGGGGAGTAGCAGTCTTGATGGCGGTAGTTGGGTGTTTGGAGGTAGGCTTGGAAGCGGGAGTCTTGATAGTCTTGATGGTAGAAGTCGGATATCTAGAAGCAGGTCGAGAAGCAGTAGTGTTGGTACCGGCAATCCTCCCTACCCCGGAAGCAGGCCGAGAAGCAGGAGTCTTGATAGTCTTCATAGTAGAAGTCGGATTCCTAGAAGCAGGTCGAGAAGCAGCAGTCTTGATGGCAGAAGTCGAACCCCCAGAAGCAGGCCGCGACACCGTAGTGTTGCTACCGGCAACCCCCACCCCGGAAGCAGGCCGACAAGCAGGACCCTTGACGGTAGAAGTCGAATTTCCAAAAGGAGGCCGAGAAGCAGTGGTCTTGGTACCGGCAACCCCCGCCCCGGAAGCAGCAGGACTCTTGACAGCAGAAGTCGAATTCCCAGAAACCGGCCGACAAGCAAGAATCTCAGCGCCGGCAACCCCCGCCCCGGAAGAAGGCCTAGAAGCAGAACCCCCCTCCCCTCCTGATCCCTCAAAGCCGTCAGGGGCTCCCCCCCTTCTTCACCCCATGACAGCCCTAAAAATCAGCACCAAACCAGACCCCCATCGAGAAGAAAAAAAAAAAAAAAAAAAAACTCACCATCTTCACCATCTCGGCGCCCTCCCCATCCTCCTCATCGCCGCATTGGAAGGATACCCCCCGCCGCAACCGGCCCCTTAACCTCCCCCCCATCACCACCCCCCCGACCGCCAGTAAAAGCAAGACGCCCGTCTTCATGATGACCTTTGGCATGTCGTCTGCGAGCGTAGTAATACAGCACTGGAAGGTGGGTTCCCATTCGAGACTGAAGAGCTGTTATCCATCCCATTGTCAACGCCTTCTCTTTCCCCCCTTTATACCCGTTGAATCCCTTCTTCTTTTTTCTGTTTCTTCCTCTCCCGAATCAGCCTCGTCTCCGCCGTCAGCCCCGTCTCGCCGGATATCTTTTGAGCCTCGGATCCGTCAGCCTCGTCTCGTCGTGCAGGCTCGAGAGATTCAGATCCGTTAGCCGCTCCGGTTTGCTAGTTGCTCTGCTAGTTGCTCTGCTAGTTGCTCTGCTAGTTGCTCCGTCAGTTGCTCCGTCAGTTGCTCTTCGTCAGTTGCTCCGTCACTTACTTCGTCACTCTCCAATTCCTCCGTTCCCTCTCATAGACAACCATCCAGAGCCTAGCAAGACTCGCGATTCTGCCCGTCCTCGCCGACTCACGCACGACCCTTATCTATTCATGTCCTCCGATCCAAGTGCCCCAATCCATGCAACCGTACAAGCCCGACTCTGTCCCTACATGCATCCAGCCACGACTCCCATCCTTGTAATCAACTACACCTCTTCATCATGCATTCATCCTTAGTCAACAAACCTCGATCAAAGCCTTTACGCATAATCTCCCGCCAACTAGCTTCTCTGCCTCATCGCAGAAGCCTCTCTCTCAGCCACCGAGTCAGCCTCGTCATGAATCGCCTCCATGACGTCACCCATCAACCATTCCCTCGCCGTCCGAACAGCGGCCTCTATTCATGCGGGCCGTCTTCCTTCCTAAACGTTGTAGCTATCTAGCTCAAGGTCTACTTACCAGTCTTGCTGCCTAGGTATGCCTGCTCGTCGTAATCCATCCAACCAAACTGAAACCAACCAGCTTTGCGCTTCAACCTCTTCCACCCTTCGTCTCCTCTATCCTCAACCTCCTCCCTCACTCCATCTTGCCTCGCTCACTCGATATCCGCCTTGCTGAAGAACGACTTGTTTCCCTCGACTGTCGCGTCGCAAAGGTCCGTCTTGGGCGGCTCAAACTGCTGCAGCGGACTGCCCGTCTTCATGTCGTCGACGTGGCGCACCAGCGTCGCCAGGGCCACGTTGAGAAGGGGCGCCATGTCCTCCGACAGCGGCGTGGAGTTGGCCTCGTCCACCTCCATGTGCCCATATTCCGTCTTGGTCTTCTTGGGCCGTCCATCGCCAATGGCTCCGTAGGGGTGCGGCTTTCTGCGCTGCGCAGATTCAGCCAGCACCTCTCTGCCGCTCATGCCCAGGTAGCCCGTGCCGGCGTACCAGACCTCGTCGATCCTTTCTCTGCGTAGCTGCAGCGCCTCGTCCGAGACGCGGTCCGTGCCTGGCGCGTAACGACCACCGCCCAAGTCGAGGGCGCTGTCGGCCGTCACGTAGTCCAGGGGGCTCATGGCCACGGGCACAAAGGGGCGAGAGAGCGGCCGTTCCTCCTCCGAGGCAGCCACGAGAGCCGCGAGCGTATCCCCGTCATCCTTGGCGAACGAGGTCCTGGTCTTGAGAGCTCGGACGGTAGATTCAAACGTAGACGGGCGATACTGCCGCTGGCCGGGCGGTCCCGCCGTCAGGGGCAACGGGACCCCGGGACCGGTTCCGAGCGACGACGTCGTGGGCGACGAGGCGCTGTCATCGCCGTTCGGGAGGGCCGCGGGCAGCAGCCGCGTGAAAGGGCCACCGAGATCCGAGGCGTCGGTCTGAGACGGACGGAGCAGGCCCGTCGACGTCGTCGTCTTTGCGTCTTCAAGGGGCGCAGTCAGCGTCTCCGTCACGGTGAAATTGGGCCTCGAGCTCTGGCGAAGAAACGTCCGGGCCGTCCGTCGCATCGGGTTCGGGTACGAGCCCAGGCTGACGATTGACGGGACGTTCATGTTTCTGAGAGGCCTCATGCTCATCAGGGGCTCCGAGGTGGACTCGAGGCCGTTATCCATCAAGTTTTTGTTGATCTTGTCGTCGACGTCATCATCATCATCATCATCATCATCGTTGTCATCACCACCGTTTTCTGCCACGACAGAGACGCAAGACTCCGAGGCGGCGGTGTAGAAATCGGCAACCGTCTTTACCTTTGCCTTTCCCTTGTCCCCGTCGTCCTTGTCGGCTAGGAGAAAGGAAAGGGGGGCAGACGGATTGTCCGGGCAGATACGAGGCATCTGAATAGCCATGTTGAGGCCCATGTGATCGTGGTCGTTGAGGGGACTGACGGCACGATCGTAGTTTTGCTGCAGAGGCGTGTACTGCGGCTGCGGTCTGGCGCTGGATCCCAGACGAGGCGATCTGGAAGCAAGACCAGCAATGACGGAACGGGGCAGGAGCATAAACTCGGTATGGGAGCTGGTCAGAGGCAGCTTTGTGGCACGTCCGCGGCGAGCAGGCGGCTGCAGAGGCTGCGAGGCGCTGGGTCTGTAGATTGTGCCGGCCGTCGTGTATGTCGGCTGCTTGGCTGCGGTTGAAGAGGAAGAGGGGCCGTCCATGACGCGATTCGAAGCAGAGGAGACGGACGTAGCAGGAAGAAGGCGAGACCGTGTCTGAATAGGACGGTAGGAAGAAGGGTCAGAGAATTGGCTGAGAAGGCGAAAGGGAGGAGGAGGAGGGAGAGGGGAGAGGGGAGAGGGGAGAGGAGGAGGAGGAAGAGGAGGAAGAGGAGGAGGAAGAGGAGGAGGAGAGGGAGAAGGAGGAGGAGAAGAGGGAGGAGGAAGAGGAGGAGGAAGAGAGAAGAGAGAAGATGAAGAAGAAGCAGAGAATTGGGCGTTGGAACCATCATGGGGAGGAGCAGGAGAGAAAAGAGCCAGAGGTAGGAAGGCGAGAGAAAAGCGGCAGCAACACCTACCAAACCAAGAAGTCGATGAGAACAGAATCTCAGCCTCGTCAGCCAACGAAGCCACAACCGAATTCCCTCCCACGACGAAACCTCCCACTGCCATGACAGCCTCATCAGACAAAAGCACACAGAAAGACGATTCCAACCAGTGGGGGGGGGGGGGAGAAGCCTCACCTAGACGAAACGGTAGGTGCTGCTGTGGTACAGCTTCCGTTCCTGCCACAGCTCCCGAGCCGCTTCCTGAAGACGACCGACGACGACGATGATGACGACAAAGATGACAAAGATGGCTTCGAAACCAAAGAAACGCCCGAGTTGCGCGTCACAACTCACCTCTCGCCCGACAGTAGCAGGGAGCGCGATGGCTGCTGCGGGCGGTGATGGAGATGACGATGATGGGATGACGATGCGAGAGAGGAAGGGACGAGACGAAAGAATCAAGTAGAGAAAATCAACCAACTTGTTCGTAGAAAAGATGAATTTCAAACGGCACAAAAAGGCGGATTCCAGAAATTGGAAGCCCAAGAAAATGTGGCAAAAAAAAAAGAGGCTAACAGTGTGCTCAAAGGTGAAAGGAGTTGCGCACACCTACCTACTACCTACCTCCCAATCACCTCCCTACCTATCTACTTAATACTGCTCTGGCCTCGACCTGCAACACCTCATTTTTTTTTTTTTCTATCTCCTGTAGAATCGTCCAAGACTAGGGCCAACAGAACCCTTCTTTTTTCTTTATCATGCCAATCATTTTCATCTCTCTCATCAGGCCTTTTCCCTTCCACTTCTTTCCCCTCTCATCCTTTGTTCGACTCTTCCATTCTCCTATCCCTGACCAGCGTTCGTTCCGCCTTGCGAACCTACCAATCGTCAAACACAAGAGAGCCGAAATGAGAGAAAAGAAACTGTCGAATTATCTTAACAGAATCGAGTCATTATCTATCTATTACATTCGTCTCGGACCACATGCTGCTGCGTGCGCCCAAGACCCCCTTTGTCACGCTTAGTAGGCCGTCGTCGGATACGCGCTTCCAGGCGTCAAGCCCATCCCTCCTCGCCGCGCGCCTCCTCCTCCGCCACCCAACGAAAAGTCCGGATTATCCAGCAGCACGTCCGGCCGTCTCAGAGGCTTTTGCGGCACCAGTCCACGGGGCACCAGGCTCGCGTTGGACGGTCGTCGAGGCGGTTGCGCCTTGCCTCTCCAACGCGGGTTGACGCTCCTCTGCGATATCGACGTGAACCCGGACCGATCCGACTCGGCGGGGCTGCGCGTTCTCGGCATCGGTTCGCCGTCGTCGTACGGCCCATTCTCGTACAGCGAGTACACGTCAAAATCATCAGGCTCTCGAGTTGCTGGCCCGTCGTTCCATCCCGTTCGCGCGGGCATGAAACCGCTGTGAACGATTCCAAGTCAGTAGCTGCTAAGCTCGAGGTAAAGAATGCTGTGCGCTTACTCGTCTTGGCTATATGTGCTCTCCATCGACGCCACCCTTCCCCGTGACGGCGGCGAATCCGCTCTCGGGGGGCTGCCGTATCTCATTCGCTCCGGGCTGTTGCTTCTGGATCTCACGGGCCCTTGTCCGTACACCGGACTAGCATCGTACGGCCTGGCAGCGGTACCGAAACCCTGGGCGCCGCCCCGACCCCCACGTGCCCCAATGGCGGCGCGAGGCGGGCCCGGGCCTCCTTCGTGAGGACTCACCCTACCAGGCAAGCCCACGACCCCTCCTCTACCAGTCGGACCGTAGCCTCCCCTGGTGGGTGGAGGAGAGCCGTAGCCTCCTCGAGAGGGTGAGGGAGAGCCGTATCCTCCCCGAGAGGATGGGGGAGAGCCGTAGCCACCCCTGGTAGGAACCGGATACCCGCCCCGACCAGGCGGCGAGCCAAACCCTCCCCTACCGCGGGTTGGCATTCCGCCGCCGCCTCGGAGAGGCCCCATTGCCGCGGCCCTGACCGGCGGACGGTCTCCGTACATGTTGTTGGAGGCGAGATACTGGGGCGGTCCGGGAGACGAGGGCGACATGTCATCGGCCATGTCGGCCTTATTGCTGTACTCGAAGGAGGCAAATTGGGGCTTGCTGTCGACAGTCGACATGACTGTGCCAATGACGGGCAGCGTGGGTTCCGTTGAGGACGTAAAGGACGGTTTCGATATGGAGCCAAGGTGGTAGTTCTCGCCGCTCATTTCGGCATTTTCTTCGATGCGCCGTTTGTGAGCCAAGCGGCTGACGACAGCACGTCGCATGGCACAAGAGGCGATGCCGCTTATTCCGAGCACAATGGTTGCGGCCAGGGTCAGGAAAGCTCCGAACTGCAGATGTGGCAAGAAGAGGAGAATGTCGACCAAAAAGGCGGCCAAGGAGGCGAGAAAGGTGAGAAAGACGAGGACGAAGAGGATGAGTAAGTATCGGGTCGAGTGAGATAGGGGGCGGAGGTGAGAGGCGATGGCCATGATGGTGATGGCGAGGGCGAGGGCGGCGGCGATGGGATGTATGATGAGGGCGAATGAGATGACATTGCGCGTGCTGGTGGGCACGGCAAAGGCCTGGTTCTCATTGTCCAGAAGTGCGGCTGCAACGAGGCGGGTCAGACGAAGGACGGGAGAGAGCACGCGAGGAAAAACACACCCGTGTCCAAGCCGAGGGTCAGGCTACATTGGTCGCCTTTGCAGAAGCCCAAGGCGCCAAAGTTGACGTCTTTGAACGAGGCGAGAGGAATAGCCTTGACGATGGGAACGGAGATGGTGGTCGCGAGCAGCAAGGCGAAGGCGGCGAGCAGCAGCACCGACAGGGGCGTCGACGGACGAAACATGTCGGCTCCTGCTCGGCCACGAGCGCGGAGAGGTTGTCACCATGCAGTCGCCTCATGGGAAGAGGGAGGTGACGGATGACGGCATGCACAGACGAGACGAGTCGAGCGAGGAGGTCGGTGGTGAGAGGTCGGTGGTGAGAGGTCGGTGGTGAGAGGTCGGTGGTGAGACGGCGGGTAGTGAGACAGGCCGTAAGAGACGATGGAGTGAGAATCGAGAGGTGAGTGAGACTGGGTGAATGTCGCAGTCGGTAGTAGGAAGAGGGGGAAAAAAAAAAAAAAATCTGGACCACGATTCAGTGCCTGCGTCGGAAATGGCTGAAGACGGCGACGGAAACGGGCTGAACAATGACGGCAGACTACAAGGCAGAGAGAGACGGCGGCTATTCCCTCAACCCCGTGCCCCGTTCGTTTCGGTCCAAGACTGAGACGACAAGATCTTCGGATGGGGGAGGGGGAAGAGATTGAGGACCACTAGAGGTAGGTATGTAGGAGGAGGGGGTCGACCTGGATGGAGTATGGAGTGGTCGTAGTAGCAATAAAGTAGGTTGGTGGGTGCCGCTTTCCACTTCGCGTCGAGCGGGCGACAAGCTTGAAGCATGCCTCTGGCGTCTTGGCGCTGGCGTCACTGCACATGGAGGGCCCAGAGGGCTGCAGCAGCACCCGAGGGGCCGGACCGGTACGGCGTTCGGACCGCCGCATCGAGGGGCTGAAGCTTAGGGTGGCTGGTAGTCCGACAATAGGGTGGACCGCGGAAGGGTACCTGTCAGCCTAGCCCTTTCTGCCCCTCTCTGCGGTCCCCTTCAGGTACCCGTTGGACAGGGGAGCCTTGCATCCACCAGTCCGTCGGCAGTGCATGATCCTGTCCACCATCCCGGCTCTCAATCCAAATCCATGCCTTCTAGGGCGGCCTGTTTCGAGAGTCATGGGGGTCTCCTTCTGGCCGACGAACCAGCCGATTCGTTCACTTATTCTGTTGAGCCAATTCCAGCCCGTATCCCGTTCAACACGGCTCTTCGGTCTGCCCATTGCTGCTCGTCATCCGATGGCTCCGCATCTCGGAGGCAAAAGCAAACACTACCTACATATATTGTGCCTTACATACTGTTGTATGTCTACATACATACATACATACATATGTAGGTACCTACGATCCCGTTGGGGATGTGGAGTCGCGCCCTCTTTGGTCGCCAGTTCAGACGATGAAACTTGATTCAAAAGTCTTGATCTAAGATCAGCGCACTTCCAGAAGCAGAAGCTGACTCGCTTTCAACCACCTTGACAGCCGCATCCGTCTCAGACGTCCGCCGTCTTGTCCTCGTCCTTCGCTCCGTTTCGTGAGCGGATAAACAGACAAGACAAAACAGTAAAACGATTCTTGTCCGAAATTCGAATCGTTGCTCTTACCGATGATCTTTCCCGACTCGTCCTTCCATCGTCGGGAGCAAGCAAAAACATCTCAAAGTGCTTACGAATAATGCCTTTACGTGCATTGTCACCGAGTCATCTGGCCCATTCGTCCCAGCCACTTGTTTTAGCGACTCTGAGACGACGTTACATGTGTGTAGGCGATTCAGCGGCTCGAGACGATAAACAAGCCTACCCCAGCACTCGAGATGGCGTTTGCTCCGACGATGGCATCGGGAGGTAAATTTATTAGAAGTGGTGCGCCACAGTGTCGTCGTTGATGACGGCCATGCAGCTTCAAGACCAAGGCCCTGTGACGGCATGGCTTTGGTTCGTAGCAGTTGACCAGGGGAAAAGCCACAACGGATCAATGTCGCCACATGTTGGCCGGTAAGCAGGCGGCATAATCGTGGCAGTTCTGTCTGGCGATTCTGTCTGGCGGCGTGGTCTGCTAGTGTGCGATTAGATGCATCTGCTTGCGGTCTCATTACGCAATCAATCATCGAGCGCCGAGCGCATATGACCCTACCTATGTACGGATAGGTAACGTCCACCGCGCCCAACTACAGGACCGGCTACCCTAGACTACACTAGCGTGTCCCCTATCTTATCGCGGCTCAAGCTATCCTAGCCACGTTCAACTTCAAGCGACCAGCCTCCTCTCCAGCCTCTTCTTTGGCAACCGGCCTCCCCTTTTTCTAGCCCGTCTCGATGCCCGCGCAATGCTCGCTTGCCGCATGACGATGCCCTGGACGAGGGCCGCGATACGTGCGCGTCGCGTCTACTCGTCTGGACCCTTTCAGCCGCTACGGCCTCCCTCGCCAAACGAGCTCGGTGCGCCGCGTGCCGCGAGACAATATGGCTCGGGTCGAGCCTGGGCGCCCTGGTTTCTCGGCGCTTGTGCGACTGCAGGCTCCGTCTATCTCGTCGACCGCAATCTCTGCGGCTCAGGGCTGGCTCGCACCCTGCGCACCTTTACTACAAGCCTCGTCGTCGCCCTCGACTATAAGCTCAATTTTCGTTTGCAGCCACTGACCGCCAGCTCGTCGCTCGATATTCACGGCCGCAATGCCGAGCGTCTTTACCACCTGCTGCGCACCAACGGCGGCCTGTACTTGAAGATCGGCCAGGCCCTCGCCATGCAGAGCGCCGTTTTGCCGCCCGAGTTCCAGGCCATGTTCTCCCGCATGTTTGACGACGCGCCCCAGAACGACTGGAAAGACGTCGAGGCCGTCATTCGGCAGGACTTTGGCCGGAGTGTCGAGGACGTCTTTGGCGTCAGCTTCACCGGCACCGATGGCATGGGCGTGATGGAACGCAAGGCGAGGGCCAGCGCCAGCGTCGCCCAGGTTCACTGGGCTCGTCTGCCCGACGGGCGCGAGGTGGCCATCAAGGTCCAGAAGAGAGAGATTGCCGATCAGATCGCATGGGACCTATGGGCCTTCAAGTGAGCGGACGTCCGTCTTCCCGCGCACGGTCCGCTGACCGGCCCGTTCCTCTTCTTTCTTTCTTCTCCAGGACCGTGGCTTGGATCTACTCCAAGTGGTTCGACCTGCCGTTTTACAGCCTTGTGCCCTACGTCGTCGAGCGGCTCCAGCTCGAGACGGACTTTGTCAACGAGGCCCGCAATTCGGAGACGATGAGGGGCCTCGTCGAGGGCGAGAAAAGCCTCAGGGGCCGCGTCCACATCCCCACCGTCTACCCGGAGCTCACGACGAAGCGGGTCCTGACGACGGAGTGGATCGAGGGCGTGCGGCTCTGGGATAAGGCCGCCATGACTTCGCGCTGGCTGGGCAGCCACAACAAAGGCTCGCCAGGCGTCAACGGTCCGCTATCGCCCATCGACATGGACGCGGCCCGCCGAGAGGTGCGGTCCGGGCAGCCGAGGCTCAAGCCGGAGCGGCAGGAGTGGAAGGGCGCTCGCGGCCGCGGAGGCCTAGGCTTGTCGACAAGAGACGTCATGGGCACCATGATTGACCTCTTCTCGGCCCAGATCTTCAAATGGGGCGTCGTCCATTGCGATCCGCACCCGGGCAACATTTTCGTCCGAAGGCTGCCAGGCGGGAAGCCGGAGCTGGTGCTCATCGACCACGGGCTCTACGTCTACATGTCGGACAAGTTCCGGCACGAGTACTGCAAATTTTGGAAGGCACTCATGACGTTTGACAATAAGACGGTGGCGGCGGTAACGGCAGAATGGGGCATCAAAGGCGCGGACCTGTTCGCAAGCGCAACGCTGATGCGGCCTTACGAAGGCGGCGACGCGACGACACGGTCCGAGGCGCTGGCCGGCGTCCTCGAGGGATCGACGCCGGCGGAGCGGCAGCTGGCCATGCAGCAACGGATGAAGCAGGGGATCCGCGACCTGCTGGCGGACGAGGAAAAGTGGCCCAAGGAGCTCATCTTCATCGGACGTAACATGCGCATCGTCCAGGGCAACAACCAATACCTCGGCTCGCCGGTGAACCGCGTTAAGCGCATGGGCGAGTGGGCTAGCCGCAGTCTCTATACGGATCCGGGCCTGCCGTGGAGGCGACGACTGAGTCACGCCTGGCGACACGTCGTCTTCCGGGCGGTCATGGTGGCTTCGGACTTGGTCTTTTACCTGCTCATGGTCAGGCAGTGGCTCGGGCTCGGGGGCGGCGGCATGGAGGATGAGATGGAGAAGCGGATGAAGGGCGTGGCGCAGGAGTATGGCATCGAGCTGCAGCACGACGTGTTTGAGGGGTAGATGCTGTTGTGTCAAGAGGGGAGGGAGGGAGATGTTGGTGGAGGATTAGAGTGAGGTTTCGAGGGCGGTGGTAGGTAGGTACTTTGAGGGATGTGCCGCGGGATGTGCCGCGGGCGCTCTTGTTGGCATCTGCGTTGATATGTCGCATGAACTGTCGCATGAACATGCGAGAAGGGCATGAGCTGTCTATACACGGGCAGAGTATTTACCTAGGGACTGGTAGATGAAAGTGTAGAATAGCTGTGAAGATGTGATGGCTGAAAAACAGAAGGCCTAGAAAACACTGGGTCAATTGTTGAAGGTTGTTGTTCTGACTGCTTGAGTACGAATATATTAAGATGAATCCGGCCGAGTCGGAGACTTCTGCTAGAAGATACTGCCAGATATCAAGTAAGGCAACTGGCCGGATGATACTGGAGAGCATCGAGGACAGGTTCAGCCACCATCGTCAGAGGAAAGGAGAAGCTGTATGTATGAAGCCCTCGATGGCGCTGGAAGGGGCGTGGAGATGGTCGCCGAAATGACGATGGTGGTAAATGCCGCTGCTAGGAGGTGTTGGTGGATGTGGTGAAAGCACGTGACCGGACTGTGTCGATTGGAGGACTTTTGCCAGAGGAGTTGCATCATGCGTCGCAACTGGACCAATGGAATTAAGATGGCTAATGAACAGGTTGTTGGCCTTTATGCCTACTGCATTATTGGCTGCTGGTCCTGCACAACTGGCAATGTCTCAACTCGGATGAAGCAACGGTTACGGTCAGCGGCGCGGCCCCTTGGCTAGGTAGGTAGGAAGGCCTAGGTCTCATGGCGGCTCGTCCCGGGACGAGGAGTCATTGATCGACGAGGACGAGGACGACGAGGACGAGGACGACGACGAGGACGACGACGACGACGACGACGACGATAGAAGCTCGACTCTGCTGACGTCTGCTGCCTCATCCCGTCATGACGGAGACCAGCACCGATACGGGCCTCGCGGTCCCAGATCAGCCCGGAATCCCCCGACGACGGTCCAAGAACCCTCTACGGACCATGATGCAGCACCTGACGGTCGAACTGCCCTCCGACGACGGCAGCGAAGATCGAGGCTCGCTGATGCGCCGACTCAGCTGGCGCAGCAAGAGCCGCAGTCCCTCTGCTCACTCGGACGCGTCTTCGCCCCGAACGACGCCCTTGGACCCGACGCTATGCGCTGCCTGTGCCGTCCTGGCTGCCGACATGGAGCTGACGCTGACGGACCTGGACCGCGGCTATCGTGAGGCACGCAACGACGATCCGCGCGATTCGGCTCAGCCTACACTCGGACGACTACGTGGTCTAGATCCGGGTTCGGCATGTCCCCTCTGCCGGCTGTTTGCCGCTGTTCGTGTCGATGAGGGCGATTCCCGTTTGTCGGCCTTTTCCAGCCGTGATGCCAGCTATCTCGTTGAAGCGGCTGCATTGTTTCATACCTCACGCGATCCCGGCCCGGCCCCGACTTTCCTCGCCGTCGTGCCCGCCAGTGGCAGCAGAAAGGACGATGCCGGTGTTCAGGTGCCGGAATGCTTCCGTCGCGCCGGCATCCTTCTCCGGACGCAGCCATCGGACCGCTCCGCAGCTACTTTATCCGATCATCACCATCATCACCATCCCGGCAGCCGGCCTCGGACCCCCGTTAGCCCCGGGATGCTACCGCCGGCAGCCACTCACGGCGTCTGGGGCCGGGAGCTGAGTCCCTCCGCCGACATGGCCGTCGCTCGTGACTGGCTCGACTTTTGCCGCTGCAAGCATCCGACGCGGTGTGGGAACAACAGTGGCACTTCTGGCGCCGAGCTTCCAGGCTTTCGGCTGGTCGACTGCGGTGACACGACGGCTTTGCGGGTGGTGCCGGCTTCGCTGCTGGAGCATCAGTATGCGGCGTTGAGCCATGTCGGTGAGGCTGGTCCGGAGCTGATAGGCGATGCTGCCATGGTGACGCGTCAGCTGGGGTTGCGCCATCTCTGGATTCGGGACCCGTGCCTGGACGGCGCGTCGGCCGAGGAGCGGGCGCTGCACGAGGCCCGGATCGACGACGTCTGGGGCAGCGCCGTGCTGATCATCGTCGCCGCTCAAGGTCACCGTCTACCTGGAGTCGGCTCGACGGCACGGCCAGCTCAGGCCAAGTATCACTTCGCCGGTACGGATCTGACGCTCGTGTCGAGCCTCCCGGATCCTCGCCTGGCCATCGAGCGGTCTGACTGGTATCGCCAAGCTTCAACGTACCAGGAGGGCCTCCTCGCCCGTCGACGGCTCATCTTCACCGAGCAGCAGATGTACTGGGAGTGCGACGGCATGCTCTGCCCAGAGTCGCTGACGCTGCCGCTCGAGCTGTGGCACGACGGGCGACAGCAGCGCATGTGCGACTTTGTCCGGCCCGGCCTGTTCAACCGCTCCGACGCTCCCGGCTGGCGCGCCTGGCGACGGCTGCCCCCGGATCCGGCAGGGGAGACGCCGAGTCCGATGAGTGTGTTCCGGGCGGGGGACCGGCTCGTCGTCACCTGCACGCGTCGTCGGCTCGGGCGCCATGAGGATCCGCTCGCAGCCGGCTTCGTCGGCCTGGCTCGTCGGCTGGAGCGCACGCTTGGAAGGGGTCGGCTTGGGCACGTTGTGGGCATTCCCTTTTGGCGGCCCGGGCGGACCAAGGATCTGTTTGCGCTGTCGACGAGCTTCTGGCATCATCGTCGGCGAGGACAGGACAATGACTTGCTTCCGGACGATGATGTCGTCGACGGCGACGATGAGGGCTTTTGCGGTGAGGAGGCTCTTGTTGAGCCCAGACGGCTGTCTCATCTTCCCAGCTGGACTTGGGCTGGCTGGGAGGGTCCCGTCGATCTCTTCTCTTCCGTCATGGCTCCCGTCTCGTCGCCTTCTCCTGGCGGTGGAGGGACGGCTAAGGAGCGCAGACTGCTGAGCCAACACTACGTCACGGCCTCGCAGCTGGCTCGCGACGAACCGCCCCCTTCATGGACCTACTCCCCCAACCTGACGATGCTCCACCCGGGCGGCCGCACCATCGCCTACGACTTCCAAGCAACAGCCGACGCGGCAGCAAGCCTCCCTCCCGCCCGCTATCTCCTCCAGGTAACAGACCCCCTCGTCCTAGATCGGGTCAAGGCGCGAACGCGACCCTGCGGAGGATGGATGTTCAACGACGTGAGCGTCGACGTGCGTCTGAGCCGCGGCGGGTCGGGAGGACTGCGCGAGTACGTGGAGAGACACGCGCGGGGGGAGCAGATTACGGTCTTGTGGTTCGTGGACGAAGCGGATATCATGCTGCTTGTTCTGCAGCGGGAAGGGGGGAGGTGGGAGCGAGTTGGGAGGGCGAGGATGGCGTTTGCGGCGGAGAGGAGGGATATTGTTAGGAGGTTTGGGAGGGTGGAGGTTATGTTGAATCATTTGCCGCTGAGGAGGCTGGGGGAGGATATTGTGATTGAGTGAGGGGAGTTGTTGAGGTTGAGATGGACATGTTGAAGTGATGGGATGGCTTCTATGTATGCTTTGTTGATGACGGGAGTAGTCTTCTGCTGTGAGGAACTTGGTAGAGGAGGGTGTTTGTGTTCGTACGAATACCTAGGGACCTACCTAAGGTTGGCTACAGTCAGATCTGCAGTCCCAGCCAAGACGAGTAAGTCGTCTGACTGCCGAGCCCGATCTCGAGATGGCGATCCGTACCAAGTACGAATACAAGTCGGTCCCCCTATGCAGGTCCTACGCATGTCCAACCCATCGTTTCTTCTGAAAGAGGGGTCATGTACGAATATATCTTCGTAGGTCGACACGGTGTCAGTGATGAGCCCGTGACTCTCAAGGTGTGATTGCATACCTACATATCCTCTGCTTCAGCCCCCGAAGGCGCGAGAGTTGAGCCGCCGCCCCGTTCGCGAGCTCATCTGGACGGACAGACAGACGGCTGATCTCTCGGGGAACGACACACGCTGAACCAAGCTCCAGCCAGCTCTGCACGTGCACCAAGTATTCTCCAGTATGCTCACTTTGGCCTCTTGACTGTCTCGGTTCTCGCCCCTCTCGTTGCATTTCCCCGTGACTTCTTTTGCCGTGGATGTCATGTGACGGCACCCTAGACCTCCAGTCAACCGCCTCGATCCGTCATTGGCCCCATGCTCTACCTGCCTCAGGATACGAAGCACGAGGAACCAACGAAACATGACGCATGTGGCCGAATCCAGCAACCTCGATATCGCCCGTAACTATAACTATCATTACTATTTAGCCTCCATGTCTCGCCGCCCTCGTCCATATCCCTCGTCTCTCCTCTCTCCGCCTCCCCTTCATCCCTTGACCCCTTCATACTCTCTCTCTTCTTCACCGCACGACGCAACAAGGCGCCATGTCCGCAATCGTCAGCCCGCCAACCGGCCTCGTGCCCGAGTATCCCCGTGGCCATGTCGGACACCTGACTGCCGAGCAGACGGAGGCTCTGGATAGCTTCAAGGCTTTGCTGGAGGAGCGGGACATGTGGCAGCGCGGTCCGCCGGCTTCGCACGATGATGGCACGCTTCTGTAGGGACTGCTCCTCTCCTTGTGTGTGTGTGTGTGTGTGTGTGTGTTTCTCTGGCTCACCGTTTGCAGCCGCTTTCTCCGAGCTCGGCAGTGGGTGCCTGATAAGGCGATTGAGCAGTTCGCCAGCAGTGTTTCCTGGTTGACGACCGCCGACGTCAACAGACTGCGATCCACGATGGAAGTATCGCAATGGCAGCAATCGCGCGCCTCGGTTCGTTCTCCCCCGCCCAATCCCGGTCAAGCTATCCGCGCAGCGCTCATCCGTATAGGTCCCCGTCTGGACCGGTCGACGAGACAGACGCGGTCAGCCCATCTACTACGTCGACTGCGGCTCCGTCAATGAGAAAGCCTGGACGGAAAAGGGTCAGGCCAGTGCGGTGCGGGCTTTTGCAGCTTCCAGGGCAAACTCGGAGGTGACGGCTTCGATGCTGACGTCGGTGCTTCATCTCGAAATGATGAACCACGTCTTCAACCCCATGTGTTCGCGCACCACGGATAGGCTTCATCCAGAGGTGCCCGTCACAATGGCGACGTACGTAGCCGACATCGGCCAACTATCGCTCCGCAGGTTCTGGACGGTAAAGAACCACGTCTTCTCGCTACTGACGAGCATCTCGGTCCTCTTCCCGGAGACGGCATCGCACATCTTTATCCTCAACGCGCCCTCGTACGTCGGCATCATGTGGAACTGGGTGCGCTCCTGGCTCGATCCCGTCACAGCCTCCAAGGTCGTCATCCTCAAGGCCCACGAGGTTAAGCCCGCGCTCGAGGCCTTTATCGATCCGACTAACATCCCCGTTCGCTATGGAGGTACTCTCGACTGTGATTTCTCCGACGGGCCTGTGCTCGACGATAGTCTGCGCGCCGTCGTCGACTGGGAGCCTTCCTTCGAGGGCCTCCCTGCTGGGCCGCTTACGGTCGAGACGGATGGCGATCTTCTCGTTTGCTACACCTCCGGGTTCGAGGATGGCAAGCCACGGCGGCAAAAGGTCTTTGCCATGCCAGCGCAGGTCGGATCGTCACAAAACTCGATCGAGGTGGTGGACGAGAAGAACGCTTCCGGATGTCTCGTCGTCTCAGCAGCCTCCGTAGAGGCGTAGAGATGCTATTCTTTCTTTTCCTTTAGTACCGTCCCGACCGAGAGCAAGGGCACTGGGCAGAGACTTACAGCTACACCCCTGTCGAGAACGGGAGGCTACCGCGACGAACCCTGTATCTATCTATCTATAGTCTAGAACGTCATCTGCTCTCGTCTCCAACCTATTCGTGCTTTTCCTTCTCAACATCTCCGTCGTCGCCACTCAGCCAAGCCCTTGCGCAGCTCCTCTGCCGACATGCCGTCCCTGACAAGCCACATGGTAAGGCCAAGCTTCTCAGTATCACGATTGCGGCTCTCGTCGTCGAAGAAGAGCATATCCTGATAGGCGACGCCCGTGCGCGCCTGCAAAGCCTCCATATGCCGAACCTTGCTACCGGGATAAATCTCCAGTCTGCCGTCAAAGACGTCGAGCGCCCGTCGCGTCTCAGCCCCGACCTCGACGTGCAGCATCGTCAAGAGCTGACGCGCTAGACTCGGGGCGCTGGTCCGCGATGCTACGCCCAGCAGCACGCCGGCCGAACGTAACGAGTCGAGGATGGAGGGCACTTCGGTGTATAAGGAGAGCTGCTCGCCCGTTCGGTCTGTCGCTGACGAGTGTTCTGGGTTGGGACGGAGGGGGGGCGTGACGTGGGTGTCGATCCAGAAGGGCCAGAGAGTGTAGTCGAGGTCGAAGATGATGAGCTTGGGCAGTGGGGGCGAGAGGTCTGCCATTTTTTTTTATTTTTTTTTATTTTATTTTTTAGCGCTGGTGTTGGTCGCGAGGGCTGATGATGGTGGATGTTGATGCAACGACGGGCCTGCCCGTGTGCGATCCTTCGCCGCGGCTGTGGCGTCTACAGCGTCTAGGCACCTACAGCGTCTACCTAGGTACAGCGTCTACAGCGGCTGCCGCCACCGTAGACAATGGAGCCGCCCGCCCTCCCAGGGGGCTACCTACCACCTGTAGGTGCTATAAGCGCGGGCAGCCTGAATGCGCCAACATGCACCACCATCCATTCCCTCTCCCCCCCACCAGCATTTCCCAACGCAAGACACGACGGCCACTCCATGCCCAATGCCGTCCCGCGACGCGCCTCTCAGCCTTCCATGCCCGTGAAACAGCCTCTGCTCCTCCTTCGGCCTCCTCGCCCTCCTCCTCGCCAATCCCCCCGCCGCCAGATGCGGCTTTGGAGCGCGGAGCAGCGCGCGAGCAAACCATGAGTCGCACGCTGCCCAGCAAGCAGGCCGAAGAGCTGTCGGTTTTTTCTCTGTTTTTTTTTTTTGGTCCCCTTTCTTCATCTGCTTCTTCTTCTGCTGTCTTCCGCTTTGTGGTAAACAGATGGCTGTGACTGACGCGTTGTGTGGTGGACAGACACAAGTCTATCGTCGCCTATCTCGCTGCCAATAACCTGCCCAACTCGGCTGCTCTGCTTCGCGACGAGGCTGGTTTGAGCGAGGATGTCTTTGACGCGGCTACGGCTAAAAAATACGAGACGCTGCTGGAGAAGAAATGGACCAGTATCGTCCGGTTGCAGAAAAAGGTGCGTGGCTTCGTGAGTTCCTCGACTTGGCCTGTATCCTGAAGATGGGAGGGGGGGGGGGGGGGCGAGCATCATCTAGATCATGGATCTTGAGACGCGCAATGCCGCCTTGCAGTCTGAACTCGATAACGCTACGCCTGACTCCCTCTCGAAGCGTATTATAGATCCTGCCTCTTGGCTGCCCCGACTGCCGTCCCGTCACACGCTCGAATCGCACCGTGACATTGTCAACTGCATCGCCTTCCATCCGCGCTTTACGTCGATTGCGTCCGGCTCAGACGACTGCACCATCAAGATCTGGGACTGGGAGCTGGGGGAACTTGAGAAGACCATCAAGGGTCACACACGTGCCGTCCTCGGCCTCGACTACGGTGGACCGCGTGGTGCTGCCTTGCTGGCCTCGTGCAGCTCCGACCTCTCCATCAAGTTATGGGACCCGGCCGACCAGTATAAAAACATCCGTACGCTGTCGGGCCACGATCATAGCGTCAGCGCCGTCCGATTCATCCCCTCGGGCGCCGGCGGCTCCCAGTCCTCGGGCAACCTGCTCGCCAGCGCCAGCGGAGACAAGACGCTTAGGATATGGGACGTGACGACGGGCTACTGTCTCAAGACGCTCAAGGGACATGCGGGATGGGTCCGAGACGTCTGTCCGTCTCTCGACGGCCGCTTCATCCTGTCTACTGCCAGCGATCACACGGCGCGGCTATGGGATATTTCCATCCCCAATCCCGAGACCAAGGCGACGATGCTGGGCCACGAAAACGTCGTGAGGTGTTGCGCCTTTGCGCCACCTTGCTCATACCAGTATCTGGCACCGCTAGCCGGGCTGAAGAAAGCGCCGCCACCGACAAGCGCCGCCGAATTCATGGCCACGGGATCGCGGGACAAGACGATCAAGCTGTGGGACTCGCGAGGCAACTGCATAAAGACGCTCGTGGGACACGATAACTGGATCACGGCAGTCGCCTTTCATCCCGGCGGCAAGTTCCTGCTCTCGACGGCCGACGATAGATCGATCCGATGTTGGGACCTTAGCCAGGATGCGAAGTGCGTCAAGGTGCTCGGCGAGGCGCATCAACACTTCATCACCTGCCTCCGCTGGGCGCCGGCTTCCTCCAAGGACGGCAAGGTCAACGGGGATGGGCCGGCTGATGTGTCGCAGGGCGGGAGCAAGAAGGCGGGCGATGCGGCGCCAGAGTCGATCCGATGCGTCATCGCAACGGGGAGCGTCGACATGACGCTTAAGATTTTTGCGAATTAGGATGGCGTGTTCGAGGAATGAAGCGAAGCCTCAACATGGGTGGAAGGAGTTTTTTTTTTTTTTTCATCATCTCTTTTAGTCTCCCCCCCCCCCCCCCAGGCCCTCTCTGTCTCTCTCTTTGTCTTTATTTCTTTCTCCCTCTCTTATCATGTTTTCTCGTGTCATCCCTTGCCTTGTGAGTTTGCCCGTTTCTTTGGTCGTCTTTTTTGGGTTTCTAAACCGTATCTCCCGTCGAGACGGCGCACAGGGTTGGAGGATTTTTAACGGACGAGAAGGAAGACGGCAATAGACGGTCTTGGCAGCAGAATGGATGTCGTTTCTTGATGGGTAGGTAGCCCAAGATGATGGGGAGGTAGGCGGTTTGGTAGGCAGTTAGGTAGGTAGTCAACAGCGACGAAGTTGGTTGCAAAAGGCCAGAGGTCCGAGGCTGCAAGGTCCGAGGTTCATGATGGACGCTGGAGAGGTGGGCTGGAGAGGTGGGCTGAGGAGGTGGGCCGTTGAAAACGGTCGGTGCCGCTGATTGGCCACACCCCAACGGGCCCGGGCGCTCTTTAGTGGCCCACTGCCTGCTGGCTCAGTAGACCTGGACCCACTCGTGAGCCCGACCCGCTGAACCGGCCACTGACCGTCGTCCACTGACCGTCGTCCACTCAGCGCTCGTCTAGTCCGAGCTGCGACCCGGAAAATCTTATTAAGCTCTCGCCTGTTCCTCTTCGCTTGAACCCTTCTTCCCTCCAACCTCCTGCAACGCTTCCTCGTGCCTCCAAACTCTGCTCTGCCGTTTATTGCATCCTTCCAGCCCAGCATCGCCTTTGCAGCAGATTGCTTCAGCTCGGGCCATATCTTTCGTCTTCACGTGCCGTCGTCGTCGCCTTGCCCGTCGCGCCGACCGTTTCGCCTGCTTTCGTCTGGGGAAAATAAAAAGAAGCATGCCCAACAAGACCAATATGTCGCTCCAGGAGCGGCTCCTGGCTCTGGCCAAGACGCTGCAGTGTACGATGGCGCCCATCTGAACCCTCCCTGCGCAACTCGCGTCGCTGACCTTGCTGCTGCGTGGCTTCCAGTCGCCTGGTTTATCGGGTGCGTCTAGCTCACGGCTGCTGCTCTCGATGCCATGTTTGCTTTGCTGATTGGGTTTCTCTCCTTGCGATAGGCACATGACGCTCCTCACATCGACGCTGCGATATTTCATGTCGTGGTTGCGAATGAATTATTATAGCGGCTGGGCGCAGGGCTCGTATCGGGCATCATTCGTCGCCGCCATCGTCACGTACGGCATCGTCGTCTACAAGACGCAACGGGCGCGCGCCAAGATGAACTCTAGGCCTTCGGGTGGCCTCATCGGTCAGCTCTCGGACGAAAACGTGCAATACCTGCGTACGAAAATCCCCACCTCCTTGCCCCTTGTCGCTGTGGCTGACCGTCGACGCCCATCTCGTGTCTGCAGTCATGGCCCTCGTCTGGCTCTTTTCCCCTCAGTATCCCCTGGCGCTGCTGCCCTATTCAGTCTACTCCGTCTTTCACGTCGCCACCTACACTCGCACCAACCTCATCCCCGCCTGTCAAGCGCCTCCACCGCCTGCCGCCGACGGCTCTGCTCGGCCCAGGGTCAACAGTCCGCTGGCCGATAGGATCGGCAATTTCGTCAAGGAGTACTACGAGACGTCAATGTCCGTCGTCTCGGGCATGGAACTGCTCCTCTGGGTGCGCATCCTGTTCTCGGCCATCCTCTTCCAGCGCAGGTCCTGGATCCTCATCTGCCTCTACACGGCCTTCATCCGCGCCCGCTACTCGCAGAGCACCCACATGCAGAGTTCCATAGCCCAGCTCTGCGCCCGCATCGACTCTCTTGTCGGCGCTCAGGGAACGCCCCCGGCTGCGCGTCAGGCCTGGGACAGCATCAAGAATGGGACCCGGCAGTTCCACGACGCCACCGAGATGGGCAAATATGTCAGCGCCGGCGGTCCGGCCAAGAAGACGTCGTGATGGACAGGCTATCGACGGGAACGCAAAGCGGACTGTCGCCGATGGTCGGACGTGGCAGGACTTGACAAGCTTTGGGTTGTTGGGCTTTGACGCAATGAGCCCAGCTTAGTGGAGAGATTGAGGGAGGGGGGGGGGGATGATCGAAGCAGAGCAGTGAGCAGGCGACGAGGCATAGAGGTTGGGGATCGCCTGAGGCATGGTGGACGCGAACTTTTCCTATTCTTTTTCCTGTTCTTTTTTTCCCCTCCTGGTTTGTCTTCTTCCTGCATGTCTCTATGCCTCTGGCGGGGGGGGTGTGAGGGGACAAGCAAGAAGGGCGTGACTTGGTCAAGCTTGGCGATGACGGCAGATGGAGGTCATTATACGCACAGTAACAGTCAGTGCTAGTAGTGGTTTGTCGCTGGTTGGTGACGGGTTTCGCCTTGCCTCGTGGACCATGGTTCATTGTGTGGGACGGCGTTGTGTCCGTCTTGAGCACCGTGTAATCGGACTATTCGGAGTGTGTGTATGAAACATGATTCTTGGAGCTCGGTTGGTTGTATTCGTATTGTTCTTCTGCTTCCCAGATGGCTTCCGGCTGTTTCGAGTTGTCCGTCGCCTCCATGTCGTGATGATCGCCAGAGTGGCCTACCCTAGACGCTACCATCCGGGTGCACCCGTGACAAAGCTCCCACTACGTTTGCCCCTCCGTCTCTCACGTTCCAGCCCCATGACTTCAGCCCAAGATCGTGGGCCAAACGGAAGAGTTTGACGAATCGTTGCCACTAGCTCCGTCTTGCCCAACAGCTGCGTCTCAAAGAAAGACAAACAGACCAAAGTCCTCCCGACTCTGGGAGAGGGGGCGCTATATAGCTGTCGTCGCTTCCCTCTCCTACTACCCACCGAGACCGTCGTCATCGAACTTCACAGCCTCCTCCATGGCGTCTATCCTGCGGCAGATCGTGGCTGGACCTCGAGCCAGACACCCGGAAGCAGGGCTGGATCTCTGCTATGTGACGGACTCGATCGTCGCGACGTTTGTGCCTCCGTACGTGACGACGATGCGATGGAATGCTGATGGACAAGGACGGAACTGACAGATCCGGACCCTCGCAGACGTATCCCCAGCGCGCATACCGCAATCCGCTGGACCAGCTCGTCGCCTTTCTCGACTCCAAGCATGGACAGGACTGGGCTATCTGGGAGTTTCGCGCCGAGGGCACGGGATATCCGGACGAGGCTGTTTACGGGCGCATCCGTCACTATCCCTGGCCTGATCATCATCCGCCGCCGTTCAGGCTCGTGCCGCTCATCATGGCCAGCATGCGCAACTGGCTGCACGGCGGTTCTCTCGAGGGCAGCCCATGTTCGTCGTCCGAGGAGGCCGCCGGTGAAGCGGCCAGACGGCGTGTCGCTGTCGTCCATTGCAAGGCTGGCAAGGGTCGGAGCGGGACCGTCACTTGCAGCTATCTCATCTCCGAGGCCGGTTGGACGGCCGAGTCGGCGCTGGCTCGCTTCACGGAGCGGCGGATGAGGCCCAAATTCGGGGCTGGAGTGTCGATACCGTCGCAGCTGCGTTGGATCGGATACGTTGACCGCTGGACGCGCCATGGGAAGAAGTATGTCGAATGCGCTGTCGAGATTGTCGAGTTGCATGTCTGGGGGCTTCGCAACGGCGTCAAGGTTGATGTCCAAGGTTACGTCGAGGACGGGCGTGTCATCCGCGTGTTTCACACTTTTCCTAGGCACGAGAGGCTCGTCGTCACCGCCGGTGCTCCGGTCGGAGACGGTGTCGGCCAGGCCATCTGGGATCTCGCCGGCTATCCGGCCACATCGGCGGCCGACGCCGCTCCCGAAGCCGCCGACCTCGCCGATGCTACCAATAAGCCGCTGAAGGAGGAAGAGGAGGACAAGGAGGGGAAGAAGAAGAAGAAGAAGAAGCAGACGAAGAATGATGAGGGAACCCGCCATGAGCGGCCGTCTCTACCGGATCGCTCCGGCACGGAACCGCCTGGCCAGCATGTGACGCGCCATAAGCTGATGCGCAAAGGCACCGACCTGATACAGCGCGTCTCGCCCACCGCCGCCGACGGTCCCAACCAGTCACAGCAGCAGCAGCAGCAGCAGCAGCAGTCATGGCGGCCGGATGCGCCGTCCGACTCGACGACGACCCGCGTCGAGCCGCCCGAGGAACCGGAGCCGGGCGGCATGGCCGTCATCTTCCGGCCAGAAGAGCCGATCCGGCTACCGACGGGTGACGTCAACGTCTCGGTCGAGCGACGCAACAAGTCGTCCAAGAGCATAGGGCTGACCATGGTGACGGCCGTGGCGCACGTCTGGTTCAACGCCTTCTTCGAGGGCCAGGGCCCGGAACGAGACGGCCTCCCCTCCGACTCGGGCGTCTTCACCATCGACTGGGAAGCCATGGACGGCATCAAGGGCTCCAGCCGCAAGGGAGGCCGGGCGCTGGACAGGCTGGCCGTCGTGTGGCGCCTCGCCTCCGACGCCCCGAGGCCGGAGGAGATACCCGAGCCGGCCGAGGGACAGCCCGTGCCGCAGCTGAGGCCCGCCGAGGGGACGGTCCTTTCCGAGCCCGATCTCGGCCTGAGGGTGCAGAGCCCGGCCAGCGAGGATGTCAGTCGTGCGAGTAGTAGCTGTCGGTCTGTGGAGGGGGATGCTGGGCAGGCGGATGATGCCGCGTCGCTCAAGGCGGTGCGTTGTAGCGGGCCGGGGGGGAGGATTTGTTGGCTGGGGAGGAGGCGAGGCGGAAGGGGATGAGTGAGGAGGGTTAGGTTGGGTTGGGATGGTGGGTGAAGAAAGTGGTTGTGAGACTCTCAACTATGTGTCTTGATGATTCTGTGTGTATTGGCTTTCTTTTCTTTACTTGATATACATGTAATGTACCCGTACTCTGATGAGGAGAGGTTGCATCCAAGAACGGACTCGGACGTCGACGTCAGCGTGACAGCATGCCTACCTGCCACCTACCCAGTAAGCTCAGTACTCAGTATTCGGTACTCAGTACTCAGGACTCAGTAATAATGCCGTCCCCTCCCCCTGTGATGCCACCCGTCGCCGCGGTGTCCCCGTACGGGCCCCCCCTCCCCATCTGCCATGATCGCCACGATCTCTGTACCCTCCGCGATAGGCACCTCTAGCAGACGGAGGCGGAGGCGGCGGAGGCGGGGCGGGGCCTTCGCGATGATGATGATGATGATGATGATGATGATGATGATGATGTTGGCTGTGGTGGTTGTGGTGTTGGTGTTGGTGGTGGTGATGGTTCTGGTGATGATGGGGTGGGGGTGGGAGGAGCTCTTCGACTTGGACCTCTACGTCTTCGAATTCGAGGGCGAAGAAGGGGGCTGTTTTGGCTTGTTCTTCGTCGGCGGCTTCGGGGTCGAAGACGAAGCGCATTGTTCCGTCTTGGCCGCGGGCTGCGCGGCGGATGGACGCGTCGGGGGGCCAGATGGTGGCTGACGGGGCGGTTGTGACGGCGGTGACGGGGGTGAGCGGGTTGGCATCGGCGACTTCGCAGCTGGGACAGTGGAAGAGGAACCTCGGAGCGGCGTCGGCATCGAGATCCGTGTTAAGCTTGATCTTGATGTCGATGAAGGCGGCGAGGTCGAAGAGGGCGCCCAGCTTGGTGGATTTATGATGCTGGACGTAGAGATCCAGAAGATCTAGCATCGTTTCCGTCACGGCGTCGCGGCTGTAGAAAGGGTGGAGGGATTGTCGGGCGTAGCGCTGTACGCTCTCGACGTCTTGGGCGCGGAGACGGGCGGTGAGTTCGATGACGGCCATTGCCATTGTGAGCGTCGTGCGCTTGATGGGCACAAAGGTCTTGTACATGTCCATGCACATCGCGTAGGCCGTCGCGAAGAAGGGCTTTTGCGACGACGACGACGACGACGACGACGACGACGACGACGACGACGACGAGCCCATGATGGAGCGGACGAGCTTGACGACGAGTTTTTGTGGGTAGCGGGTTCGGAAGTCGAAGCCGATTGTTTCGAGGATGAGGCGTTCGAGGCCGATGATTACTTTTCCGGGGGATTCGAAGATCTGACATGATATTCAGCTGCTGTCATGTATGAGGGATCGGAGATTGAGGTTGTCACCTTGTCGTCTGCGGCGACGGGCTTGTCTGGGTTTTTGACGTTGTAGGCTGCTGCTAGGATATCTCTTGATTTCTTGATGGTGTCTTCGACTTTGCAGGCGACGAAGAGGGATGCAAGCGCCGCATCTTGATAATTGTACTCCGAGTCTCTGAAGTTGAGTCGAAACTTGTGATAGTAAGTACAAGCCGTATCAAACGTCCTGACCGGCCTTTTTTTGTCAAAAAAAAAAAAAAAAAGGAGAAGCATCAGCAAAACCCCCCCCCAAAGAAAAAAAAAAAGAAGACGAACAACACACAGCAGAAGCTGCTCGCGCACACCGTCGATAAGCTGCACGCCCTGAAGACGGTAGTTATCCTCTCGAGCCGGGTCGCAGCCGTTATCCTTGAGGAGGCGTCGGAGCTTGATCTCCGCGCTGTATTGGTTGGAGCTCGAGATGAAGCCCGGGTGGGGGCCTATGCGGGGTGTTGGGCTGGGAGCCTCGTCGTCTGCCGCGCTGGGGGTTGGCTTGGGGGGGGTTGTTAGGGGGGGTCTTGGGGGCCATCGCGTGCGTGGTTTTTGGTTTGTTGGCATCGTGAGGTTTTGCGAGGCTGAGCTGGGAGGTTTGGGGGGTTGTAGGGTAGGCTGGGTAGGTAGTAGAAGGTTGTGATGATGACGGGGGAAGGTTAATCCGATCCAGCCGCTACAGAATAGGTACATACCTAGGTACCGAACAAGGGAGAAAAATTCAGCGGCTTTCTCCAGGCTTCGTCTCGGCACCGGCTTCGACGAGGGAGGCCCGTCCCCGTCCCCGTCCCCGTCCTCGTCTCCGTGAAGGGAGGCGGAGGCGGGTCAAACACAAGACCGTTTCACCCCGTCGCCGCGCCTCAGGATACGAAGCCGACGTCTAAGCTCAGGCGAGGATAAGAAACGGCGAGTTTCTGCCTGGGAAGCTGACGAGCAGTTGACCATCTTCTCTCTCCCTTCCCACCCCCCCCTTCTTCTTTCTTCTTCCATCTTCACCGGACGCTACCGCACGGATCATCCCACCAGATCTCGGGGTCGAGATGAGGGCTTCTTCACTTGTTGTTGTTGCGTGGGCGTCTTTGGTCGTCGCTTTGCCCGTCAGGCTTTTCGTTCCTGGGGGGGAGCCGGCTTTGGCGGATACGGGATCGACGGCGGAGAGGGTGGTTGGTTAGCGGTGCGGCTGGACCGGAAGATGGGTGAGTTTTCTTTCTTTTCTTGTTCGCGGAGAGGCGCTATGATGAAGAGCAAAGTATAAAAAATATGTTTCAAGACGGGGATGAGATTTCGTTCGGTGATTCGATTGCTTTACCTGAGGCTGGCCGGCTTGCTTTCAATCTATTGATTCGGACGGGGCTTCTTGGTGCTGACGTTGTGAGGCGCAGTTGTCGGGTCGGTTCAGGTAGGGCGGTTGTCGGTTTAATGTCTTGTCTTTGGAATAGAGTTGTTACTTTGTACGGAGCTGTCTAGCCTATTCTTCAGTAGTCTGGAGGCTTGATGCCGTGCGACGGATGAGGCTCCCGCTGTCTTGGTCGGGTTTCAGGGAGGTGAGGATCGATTCGCTGTGATTGCAGGGAAGAATACTCAACCTACATATGTATGACTTACACACGTATGTATGCAGTCAAAGCCACAATGCTATCTATATACATACAGACGCCGATCAAAATACCTCAGCGCACATGTATTGGTAAGAATATATCCATCTGCCCGTCTATCGAGTTATCGAGACACGAAAATTCCCTTTGAACCGTCAACGTGCCGGATCCGAAGCGGCTGACGTCGTACCGGACCGCATGATGCGCAGCGAACCCCTGGTCCCCAGCGGCAGGAAGACGCAGGGGGCGGACGAGGAGTAAGGGAGAGAGAACCCCGTTGCGAATAGCTCTGCATACCTCTCGTCTTAACGAGAGACACGACCTCATCCATTGAGACAAACAGCGTGTTTCCTTGCGAAATAAACAACAAAGAACCGCATCCCGTCCGTCCCCAGCCCAGTTCAAAGGCCCTTCCCCGTTTCAGCACCGCGAATAACTCCGTCGAGGGGCCCATGCCGCAGCCCGAGCGCTGAGCGGAGCAACGGAGCAAAAAAAAAAAAAAAAAAAAAAAAAAAAATTAACAACAACAACAGACCAGCAAACGAATCCGGTCCACAAACGGGCTCGTGTATTCGTACATATGCTCGTTGGAGTCGGCGAGGCATCGGCCTCGACCGTCTCGTTGCGTCGCGCAACATGGGATTGCTGAGCTTCCTTTCGAAGAGGTCGCAGGGGGATGAGGGGAGGACGGGGCTTGGAAGACAGCGGGATTGTCGGTCGACTGTTGCGCTGACGCCTGCTTTGGGAGGGATGAATGGTGAGTCGAGGGGATTCCTATGGAAGGATGAAGATCTTTTTATACTGATTTGGGGGGGAGGGGGTTCAGATTCTCGACGGCCGGTTACGCATGATGGTCGGCGGGAGAGTCGGGTCGTGAAGCCTTACTTTCTCGGTATACGCGAAGATGGAGAGTCCGCTCCGATTGGGAACGGGAATCGATGGCGACGTCGAGAGCGGGAGCGGGTCGAGAAGAGCGGGTTGCCTCGGCATGTCGATCTTTTGGATGCGCAGGGCGAGTTTAGGCCTTGTGATTTTCGGTCGAGGGTCAGGGCGGCTGGCACGAGGGATTATGGGGAGGATGTGGCGGAGAGGAACATGGTTGGCGTGTTGGAGAGGGATGCGGTTCCGAAGAGAGATGCCGTTCCGGAGCGAGATTCGAATCCGAGGAGAGGTCCGTCTCCGAGAGGAGTCATGGTTCCGGAGAGGGAGACGGGCCCGGACCGAGATACGGTTCCCCCGAGACGGACGATTCCCGTGCAAACAAAGGCCATCAGACTGAATGGTGGTGTCGTTGCCATCACCGCCTTTGCAGAACCATCTTCACCTCCCGTCAACGGCCATGGACCACGTTCAGACGGAGACCTCTCAGCCTCACCACCCAGCGTACCTCGATACCGACCTCACAGCTCCATCCCGGACTCTCCGCCTCAGCAACAGACCGCCCGACGACGACGACCGCTATCCGAGACTCTAGCCGACGACTGGGCGGCCGGACGGCTTCGACCCATGCAGTCCATGGAAGCGGACGGGCTGCAAGGGAGGAATCCAGGGATGAAGCGGAGGGGTCGTCGTCTTCGTCGGGGGGATTCTGATGAGACTTCTTCCAGCTCGGATGATGACTTTACTTTCGATAGGTTGGCTCCGCTCTCGGCTGTCATCTCGGCTTCGTTCCCGAGACGGCCTGTCAGTTTGGCTCATGCTCCGCCGCCCGTGTCTCTGACGCCGAGGAGGAGGGAGAAGCCGCGCAGTCGGAGTCGGACATGTGGGCATAGCCTTGCCGTCGAATTCGCCGGTCACGTCCCCGAACGAAGCTCCTCACTCAATCAATGGTCCCTCACATCCTCCATGAACAACACACCAGTCACCGAGCTATCCGATCACTCAACCCGAACATCAACAGCATCCAAGCAGCAAAAGAGGCTCGACTCGTCATCCTCCTCCTTCGTCTCCTCCTCCGCCGCATCGACCTACACCTCCTCCTCGGACGCAGACCCCCTCCGCCTCGACGGCGAATCCCTCCTCTTCAAACCAGAGGGCTACGGCACCGCCAACCTCCCCGGCCTCATCGCCGTCCGCGAAAAGACCGACCGACGGAGAGCTGCACGGGTGGATGCCGACGATAGCCCGGAGGAGAAGCTACCTGCGAGACGGAACGGACGCGGGAGGCGGGCTTCGAGGCGGGTGAGGGGCGGGTCGCGGATTGAGCCCGTGCTGGAGGATTGGGAGGAGGGTCATGCGGCGGATGTGGAGTGATGGGCCATGGGTTACCGGTGGCCACAATGACCCGGTCTTTTTTTTTCTTTTTTTCTTTTTTCTTTTCCTTTTTTTTCGTTTGATCCGTTTATGATCATGGTATTTTGACGTTGGATTTGCTGTTGTTGACGTTTCCCGTGTCTTGTTTGTGTCGTTGGGATTTGGGATGAGCGGCACGGCTGAGCGAGATATTGGCTGAGGCTGTGGCTAGCGTGCTGATGGTGTACGAGGTACGATGGGTATGTTTATGAGACGGTCGGATACGACGAGCCGCGAGGTGGGAATGGGTATTTGCATATCGTTTGTATGTCATAGCCCGTGAATACATGGCTTGCTGGGAAATGTAGCTGGCTTGTGGTCTCCAAGTGACACATTCGGGGAAGGGGATGGCCGGTACGAGCGTGGGAAGACGACGGGCCTTTTGCTGGTTAGCAAGGTTTTTTTATCTACACTAGAATCTCGGATGGATATTTGGAATCTCTAGATGCACCTCGCCCTGACTCTTCCACTAACCATTGAAGTTATCATACATAGACTTCAAGGCCAATCCCTACCTAACTTCCTAATCTCACCAATCCCCATCATCAGCCAACACCCGCCAGTCTTACAAATTACCCTTTCAAGATACCCTCCTCGCCACAACTGAAAGCGTCACGCAGATGCAGGTCGTCGTCCCAGATCAGATCACACTGCTGCAGCCATCTCTGAGGCTCAACCCGAGCCCAGCTGTCAGCGCCATGAGCAACCCACGTGTTGTCTCGAAATGACGTCACCACGCAGTCCTTCGGCTCTACCTTGCTGGCCGGATCCACTCTTCCGTCCGCTCTCGGCCCCCACCAAAGATGAGCCTCAGTGTCAGTACCCCTGTATGTATGTATGTATGTATGTAGATACGTATGTACGTATTTACAAATCATGCTAGTCTGCGGCATCGCTGCTGTGCATCCCCGTGACCGACTCGCCGATTGGGGAACCAGTCCGCGACGCCGCACGGAGTCTGCGCTGGAGCAGCTGCCTCAGCCATTGGAAACCCCCCCGTCAGAGGCTCCATCCTGAGCCCCGCTACCGGTAGCGTCTGCAGGGGGTAAAGACCCGCTTCCCATCGCATTTTGTGGAGATGACGCTGCACCCCGCCGGCTTCCGATTTATCCTTTCCGATGCGCTAGGCCTAGATGGGTCGTCTCTCCACGTCTCTTAACGGACGGGTTCCCCCTCCTCGGTCTGACGAGAGTCGATTTATCGCCACTTGATCTGCTTCATCGCTTTTCATCTGTTCTATCTATTCTTTGAAGGTTTCCTTTGCTGATACTTGTATTAGTTCTCTTTTAGAGAACTTCGCTATTCCTCACACGCCGCCGCACTCCAGCCGGGCCTGATGCCCTTCGCCACCGGTGACGAATCCACCACCTCTCTACCGTGACATTCTGAGTGAGCCATCATCATCTCTCTTACTATCTTTGTGACTTGCTGTGCTGACTTGACAATATCGACCGTTGTCAGTCGTCGACTCCCGTCACCATGTTAGCGGCAGCAGCCACGCCCTCATCTCGCGCCAGACTCGGCACCATGACATATCGGTGTTGCGGACAGTCCACGGCTGCCCTGACAGGCATCGCCGCCGTTGCTTCGAAGCAGTGCCGGAATTTCCGCTGTCGGTCCTCGCCGCCTCGTGCCAGTAGGTACTGGTACGCCGAGACTTCCAGCCGCTGGGATCGCGACGATATGGTTCGGGATTTTACGACGCTCTTTCGGGCGCGCTTCTTCGCCGTCAATGCCGATAGCGAGTTTGAAAATCGATTGAGGCAGAATCGCTTCAAGGATGAGAGACTGGCTTCCCTCTACGGCCTTTTAAAGGATTACCGCTCCTTGTCCCAAACATGCGCTTCCAAGTCGGCGAAGAAATCGCAGGACCACAGTTTCATAGATCCCATTACGAATCGCAGGATATCCAAGAACTCGTCCAAAAACTCGCCCTCGGTCAATGCTCAGACAAATTCGAGCGAGGTCAAAGACGCACACCAGGTGAAACCGCAATATGAATCTGGGACCGCTGCTGAGCAACCGTCCGGGGGCTATGAGGATTTGGACGATTACAAGGAACCCATCACGTGGAAAGAACCTGACGGACTTCCCGACCCTCCCCCTGAAGACCTGACCAAGAATTACGATGATCTCGACCAATACGGCCCGGTCAAGTGGCAGGAGCCGGACGGCTTGCCGGAGCCGAACGCCGAGGACAAGTCAAAGAATTATAAAGACTTGAAGGAGTACAAAGCCCCATTTGTTGCCGACGATGCTGTGCTTTCGGCCCATGAAAAGAAACAGCAAACGGCGCAGCATAATGACCAAGCCGGGGATTACAAGGACTTGGGCGAGTATGGTCCGACGTACTGGCACGAGCCTGATGGTCTGATGGAGCCGTCTGCCGAGGACACATCCAAGAAGTACAATGATCTCAGGAACTACAAGGCGCGATATGGCAGCGAGACGCCGGTACTCAATGACGCGGCCGAGGACTCGTGCTCGACACACGATGCGCCGACCAAGAAATGTAGGAGTCCACCCGAGAATGCTGCCGCCGGTGTCGGTGTTTCCGGAGAGGGACGAGGCTTCAAGCAAGCCAAGAGCAAGTATCAAGACGCTTACAACAAGCCAGGAGCCGAGCCGTTGATCCGGACAGGTCTCGACAGCGGCAGCACGACGGGAGATGCGGTCAAGGCGTGGAAGAGCGGTCCTGTACGCTATCCCTCATCTGGAGTCGATGCTGTGGGGAAGCCGTCGACGGTTTCGTATGTGGCGGACATTGGGCGAAGAGTGAGGCATTCCGATGAGAGCAAGAGAATAGAGATGCAGAGGGCAAAGTCGGAGTACGAAATGAAGTGGGATGCAGCGTGGATGGAGGCCCAAGAGGCTCTCTCTCAGACCAAGAAAACGGAGGGACTGACGGGGAACTACACGCGTGATTTCCCCGAGGAATTCGCCGCTTCATGGAGCACAAGCCACTCACCATCCAAATCAACACTCTACCCGCACACCACACCAGAGAGCAACGAAGTTGCGGCCCGATACGAAGCCGAAGCGAGCTCCATGGACGAAAGTTTCCCAAGCGAAGACGCGGGTAAAGCCCCGAAGCAGCTGGAGCCAGCCCTGAACCGCGAACGGAAACTCCGGCAGCCGAAGGGGCTAGAAGCGGAGGACGCTTACTGCATGGAGCCGCAGGGGCTGGAAACGAGCTACGCCGAGGAATGCGGAAGCTCTCCCGGAAGGCCGACGGTGAAGTTTCTCGAGGGGGAGGGGGGAAGGGTCTCTGAGTGGATGGTGGTGTTCAAGATTGTTGCTTATGACGGGGAGACGGGCGCGGTGAAGGAGATGGATATGGATTGGCGGGCTGGTGAGAAGCCTCTTCCCATCTCTCCGGCAAAGATCCTCCCCCGACTCTCCCACCCGAGCAAGTTCCTACCGCACATCTCATCCTTGCACGCCCAGGGCTACGACCTCGCTTCCGGAGGGGGCGACGTCGTCGTCCTGCAGAAGCTTTTACTCGACGGTACGCAGAGCGGCGAGTCTGCCCCGGGCGAGACGCCGAGAGGGAAGGGCGCCGTTGAAGGGAGATGGGGCGGTGGCGGTGGGGGGATGCCGTGTCGAGATCGGGGGGGGGAGGAGGAGGAGGAGGGGGGGGGGGGTTCGTTGGGAGATTTTTGATGGCGACGGTTGGGCTGCTTGGGTTGGCGTTTGGGGGGAGTGTGCTACTGGGGGGTTGGATGGGCTGGGTGGGAGTGGGAGGTCATGAGGCGATATGGAGATGAAGTCATGGGATCTCCGCCAAAGCAGGCGTTTGGAAACTCAAGTCTTCAATCCTCGTCCTCGGACACCCACGTAACTAACAAAGCAATCCTTTCCCACCTCACCTCACCCACCACCTCCCTCCTCCCCCCCCCCTAACCGCCAACCCCCTTCTCGCTAAACCCCGGCCCCGTCTTAACCGCCTCGATGGAGGGCAAGAGAAGGCTATGCTTTCGAAGCTCGCGGCTGAAGCTGGCTTCTCCGTCGGGACGGGGCTTCCATTCGCTGGTGCGGTCTTGGGGGGGAACCGTCTTGACGTCTTCATCTTGTTAGTTGGGGGGGGGGGGACGAGCCTTGGGGCTTGGGCGCTGGGGTTTCTTCCGTCATTGTTTCTTTCGTTGTGGGTTGGTGCTTGCTTGGTGGTTGATGGAGGGGGTTGGAGATGGATGTGACGTCGTCATGAGATGGGTACGAAGAGGTAGGGTAGGTGGGAATGAATAGGAGACAACCTCCGTATTCGTACTACCTACGAATACCTACCTACTACCTACTCAGACCCTCGCATCACCAACCTCAAACCCAATCAATATCCACTCGGCCGCATCCGACCAGACCTATCGTGACAACTAGGGGTATTATCATGTACACGCCCATAGGCAAACAGTCAAGATGCCCCCACCCCCCTTCTCCAATCTCTGCGCTTTCCGGGGCAACGACTTCTCCTTGTTGGCGTTCAACTGTACGGGTGTGTTTGTTTGTTTGTTTGTATGTATTAGGGGCAAAAGACGCCGACGCCGGTGGGAAACCAATCATGATGATGATGACGATGATGACCGATGAAAATAGTCGAGTGTATAGCCCAGCTCCGTATGTAGGTGACTCGACAAGCCGGCGTGGACATGCCATGACTCGGAAACAACAGAAACCTCAGGGCGTGCGAGGCCTCTTCCAATAATACTGCTACAACCGCCGTCAGCACTTCCACCTGAGACGAATTGCAAGCCCACCAACCTTGTGCTGCTTCCTGCAAGCACGGAGACTAGGCTTGCGCAATCCATCCACCACAGCGGCGCGACGCTGCTGGTCGTCGTCCTTCTCGGCCACGTAGTAGTATTCGCTCTCGAGGGGCTTGCCCGCTGCGTCTTTGCCCTGGCGGGGGATGATGCCGATGCTGGGCGTTGCTTCCATTGCCGTTCGGAGGGCGGGGGCGCCGATGGCGAGGCATTCGGATGGGAGGTTGTGCATTATCGTTGAGAGGGGGGTTGAGGAGAGGCGGGAGAAGGCGAGCTGGTTGATGATGTGGTTGATGATGGAGGGGTCGAGGGCCTCGGGGGTTTCCTGGCACGTCTTGTCGTTGACGAGGTTGGATGGCTTCTCGTCGGCATGATGCGACGACGTCTCGTCATCGATGATGACGGCATCAGGTGTCTTTTCGTCGACGACATCCAATGGCTTCGTGTCGACGGCGGCATCATTCGTCCTCTTCTCGACAGCTGCTTCCGCCATGCTATCATCCACCACCGTCCCGGATGACGCCACATCATCGGTGCTGCTCGACGCAGACACGAGGCACGACCCTCTCCGCGCCGCCTTCAGCTTGGGAGACTTGGACATGATCATGGCCATCCGGCCGGCAATGTCGGCGCCAAAGGGGCCGAAAGAGTGCACGACCGGATCATTCTCCTCGTCGGGATCTTCGTCTTCGGCCTCGCTACCCGGCTCATCGGCCGTGGCCTCGGTACGCATGCTGGCCGTCGGGTCATCCTCGTAAATGTCGATTCCTTGGCCCAGAATCGACTCCTGGAGTCGCTGGGAGCTCATGGAGATGCGGCGAGCCGGCGTCGGGCTCTCGGGCGAGGTGATTCGCGTGGCACGACGAAGGGGGGAAGCCTGATGCTGCTGGGACGGGAGGCGAGACGGAGGAGGCGAATCATCCCACGAGTCGTCGAGGCCGTTCTGACGAGGCCAATGGATCATGATGCGGGCGTCGAGCACGTCGACCATGACTTCGGCTCCCTCGGTCTCGCTGGTAAAGGTGTCACCCTTGAGGAGCTCCCACGTGCGTCCCTGGCAGTGTAGCTTGAGCCCGTTCCAGCCGGTGCACTTGATTTCCATCTTGCCGCCGGCCAGGTAACGGGCCACGACGTGAACGCGAGATATGAGCCTATTGGACGAGAGCTGAACCTGCGAAGAATTGCTGGACCGACCCAGGCTGATGCTCTCGCCATTATCGGGCAGCTCGACGGACGGCACGGCAGAGAGAGGAGCCCGTTCGGTGACGGCGGCCGTCGGAGGCGACGACTGGTGCTGGTGCTGGTGCTGGTGCTGGTGCTGGTGCTGCTGAGGCTGACGGAAACGCGGCGGCGAGCTGGACGCGAGCATACCCGTGCTCGACGTCGGCACAGGCGTAGGCAAGAAACTGGTAGTGCCCGTATTCTGACGCTTCAACGGACGCGGCAATCCGGGCGACGATGAGAGAGGTTCAAAAGCCGGGAGCAGGGACGCGGGCCTCTTGGTGCCGGATGTCCTGCCACCGGTCGGCGAGGAATCCCCGGTAGCCGAGACGCGGCGAGACGGCGGGAGGCAAGGAGGCGAGTCCATGGCTGTCAAAGTGTCGAGACGTGACGTGACGCGAGCTCAGCAGACGACGACGACGACGACGAGGACCAAGGGCATATCCTATTCGATCAAGGAGAAGGAGAAAGAAGGAGAATGAGCTTTCTTCCCTGATCTTTTTCCTCTGCCTCTTCTTTTGTTCCCTTTCAATCACGGCGTCGTCCACGCAGTCGACGACCACGACGAGGTCCTCTATACGCGTAAAAGAAAGACAAAGGATCCCACAGAAGGACAATGCCCAAACAGCAGGCGAAGAAAAAGATCAAAAAGCACGAAGCTGTTCCAGGCCTCGAGGATGTGAGGAGGGAAAGACTGGGGCAAGCGACGCCAGGGTATTTAAGAGGACGGGCCTCGTGTGGGTTCGACACGAACGCGATGTCCGGGTTCACGCATCGCGTTGGCGTTGACGTGATTTTTTTTTTTTTTTTTTTTTTTTTTTACCCCCCAGGCTACATATGTGGACATACAGCCCCCGGACATTATCACACTATAGGGGTTGGTTAGGGGGGCTTGCGATTAGCTAAGGCGCTGTGCTGGCGGGCGGGGCCCCGCTGACCGGACTTCTACAGCGTGGTGCCCAGCGCGTCTGGGCTTGTGCAGCGCTGAATCAGTCGGTGCAGCCCGTGCAGGCTGACGGGCTGTGCTTACATATGTAAAGGATCCTTCAGGTGCCTGTTCCGATATGCATGAGCTGCAGAAGCTCTCCCCGTCCGTGGGGTCTGTTTTGTGTCGTTCGTTTTGTGTGTGCACTTATGCCATGTATAGGGCTGTGCCAGACTTGTGGAGGGCTCTGGGGGGGGGGTTGCACAGCCTACATGACTTCAATTGCTCAGCATTCGTACATACATAGGGAGGTAGGTAGTAATGTAGGTCTGTACATACTAATGCGTATGTACGAATACCCCTATTCAAATGGATCCTCGCGCAATGGCCACCTCGCTTCAGGAAACACGGTTGGCAAACACGTCTCCACCCTTCGCGTCGCTGTCAAGCTACTGGCTGAACATCTGATACTCCGCTGCACCTCACTAAGCGCCTGCTCATTGATTCGCCCTCCCTCGCCACATTCGTTTGAGGCACAAGGGCGGTCGGTGGTGGCTTCGATTCATCAGCCGCCGGCGCTTGAATCCATTCTTTTCTTCTCCCAGACTCCTTCACGCTTCACTTATCAATGCATGTGCCTTGTACTCGTGTGAAGCGCCCATCCTCTCTGGGTTTCCAGGGCGCTTAACGTCGTACAACAGAAGGAGTCTCGGATGGGCCATGGCTCAGCACCCTTTTTCGTATGTATCAATCATCATTCATACATGCAGCATGCGTAATCATCATTCACATAGGTATGCGTATGTGCGAATACACATTCGTATTCGTACATATCACAGAGATAGTCATCAATCATCATAAAGCGTGCGAATTGCCACCCCCTTTCGTCCCATCGTCACACCCTTTCCCTTCTTCACCATCCCCTTCCTACATTGTATGTATGTAGTTCCCTCCATCTATGTAAATCCGCTCTCTTCGGTCCCGAGGCGGATCATGCGGGGCTGACCGGCGAAGAAGTGGGACCCGCTCCGACGCCAAGACCGGAGCGGGACTTGCTTCTTCCGATCCCGTTTTTTTTTTTTTTTTTTTTTTCTTTCTAAACCTCTCTCTCAGATCCAAGTTGATCCGTCTCACGGGCAAAACTCTCGCAGTATCACCGTCGTAGACGTTGTCTGCTCCCTCGTTGTTCCGCAATGGCGTCTTCTAAAAAGGTCATTGTCGTTGCCTCCGACGCCGTGACCCCAATCGACCCCGACCAGGTTCGCATCCTCCCCGATCTCTTATAACCAGTTGTCCGGATGCTTATATCTTCTCAGACGCTCAAGGCCTCCAAAGCGCTGCTTGCCCATATCCAAAAGGCGGCGAAAGAGGGCGCTGAAAAAGCGGCGGATCATGCATCGAAGCGCAATTTACTCGACGACGATGACGATGTGCGGGATACGCCCATCTGGCTAACGTTGACGACGAAGCGACACTTGGCCGGCACGACCCGGCTCAAGCCCGCCAAGATCCCGCTGCCACATTCGCTGAACGAGGATGGGATGACAACCATCTGTGCCATAACCGCCGACCCTCAGCGCGTCTACAAGGACATCATCGCCTCGCCCGAGTTCCCCGCCGCTCTCGGCAAGCGCATCACCCGCGTCATTGATTTCTCCAAGCTCAAGGCAAAGTACAGCCGGTACGAAGCCCAACGAAAGCTCCTCTCGGAACATGACATCTTCGTCGCCGACGACCGCATCGTCAATCGCCTGCCAAAGGTCCTCGGTAAGACATTTTACACGTCGACCCAGAAGCGGCCCATCCCCGTCATCTTCGAGACCAAACGCACAAAGGTCAACGGCAAGCTTGTCGGTCACAAGAAGAGGACTGCTGCTGCTGCTGCTGCTGCTGCTGGTGACGGTGTCGGCTCAGCCAAGTCCATCAACACCGCTTCGGCCGCCGACATGGCCAAGGAGATCAACAAAGCCATCGGCTGCGCCCTCGTCAGCCTATCCCCCGCGGTGAATACGTCCGTCCGCGTTGCCTACGCTCACTGGGAACCGGAGCACGTAGCCGCCAACGTGACCGCCGTCGCCTCGGCCCTCGTCGAGAAGTGGGTGCCTCATCAATGGCGTAACGTCAAGAGCATCTACATCAAGGGTCCCACTACGGCCGCTCTGCCCATCTGGCAGACCGACCAGCTGTGGCTGGACGAGGCTGACGTTGTCGCCGACGCCGATGACGACCGCGACTTCTTGGACGGAGTGGAAAAGGCCAACATCGGAAAGAAGCGCAAGTCGCTCGATGGCCAACCTGTCGAGGAAGCAGCGCCCAAGACCAAAAAGGCCAAGACGTCCACCTCCCGGCCGCAGCGCCGTAACAAGGCCAAGGCCGGCGACGACGACGATGGCGAACTGGAAAAGCAGGTAGCGCAGCGTAAGGCCACGCTGCGGAAGCAAAAGGCTGCTGCCAAAAGAGACATGGACGGCTGACGAGGAAGTTGATGATGCATCTATATTTGACTCGTCTCATCTCTTCATGTCTGTTGCTTCTTGTACTCTTTTCTAGATTGACTTTGAGGCGTCGCCTTCCTTGCATCGTGAGGGTGACGGTGGCGTTGTGGCGTTGAAGAAGGCAAAACAAATAAAATCCATGCTCTACCGTCTTTGAATATTCGTACGAATGAGAGAGCCTTTTACGTAAAGGGCCTGTCTGCTGCGTCAACCTATCTGGCCGCTTCGTTGGTTGCTGCCGACTCTGCCCGGAACCGTGTAGCCCGGAAAAGTCCCCAAGTGGCCGAGCAAGAAAGAAAGAAATCAAATTGAGCACAGTGTCCTGTGAGTGAAAGACTAAATTGCGAGACCGAAGTTGTAGGAGGTGATGTTTGAAGGAGGGAAAAAGGGGAAAACTGGAGGGAGCCCCCCCCCTCGTAAACCTAGGAAGGTATGAGATTATCGGGTTAACAGAGAGTCTGCCGTTGGGACCTACCGTTACCGGAGGCTCCTAACTGATGAGAAGGCGTCTCTCGCGACATCTGTTCGTCGTTGCTGGGGCAAGGAGGTCTCGAGCGTGACTAAGCATCATTCGTATCGACTGAGATCTCGGGTAATTAAACGGAGTCGAGGGCTATAGTCATGGTGCTCTTGCCCTGGATTAGGAGGTTTTGGCCTTAACATCCAAAAACGTAAATTGTAAAACAACGCGACCTAAGACGCCGGCAAAAAGTAGCAATAGAGGGAACATCATACAGCCAACCTAATGCAGCTACCAGCTACAACTCGTCGGAGAAGATAGTATCGCGCAGAGGCCCAAAGAACTCAGCCATGGTGTGGTTGAGCAGCTGGCGCGGGATATCCATGTGACCACCGGCGATGGTCCTAAAGTGTAGCGCGCCCTTTTCATCCAGACGGCGCAGACCCAGCCAATCCTCAGTGTAGATGCGGCGCTCGCGCAGGGGCACCACGTTCGAGCCGTTCACTTCTGCGAACCAAGATGTTTCCTTGGGTATGACGGTCTCGTCGTGGTCGAACATGTAGAGGACGAAGTTGGCGAGGCGGGCGAGGTTGGCTCGGTACGTCTCGTTCTTGACGGGCCGTTCGTTGTTGATGTCGGCTAGGAAATTGGAGTTGTCGAGGTAGGAATCGTAATCAGCCGGGTCGCGGTAGTACTGGGCGGGCACGAGCCGGCTTTGGACGAGATGGCTCCAGGTATTATGCTTGAGGAGCAGCATGGCGGCGCCGCATAGCCAATCCGTCGGCTCGCACTGCTTAAACTGCGCAATGCCGTTATGCTGGCTCCCGAAAGTGACGAGGCTTCGAACAGGCGGTACGTTGCAGCGCTCGACGAAGCCGCGCATAAATTGGCCCCCTTGTGAAAGACCGAGGGCGTCGACGGACGGGGCGGTGGCTAGTATAGGATGCGCGGCCACGGCATCGCAGACGTCAGAAAGCTGGGCGGAGACGTTGCCGAAGAAAGTTGCCGAGCGGTCGGCTCGAGCGTCGGAGCCTCCTAGGCTGATGGTGTAGACGAGCGTTCCCGGATGGATGGTTGATGCGAGCGAGGCGATTTCTTCGATGCCGGGGCTGGAGAAGGTATCGCCTAGGCCGTGCCAGATGAGGAGAGGGAGGGGATTGGTGGAGGACGACGTGTATGGTTGGGGGTTTTTGGCGGCGGGACTTAGGGGGATGATTGTCGGTTGGGGTGGTGAAGAGGGCGTGCAGGTTGATAGAGTGAAGAGGGCGACGAGGAGGAGAGGCGGTCGTGGCGCCATTTTCGAGGTGTGGAGGTTTTTAGAGAGCCGTCAGAGTGTTGGATGGGTTTGCGATCGACTTGTATCTATAGACTCTCGGTGGGAAAAGAGTGGTGGATCAGGTGAGGTCGAGGAAAGGTGAGGTCGAGGATGGTTGCCATCGAGGGTGACGTCGCACACGATTGACGAAGTAGATACCTACGGAGGTAGTCGACCTCTAGCGGCACCACGTTGATCCGGCCGCACGAACAACAACACGATAGCTTAAAGAGCTTCCGCCGACCAAAACAATAGTCGAGCTAACGGATGCTAACAATTTCTTCCGACTATTGTCTCTTCATTCCACTCAATTCCCACTCATCCGGTTAGACATGTTTGACGTACGAATAGGCATCCAGCTGCTGGCCCGCGGTCTTTAAGCTCACCACATCGGCGCCGGATAATAGTCTCCCCGCCAGGAACAACCGTGTAAAGCAAGAAAAGACGTGACATCATCCAGCCTCGTCACAGACAGACGTCTGCTCCCCAACGATGAAGCCCAAAGGCGCATCCCGGCCTGCCGATGGCCCCCGGTCTACCTCCGGCTCCGCATTCGGCACCGGCTTCGGCTCTTCCTCCTCCGGAAGCGCCCTTTCCTACCTCGCCGAACCACCCTCCTTCGCCGCCGTGACGGATCCCAACGTCGTCGTAATCCTCAAGAATGCCCTCAAAAAGGACAGCACTACCAAGACCAAGGCTCTCGAGGACCTGTTGGCGCATGTTCGTGCGCATCCTTTTGATCAGGGTGGCGTTGACGATGCCCTCCTCGACATCTGGGTTCGTATAATCCCTTCTGATAATCATCCTGAGCTGATTTGTCGCAGGCTCAGCTTTATCCCCGAATCTCTATTGATAACTCGCGGCGCGTGCGGGAGCTCAGTCATCTTCTGCAGTTTCAGCTGATGGCGTCTGCTCGCAAGCGAATGGAAAGGCACGTTCCTCGCATCGTCGGCTCATGGCTCGCTGGCCTCTATGACCGCGACAGGGTCGTTGCGAGGGCTGTGGACCAAGGCTTGTCCTCGCTTTTGGTATCTCAAGATAAGATCATCGCCTTCTGGAAAAAATGCCAGTCGCAGATCCTCGACTTTGCCATCGAAGCTGCCCAAGAGACACAGGATACCCTCAGCGACGAACGGACCACTACAGCTGAGGATGCCGAGGCCAAATATAACAGAGTCATCGTCGGTAGTTTGTCTCTGGTAATGAGCTTGCTTCGGTTGGGAGATGGTGTGGTAGATCGATCTCGTCAGAAGCTGGATGCTTACTTCGACGAGGATGTCGTCTGGCAGAGCATCACGTCCAAAGATGCTCTGGTCAGGAAAACGGTCTGCCAGCTTCTACTCTTATGCCTTGAACGACAACTTCCGTACGCGGACTCAACAAGGGCAAAGCAGGCCTTTGTCACTGGTGGCCTCAAGACCAGTCAATCTGGGACGGCAATGGATTTTGTCCGGGCCTTGACCAAGTTGACCGAACGGGATCCGATGATATGGGCCGCGGGGGCAAATACCAAGAAGTCGCCTTTGGTGAGGCTCCAATCATTCATCGCCAAAGGCTCACAGGGAAGTCCGGCAGAGTTCTGGAGCTGCCTGGATCAGCTATTGGCCTCGCTTCCTGTTGATGGTCTGACGCGCGATGCTGCTTCGGATCTGCTATCCGCACTGAGAACTGGCGTTACAGGTCGCGAAGAGCCTCGGTCTAATGGTTCTGTCGCCTGGAGGTGTTACAGTGATGCTCTTCAGCGGTGCTTACGCGCCCTTTCCGAAGAAGACAGGCGGCAGCTCTTAGCAGACCATCTCTTTGACCTTCAGGAGTATTTCATCTTTGGCGCCACCGATAAGAGGCTGGCCATGCCTCTGGGGCCCAATGCCACGAGTCTACTTGTCGAGATTCATCTGGGACTGACGCAGCTGTCGCCTGAGCTGGCGGAAGCCCTAGCTCACGAGTGGGAGCGTCTGGCCTCGACACTCACCGGGCAACTCGATCACTCGTGCCCTGAGGCTGATACTCGCTTTGCAAAAAGCTCAACCCTCAAAGAGTCGCAAACCGAAGTTGGTGAACAAGGCAGGCGGTGGTTCAGTCTTGTCGGAGCGTTACACACCGCTGGTGGACAGTCTGAAGATTATCGCGACGATGCGACAGGGACTTCCATTAAGATTATTCTTCACTCCATCGATGTTCTCGAAAGACGGAAGCTGGAGCCTGTCGGGGCCGCACAGATTCTTGAATATGCGTTGAGTTATTCGCCGCATCTGTTCACATCCGACATCTCACGACGCCTTGTCGATTTTTTCACGTCTTCTGCAGGAGCTATAGCTGGGCTCATCGATTCTCCGTCGGCTCAGAGCCTCTTTTCGTCTCTCAGCATTCTTGCTTCGGTGCCAGGTCTTCAGGAAGAGTTTGAGATGGTGTGGCAGACGTGGTCGAGGGCTTTTCTGGCGCTTCCCAAAGGAGAGTTGCGCAATTCGGCGCTGGCTCGACTTGTGTCTCAGGAGAAAGCTGCTCCGCTGGCATCACAGTCTCGGCAACTCCAGGAGCTGATTCACTCGCAAGTCATCGAGGCAGTCGAGAGCGGTGACGTCGGCGTCAACGAGAGCGTCAGTGCTCTTGTGCAAGCGGCGCTGACGAGCCGCGCTCTGGAAGCGGACATGACCTCTAAGACAGCAGGTCGGTTGGTGGAAATGCTCGGAAAAGAAACGCCGCAGACTGAGAGCGTCTTGGATATGTTGGAAATCTTCGCCAAAAGGAGACCGGAACTCTTCTCTCAGACTGAAGATGTACACGCAGACCTGGTGCCTCATTTACTGAGGCTGTGCGAATGCGGAGACGATGCGACGTCTTCCAAGGCAGCAAAGATACGTTCGCTGTTGGGCGTTGCGGCGGAGGGAAGCCTGCCGGCTGTTGATATCATACAAACGAATCTGGAACGCGTCGGCCCCCAGTCGTTAGAGTAAGCTTTGTTGAACCGTCTGCCATGACTCTACTGACGTTTGGAAAGGATCATGACTTTGGCCGTTCAAGCACAAGATGCTGTCAATGCCAACATGCGCTGGGAAGACGTACTTCCGAACGTCGAGACGTGGGAGGCCGAGTTGGCGCCTCTGTTGGAGCGACCGATCAACCCTTCACTGGCCATTGTGAGCCCCATCGGAGGTGCTGTAGCGCTTCCTCGGATAAGTTCCGCGCCAGAATCTCGGTCGAGATTACCGAGAGACCGTCAAGGACGCTGTGTTGCCGCTAGAATGGCCATCTATACGCAGTCTGTTCTTGGCTCCGCAACGAATGTACAACTCCCGCGACAGCTTCACCTGCAGCTGCTACATCTTCAACTGTTATCGGTTCAGCTTGCTTCGGACCAACTGGCGTGTCTGGAAGACGACGGACTTTGGGAGTCGATGGATGACGAGGCTGTGGCTCAAGCAGAAGAGCTCATCACTGTCTCCAGGGATATGATTTGCGCGATGATTGCCCAGACCAAGGGGTGGGACAAGACCTCTGACGATGATGCCTCGAGTATTGTCCATGGACTTGTCGACTTGACCATGAAGGAGGCTGCCGAGCTCACAACCCGGGGAGTATACAACTGCAGAGTGTCGAGCGAGCTTCTGAAGTCACTCGTCGATGCTCACGGAGCTGTACCCGGTCTGGACGAGATGTATCTTGACCCTGAGCTGCTCAAGGTCAAGCTGGAGACTTTCTTGCCGGTCGTCGGACTGTTGACCGGCCTTGGAGAGTCTTTGAGGTCTTCCAAAGTGATGAATAACTTTTGCAACCGATTGATTAGCGATATCGCCGATGCTGCGCCCGACGACTTCCAAACGAGGCTGACGACGATTTTATTAACGTTTTGCGCGCAAATCTACGATTCTGACGAGTTGCCGGTTGCGAATAACCGCATCGTCTTTGCAGTGAGGCAGATTTCCTCCTGGACGGAAGATGGGAACCTCGATGCCAGCTTCAATGGCGACATCTGCCGCCTGCTTGGCCAACTGCTCCCCTGCATGAAAGACGTCTATGGACCTTACTGGGAGAAGACTCTGCGGTTTTGCATGGCGCTGTGGCAGCGAGCCAAGGAACATGGGCTCCAGGACGCTGCGCCGTTTCTCTACGAATCTATGAAGCTGTTCAAGGTCTTGGAGGAACTCACGGACGCCAATGATGATCTACATGATGCTCTTTTAGATGCCGCAGAGGGAAAGTGTCACGGCTTATTGGAGCTGATGCGGATGCCGCGTGATGAGAGCTCTAAGCCGCTCGAGATGATGGATAAGATTCTATGTCAGGAAGTCGAGACGATACCCGTGGCTCGCCTTCCGTCGCCGGAGGAGCTGTTCCCCCTGATGGCCTCTGTCTCTCGAGATGTGCAGACAGCAGCGTTCAGCTTGCTGCACAAAAAGATTCCACATCATCAGGAGGAGCAGTCCATCGACCTCCTCGTCGAAAAGACGGGTAGGCTTTCCCTTACGGCTCGCTCGTCTTGCTTGAGCCGGCTGCTAACCTGCTGCAGACGGCCGACTGCCTGACGAGCTCCTGTCCCTGCTGAAAGATGGACCAACACTGGAAGATTTCTCCGATGAGGCGCTCTCGCTGTTCCCGCTGTCGGTTCGCTGCTATCTCCTCTCATGGAAGCTCCTCTTCGACGAGCTGGAGACGCCATCGTTCAAGATTCGGAATGACTTGACAGAGCATCTCAAGACGACGGATTTACTCAAACCGTTCCTGGACTTTCTCTTTGACGTCCTCGGCCACTCAGCTGCTCATCCACTCAAACTCGACAAAGAAGACATCAGACAGGCCGAGCTATGCAACTACGACATGCAAAGGGCAGCTTCAGTCCCGCCCGAGAAGAACATGCACTGGCTCCTCGCCCATCTCTACTACCTAGTCCTCCTCCACACCCCGGGCCTCTTCAGAAGCTGGTACCTCGACTGCCGCTCCAAACAGACCAAGATGTCCGTCTCGTCGTGGACGACAAAGTACATCTCCCCCCTAATCATCAGCTCGGCCCTCGAAAAAGTCCAAAGCTGGGCAGACGACCAACCCACACCCCCAGCAAGCACGGAGAAAGAACTGGCCATCAAAGTCTCCAAAACAGCCCGCGAAGTAACAGCAGGCTACGAAGTGGACGAATCCCACGCCGCAATCGTCATCCGCGTCCCCGCCGATTACCCCATCGGCGTCGTCACCGTCTCGGGCCTCCGTCGCGTGGCCGTCACGGAACGCAAGTGGCAGAGCTGGATCATGACTACGCAGGGCGTCATCACCTTCTCCAACGGGAGCATCGTTGATGGCTTGCAGGTCTTTCGGCGGAATATGGAGGGGGCCTTGCGTGGGCAGAGCGAGTGCGCCATCTGCTACAGCTTCATCTCTTCGGATAAGCGCATGCCTGATAAGCGGTGCTCGACCTGCAAGAATCTGTTTCATCGCACTTGCTTGTATCGCTGGTTTCAGACCAGTAGCCAGAATACATGTCCGTTGTGCAGGAACCCGATTGACTATCTGGGCGCGGATACGGTGAAGAGGAGGTAGGGGAGGCAGGGGAGGTGATGAGTGGTTTCTGTATTTTACGAAGCAGATGTTGTCGGGCGAGGCGTTGATTGTCTGGCAGACTATCGACTACTTATAAATTACAATAGAGTAAAGTCGTTGCGGCCTTTATCGCTATGCATAGGTAGGGCTAGGTATACTCTAGCAACGAGAGGAAAGATAGCTAGGTATACTCTAGCATCAAGAGCAAGGATGGCTAGGTCTACTCTAGCATCAAGAGAAAGGATAGCCAAGTCTCTACTCTAGCTACAAGAGTGCCGGCCTCGAGGTATCATCTAGCATCAAAAGTGCTAACCCTTAGGTATACTCCAACACCAACAGTCCCCCACATCCCCTACCAACATCACAACTCCTCATCCAGACAAGCACGGAAACCTAAGAGCCTGCCCCAAAAAAAAAGTCAGCAACGCTCGGGAAGAGCAGGGCAGGGAAATAGTCACCTGCGCCGCCGTCACCCGCCGACCATCAAAGCGCACAAGCGCAGCAACCAGCTCACGAAACCGCCTATCAACGTTGGGTAAAATCTCCTCCCACGTACGAGCCGGGAAGACGGTCCACAGCTCAAAGGGCGAGACGGGAAAGTCCTTTGCCTCGGGCCACGTCTCGGGCGTCGGCGTGCCTAGCGTCTTGAAGATGCTAAGAATCAAGCCGAGCTGGTTGCCGTCTTCGTGAGCAGGGCGGGACTCGAACAGCGGTCGGGGAGGGGCGTTGAGAGTCTCGGCGAGTATGACGCCTAGACCCCACATGTCGACGGCGGGGCCGTAGGCTCGGTTGGCGAAGAGGACTTCTGGAGCTCGGTAGGGGCCGGTGCCGATGTCGAGGATTTTGCGGTGGGCGGGCTCCGTAGATTGGCAGAGCTCGGGGTGCCACGCGGTGCCGAAGTCGGAGAGGAAGGCTGGGCCTTCGGGGGACGCGACGAGGATGGCGGATGGCTTGATGTCGCGGTGGATGATGCCCTGGCCGTGGATAGCTTCGAGAGCGCGCAGCGTGTCGTTAACGATGATGCGCAGCTGGCTGAGGGATATGGCACGGCCAACGAGAAGCTGAGATAAAGTCAGACGCACAAATGGAAACCTGAGAACAAGCCTCTGCTCGTGGTCACGAAAGACGTCAAGCAGCGGGATGCAAGGCGGTCGTAGCCGGCGGAGGATGTTCGCCTCGCGCTGCGGGTTGTGAGGCTCAAGCGGCGCGCGAGCGACGATGACCTTGAGAGCGCTTTCACCGCTGCGATAGACGCGCGAGGTGACGCCCTCGGAGATGAATTCGCAGTCGTACCAGGGACCGATACGGATTCTGGGCTGGGTCGGAGTCGACACGCGAGTATCGGAGCCGGTATCGACGGTTGAGGTCGGAGTGTCCTTGGCGGCACGCGAACACGCCGCATAATACTCTTCCTGAAAGCGCAGAAGCCAGATAAACAAGCAAAGAAGCAGCGTCAAAATCAAAATCTCGCTTCACTCGGGCCAACGCACGCGACTAGTCGAGCTCTCATATAGGCGTTGCTCTATAGCGACAGCTTGGGCCGCGGTATGAGCCAGTCCTCTGAATAGCTTCCTGTTACCATAGACTTGCAAAAGGGCAGCGGCCGTCTTACATGAAACGGACGGTTTCGAGCCGGTCCACGGCCGAGAGGGACGCTGTCCAGGGCGAGGGGGGCATCCTGGGCCCTCGTTCTCGTGTCTTAGACAGAGAGAGGGCTCGTGGGAGAGGTGGTTTGCTTCTTCCGGGGGGGTTGTTGTAGTCACGTGGCGGGCTGAGAAACGAGGAACGAGTCTCGTGTTTCCTTGGGCCTCGGGAAGTGGTTTGATGAAGCAAGGTGAGAGCTCTCAGAGGTTCTCAGAGGACCTACCAAGGTAAGGTTGGTAAGGTAGGTAGGAAGTCTCAGAGGACGTTGACGATGACTAAAAGGGTGAGGTGAAAGGGCGACGGAGCTGTGTACTGTGCGAATTTTAATACTGCAGATACGGTGCATCTGATCAATGAGAAGAGATGTATGTACATCTCGTCCGCCAAATAGCCATCCTATGCGCGAAATTTATTCTTCAGACTGTTGCCTTCGTGTTCCCAGATTATTCCACACGCAAACGCCAGTCGACATCTCGCCCCGAACGCCTGTCCTGGCGAGTCTCAGGGGGTACATGTAGCTGATAGCGCGCACCGGAAATTCACCGCAGGCGCCTACGCTTAGCTGCAGCACTAATAACATCCCCCAGGTACCGTCCACAGCTCACCTCAACGGCCAACCCCCATCATCCAGTCCTCCACCTTCATCACCACCACCTCTTTTCTCCTCGCCTCAGCGCCCTTGAACATCGCCAGCTTCACAACCCGCCGCGCCGGCATTCGCTCGGTCGGCTCCCTCTTATCTTTAACCTTGTTGTCCTCTCCCGCTGCCGGGGCCAGCCGCCGTCCCGCTCCCTTCCAACGAAAACTCTCTCGGCTTTCGAACCCCTTTCTATCGTCATCAGTCGCACCCGTCATGCGCGCCTTACACCATTAGAACTCGCACCACATCTCTCGTTCCTGCTTCTCGTCTCTACACGCCAGCATGGATGACGTCGTCAGGACCGAGTATCCCGGCCTGCTGGTGAGGCTCAGCCTGCGACAGAATCTGCCTGATTGTTCGCTGACTGACCGCTCAGGCCACCATGATGCCCGGCCAAGCTGTCTCGACCCTCAACGAACGAGTCAAGCGCATCAACAGGATCAACGTCGAGATTGCCGATTGGCTTCAGGTAGCTCGTTGTCTATTGCTTGAACCTCGCCTGGAGTCTGACTTGGAATACAGGAGCGTCGTCGCGTCGAGGAGCAGTATGTTCTCGGTTTACGCAGACTCGCCCAGCACAGGGTCCCCAATACAAACTCGGATCTAGGGTTTGTTCTCCGCCTTCGCTCGCGCAGACATGTCCTCTTGCTGACCAAAGCTTCCCAGAGTCTTCCATGTTCCCTGGATGCGCATCCTCGAGTCGGTCGATCGCATCGCAAAGTCGCACCACCTGTTCGCCGAGCGCGTCGAAAAGGACGTCGAGTTCCCCTTGAGAGCCTACCAGCAGCGCCGCGACTATCAAAACATGAGCAACATCTCCGCCAACCTCGCCTTCTTGGCCAGAGACCTTGACGATGCCCAGGACAAGGCCGAGAGGCTCAACAAGAGGGGCGCCAGGGCGAGCTCTCAAAAGGTTGAAGCCGCCAACAGCAGGCTCGAGTCGGCCTCTCAGCAGTGGGAGTCGCAGGCGCCCTTTGTATTCGAGAGTCTACAGGCTTTGGACGAGGCGCGCATCAACCAGCTCCGCGACCTCTTGACCCAATATCAGACGCACGAAGCCTCGCAGGCCCAACGCGCCCAGGACAATGCCGTCGAGGCCTTGGCCGCCATGCTCGAGATCAGCACCGACAAGGAGATCAAGGACTTTGCGAGACGATCCGCCGGAAACAAATCGTCGCTGCCGTCGCAGACTCTGCATTCATCCCATCCCAACCCTGTCCGTTTCGTCACGAGACGCCTGTCCATGGCCACGGCCGCCGCCACCGCGCCTCTTCACCGGCCTCTCACCGCGACCGCGGCGGCGCCGCCACTGCCACCGGCTGCCGCTCCGGGGGGGCTCCCGACTGGAGCGCCGGCTGCCGCACCGACCGCTGCGATGGGGACTGGCTCGACGGCTGGCACTGCCCAGTTGGCGCCTCCGCCCGCGAACCTCGTACCTACCGCCGAGGATGGCGTCAGCGATCACGATTCTTCCGCTCCGGCCGACGCCAAGCCTGGTAAGCCCTCTTCAATATTGACGAGGCCTGATGCCCCTGACCGTCATGCAGAGTCCAAGCTGCGACGCCTTGGGACTATGTTCGGCACTCGACGGCGGCAGAGCGTCTATGGAGGCGTCGCCGGCCCCATCACGGCTCAGAGAACGGGGCCGTCCTCGTTTGGACGGACAACGACCAACCACAGCCGAGGCGTCTCTCCGCGGCCGTCTATGAGCAATCTTCAAGACAATCAAGGCCGGCTTTCCGCCCTCGACGAGATGCCAGATAGGCTCGAGCGTGATGCTCCTACCCTGCCCCCTATCTCGTCAACAAACGGGGTATCGACCACGGCGAGCGAAAACCCGCCGCGCCTCTCCGTAACCGGCGCTGCTGCCGATCTCGTCGGCATAAACGGCGGGACTTACGACGCGGATATTGAGGCCGTTGCTCCTCCGCCCGGCCCGCCGCCGCAACAGCAAGCAGCTCAGGGGTCGACGTCGCCTACAAAAGACGAAGAGGGCTTCAGCGTGCGGGCGCCCATGAACGACCCCATCTCCGAGGCTCAGCGCGAGGCAGCCGGCGAAGAAGCCGACCAGCTCTTAAAGCTCAATATTCAGAACAAACCCATTGAAGAGGAAGACCCCGAGGCCAAGCAGGCTGCTCTGTCCAGCGTGGCCAACACTCTCAAGGCCGGAACCGTCACCCGCCGTTCCAGCACCCTCCGCGGACGGCGCGATAATCGCAACACCCTTCACCTCCCGACGTCGACGTCGAGCATACGCGAGAGCCATTCCGACGGAGCCATGGTCGGCTCCCCTCCCCTATCGGCTTCTTCCTTTTCCCGTCCGACGCCCATGGCGGCTCTGGCATCGGAATCCAGCGTGGCCGGCACCTCTGACACCCAATCGGTGCGGTCCGGTAACTCGCTGGGCAGTATGGGCCACGTCAGACATCCCGAGATGACGGGCCCGGGGCTAAACGGCTCCGTCATCGAGACCGTCTCTGCCGTCTTTGAGGATGGAGAGGTGACGAGCGCGTCGATGACGGGAGAGGTTGCCCTTGTCAAGAATGCCTCCCAAGCAGGCGGGAAGGGTATGTCGAGGGAGGGCTCTTGTCTGATGGCTACCGTGACTGACCGAGAGGGAGAAGCACACGAGACGATACGGATCAAGACGGTCTTGAAACTCGAACGCCTCGGTCCTAACCGCATCTTCGTCCACAGTTCGTCAGCAGACCAGCCGCAACAATTTACGCTCGACGTCTCCCATTTGGCCAAGACGACGACGGCCTTTTCGTACCGCGTGTGCTCCGAAGACGCTGATGCGGCGGCTCTCGGTGCTCGACTGCCATTATTCCTCAAACCGACGTGGAAGCCACAGGGCGAGAAGTTAGGCCTTCTGCTGCAGTACCATCTCAATCCGACGGCACAGCTATCAGGTCCCCTGACGCTTCACAATGTCGTCCTGGTCGTCACGTACGACGGTAACGCGACGACGGCGCAGACGAGACCGGGCGGAACGCATCTACGAGACAAACATCTAGTCTACTGTCGTCTCGGTGACGTAACCCTCACAACAAGCATGCAAAAGATGGTCTGCCTCATCGTCGGAACCGACGGCGTAGCCCCAACACCGGGACACGTGGAGGCCAGATGGGAGTGCGTCGCGGCCGGAACCGACGCAGTGGGCAGCGGCATCTCCATCTCGAGACTGAATGCCACGGAGAGTGAAGCGGGCGCCGCGACGACGGCAACGGCCGACGGTCCCTTCGCTGACGATCCCTTCGCTGACGATGGTCTTGACGCCAAGGGCCAGAATTGGGTGTCTGTCCCGTTGCAGAGGAGGCTTGTTAGCGGTAAGTATGAGAGCAAGTAGGACGCAGCGACGGCTGGGGGTTCTTTTTTTTGGGGGTAAGGGGGGAAGGGCAATTTGGCTTACGGATAGCGGCGGGATGAAAAGAAGATGAAATTTATTTGTGTCGATAATTGTGTATCATCAGATATATAGTTATATACTCGTCACTTGGTTGTCATGCGCTGCTTCTGTGACGGTGACGCTCTCTTACTTACCCTTCGTTCTTTGTGCTTTCTTTCCTGTGTTATCGCGCTTGTCTCGTCCGGCGCGCCACTTGGCGAACTTGTCGCCGAGATAGCGCCACGAGCGCCGCCAGCCGCCCATTAACAAGCCCTTGACGCTCTGCGCTGTGCTGGGCCAGTTGACGGTCTGTCTGACGACAAGTCGGATGAGGCGGTGGAGTCGTTGGGGATCGTCTGAGGCGATGCGGCGGTCGAAGGGTCCGCCCTGGAAGCTCAGGGTCGGGGGAACGCTCTTCTCGAAGCTAGAGTCGTCGCCAGCGCCGTCGTCATCATCAGCCGTGACGCCGAACTCTTTTCTGTAGCGGTGGTAGAGACGGGCGCGGAAACGGCCGGGCAGACGACGGACCATGTTTGCGCGGCGGACCGGATCCATATCCTGCCGCAGACGGGTGTCGGCACGGGGATCAAGGAGCCAGGATTGGTCGTCGAAGCGGACTGGGCCCTGGAGGTAGACGACGTTGGGAAGGGTGCGAATGAGAGGCGCGTACAGACGGCGGAAGTGGACGGCGTTGTGGCAGACCATGTTTGCGATCTTGCTGCGGTCCTCGGTTGGGAGGGCCATGCGCGGGTCGCCGAGGTAGCTGAGGCCGGCGATGGTGGCGTACAGCTGGCCTTCGTCGAACTCGGCTGGGAGGAGGAGGAGGGCGGTGCGGAGGGCGGCGATGAGGTTGTGCTGGTTGGCCAGTCGGACGCGAGGATGGTCGCGGAGGATCTTTACCGGCTTTTGTAGACGGCCTGCGAGGTAGAGATTCTGCCAGGTGAAGAGGTCGTCGACGAGGTTCTCGATGCTGGTGACGCCGTACTTGATCAGCATGCCGTTGACGTCTACGTACGGGTTAAAATAGACGCCCGCGCCCCATCGCTGAACGCGCGAGACGAAGCCTGAGCCGAGGGAGGCGACGGCCGAGTAATGATTGGGGTGCTGGCGCATGTTGACTGAGTGCCAATGCTGCGTGTGGCTGACGCCGAAGATGAAGTCGATCATGCGAGGGGAGGAGCCCTGAGCGCGGGTGAGGGCCTGTGGCGGACGAGAATGAACGCTGCGGGACGATTCTGGTCGTTGTTCGCTGGCGGAAGCCTGCTGGGGGAAGACGCCGGAGCCGTAGGCGAAGCAGTAGACGATCGGGGCGTTGAACTGACGGAGCATCAGCCGGAGGGCTTCTTTCAGTTCGTGGTTGATTATCATGTGCTGATTAATCCCGAAGAGACGATGGGGGAGCTCGTCGAATCTGCGGATGGCGAAGTCGACTGAGTCTTCCCACTTGCCATCGTAGACATCTTCGGATGGGGTTGGGGGTTTTGAAGGTGTAGACGGTGAGGTTGAAGAGGTGGACGACGAGGTCGACGTAGAGGAAGTGGAAGTGGAAGAGGAAGAGGAAGAGGAAGAGGAAGAGGTCCAAGATGATGATGAGTATCGGGCGAGACGTATGGAGCGGATGACGCAGCGGCGCGTCAAGGCCGAGCCCACGGACGAAGCCTGCGAGCGCACAAATGTCAGCACCAGCTTTCAACAACGTGCCAAAGCCTCTCACCGGAAGACGAACGGCAGAAACGAGGACCATGATGCCCCGCAAGCCGTGAACACGAAGACGACGGAGCTATCGAGCACCAACCGCTCCCAAGACCAAGGACGTCGAACAGGACTCGGTTGGATTCGGTTGGAGGGAGGACCGTTTACAGACTCGAAAGAGGGAGCATGGCGTCCAAAGGGATGACTTTACCTGCCGACATCGTCCCGGGCCTTTCCCTTCGTCAGGGCTGCAAAGGCTCAGCAAGCCATCGAGAGCTAGACTGTCGTAGTAGGTGATGGCACGCTGACTGTTGAACTAGGAACTTGGACGTTGGTTGCGGCTCGGGCCGGGGTCACGTGATGTCTCTGGACATCGCGAGTCGAGACGCGTCGTGGAAACGACAATAGAGAGGAAGAAGCGCAGACAATAGGGCATCGGTATAATAGGACAATGTCCAGCCATTCTCCACCAGAGGCCGTCTCCCGCGAATCGCCGGGGTCACTGGCCGGAATAATGCAAGCGTCTCCCCCTGCTCGGCCTCCGAGTCTGGTCAGTCACGCAAGAGAGCTCATGGCAGCCTGACGCTCACCTACGCAGCAGACACCCTCGCGACGTTCCTACAACCTCATCAACGACATGTCACCTCGTCAAAGCTACGCCTCCGAAGCCGTCCGCCCGGGCTCACGCGAGAGTTTCAAGGAGAACATGGCGCCCCTCGACGCAGACGAGTACGAAAAATATAGAAAGGAGGTTGAAAGCCTCAAAGCCGAGATTGGCACTCTGAAATACCGCATGCACACGGCCGATCAGGAAAAGGATATTGTTCTTTCTCAGCAGGCGAGCCGTGTTGAGCAGGCTCGTCGTCGCGAGCAGGATGAGGCTCAGCGCAGACAGGTTGCTGAGGCCCGGAGCGTTGTCGTTGCCGAGCAGCTCGATGCGCTAAAGAAGGATGCCGATGCGCTGAGGGAGTCGACTGAGGAGCAGAATCGTGAGCTGGATCGCAAGGCTCGCGAGGCGAGAGATGAGGCTGCGCTCTTGAGGGAGCAGTTGGATGACTTGTCTGCCGCCAAGGACGAGGCCGCTCGCATCGCCGATAGGAAGACGAGCGACTTGCAGATGCAGCTCTCTGCCATGAACAACGCCGCCCGCGAGCTCGAAAAGGCGAATCAAGAGGCTGAGGAGGCCCTTCAGCAGGCCCGCGCCAAACTGGTCGAAAGAGATGGCCATGTCGCCGAGCTGGAGGCCAATGTGCTACGGCTCAAGGCTCGCAGCGGTGACGCGGAGACGATGGAACTTATTCGGAGGGAACTTTCCGAACAGGTGCAGCACATACGCTCCCTCGAGGCGACAGTGGCCGACCAGTCAGCCGAGCTGAAGCAACTACGACCCTACAAGAAGACAGTTCAGATCGTCGAGGAGGAGAAGCGCTCGCTACAGCGCAGACTAGAGTCCGCCGTCGTCGTCGAAGCCGAGCTCGCCGAGACGCGTCTTCAACGACAGCGACTGCAAGACGAGCGCCTCGCCTGGTCGTCGTATCTCGAGAACGCATCTGTAGCCGGAAGCGACGAATTCGACAGTCCCGCGGCCGTGGCTCGGGCTCTCGTCCAGGAACGGCTGACGACGGCTTCGTACGTCGAGCAGCTGGGTGGTCTGCGTGCCGAACTGGCGGCTCAGGAGAACGCGGTGCAGGCGTTGACGGATGAACGACATCAGCTCGAGCAACGGCTTGCTGCGGGTCAAGTCGCTGCCCGCGCGGCGTCCAAGGATGGGGGGTTGATGCGGGTTCATCGTCAGCGGGAGTTGGCTCTTAAGGAGGTCGAATACTTGCGCGCTCAGCTCAAGGCGGTTGATGATGAGGATCGGACGATGCAGCCGGAACGATACGACGAGGCACGCATCATACGCATCCAAGAGCTCGAGGCTCTCGTCGATCAATACAAGGCCGAGATACAGGCCGTTCATACCGAGCTATCCAAGTCGACGACATCTTCACCATCAGCGAAGCGCCCCCACGAAGCCGACGATGACGACGCGCAACAGCAGATTCCCTTCGGACAGTTGACGCGCAAGAACCGCAGGCTACAGGAGGAGCTGGCATCCGCGCAGACGCGAGCAACACTCCTGGAAAAGGACCTATCAGCCTGTCAAGAGCAGCTCACAGCCGCCAAGAAGCAATCGCAAACACGCGTCCTCTCCCTACGATCGAACCCAACCTCTGACCACGAAGCCGTACAGCGCAGCACGCTCGACGCCCTCCGCCGCGCAAACGCAGAGCTCCTCTCAACAGTCCGCAACTCCCGCTCCCCCTCAACACCCACGATACCAACCTCGGTCCTCGCCGCGATGGAAAGCGAGCTCACAGCCGCCAAAGCGGAAACAGCCTCGGCACAGAAATCCGCCCGCCGTCTCAAGGAAGTCTGGGCAGCCAAATCTCTCGAATTCAAGGAAGCCATCTTCTCGACGCTGGGCTGGACGGTAACCTTTATACCCAACGGCAAGATGCGTGTCGAGAGCACGTTTTACCCTTCGCGCACGGACGAGCATGAGAACTCGATTGTCTTTGATGGCGAGAGGGGGACTATGAAGGTTGGTGGTGGGCCGAGGAGTGAGTTTGCCAAGAGGATTGCGGATCAGATTGGATTTTGGGTCCGGGAAAAGGGATGCATTCCGGGGTTTTTGGCGGCTTTGACGCTGGAGTTTTATGAGGAGCGGTCGAGGGCGAGTGCGTGAGGCTGCTGTGATGCTGAGGCTGTGATGCCGAGGCTGTGATGCCGAGGCTACGATTGCATTGCGTCATTAGTCATGCTGTCGAACCGCGACTCCTCCTCCTCCTCCTCCTCCTTCTTTTCCTTTTCCTTTTCAGTTTTTGTTCCTCATTCATCATTCACGATACTGAATTCAGAGCGGCGCCTTTTTCGTCAGCCTCGCCGCAGCGAATCCCTCAGCCGAATCAAACCGAGAATTCATCACGACAAAGAACCCTATCCGTCCGGACTGGCCGGAAATGGCCGCCGGAGGAACGGCAAGCATCGCCGCGACGCCGGCAGCGCCGGTAGCGATCGCGACGGCTCGCAATCGATCTTCTTACAGCGTCTCGAACCGACATCCCGTCTTCTTTACGGAGCGTTTGCGGAGGAGTCCGGGTGCCAAGGACGGTGCGCAGAACAACCCCGTTGCGCTGGGGTATGGTGACCGCGCTGAGGGGGCCAAGTTATGATGAGTTGAGAGTTGATACTGGATGCATGTTGCGGGGGGTGTGTTCTCGAACCGTAGTCGGCTCATCTACGACTTGACATGTCAAACGGCGCAGGGACGGGGTTTGTCTTTGCTAAGCCGGATGTGAAAGCAGACGCTTTACTATTTTACCAAGGACGCAGACGCAATGATAGGAAAGAAAAGGCGCCTGAAGACCACACCAGCCTAAGCATCAATCGTGAAACGGCCCGCCCCATACAAGACAGGATACCAACGTCGACTCGTACACCAAGACTTGCTCCTCACGATCCATTCTTGACCCCAATAACAATGGCGATGATGATGAGCAGTATGACGAAGGCAATGAGCGCCATCAGCTTCACATTCTTCCACCACATCTCGCGCTTCAGGCCGCGGCTCCTGACGCGGAACTCGCGGGAGCTGCCACCGAGTCTGTCGGTCTTGTCGACTAGGAGATCGACCCTCTCACCCCGCTCGAGTAACGACTCGATGTTTCGCGTCATGATGCCCCTGACGTCGTCGATCTCGCGCTTGGCATTTCCGATGGCGTCGTCGCGCCCACCTGCCGTAGAGCCGTATTCAACCATCAGGCCCTTGAGGTCGGCGTTGAAGGAACCGGCACCGTAGTTTGGAAGATCGGAAAAGTCGGTTTCTGCGACGGGAAAGGCGTCGAGGAAGCGCCGGCGGATCTCGAGAAGGAAGCCAAAGGGCACGCGGCGGCCGAGCGAGGCATCGGCGACGACGAGGAACGTTAGACCGCCTGCGGCTGGGTGAGATGGATACTCGGATGGAGCCTCGGACATGTAGTGGACTTGGTGCTGGCCGTGGGTGTACGTCAGCTTCTGCGGCGTCGCGTGCTCAATCTTGGGTAGGATGAGCGACGCGAGCGACGAGGCTTGCGAAGAGGCTGATGTGGTGCATTCCGAAAGAATAGTTGTCTTGTGGGCGATGCAGGAGCTGTTGAGGAAGGCGAAGCGAATCATCAGTGATGAATCCTAGAGATGGATAGGGGGTTCATACTATAAGAGAGGAGTGGAGGGCGTGGATGACGACGCCATGGCGGGTTCCGGCTGCTTGGCTTCTTAATGAGCTGGCTGTCTGCAGGCGACGTTGTAGGATAGGGACGCAAAGATGGCGGCAATCAGGAGAAGTGCCGGCTGTTGCAGGGATCGAGAGCGATGAGGCTGAGAGTCTTGCTTGTTGACGATGACGAGGAGGAGGAGTCAGCCAGGAGGTGACCTCAGAAAATGTGGCGCATGTGGCGTCAACAGCGAAGAGAGGGGCTGTGCATCAAAGGCGGTGACCGTATTGGGAAGAATGCGTCCGATAAGAGCTTGCGATAAGTAGTCGGGAAAAAAAAAAAAAAAGGTTGAAAAGTTGACGATGGTTGACTAGAGCTTCTACAGGTGTCTCAAAACCGCGAGACTTACAGGACCAGAAATCTCCCAGGAACCAGAAAAGGAAGATGATCATCTTGCCTCCCTCGTCGTGTCCGTCATGAGTTTTCGGAGAGTCGGCCCTCCGGGGCTTTGTCGACGCGCTCTGTCGACGACGCCTCACCTCGGTCGCAAATCGATTTACAAGAAGGAATACAATGTTGGGGAGAATTTTATGCCTAAGGCGAAGCCGGGCGAGGAGAAGAAACCACAACCAAGCAGGACTGTCACGAGTCTTGAGAAGGCGGTGGAAGACGCCTACATTCAAATATTCATGGAACTCAAGATGTCATCCCTCGTCAAGCAGCATTTTCGGAGGAGAGAGTTCGACCGGCGGATTCATCGGGTTAATGCCGCCATTGAGGATTGCTTCTTGCTCAACAAGAACCGCATCGGGCTCCGGCATCATAACCCGCTATACCACCGGCTGTTGCAGGCCAATAATGAGGCCCGACTCGTCAACGATATGCGTCATCTTGCGCTGTCGTCCATCCTCCAGGACTTTGTGACTCCCCAGATGTGGGCTAGCATGGTCAAGCTGACGGACTTTACGACGCCATACGACTGGTATCCCGCTACTCGGACCATGCACCGCACCGTTCACATGCATGTAGGGCCGACCAACTCGGGCAAGACGTATCATGCTCTCAAGGCTCTCGAGAGCGCAGAGACGGGTGTCTACTCCGGCCCGCTGAGGCTGCTGGCTGTCGAAGTCTACGAGCGGATGCTGAGCAAGGGACGGCCGTGTGCGCTCGTCACAGGCGAGGAGGTACGGCTTCCAGAAGACCATGATAAGTACTATGTCAGTTCGACGGTGGAAATGATTCCGCTCAACCAGCGCTTCGACGTGGCTGTCATCGATGAGATCCAGATGATCAGCGACAAGAGCCGCGGCTTCGGCTGGGTCTCGGCCGTGCTCGGCGTCCAGGCCAAGGAGGTGCACCTCTGCGGCGAGGAGCGGACCGTGGAGCTGATTCGGAAGATGTTGGCTACGACGGGCGACGAACTCATCGTCCATCGATACAGTCGTCTCACGCCTCTCAAGACTGCCCAAGTCGCACTGGGCGGGAGCATGAATCGGGTGGAAAAGGGCGACGCTCTTGTCGCCTTTAAGCGCAGCACGCTCATCTCGCAGCGTGCCATGATCGAAAAGGCGACGGGTCGTCGATGTGCCATTGTCTACGGCACGATGCCGCCGGAGGTACGCAGGCAACAGGCCAAGCTGTTCAACGAGCCGGACAATGACTACGACTTCCTCGTCGCCAGCGATGCCATCGGTATGGGTCTCAACCTGGCCATCAAACGCGTCATCTTCCAAAAGACAGAAAAGTTTGACGGCGGAGCCACGCGGCAGCTGTATCCGCACGAGGTGAAGCAGATCGCCGGCAGGGCGGGCCGGTACCGGACCTCGTTGCCGGGTGCCACCGCCCCCCAGGAGAACTGCGGATGGGTGACGACGTTGTACGTGGAAAACCTAAAGACGCTCAAGCAGCTGCTCAACGCCCCAGTCGAGCCCATCACCAAGGCCTACGTCGACGCGCCCGTGTCCGTGGTTGAGCGGTTCGCGTCCTTTTACCCTCCCGGCACCCCCCTGTCCTTTTTGCTGCTCCAGATCCAGTCGCTGGCCAGGCTGTCGCCGCTGTACGAACTCAACGTGGGCCACGAGCAGCTCAGGATTGCCAATATCCTGCAAGACATCCCGCTCTCCACGGCGGACAGGATGACGTTTTGTTACATACCGGCATCGCTACGTTACCTCGGCGCCACAGAGACGTTGCGCGCCATGGCCAAGGTGGTGGCCTCGGGCCAGGGCGGCGAACTGCTTGAGATGCCCGAGGTGCCGCTCGAGTACCTCAACGATGACGGGGGCGATTATGGCCCGGGAATGGACTACCAGGCGAGGCTGGAACAGCTGCACGCCGTGATCAACCAGTACATCTGGCTGTCGTACCGTTACACCAGCCTCTTCCCCAGCCAGAAGTTGGCGCTGCACGTGCGGCACCTGGTGGCGGAGAGGATGATGGAAACGCTCAGTGGAGACACGTACAACAAGGCGGAGCATCGCAAAGAACGCGAGGAGAGGCGGGTGCTGGCGGATAGGAGACGGCAGAACTGGGAAGGCCGCGATAAAAAGCAGCGGAAGCGCTTCTTCCCGGACGGTAAGGACCCGGAGCTGGGGATGCCCAAGACGCAGAAACAGGTTGAGGCCGAGCTCGAGGCGAGGATTGAGGAGGAGGCGATGGCGCTGGAGAAGGAACGACTCTCCCCGGAGGCAGAGAGGGAGCTGGCTGCGATGGACTTGGGGGAACCGGTTCAGTGGGACGAGGGGGAGGACGAGATGGAGGACGAGATGGAGGACGAGGGCGATGTGGGGGGGGCCGAGGACAGGGTGAACAAGGACGACAAGAAGAGCGTGAGGAGCGACGACGACGACGACGGGGAGACGGCGGTGCGCAAGCTGCTAGGCGAGCTTGACGGTGATGGGGATGATATAGAAGAGAAGAGGGATGAGCTGCTAGATGAGGCGCGGAGGATCCGGGAGGGACCAACGCGTCTAAGATGATGAGAGGAGGGAGAAAGGTGTAGTGGATAGAGGAGGCATGGCAGCTGGTTGCATGTGTACGATGGTGTTGCATGGCTGGTGGCAGTGATGTTGGGTTGAGTTTTGATGGATTTCGTGTGAAGAAACTGGAGTCATATGTGATTGCTACTGTTATCTAATCTCACACACATCTCAAAGAGTCCGTCTTTGCCACTGTTATCCCCAAACCACACACCTTTGATCAAAGAGTTCGTCTTCTATTAAAAAAAGGTGTGACGCGTTTAGGCGCGTCTCGTCGCGTCAGCAGAGAGGTCCACCAGCTGTCGTACGTATACTTCGTAGCAGCCGAGGTACTTCCCCCCAAAGAGCAACCTCGCGTCAGCACCATCGTAGCAGCGCGACGCACGTGACAAGCCAACCAATCTCGAAAGAATCTTCTCACGATCCTTCCATCCCTCCCTCCATGTACGATTAGGTACTTGTCCCAATCATCCATCTCCTCTCTCGAGTCCCAGCCACGATCATGGTCGGTTGAGACCCGCCACTCGCTCCCCGACATGGACGTCGACTTGGCAATGGACGACGGCGAAGGGGAATGCTGCGCCGGTCCACCGCCGGACGCGATCCGTATGGCGCCCTACTCGCTTCGCGCCCCCAGTCCGCCGGTCTTACACGTGCCGGTGGTGCAATTCAGGCCAGACGAGCCTTCTGAGATGCGGTTCACGCCGTCGGCTGAGCGGGTTGATCCGACGCAGCTGACGGATGAAGACTTATTCATCATCACGGGGGGGAAGACGCACGTTGCCGTGGATCGCGTCTTCTCGTGGCGGTACGAGGATAGGCGTAGGGCTCAGCATATACTCGACTTTCTCGTCCTCGGTCCTACGAGTGTTGTGCGCGATGACGAGTTCCTAAGGCGGGAGGCCGTTACCATGATGCTTGTTGCTCGTGATGCTCGCATGGGGGATACGAGACTTGTCAGCGTCGACGTGGCGGCCTCACGGCATGGCATCGTCAGACTCTTCGTTGACGTCGAGTACCCGTCTGGCGTCATCAACGCCTGGTCACATGCCGTCCGGCTCATCAACGACCACCTCGTCAGCTACCACCGCGCCCGCGGTCGACGCGGAAAGGTGCTCGTCATGTGCGAGTCCGGCAATGACCGATCAGCAGCCATAGTGGTCGCCTACCTCATGGCTCTATTTGGCGTGGGAGTCGTGCCGGCGATACAGTTCACCAGCGTGCAGCGTTTCTGCTGCTGCTTCGAGGAGGATGTCAAGAGGCTGCTGGTTGCGTGGGGGGATATCCTGAGGGCTCGGCGGGCGGTGGCTGGTCAGACTTTCCCTCGTGACGCGTGGCAGCAGCAGCAGCAGCAGCAGCAGCTTTTATCGCCGCAGATGCAGGGACAGGATGGGTCTTGGCCTGCTCCTTCGCCGTTGCCGCCGACGGAGGTTGCTGTTCTTCCCGAGGCCAAGGCTAAGCGTGGGCTGGATGATGGCATGGAGGACGGTGAGCGCTTCGTTGGGCGCGGATACTCGGCTCCTTTTGGTGACGTGTGTTGAATGTGAGGGGCGACGAGATGAAGGGGAGGTGGAGGGAGTCGGGAGATGCAGGTGAGTTTTGGTTCAAGGCAAAGCTTGAATCAGCAACTTGAATGGGCGCAGTCTGCATCGTCTTGGTTGGTGAGCGAGATGGCTGGTGTTTCAAGGTAGGATCGGGACCCGCGAAGAAGCAGGTGAAGATGGCTTCATTGACTCGAGTTATCTTGCTAGGTAGGTACTTGCGAGTATTCCATCAGCCATCTGTACTGCCATTGACTTGCTTGACTGGATGGAAGCAGCGTATTGCTGCGACCTTTGCAATGTGAGGCTTCAGTGCAGCGTGGGCTGTGATTGGCTGCCCACCGAGGACACCAATCGAAGCCAATGGAGGAATCTTGCTATTGTCCTCGGCAAAATAGAGGAGAATTTTTCACTATTGTCTCTCTCTGGCCGCACTGGTATAAATTTCTCTCTTCCCCCTCTTTCCTTTCGTCTCGTCTCTTCTTCTGACGTTGAGAACATCAGACGTTAGACTCGACTGGATCGAGGCGTGCGTCAGTTGAGCTTTTTTCCTTCATCTTACTCTTCAACCTTGTCCTCTACAATTCTGCCTTTGCGCTCGGCTGGTTCCGTGCCTTTTTATTCCAATTTCCCCCCCCCCCGCCAAAAAAATCAAATCCCCGCCTTGGAGATATACGGCTGGTCCGTTATCTTTGCAGCTTGCGGTCGTTGAGGCTTGGCTCCTTGAGCTTCCCCTCGCGCGAAGGAAGATTCAACGCAGCCTACTCAGCTTTTGAAGGTCGCTGCGAGTTGCGTACTTTCGACGTTGCGACTTGAGCTGGTCTCGAGAATTCGACGAGCCTCCCGCGATCTTTTCTTTGAAGTTTTCGATTCCGTTTGAGCTGGTCTTGATTTTTTTTTTTTTTTTTTCCCCTCTCGCTCAGGCTGGTCTTGAGATTTTCGAAATATTTTCAGCTTTCGGCAGTTGAGTTTCTTCATCGGCGCCATACGGACTCTCGGATCGTCGATATAGTTTCGTCTTCAGCTTTTGCCATTCGACGAGACTTGTTCGCCTTGAGCTCATCGATTCGATTCCACTTTCGGCATCTTGTCTCTTCATCAACGGCAAAGATCCCGAAATTCCCACAGCCTCATCTGACCTTGCCGTCCATTCAGACGTCTCAACAGCCTCAACTTCTTCCATCCAATCGTCCACTGCTCAAGTTCAGCAACAACCATGGACCCAGCCTCGATGATCAGCGGAGTTCATCCATCCTAGGAGGTGGATCATTCCCATGATATCGATGGCTTGCACCCGGGCAACTACGTCCATTACTTTCCCGTCGACCCGGAGCCCGTCCCTGAGGCTCTCGGGTCCGTCTTCCTGGGACGCGGCCCGGAATGGACAGGGCTCAGCGTGGCCATGCAGCGAGTCATCATCGACATTCTCCATCGCCAGCAGAAGACGGTCAAGCAATGTTTCACCGCCTTCGACGTCCAGCACTCGCATGCGGTCGATTTCCTGGCCAGATACGTCGCTACCCATCGCATCGGACGCGTCATGGACTTTATCAGCGAGCGAGACGTCGTCGACGGCAGGTTCTTTCTCAGCGCGAGGGGCTTCGACTTCATCGCTTCCGAGGTGGATGGCTTCGCCGGATCGATCGACTTGGCGCGCATGGAGCTTCCCGTCATGGTCGATGGGTGGGAGCCCGGACCGTTCGAGGACAATGTCAGACGCAAGGAGGCCGAGATCAGAGAGGCGGCGGAGAGGGAGCCTGCCAATCCTGAACCGGATGTGCTTGAGCTGTTTAAGACTGCACTGGGCCCGGACCTGGATCCTGAGGTGAGGGAGTCTGAGGTGAAGGGCTCGGTTAGGGAGAAGAAGGCGGAGGAGGAGGCGGAGGAGGAGGCGGAGGAGGATGCTGAGGGCGGCAGCGACGACGACTCTGAAGATGGCTCCGCCGGCGGTGACGCTGGCACGCAGGAGAGACCCATCTCCGTCTCTGACGACGGCTACAATGGCAGCGGCGAGGACGAAGGCGAAGACGAAGGCTCAGATGAAGATTCCGTCTCCGACAACGGCTCCGGTTCGGGGAAGAGGGTTGGCTCTAGACCCGGCTCCGGCGGAAAGACGAAGCCCGGCAACGGCTCCGGCGGAAAGACGAAGCCCGGCAACGGCTCCGGCGGAAAGACGAAGCCCGGCAACGGCTCCGGCTCGGGCACCAGCTCCAGCTCCGACGCCGGCTCCGCGGGCAGACGAGGCTCTAGTTCCGACCCTTGCAGCTCTACCTCGGACACAGACACAACCAGCTCGGATTCGACCTCGCCCCCCAACAACTTCCGCGTCGTCGTCAAGGCCATCAAGCCAACCATCACGCAAGTCCGGCGCTCCCTCTGGCCCCCGACCTCGACCAACATGGCGGAAGGCTACAACGGGTCTCGCGGCGCGTACGGGACCGAGCTGAAGCCCGTCTTGCCTAATGGACGGGTGAGGCCTCGTCCTGGTGGGAAGAAGAGGGCTGGTGGGGGTGAGGGTGCGGGCGGACGGGGACGGGGACGGGGACGGGGACGGGGACGGGGACGGGCTGCTAAGAGGCTGAGGGCTGGGGATGGGACGCCTTCTGATGTGGATGCTGAGGGGGAGGTTGTGGAGGAGGGAGAGGTGGAGGAGGAGGTGGAGGAGGAGGAGGAGGAGGAGGAGGAGGAAGAGGAGGTTCGGCAACAACAACCTCAGGCTCAGCAACCTCAAGCTCAACGTCAACCTCAGACTCAGCAACCTCGGGCTCAACCTCAGACTCAGACTCGGCAACCTCAACCTCGGCAACCTCAACCTCAGCAACCTCAACCTCAGCAACCTCAACCTCAGCAACCCCAACCCCAGCAACAAGACAACCCCCATGTCAAGCAGGAAGAATCCCAACCCCCCACCGAATCTTCAACCTCCCCAAACACCAACCCCTCGCCCCCCTCCCCCCCCCAAACCCGAACCCACCACGCCTGGTCCGCCACAGAGCAGACTACGCCCCCGTCGCCGTCCGCGCAACCTGCGCCCTCCGCACAAAGCGCCTCATCCAGGACGCCGACGCGCCCCCCCCAAGCCCGCCGCTCGCGCTCCGCCCACCCCGCGGCCCGGCCCCAGCCTCAGCAGCAGTGGCCCGCCGGCGCGAGGCAGAGGATGGACAGCCTGAGGGCCGAGTACGTGATTGCGGAACAGGGCGTCGGTCGTCTGGGCGTCGCGGATTTCGCCGCCCTGGCTAGCTATGCTGACTGGGCTGATTTCGCCGACTTGGCTGATGAGGCTTTTTATGCCGATGAGGTTGTTGCGGAGGAGGGGGCTTGACGACGTGTTTTTCTTTTGCGGCTGTGACGTGTCTGGTTTTGCTTTCTTTGCGGCTGACATGTCTCGTTGTTGTTTCTTGGTAACTACCTCTTACCTCCTCTCGTTATTATTTCATGGTAACTACCTCTTACCTATTCCTCTCGTTATTGTTTCATGGCAACTACCTTTACGTTTTGTTTCATGTACCTACCTTTCCTCTCGTTGTTGTTTTGGCAACTACCTCTTACCTTTCGTTATTGTTTTTGTATTATTTTACGGTATTTTGTTGTTTCATGGCAACTACCTCTAACCTCCTCCTCTCGTTGTTGTTTCATGACAACCATTACTTCCTCTCATTCTCGTCTCTCGGTAATTCTACCCAACACATCCTCTCATTTTCCTTTCTCGCCAACTCTTACATTCATGTGTACTTCTTTCCCCTCCACTCGTTCGCTTCTTAAAGTATATCCCGTTCGTTGAGCAGACGGGTTCCATTTCACGGGATTTCACGGTTGGCGGTCGGGTTCGGTCTAGACAGTCTCTACAGTAGTATCGCGGACGAGAAACATGTCCTTGCTTGTTTTACTCGGTACGTTGTCTCTGGTCTCTTGCTGGGCCGTTGGAGTGTGATTGATGACTGGTTGTGTCGTCGGTTGTTTTACGTGTCTTCTTCGTTTTGCTGTCCGTAATTCGTTTGGTCTTGGGTCTTTTAGATGGAGACTACGTGTCTCGTCATTTGGTATGTCGCCCATCATCATATCCCATTTTTCTTCATCTCGCCTCTCTTCTCTTCTCATCACTTTCCCGTCAGTTTCATCCCACCTCTCACCCATTCTCATCCCTCATCTGTCACTCTCATATCTCATCTCATCTCTTCTTTTGCCCCGTCACTCTCACCCTCATCTCCCCTCACTCTCATCCCTTCTCCATCCATCACTCATCCCTCTCCATCACTCATCCCTTCGATCCCCATCTCACTTTTATCCCTTTATTTTATCCCCATCTCCTCCCTTTCCCTCCCTCATTCCTCCCTCATCCCTCCCTCATCCCCCTCACAATCACACCCCATCCTCTCCTCCACTCCCCCCCCCAACCCCTGAACCCCCCAAGGCCCTCTCGGCAGCCACGGCCTTGGCCTCCCTCCCCGTCCTCGCCGTCGCGCTCTCGACCACCGTCCCGTGAACGACGAGCGCGCAGACGACGTCCTCGTCCGTCATGGCCGCCGCCCCCCGCGCGACGGCGGCGGGCACGGTCGAGACGCAGAGCCGCCAGTCGCGGCATCCCAGCTCGCTCTGCAGACGTTGCGAGAGCTGCGTCACGGGATGGAGGTGAGCTTCCAGGCGGGACATGTCGTCAAAGTACGGCACGATGGCGCGGTCCACGAAGCGAGTGACGACGGCGTAGTCGTAACGCGAGTCGATGAACATGGCCCCGACCAGGGCTTCCACCATGTCGGATAGCGCCTTGGGGGGAGGGCTCGTCATCTTGAACCAGGCGTCCGGGTCGTCGTCGTCGTCAGCCAGCGCCTGAGCCTCGTCCACCTCGGCGACGTACTCGCCAATCTGGCCCATCAGGCTCGACGTGGTGAGCAGCAGGTGACGATGAAGGCCGAGACGAACGGCGAGGTAGCCGAAGAAGTTGTTGGAGACGACGAGCGTCTTGCGCTCCGTCAGGCTCTGGGGATCGGCGTCGGGGAAGCGGTGGAAGAGGTGGTCGACGACTGCCATGTCCAGCAAGGCGTCGCCCAGGAACTCGAGACGCTGATAGTTGGGCACCGACTCCTCGTACGGGTACGACGGGTGCTTGAAGGCGCTCCGGAGGAGGACGGGCTGACGGAAGCGGTATCCCGTGACGGCCTGGATGGGATCGAGGGCTCGTCTCTGCGCCGCCGTCGGGGCGGCCGTCTGCCACGCGGGCGTCTGAAAGGCCTTGAAGTAGTCGCCGAAAGCCGTCATCTTGTGATACTTGCTGCGCACCATCTTGGTCACGGCCTTGACGGCGAGGTCCATCTTGGCGTCGTCGTCGTCGTCGACGGCGTCATCGTCTCTGCCCGTCACGTAGGCGGCCCCTATCAGGGCCTCGCACACGTCGGCGATGGACTTGTCCGAGAGGCTGTGCCACACCTCCGTCTTGGGCGTCTTTCCCCTGGTCAGCGGCAGGTTCGGATACCACGATCGTCGGTCAAAGGCCTTGGAGCGGATATAGCCCTGCAGGTCGCGGTCGACGGCGTGGTTGAAGAGGTTGAGGTTGCAGACCAGCAGCATGCGCTCGACGTGGTAGTTGAACTCGTTGAAGCCCGGAAGCAGGGTGAAGAGGGAGATGGTGGTGGCCATCTTGAGGAACGCGTCGCCCAGGAACTCGAGTCGCTCGTAGTTGGGGCCCATGCCCACCTGAAAGTCCATCCGCTCCTGTCCGTGCTCTTCCGTGTTGTTGCAGCTGTCCTTGGTCATGGCCTCGAGGGCGAGAGAGGGCCTGATGGACTGCAGGCCCAGCATGTCACAGGCCTCGGTGGCGATGAGGGCCGAGTCGAGGCGGAACATGATGACGGGCACCAGCAGTGCCATGGACACGACGCCGATGGGGAGCTTTTTTCCCCCCAAGGTCCGGTCAGTATCACCGAGGTGCCCATCATCCACTCGAGGAGAGTAAAAGAAAGGGTGGGTTGCGGAGAGAAGGAGAGGGCAGACGACTCACGGGAGACACGCGAAGGGGCTCGAGAATCAGCCAGCAGCGTCTATCCTTGACCTCCTCCCGATAGTCCTCGTCCAAGAAGTTCCTCCTTATGGGCAGCAGCTCGGCCCTGACGACGGGCTGGTCCTCCCTCCACCTCTGCCGGCTCCGAGACACGGCCGCCAGGCTGTTGCTGTACTCCTTGATGCTCCGGTCCGACTTCCGGTAAGCCCTGCTCTTGGGCTCCGGCACGCCCTCCGGCACCGCATCACTGGGCTTCAAGCTCCGGTCGACGCCGTTGGTGATGAACTTTCTCGAACCGTCCCACGGGTCCATAACCAGCTTCTGGTCGAAGAAGTCATCCGTCTCGCCTCGCCAGTCCGGATCCTCGCCGCCTGCCGCCCTGGCCGCCTCCCAGTCGATGCCCCCCTCGCCGTCGACGGGCGCCAGCAGGTACGGCATGTCGTCCGCCCCCGCGCTGTACTCCTTGCTGAAGACGTCCCTGAAGATGGCCAGCGTGAAGCGAGCCAGGGCCTCGGCCTCGTCGACGGACAGCTTCAGCGGCGAGGCGGCACCGACGCGAGCCGTCGTCCGTCCCTCGTCGAAGTAGAGCATCGTCGGCTCCAGCCGCGGCAGGGGGAAGCGAGTGACGACCATCAACGGACTCGTCCGTCTTCCCGGCGCACGGTCGTCCTCGAGCGATAGCAGGGAGCAAAAGACGTCCGTGGCGGGACCCAGCTTCAGCCAGGCGTCGGGCTTGACGCGCATCATGTAATTCTCCTTCTTCTTGGAACTGAGCGCCAGACGGGCGCTGCGCATCTGAGGCAGCTGCTTCTTCAGCACCGGCTGCAGATGACCGTCGATGAGCTTCTGCTTCATCAGCTTGACGCAGGCCTCAAAGGCAGCCGAGCATCGAGCCGTCTGCTTGTTCCGCTGCGCGGATCCTTCCTGTGACCGGATCGGGCTCGACTCGGGCAGAATCACCGTCGCCACGAACTTCTTGGACGGGAGATGGCTGACGACGTAATCGGGCGGCGACGAGTCCAGCGAGGCCACGAACCTGGACAGCACCTCGAGGCTCGACATGTACGTGAGCCTGGCGCCCGTCTCCGGCACCTCGTAGGCCTTTTGCATCTGATGCTCGTTGCTGAGCATCTCCTCCAGATCGTGTGCGTACGACGGCAGCTTCCTGTCGGCCGGCAACGAGGAGCAGAAGCGACGCAACAGGTTGGCGTCCCTCGTCGCCTGCCTCAGCCGCCGCAGATGGTGGACGTTGCCGCGCTCCAGCATGCTGATGTACGTCGACCGCGCCTGTCGGGCACGGCCCTTGGACTGGATGTACTGGATGGCCGAGTCGTAGAGGTCGAAGCGGATGATGAGATCGCATTCCGGTATGTCGATGCCCTCCTCCGCCACCTGAGTCGCGAACAGACAGTTGCTCTCGCCTCTCCTGAACCGCTGAAGGGCCAGCACCTGGTCGCGGAACGACATGGCGACGATGCCAGACGCCGCCTGGGAGCCGACCTGTAGACGACTCCCGTCAGCCTTGGTCACCACCATCACGGCCATAGCCGTTATTGGTACGGATACGGATAGCGACAACTCAACTCACGGCGTAAGAGGCGCTCAGTCCGACGATCCGCTTGTTGGTGCGCTGCAAGGCTTCGGCCAGGAGAAAAGCCGTGTACCGCTCCCTGACGAAGACGATGCAGCGCCGCGTCTTCTGTCTCAGGAAGGCATCCTCTAGACAGGCGTGAAGCGACTCGAACTTGGCCGAAAAGTCGTCGTCTCCCAGCGACCCCTGAGGCTTGGTGGCGTTCTCTCGAATCAGCTGCCGCAAGAGCCCCATCTTTTCCGCCATCTGATCGGCCTCGCCCTCGGCATGAGCCTGTCCCGTCCGCCTGGCCATCTCCGCCTCCGTCACGAGCAGTTCCCAGTACCGATCAGCACACCAGGAGCCGAGAGACGAAGCCGCCTCCCGAGTCGACTTGAGATGAGCCTGATAGCCGTAGTCGTCCCGCATCAGGGCCTCGATCTTATACCACAGAGGCGTCCGCGCCTCGTCCGGAGGCACCAGCTTGTCGTAGTATTCCTCCAACTCGACCTGCCGACGCGTCGTCTGGCCATACATGAGCGTATCGTCCGACACGGTGGCGATCTCGCTGCAGAGCATCGTCTCGAGCTCCAACGCGGCGGCACGCAAATCGCTAGTCCGCGTGTCGACGGGCGAGGCCGTCATGCCCAGGATGCGAGGACGCTGAGCTTCGGGCTGACGACGGTAGTGATCCTTGATGATGCGCGCATACGGATGATTCTTCTTGGTGTGATGGGCCTCGTCCAAGATGATGAGGTTGACCTGATTCATCGAGACGAAGCCGCTGCTCAGGCAGTCCAGCAGGATCTGGGCGGTGCAGACAAAGACCATGTAGGTCGCGAGCTGCTGGTCCCAGAAGGCCTTGTCGCGCATGATGCCAGCCACATCGCCGTGGAACCTGACGACGGGATGCTCCAGGTTGGCCCGCAGCACGCTGTACTGCTGCACACAGAGTGCCACCTTTTCAACGAGGAAGAAGGCGACGCGGTGCGGTTGGCCAAGGGCTCGCCTCTCGAGTTCCTGATCGAGCGTGTGTCGTAGAAGAAGGGCAGCAATGAGAGTCTTGCCCGAGCCTAGAGAGAGGGTCAGTCGATACCTCCCAAGGAAAGGGAGCTTGTTCGAAGCAGTGACTTGCCAGTATCCAGCACGATGATCAGATTCTTGTTCTTGGCACGCTCAAACAGTTCCGTCTGATACTCGCGCGGAGAGGTGATGATACAGCGCTCCTCGTTCCGCTGGATGAGGTTGGTCGTCGAGTAACGGTCGACGCTCTGCTCCGTCGAAGCTGCCTGCTGGCTCTCGACGATCCACTGCTGAAAAGCAGCATCGCCACGACGACGTCTGGCTGAGGGAGCACGAGGGTCGACGGTGCGTTCGGGCACGTGTCGGTATCTGTCGATGGCATCGTCGTCTTCGCTGTCGCTGGCGACGTCGCTGGGCCGAGCTGCAGTCTCTGCCTCGTCGGCTGCTTCGTCGGCACCAACGAAGAGCGGCGTCCGTCTGTTTGCAGACGCTTCGGAGGCAGGCATGATGAAGACGATGTTGATGAAGAAGGAAGAGGCAGAGTGGAAGCTCAGAGGCAGCCGGCGACCTGCATTGGTAAGGCTTTCATCAGGATGAGAAGCCTGCTCTGATGGTGTTGGTGATGGTGGAAGACTGAAGAAGTGAGGAATGTAGGTATGTAGGTACCTACATTCCTGATGCCTCAGGCCTCCAGTTTGCAGGTCCAAGTCATGGCGCTAGACGAGCGAGCTCGTAGCAGCCGCGTCACTGTATTCGTAGCAATGAGCATAGAAACGAGGCTGACGATGTTTGTCGTCCGAGTTTCCGTTTGATGCCTTGTCGTCGAAAGTGGCCTACCCTATAGCCGGAGTCCACCGTCAGAAGCTGTATTCGTAGATGTGCGAGTAAACATTATGAATAACGGCACAATCACAGAGGATCTACCTACTCTTCAAAGACTTACCAGCTTGTATTTCCAGAAGTCCAAGGCACGCTTCGGCTACTAGGCACGAGTTCTTCAAGTCGACAAGAGAACAAACAGATTCACAAGTATTGGAAATCCTTCCACGGCTGCCCACAACTGCTCAAGGTCCGTACTGTAATGTAAAGTCGAGATGGAAAGACCGAGGATATAAAGACTCGAGCGTTTTGAACCAGTCCCTCGTATATTCTGAAGAATCGGGAAGAACCCTTAGGTCCCATCTGATATCCCTACCATGATCCAAGGGGATCGTGTTAGTCTTCCTCACCCACGCACTCCCCCTCTCCCCAAAACGACAACCACAAACAGACTTGCAGAATGTCGCACGTCTAGCCTTCATACCGGAATCAAGGAAACCGATATTGTACAGCCTAGAGAAAGGTGACAGCGCCTTAGCTACTTCCACCAACTGTCCCATCAATCCGTCAACCCACACGTCAGCTCACCCCTTCACCCCTCTGCTTCTTCCCCCCCTCCGAATCGTCCCCCCAACTCCTCCACCTCCTCAACCCTCCTCTCCATCCCTTCCCTTCTCCCCCCTTCCCTCTTACCTCTCCTCTCAACCGCCCTCCTCCTGGCCGACTCCCTCTCCACCCTCTCAACCAACCCGTCCGTCTCCTCCCAAAGCTTCTTCGCCAAAGCCTCATCCCCAACCTCGTCAATCCCCACCTCCCTCACCTCACACTCCCTAACCAACCTCCCCCTCCCCCTCCCCAGCTCAGCATCCATAGCCGCGTAAAGCAACGACTGCGCCGCCCTATACGGAGACTTGAGCAGCAACCACGGCACCGCGTAAAAGACCAGGTACAGCGCCAATCCCGAGAGCGAGCCGCGCGTGAGCCAAGTCCGCATGCCGGGCGTACGGCTTAGGCCCGGGTCGACGAGGATGACGCGTGCGTTCATGGGGAGCTGATCCGGCCGCTTGTACGCATCGAGATGCTTCTGAAAAGCCTGCGCAAAGACGGTGAGAGCCAGCTTGCTGCGCGCATAAGCCGAACTGGGACTCCAATTCTCGGCCGAGACGGGTTCTCGCAGCGACGGAGACGCCATGTAAGAAGAGCAAGTGGCGATGACGATGCGAACGTCGCGATCAAACGGCTGAGCCTTGATAGCCGGGCTCAGAATAGCCAGAAGGTGAAAGTTGGCGACAAAGTTGACCATCCAGGTATGCTCGATGCCCTCATCCGTCTCCCGTCTCGAGGCCCCAGGCGGCGTAACAACGGCAGCACACAAGACAATCATATCGAGGCGACGAGGCGGCGCATTATCAATCCACTTGGTCGCAAAGGCCCTAACGCTATGCAAGCTCGCAAGATCAACCTGCTCAGCATAAACGAGTAGATTGCCCGTGGCGTCGCGCAAATCCTGCACATAGTCGGCAAGAAACGGATCCGAAGGCGGCTCCCTCGTCAGCAGAACAATCTGCGCTCCCCTAGCAGCCAACTCCCTCGCCGTCTGCGCGCCCACCCCCGACGTACCCCCCGTCAAGAGCACCACCTTTCCATGTAGGGGCCGTTCCGAGACGTTGGTCCGGCCGGCGGTCCAGTGCTTTAGGGCGACGATTGAGACGACGGCCAGCGAGATGTAGAAGATGGGCCAGCGGTGTTCGCGGAGCCAGTCGGGAGGGCCGTGCTCGACGACGTGAAAGATGAAGGGGAGCGGCATTCCTCGGCGGTTGGTTTTGCTTAGGTGGGATGGGAGGTTTGGGATTAGGGGGGGGGGGGGCACGTGATATAAAATGCTATTTGTACATTGCTTGGGTCAACTTTCACGATGGCTTCACGAGGGTTGACTTGACCTTAATCAACCTCCGGCTCGCCCATCACGGCATTATTACTATGTATTAACATTTCACACGATACAAGACCTTACATACAAGCACATACATATAATCATATGTCTCCTGCTCAATTTCCCCATTCGTCTCTCTCTCCCTCTCCTCTCCCCTCTCTCCCCTCTTCCTGACCCAAACCTCCCCAATCGGATCCCCATGCTCAGCAACACAGACCCAATCCCCAATCCCATACTCAGCCGGCGCCCTCCTCAACCCCCTCCCCCCCACCCACAATCAGATTCCCGGGCCTATAACTCTCATCCTCCTGCAACCTCCGGATCACACTGCCGTGGACACGGACATTATCCGGTATGTCTCGCACCTCCCCGCGAGGAAGCGGCCAGCGAATAGGCCGCCACGAGCCATCATGCTGGAGATCCATTCTTCGAAAGGGGAGCAGCTCCATCATCTTCCAGGCCGTTACGGCTGTGATGCCCAGTCCGCCTCCGTAAATGAGGGAGTCGTGGATGGGAGCGGTATGAGCCCTGTGCATCTGTCGTTCGAAATGGTCTCGGTCGTCGGTTGCCTCGCCGTCTATCGCCGCCACGGATTTCCCTCCTGCTTCATCGTCGGTTTGAAGGCGGATGTCTGGTCGTTGTGTCTTGCCACCTTGGGCATACACCTCTGCCGCATCGTGCATGCAACCAAGCTGCTTCACCTTTTCAGCATCAAACGGCAAGCCAGCACGAATAGCCTCGCGAACAATCCAAGCCAGCGGTACATGACTGGATCCCTTGCGTCCATCAAGCGCCTCCCACCCACCCCCGACATCACCATGACCACCAGCAAACCAGACCTCATCGATATCCTGTTCTCCCTGCCAGTCATCTTCGGCATCCGTCCCCGCGTCCGAACCCGAACGACAAGACATTGCCTCTCCGACGTCCTCCACCGTCAGCATCTGAGGTCGACAAGCGCGTGGTCGGTAAGGGGCATAGCGTTGGCCAGCGGTCGACCCCCGTCTCGTCTCGTGCTGCGTCTGCTGTCGGTTGCCAGATGTTTCAGCCTCGGCGACGGATCCTCGTCCTCCTCTCCCGTCGATGCTCCGACGCAAAGGCTCCAGCAAATGGTCAACATGCTGATGAAGATGATGAAGATGCCGATGATGATGATGATGATGATGATGACCGTCATGATCCCCCCCCCCTCGACTCTGATACATCAAATCCTGTCGAAACTTGGCCCTCCTCTCATCGATGCTAACAGCATGACGAATAACCCTCGCACTGCTCCTGGCCGTATAGGGAAACTTACTCCTCTGCATCCAAGCAGCCTCAAACCTCGGCACCGAATTCACCGTATCAAACAGCCCCAAAAACCGAATCCTCCCGACCGGCCTCGAAAAGGTCTCTCGAAACCCCTTGATATAATCATGCAAAGCATGCGCCTTGCACGCAGCATCCCCTCCCTCCACCCCATCCTCCTCCTCGCTACTCTGCTGCCCCCTTCGAGACTGCCACTGCGCGAAAGCCTTCCAGGCAAACTTGACCATCTCTTCGTTTCCGTGTGACAGTAAGCCGATGTGATCCAACATCTCGGCCAGGAATCGCGCAATGTAGGCTCCTCGACTGAAGCCAAACATGTAGATCTCATCGCCGGGGACGTAGAAGCGCATGAGGAAGCGATAGCCTCCTACAACATGCTGATCGAAAGAGGACCCGACAGCCGAGTCCTTGGCCTTGGAATACCACGAACCGATGCGCGCTCGAATACCGGTGTGAGAGAGCGAGCCGGAGACGACATAGGTTCCAATCCCAGCTGAATCCCACCGTCAGTCAAGACTTCTCTGAAAGAAAAGAATATAGGGGGAAAGGGGGGGAATCTCTCACGCTGATAGTAATGATACTGATCCGCCGCCGTCCGATCCAACATTCGAAAAATCTTGAGAATATTGCTGTCACTGTCATCGCCATGAAACTTATTCCCCGTCCCATCAAAGCAAAGAACCAATTTCTTAGATCCCCTCCCCTTATCCCCCTTCCGCTGCCCACTCACACCCGTCTGCGGACTCATAGCACCAGCGTCGACTTCTTCCTTGCGAGAAGCCCGTTGCCATCCCGGGTCGAGGAGGCGAGGAGGCAGCGCCATCTTGTCTCGGTATATATTCCGTCGAGGGGATGCTGTATCACACGAGGCAACGACAGCGCTGTGTCCCCCCGCCCCTCTCTTCCCCCCCTCCTGTTTGCCTCGGGATCAGCAATGGGCTTTATAGACCTGCAGAGAGATGCGGTGCGACTTTGTCTCCGCCTTCAGCCGCCCGTGCCAGGCCCAAAGCGGGAAGAAAAGCAACGTCGTAGTGTCTAGGCTTGCTTCATCTCGCCAACCACGGCGTGCCGCGAGACAAATCATGTCCCTCTTCTGCATCTGTGATTGTGCTGTAACGGGTATAACGGCCGTGTATCCGTCCATATCTGGTACCGACGGTGGCATCGCTGTAGATGGGAGAGGAACAGGAGTGGACGGACGGAGAACACGAGAAGATACAGCAAAACACGGGTAGACACGAGAAACACAACAGGACACAACAGGACACAACAAAACACATAAATGCACACTAATAAACACCAAAAAACACACCGAGACACCACTCACACACAAGTTACAACAAACCACTTCGCCTATCCTACTCACACATCTCATTTTTGTACCTAAATGAGCCCCTAGAAACTCCTACATGCATGCAGCCGGAACACCCGCTCCCCTGGGCCAAACCATGAAAAGGAAAAAAAAAAAAAAAAAAGGGGGGGGGGGGGGGGGGGAAACAAGGGAAAAAGACGACCAACCCCAGCATAGCATGCACTCACTCCCTTCGTCTCTCTCTCTCCATCCCATCCATCATCATCATTCATCTAAGCCGGCAATCCGCGGTGGCCGCACTCGGTAAAGAAGATGACCATCCGCCACAACTTCTTGACCAAGTCCTCAGCCTCGTCCCCCAGAGCCTAACACCCCGTCAGCACACATTCATTAAGAAAGGGACAGAAACTCACCTCGCCAAGCTCCTCGGCCAGGGCAGCCGCGGTCCCTTGCTTGCGCAGCTGCTCCTCCACCGTCTGAACGAGCATCTCCTCCTGCACGCCCAGATACTCGACAATCTTCTTCTCCACAAACGGTCGAAGCCTCTCTTGCACGATGGTGCTGTCCAGGTGCTCCCATTCGACCCTCCAGGCCCAGAGACCGTCGCGGTCCGAGGGAATCTCCTGCGCCAACGATCGAACCGCCTGCGATATCTCCTCCTCCGTCATGGACGATGCCGCCGCCTTCAAGGCCTCAGGCTGGATGGGCACCAGCGGTCGCCGCACCACGGGCTCCGTGTCCTCGTCGTCCAGGAGGCCCTCGACCTCGGCCATGGTCCGTCGCTGCGGCTTGTTGCGCGATGCCTGCGCCCTCTGCGCCGCCAATCCCAGCGATAGTTTGATCGGCTGCGGTGCCGCCGCCGCCGCCGCCGCCTCCTCGGCCCGTCGCCTCTCGGCCTCGCGGTCTTGCTGGTCGAGGAACGAGTCGGCCTGGCCACGTGCCTGCTCCATCTGCTCCTCCGCCTGTCTCTGCTCTTCCTTCTCCAAGAGACGGTCTTTCTCGTCGCGCCTCTCCTCGTCCTGTAGATCCGTGGCGCGGCCCCGGGCCCATTCGGCGTGATTGCGATAGTAGAGGTGCGAACGGCGCATCGATTCCGCCAAGTCGTCCCAGCCGGAATCGCGACCACGCTGCTCCTCCCTGTGTCTCTTTCTCTGCTCATCTTCCCTCCTCTCGCGCGTAAACTCTCGGTCGATGGCCGACTGCCGGGCGTCGTCTCGCTTGATCCATTTGCGCTCCATCTCGCGAAAGTGCTTATTCTCCTCGTCCTCTTTCTTCTTCATCTTTCGGCGGAGTAGCTCTTGGTCCGAGGCATTGGTGTCGAGGTCGCTCTCATGACCCCCCTGCTGATCGTGAGCGCCGCCGCCGTTGACGAACGACTGGCCCCGATCTGCCCCGTTCTGGCCTCCCTTGGGCCCGGTAGGCGCCGTCGTCGGAGCCGTCGTCGCCGCCCGCGGGCCCAGCGGGATATGGTTGGCTCCTCCTCCGAGCGAAGGGCCCGAAGCCCCGTTCTGCTGTCGGAAGCGCGCGCCAATCTCCTCCTCTCTGCGCAGCCGCTCCATGTCACGCCGAGTGCTGCGATCACGAAAGGCGGCAATCTCTTTGGCCACAATCTCGCGCATGTCGGCTGGGATGTCGGCCAGCTCGTCTTCTTGAGCGATGGAAATATTGACCACTTCCACATTTTTCTGCGCGTCCGCATCGGCCATGACCGTATCGCCGTCGGCCTGGCTGCCGATGGGCGGGTAGAAAAGATGACGCTGAACCTGCTTGAGCGCAGCGGTGGCCTGCTCGAGTCTGGCCCGGAAGTCCGGGTCTTCGGCTCTGTTTTCGTCGAATGACGCCAAGAACTCCATGGCAGAATCATCGAGCGAAACCATGAGCCTCGTCTTCTCGATGTCCTTGAACGTTTCGTCCGAACTCGGGTTGTGGGCCGTCGGCTCCTGTCGCTTGACGGGCACCTCAAACGTCTGCTCCCTGAAAAGCTTGTGCACGAGCGCGATGGAGTCGTGGTCGTCAAAGGTAGCGAACCCGATCAAGGGCTTGTGCTGAGCCCAGAGGCTGACCGAGCTCTCCCACTTTCGAAGCTTGCCAATGGCGTTGCAAATCTTGTGCACGCCTTCGTCGCCGCCGAGCCCATCGGGTATCCCGTGAAAGAGGACAGTGCAGAGCCTATCTTCGGGCGTGGGCGGTATGAGCATCTGCTGCACTTCTCTTCCTCGATCTCTGGCCTGATCGCCGCCACCTCGATCCATGCCCAAGCCGGGGCGGCCACCAGCGGGCGCCGACGGCCCGTCACCTCGTCCGCCATGACCGGTCGCTCCGGTACCGAGTCGGATGATGGGCGCGTTGAAGTTGATGTTGGGCAGGTTGGGAGGCGGCTGAAAGTTGGGAGGAAGGCCTCCAGGGCGGTTCGCTTGGTGGACGTTGGGCGGCGACATGCCGGGCGGAGCAGCCATGCCTGGAGCCGGTGCCATGCCTGGGGGCGGTCCTGCAGAGTGATAGGTAAGATTAGCTGATGGAAAACCATTGATGGCTTGATTCACGGGTGCGTTTCCCGTCCTTACCTAGACCAGGAGGTGGAGCGCCCATTCCAGGCGGAGGACCTCCAAAAGCGCCATATCCAGGCGGCGCACCATAGGGATGATTCCCTGGCAGAGCAATAGTCAGCTTGATGATGTATGATATCCTCTGAGGCTGGTCAGAATCACCGCCATATTGATGATACGACATGGTTTTCCCGCCTCAGGCACCCAGCCTCGGACCTCAGCAAGGAACCCGAAACGCGCCGCAGCCGAAGGTTGCTCGAGGAAAAGCTCAAGATGCAGCGGGCGCCGAGGTCGTACCCGGAGTAAAAGAGGAAAGGCCAACGAGAGCAGTGAGGGCAAAGACGCAGGGAGGAAGAAGAAAAGAAAAAAAGAAGCCTTTGCAAAGCCGAAGCGCGTGATTTTGCTTCGCGTGGCAAAAGGTGGAAGTTGGATGTTTTTCTTCGAGGTGTTTTTTTTTTTTTAATTCAAGAAATGCCCATATGGGGTTTTTTTTTTTTTTTTTTTTATGGCAGCTGTTCGGCTGTGAAATGATAATCGAAGCCTCGCCGGCTGGCTGAAGTGGAGACCGGTACTTTGCGTTCGTACCGCGAGTCTCTTCTTCCTTCATCTGGGTCAGCGTCGTTTATCAAGGGTCAATGTTGTTCCGAGCCGACCGCCTGTCTCTACCAGTCTCCAGAGCAGAGCTTCCAGGTTGCACGTCCAGCCTTATAACGACATCATCGACAGCAAATGTATCTGCAGCGTCCTTTCCTCACCCTTTTACTGCTGCTTACTCGGTTATAGGGAACATCTGGCGAGATCCGGCGCCGCAATGCTGTTCAAGGCGCCGGCCTCGCTCCTTCGTCCCCCAACCGCTCGAGCTCTATCATCCTCTCTCCCACGACAACGTCGCACGCCCACAGCTCAACGTCCCCCGACCGTTTCATCGCGCTCCGACACCGCTACCAGTAACCGAGTCAACCCTCTCGTCGCTGGAGAATTCGTAGTCCCCGAGCCTCGTGAAGCGCCCAGCATCCAGCAAGACACGGCGTCTAAGCCCGCTCCAACTTCCTACCTTCCCGCCCTTGAATGGTGGGACAAGTCTACCGATACCGAACAGTCTTCGGCTGGTACCATCTCCGGAAAACCTGCTCCTCCCATCAAGGATCAAATTCCCCTTTTCCCTGCGTCTCCTGATCTGCCGCCGGGACCGCCGCCAGCTTCTACAAGTTCCGACAAGAACCAAGACGCATCTTCATCGACCAAGCCGGAACACGCCTACGACGCCAATCTAAAGGATCCAGGGCAAGTAGCTGCTCTTTGTCAAGAACTTTACGAGACGACCTCACCTGAAAGTCTCGATGCTCGTCAGTACCCAAGGATCCACACAAGACCAGTCACCGGCCGAACCGTCTTCGTCATCCCAAGCCGAATAGGGAACAACACGGCACAAACCGTCTCGTCGGCCTTTCGTACGATTTCCAGGCTTGTTCGCGACATGGGGCTTCGCGCCAAGTCCAGGGAACAAAAGAAGCACATGCGCCCCGGCTTGAAGAGGAAGATGTTAAGGAGCAAGCGGTGGCGTGCCAGGTTCAAGGAGGCCTTCAAGGCTGCTACTAGCAGGGCGCTGGAACTGAAGAAGCAGGGATGGTAGAGATTATATAGGCCAACAGTCGATTTCACCAACCAGAGTGGCAGCAACATGTTGTCTGTGTCCGTCTCGCGATGCCTCTTCCATTCTCGTCTCGCAATGTCTTGTTCAAGCCGAAGACTAACAGACTCTCCTGCCGAAAACCCTCTTAAACAATCGTGTACACGCCATCTACTCGTCCTCCCCCCTCCCCTCCCGCATCGGACTCGCTATCGGACTCGCCATAACCTTTGGCCTCGACCGAAACACCGCCTCCACATCATCCTCATCCCCCGGATCCAGCGTCGAGGCAGCCGTCTGCTCCGACCCCTCCTCGGGCGTAGGATACAGCGCGCTCTCCTTCCGCGGCGACATCCTAGCCTTCCTCTCAGACCGACGCCGCTCGAGCTTCGCCTTCTGCTGCGCCTTTTCGAAGCCCGCCATGCTGCGCCGCGTGCGGTTGATGAGGTCGTCGATGGCAGCTGTGGGCTCGTCCTCTTCCGCAGGCTTTGGGGCTGGACCTGGCTCTGGCTCTGGCTCTTGAAGAGATGCGTTGCCGTCGGTGCGTGACATGGAGAGACAGGTGCGCTCCGAGAGAGAGAGGGTATGGCGGGGTGCGTCTGGCTTGTCTTCCAGAGTCTTTGCGTGATTGACGGGCCTGAGATCTGGCTTGGCGGGTTCTAGGGGCTCTTTTAATGGCCATCTCTCGTATGGTGTCGACCCCTTCGCGACGGGCTTCTCCGCCTGTTTTGGCTGACGCGTCGGTGATGAGCAGCCCGAAGAGCTCCTCGACGTACGGGCTCCCGACCAGTACTTCTCCTCGACAGGCTCCAAGCCGCAAGGTCTGGGTTCCGATAAGTGCACGTCATCTGAGCTCTGTCGGTCTGGACAGCATACGCCAGACGGCGGTGGCAGCACAGACGTGGAAGGCCGGGCGTGCATCATGTGATGATAAGGATGAGTATGTGGAGTCTTCACCCGATGCTTGAGCTTGTCCAACACCATCTGTAGACGTGTGCAGTGTTGTCGAGCCTCGTCGTCAGCGTGATTGAGAGGATTGTGACGCCGTTCAAGGCCGGGAGCAACATCAACATCGTTCATGTTTCGGACCTGGAGTGATTCGTGCTCGCGAAAGCTGAGATCCAGCCCCATCGCAGGGCTGCCAGAATCCGGATCTTTAGGAATCAGCTGCTTGGCCTCATGTCGGGTACCGACAATCTCATCGCGGAAAGCCTGCCACCTCTTCACCCTCTCTTCCAGCACCCGAATCCGACCTTCGAGATTCTCCGTGAGGCCTTTTCCGTCATCTGCAAGCTCCGAAGTCCGACCCTCTTGAAGTCCGCGCCACACCGCGTCAAAAGGCCTCGCCACAATACCACGATTCACTGTACCGCCGAAGCGGCCAAGAATAGCGTCTTTCCAGCCTTCGTTGTCGGACCAATTCTTATCAATCTTGCGGTGAATCTCCGCCATGTCATCCTCCAAATCGGTGTCACAGGTCTTATAGAAATAGACGCGATCCTGCTCTCGGAGTTGAATTGATTTTTCACTTTCAGCCAAGGATCGCTCCTTGGTGGTAATTTCTCGAGCTAACCACACGTAGCGAACTTGTGCTGCCTCCTTTCGCGCGAGGAGACGACAGAGAGATACTCGATACGACAATTCCAGCGGAAAGAGCAAGAATTCCATAACGTCCTCAGTCTCGAGTGCGGAACTGAAGGCCGTGGGCAACCGACAGGCCGCTTTTCTCTTGTCTCGGGCGACCTTGGCCTTTAGTGCCGCCGTGGAGATATAAGCGAGGACTTCCTCGAATCTGTCTCCCCGGCAGTCGTCCAGCATCGTCTTGCGAATGACACACTCGCGTCCCAGCAGGCCGCTCCGCTTGGCTCCCTCGAGCGCTCGCAAAAGGCCGACGCGAAGGCTGAGAGACTCTGACTGACCAGACGGCGGAAAGTATGGCTTCAGTTTCTGTAAAAGACGACAATACTGGTCAGCAGAAGTCCAAGCAGAACCAGCAAATGGCGATATCCCTACCGCTGCCGCCTCATCAGGGTCCAGCAGGGAAAAGAGGTGAAACAAGACCCATTCCACACACTCCACCCTTTTCTCCCTCTTCAGCGAGGTGTTTGCCTCGAACATGTCAGCCTTGATGTGAGGCCAGTCCGGTCGCAGGTCGAGGTCGAGCAGCCGCAGATTCGTCAGGAAGATGGGTATATTCGTCTTGACGAAACCATTGGTAGGGCCGCCACCTTGGAGACGGCGCTCTTGAGGCCTGGACAGGGAAGCCGCCGAGCGCGTCCGGGCGTGCTGATGCGACGCCATGGCGGCCTGTGAGGAGGAGGCGAGGCGGCGTCGCGTCAACTGGTTTTCGTCTCTGCTGAGGTTGGGCGAGGCTGATGAATCCTATATGAGCGTATTCGTATAGTGCGGCTGAGTGTGGCTGATGTACGAATAGAGAGTTGGAGCGGTGATGTCAGAGGAGTTCTCACTACCCTGCACTAGATATCTACCTCCTAGATAGATAGGTAGGTCGATAGCTGACAAGAAGACTCAACACCTCAAGCCAGAGTACGAGGTAAAGCCAGTCTTTTATACCCAGGTAATGGAAAGGAAACCCTCCCAGCCCACTCCTACAGGCACTGACTTCTAACTTCTCCCTCACAGCTCATACCAACAACTTTGCGTTTTCATCTGCCGAACCACCGTCATCATCAACTGGCATCAAAAGCCGAGAAACCCTCTTCCGAATCAAGCCCGAGCCCCCGCCGGACAATTCGCCTTGAGACCGTTATAGGCAGACATGATCTCGTCCCCAGAGACGGCGCCCATGGACCAAGTGGCGTTCAAGTTAACAGGCCCATACAAGAACCAAGCACTCAGCGGCTGCGACTTGACGCCCGCCGGACGAATCTGCCTCCTCGCGATACCCAGGTTGCCGGCCACGACGTAGGCCATGCTGTTGGTCCCCGGCTCCGGGTAATCCATCATCTTAAGCGGCGCCCTGGCGTATCCCACCGGCAGCGTGTTGAGCCCAGCGCTGTAGTAGGTGATGCCATCGATCTGAACCTCATCGCCACGCGCCTTCACAGCAGCCGGGACGCGCAACTCGCCATTAGAAGTCCAGTGCATGAAGCCCGTGATCCAGCCCGAGACGTCATACTCGATGGGCCCAGAACCGCAGGTAAAGACTTTTTCGGCCCGGACGATTTGCTTCCAGAACTTCTTGACTTGGCCGCTCTGAGGGTGACGGAAGGTCTGGATGAACATGGAGAGAATGGGCCGCAACCTCTTGGCGTACTGAGTCGGTTCGACGCCAAAGTGGCTCAGCTTCTCGAGCTTATCGAACAGAGCCTGCCAGTCAGCTTCGTTGCCTTGGAGCGTCACCGAAGGCAGGCCGCAGATGATGCCGCCGGAAAACTTGAAATACTCCTGCATGAGGCCCATCATGAGTACCGTCGAGGTGGTGTTATCGTCAGGCGTGCTGGTAGAGAATCCAGGCGTGATCCATCCCTCAAGCCACTTCGTCTTAACCCTCTTCTGCAACTCAGACTTGAAGCTATCAATGACAGACTGCCAAGTCAGATCCCAGACCTCAATCTCCTGCTGACCCTGAAAGTCGACAAAGAGATGACGCAGCTCCTCAGCATGCTTGGTCATGTAAAGGTTAAGCTGAGCCAGAATCTCAAACCAGACGACATCAGGCCTCAACACCAAGCTCTGATGATGAGCCCAAGCATCAATCGCGCCCCGAACCAGACTATCCGACGAGGCGAAGTGCGTGTGCCTCGTCATCTCATATGGTTTGTTGGTGTAGGATGACACGATGACGTTGGCGCCCTGTTGGAGCTCTTCGGGACAGCTTTGCTCGAAGAGCTGGGCGGCGCTGGTGACGGAGTGGCCGCCTTGCAGCGGTAGAGGCTGGACGTCACTGACGGAGATGCTGATATCGGCCATGACCAGGCTGGTCGAAAGCCCGAGGGCAAGTAAAACCATCTTGGAAGCCATCTTCGACTGTGTATCTTGAAGGTCGATAGCAGCCTCAACCAACAGATGGGGGGTGGAGGGAGGAGGGAAGCTCCCAGGCTAGTATTTGACAGCAAAGATCAAGACGATAGCAACGCCAATGTCTCAGACAGACCAGATTCCGAAGCCAAACAGAGGAATCTTAACTCTTCTACCTCGAGCTGAGTGCTCCCCTTCCCGCCGCCGGCCAAAACGATATATATACCTAGTCCGAAACACAAACGGTCCGAGTGAGACGGTCACAACGATGATCGGCTGGTCTCGGGTCAACGATCACGATGACAACCACTACTCACGGGCGAAAAGGGCCCTTGCCGAGGTCATACGAGTTCCATGAGCCATTCACGACCCATCATCTCGGCAGCCACAAGACTGCACGGATCCATTGACGGCATGCGAGGACCCATTGTACGGAATGCCTCTCCGGCCCAGACTGTCCTCTACCCTCCCGCATCCTGAGGCCACGATGCGACGGTGGCATGTCACCTACATACATAGACGTACGTACTGGCAATGGCCGACGGAGCGGCCGACGGCGTCAGTCAAGGCCGAGTGAAGCCGAGCTTACGGCTGTGATACAGCTGACGAGATGGAAGGGGCAAACACCACGATGGTGGCTGGATGGGATGGGATAAACAACCGAGTCTTGCTTCTCCCCTCCGTCTCTTGTCCGCGGCTTCCCATCGTCTCTCCCTTCATGTATCCGTCTCTCTTCGACGCTCCGTCTCCCTCCATCCCTTCTGCATCTTGTCTGCATCTCCATCTCCCGACCTTCCGCTTCCAGCTCAACCATGAGCACGATCCCATGGCGCGATCCGCAACTCGACAACCTTAACTCAACCGCCCCGATCTCTACCTATCAGTATCACCTACCTATCTATCTATCAACGCTTGCCCTCGCCTCGTCTCTCCGTCAATTCTTTGGCTCACGATGAGCAAGGGCTCATTCGTGAGAATGACCATCTGCGTCTACTACATCGTATTGGTTCGAGAAGCTTGCTATCGTGATGTGACTCTTGCACAAGCATCAGCGGAATCACACCCAATCCTTCTCAAGCCGATACCCGCACCCGAGAGAACATTGGTACATACAGCAAAGCAATCTTTTTATTCATTTTGGTCATTACGTCGTGGTCAGTGTCTGACTCTGATGCGCCGTCATACTATATATACCGCCATCTGACGACAGAACATCATAGGCCCGGCCTCCCTCGGCCAGATCTTCATCACATCTTCCACTCTCGTCTCCCGGCGAGTCACTCGCGACTGTCCTCCTTGACACGCTTGACGCGCTCCACAAGCTGCGGATAGATCTTATCGCTCGACTGGATGCCGCAAACCTTGGTCACCACGTCCTCGGCCGAGTTGTCAGCCATGATCTTGGCCAGCTCCTTGGACTCCTCATCATCCTGGACATTCTGGAAGCGGAAGCACATCTCGATGGCAACCAGGAGGTGGCTGATGGACTGGCCCTTCTCCGCCAGCTCGGCAGCGGGACCGATGAAGCGCTCCTTGCGCGACAGCTTGCGGAGAGGAGCCCGGCCAACACGCTCGACGGCGTCCTCCAGGTGGGGGTTACCGATGCGCTTGATGATCTTCTCCATGTATGCCGTCTGCTCGGCCTCGGTGACCTTGTGCTTGTTGACGATGAGATTCTTCGTCTCGGTGAGAGCACCCCTGACCTCGGCCATGATGTCCTTGTCCTGCAGAGCGTCGTAGACGGTGCGCTTGCGGCGGTTGTAGCCGTGGTAGGCGGCCGTAGCGTGACCCGTGTTGACGGTGTAGAGCTTGCGCTCGATGTAGGGAGCCAGATTGTCGACCCAGTGGACTCCATCAATGGAAGGAATGCCGATATCGTTGAAGGGCGTCTTGTCGACGACCCACTCAAAGAACTTCTCGAGCGTCACGTTGAGGCCGGCATCGGGGCTCTGGGCAGGGACGATTCTGTCAATGGCTGAGTTGGCGTAGCGGGCGCGCTTGTGGTGGTCCTCGAGACGGGCAGCCGGCGTGTTCTGAGCATCCTTGATGTGCTGAGCCAGCGTATCGGTGGCTCCAATGGCGTTCTCGCAGGCAATCACGTAGAGGGGCGCAGCGTCGGGGGAACGACGGTCGATGGCCTTGGCCAGGACGGGAGCGATGAACTTGAGGATGTTGGGGCCAACGGAGCAGGTGGCAATGTCGGCTGTCCTGATTGCCTCGATCAATTCCTCCTCGTGCGTCTTGGAGTTGATGGCACGGTAGTTGGTGATGGTCTCTTCCGTTGTGCCCTCGGCGCCGACTTCGATGACCTTGTACGAGGGCGAGGCGTTGATCTTGTCGATGAGGGTATCGACGACGTCGGCAAAGATGACATCGTAGCCCGACTTGTGGAGGAAGCAGGCGACGAAGCCGCGGCCTAGCAACGATCATCTGTCAGCAAAAATCTGGAGAATACCTATAAGAGCATCGACGAACCAATATTGCCGGCGCCAAAGTGAACTGCCTTCTTGCCCATGGTGGGAAGCGGGGAAGCACTGCAATTGAGGTGAGGGTGAGGGGTATTGGACGAGCCAAGCGATGCCAGTCAGGTGCGAAGAGAAGGAGTCGTCTCGAGATGGAGTGCGAGGAGGAAAATGGGAAAAGCGAAAATTCCGAGACGGATGACGACGAGACTCGAGTGAAGAGAAGAGACGAAGCGGTTTGAAAGATTAAATAGGGACGAGGGAATCGGCCATCGTGAGAGGGGGGGCAGGTGGGGCACATGGCGACCGCCAATTTGTGCGTTACTAAGCGCACCTCGTTTGACGAACAGCCACGTCTCAAGTAGCGGATACTTATTACGCATATCTCTCAACACTTGTGAAGAAGGGTACTCGCTACCTCCTGCGACAGCCCGCGGCAGTCATGACGACAATGGGTGGAACCCCCGCGGCCCAGAATGACGACGGTCCAGGGGCTCGGCGGGGTTCAACTGGCCGCAGAGTACGGGATACATTCTCGGCGGGCGGGGTACAGCTGGAGAACAGGTAGTGGGTACGGGGCTCAGGTGGAGCACGGTGCCCGCGTCGGCTGAGCGGACAGGGAAGGTGGGGTGAATGCATGATGACACAAATGCCTGCTGCCGGCATCGAGGTTGAACAGCCGGAGCATCCATGCTATTCCACCAGGCAGAGTTGAAGATGATTGTAAATTTGTTTAGAGGATACAGAGAATGCAGAGAATAGGGCAGCCAAATCTTTCCACTAACGATACTAGTTCCGCACCCGTCCGCCGCCTCGGCTCACTGACCACTGACCAGTGACAGACCCTCGTCTCCGCTGCTCCGCCCCCCTGAGAGTCGGGTCCTCCACGCGGCGCAGCAACAGACGGCCTCATCCGCCCTAAAACCCCCCCATAGGCAGCGCCGCTCAGACGTCAAAACTCTTCAGCACGACGGACTAACCGACAATGACGACCAAATTAACTCGTGACAGCGACAGATAGGCGCTGAAGGCTAACTAACGGTTGGGCATGTTTTCCTGAGCTGTTCATTCGTCTCGGTCTCGCTACCTACCGGGAACCCGCGAGGAGTGCTCGTCCTCAGCGTCCTCTCCCATCCCAAGCTCAACTCACGAGGCAGTACAATACATACATACATACACACATACGAATACTCCGTACACATGATACATACCAGAGAGCAACTCCTCGTTTCCATCTGCCAAACGGGAGTCTAGACTCGGCAAAAGTCGGAATGCCGACGCTACAGCTGCATCTCGATGCGCGCAGCAACCGGAGATGCACACCACACAGACCTCATGCCGCGATCGAAACAGCACATGCCTCTCATCAACATACATACGTAAGCCCGGCTTTTATGCCCTCTTCAGCCCTACATACCATCCACCTATCGACTCGTACGAAGTATTCGTACTTCCATTTCATCTTCGAATTTGCCATAAGCCCCGATGGCCCTAATGGATCGCCAATGGCTCACAATCCCATCACCCCTAAAAGCGCAAACAACAAAAGCTCGCTAAAATCCAGCCACAGCCACAAATAGACGACACCCTCGTATCACCCTCCCCTCGTCACCGCTTGACTCGCGCACCGGCAAACACCGGGAACCCTTTCCTTACATATGTATGTACGAAGTACATATCGACGTATTCGTGCCTGGTCAGGCTGAGTGATCCCTGATGATAGCGACATCTCGTCTGCGCATGTCCATACCTACCTACCTAGACAGCTCGTGCATCTCGCTTGCCTCCAGACAGCCATTGAGAACTGTCCGGATGGAAAAGTCGGTGGCCATCCTGCCCCTTGCTTCTTGTCAAAATCCCCGTCTTTCCCGCCGGAATGATACCGTCCCGTTGCCGCCGGTGAGCGGGTGAATCTGTTCGTCCTTGCGTTGTCGTCGTCGTCGTGTCTCTCTCGTCGCAAGCGCTGTTCCTGAAGTAAACTACCGGCAGGTAGGGAGCCTGATAGCTCGACTCCATAAGACGAAAAAGAAACTACTTCACGCGGCACAGCAGCATCTAACTCACCCATTTATTTATTCCATTGCTTTAATCTGTTTCGACGTGCCATTCTTTTTCAACGTCCCCCGACTATCCTCAAATCTTGGCATACTTCTTGAACGCACCGATGAGCCCTCCCGTCGAGCTATCGTGCCCCTCGCCATTGCCCGGCTCGTCCAGCTCCTTGAGAATCTTCTTGGCCAGCACCTTGCCCAGCTCGACGCCCCACTGGTCGAAGCTGTTGACGTCCCAGACGGCGCCCTCGACGAACGTCAGGTGCTCGTAGTAGACGATGAGGGCGCCCAGCTCGGCCGGGCCGATTGTGCCGCCGACGAGGATCGACGTCGTCGGCCGGTTGCCGAGGAAGCGCTTGTGCGGAACCAGGTCGGCCGCCGTGCCCTCAGCCTTGACCTGCTCCTCTGTCTTGCCCAGCATGAGCGCCTCCGACTGCGCGAAGTAGTTGGACGCCAGCATCTTCTGGTGCAGGTTTTGCGACAACGGGTTGTGCGATTGTGCCGCCAGGATGAAGTCGGCGGGTATCAGCTTGGTGCCCTGATGGACAAGCTGGAAGAAGGAGTGCTGGGCGTTGGTGCAAGGCTCGCCAAACAAAATGGGGCCTTGTGTCGAGTCAGACTGCGAGAAAAGGGGACATGGTGTCGAGATACTCACCCGTCGTGTACTTGACCGACGACCCGTCCGATGAAATTGCCTTGCCGTTGGACTCCATCGACAGCTGCTGGAGATAGGCAGGGAACCGGTGAAGGTACTGGTCGAATCTGAAAGTACCAGCAAGCGTCAGCCGTCAACGCTCGCCTGACAAGCTTGGCAGGGAACGTACGGGGCCACCAGGTGCGTCTGCGCCTGGAAAAAGTCCGAGTACCAGACGCTTAGCAGGCCGCCGATGACGGGAATGTTCTGCTTCAGCGGCGTCTCTCGGAAGTGTTTGTCCATGGCGTGCGCGCCGCTCAGGAACTTGTGGAAGTTCTCATAGCCGATGTAGATGGCGACGCTGAGGCCAATGGCACTCCAAACAGAGTATCGACCGCCGACCCAGTTCTCAAAGCCAAACATATTCTTGCTGTCGATGCCAAACTTGGTCACCTCGGGCTCGTTGGTCGACAGGGCGACGAAGTGCTTGGCAATGTCGCCCTTGTTGTCCGTCTTGTCGAGGAACCAGGTCTTTGCCGTGTTTGCGTTGGTCGTCGTCTCGGCCGTGGTAAACGTCTTGGAGGCCACGAGGAACAGCGTCGTCTCCGGGTCCGAGTGCGCGAGGGCCTCGGCCATGTGGGTGCCGTCAATGTTGGAGACGAAGTGCAGCGTCATGTCCGGAGCACCGTAGTGCTTGAGGGCCTCGGTCACCATGACGGGTCCGCTGGCAAGACGTCAGCTGAGCACCGGGGAAAGAGAGGATACTGAGAACAAGACACCCACAGGTCGGAGCCGCCAATGCCGATGTTGACAATGGTCGTCAGCTTCTTGCCGGTGAAGCCCTTCCACTCCCCGCTTCGGACCTGATCGGAAAAGTGCTTCATGTGCTCGAGCACCTCGTTGATGCCACCCGGCCCAGTCATGACGTCCTTGCCGTCCACCTTCATGTCCCAGCCGCTGACGTTGCGCAGCGCCGTGTGGAAAACAGCTCGGTTCTCGGTGAAGTTGATCTTGTCGCCGGCGAACATGGCATCACGCTTCCGCTCGACGCCCGCCTGCTCGGCCAGCTTGATCAATAGGTCCAGAGTGTCGTCGGCCAGGAAATTCTTGCTAAAGTCAAAGACGATGTCGGCAGAGACGCCGCCCGAAGTAAAGGTGCGCGACAGACGCGAGAAGCGCTCCGGATCCGAGGCAAACGCATCCTTGAGCACGAATTTGCGGCCGACATCGTCACGGTGAGCCTGGAGCTCCGTCCAGGCGGGCAGCGTGTTGGCAGGGGCCATGGCGGCGAGACGATGAGGAGGTTTGATAGGCGGCGGTCAGGCAGCGAGGCGCTGGTGGATGGTAGAGGGCAGATGGATGCAAGGGATGACTGAGGAGAAGGAAGAATTTATGAGGAGACGAGGTGCGTAGGGAGTGCCCGCCCGTTGGCAATTGGCGGCCGCTTTCACCGGTGACTGGGATTGGCCCGTCGGCTGCCGGCAGTGGAGCTCGACAGTGTCTCTGAAGCCCTGTTCTGTGAGGAGACGAGCAGAGAAAAGCTTCCGATCCTGGCATGTATGCTTGAGTTGTTCTTGGACAGCTGACGAATACCTACCTGGGGCTTGCTGCCCGGAGCCTCGCGACCCCGCACCGAGCAGACCGCTCCATTACCCCGCGCAGCCTCTAGGGTAGGTATGTATGTGCCTCTACTAAAATCAAGACTGGACCCTACCTACCATGGAACTTCGTACCTACCTACTAGGTATGTAATGTGTCGTACACTCTACAGAAACGCATCACTGGGAAGCAACCAAGCTCAACAACAATCAGCCTCATCGACTCCCTCGCCGACAAGAAAAGAGGCTCCCCTTTGCTGTCCAATCAAATTTGGTCCATGTCCCTATCCATGTTTCCTGCCAAACTCCCCGTCTCAAATGGTACACAGTACACTCATCCGCCGGTCCGAGCCATGTGTGGTCCGGACGATGCTGGCAACGTCTTGTTCATTTTGGACAAAAAGAAAAGGAAAGGAAAAAAATCAGACAAAAAATCATCGTCTGCCTTGCCGCATCTACCCCCTTGCGACAGCAGACGTCACCGAATCCGCTCGCACTCTATCGACTGTCCTGCATGCTGCCCACGAACGACGGGTCCTTAACGCTTCCGCCGGCATCGCCCAGCCCGGCAATGGGTCTGTTGTAGCTGAAGCCCTGGAACTGGTTCTGCATCGTCTGTGACAGCGTCGGGCCGTCGACGTACGAGTCTTGGGGCGCCTCCGAAGTGAACTCGGGATCAAAGTTGGCCGTGTCCAGCGCATCCGCCTGCGTCCAGTCATCAGCCGGGCATGGTGCCTCGTCCACGCAGGGCTTACTTACCACACTGGGCTTGAACGCAGGCTCGTACTTGCGCTGCAGCAGCTTCCGCCAATCTATGGCGTGGAAGAAGGGGTGCGCCTTGATCTCGGCAGAGCCGTTGGCGCCCAGCCGCTCCTCGGGATTGCGGTTGAGCAGCTTCGTCAGTAGATCCTTGGCCGCCGACGGCACCACGTCGGAAAAGTGCAGCGGTTCCGACAGGATCTTGCGGTACATCTCGTTGGTGTTCTCGTCGTAAAATGGCGGGAGTCCCGTGAGCATCTCGTACAGCAGCACGCCCAGCGTCCACCAGTCCACCGTCTTGTTGTAACCCTTGCCCATCAGCAGCTCGGGCGCCAGGTACTCGGGCGTGCCGCAAAACGTGTTGGTCCGGTCCTCGTCCTTCATATCTAGCTTGCAGAGGCCAAAGTCGCATAGGGCGATGTGGCCCTGGTAGTCGAGCAGGATGTTCTCGGGCTTGAGATCGCGGTAGATGACGCTGAAGCCGTGCAAGCACTCGAGGGCGCAGAGCAGTTCGGCCGTGTAGAAGCGTGACCGGTTGACATCGAAGCGATGCTCCTTTTGCAGGTGGTGGAAGAGCTCGCCACCGTTGACAAAGGCGAGGACGAAATAGAGCTTCTCGGGCGACTGGAAGCTGAACTTGAGCGGTACGATGAAGGGATTGTTGATTTGCGCCAGGACGGAGCGCTCGGCAAGCGTATGGGCCACTTCGGAGCGCGAGATGATGTGGGCTTTCCGAATCGTCTTGAGAGCGTAGATGCGGTTGGTGTCCTTCTTGCGAACCTGCATCACCTTGCCGAAGCTGCCCTTGCCCACAACCTTGAGCAGTTCAAAGTCCTCAATCTTGAGCTTGCCCTCTCGCGTCTCAACGTACTCGACGCCGACCTTGATCCTTCCGCTGCCGTACTGGACGTCGACCCATTCGGTGCCGCTGAGCCCATCGGCCTTTTGCCGCTGAGCGTGCTCGGCCGCCGCCTTTTCACGGTCCTTTTTGCTGGCCTTGGGGTCCTCGACGTACGGCTGCCGCTCCTCGAAGCGAGGGTTGACGCGGGCGACGCCCAGAAAGATGTCTTGGCTCCGACCAGAGCCGGGAGCGGCGGTGGGGTTCCTCATGTACAGGTGGATGACAAGCTCGGTGACGCGAGAGACGTCAAACTTGTATTGGGTGCTGGGTCCCGCCCAGAGGGGGTTCTCGGGATTGCCGTCGATTGAATTGACAAAGACCTGAACCTTGTCGAAGTCGAGGAGGGCATAGGGCATGTACTTGCCCGAGATGCGGCCGTGGTTGGTCGGGATGCTACCAAAGCCGCCGGCGGAAGAGTGCGGCCTGCTGGAGCCATTGGCGAAGGGGGCGGCAACCCGCTGGGAGGATGAGGGCCGGACGGAGCTCGGCAGATTGGAAGCGTTACTCGACGACAACGAGCCTTGATGCTGAGAGGTAAAGGCGTTTCGATGTTGCTCGGGAAGGGCAAAACCTTGGCCCTCGTGAAGTGTGACGATGAGGATGCCAGGCTTCGGTGGCTTAACGACGGGGGCTTGCGTCATGGCTTCCGAGGCAGCTGGCGGGTAGACGGCAGGTCAGCAGAGGCGAACTCGGGTGAGAGATGGCAGACGACTTCACCAATGGCGTTCTCCGTGGTTGGAGTGGTAGCACCGGCGGCGAGCTGGGCCTTTTCGTCCTTGTCTGTGATGGTGGAAGTGGAGGGGGATCGGGAGAAGGCGCTCAGGGGGCCCAGATGGGTTTCCTTGAGTTCTGGAAGGGAGAAGGGCGGAGATGTCGGCGTCAGTGGCGACAGCCCTCGGACCAGCAGAGAGGGGGAGGGGGGGGGGTGGAAAGGACATACTCTTGGTGAGTTTCCACGACATGGTGGCGGGATGCGTCGAGGACGAGGCCGATCGAAATTGTGGCAATTTAGGGCGCGGGGTAGAAGTCAGGGAGCGTTCCCGCGCGACGCGGTCAGGAGAGGCACTAGAGAGGGTATGGCGGAGAGAGATTTGGCCAAGGGAGAGGCGAGAAGGGGGAACGCTGGCGGCTGGCAGCTTGGTGCAGCCAGCTGGCTGAGAGGCAGGTTAACAAGTCGGTCAGCCTGATGTGCGAGTAGGGTCAGAGAAGGCCGCTTCGTTGGCGCTGACAGGAGACGGACAAACCCCGCGGCAAAGAGAGGCTTACAGTGTGAACTGCTGAGATAGCCAGAGATAGGCTGAGGCCTTTGAATCGGATGAATGCTGCGAGAGGGGAGCAGGGAGGCTGCGCCGCCAGGCTGGCGAGGTATACCGAGGGAGATGAGACGGGCGAGGCGCGAACAACGCGCGGATAAGGTGACAAGGGACGGAATCCGAGTGTCTCGTCTGGTTGGGAGGCGAAGCTGCATGTATGTATGTATGTGAGGTAGGTAGCCTGTAGCCTGTAGGTAAGTAGGTAGGTAGGTAGGTAGTTATCAAGGCGCATACGATGTGTATCGGGGTGCCTCATGTGCGAATAGGAGGTAGGTTGAGTCTGGCCGAGGGACGAATTCGATCGAGGCGCTGATACATACATATTCGTACACACACACGTGGGAATCGTGTGCGAATGTATGTACAAATATGTAGGCATCGAAAGGAGAGAGGGGTAAAAGGGGCTGAGCACTGTGACGTTGGAGTTTTTTCCGCTGTAGGGTTACAGTGCGCATGGCTTGTGCTGGAGCCTGAGAGTCGTGGGCGTTGCTGGCTTGTGGTACGAAGTACAGCCTCAGGGATCGGACGCGGTCTAAACGCCGACGAGGTACTTGCTGGGTTATTGTACGGATCACGACAGGGCGAAACTGGGCAAGACGATCAGCTCACAGACGTCATGCGCCTCCTGGCCGTGGGCGTCCCATTTGTTCGGGATCCAGACGCACCTAGCATTGCATCAGGTGAAGACCATGCGCTTCCTGTACCTACCTACCTATCTACCTGCCTCCTACCTACCTCCCACCTACCTCCTACCTACCTATTCGTACCCGTTCGTGATATCCATGTGCCGAAACTGCCTAGTCTGTACATACTGTAGCATGTGTTGCTTCATCAATCAAATGAAGTCGCTCATCTCGTCAACCGTCCGCAAGTCCAGCACGTGACCTCATCACTGCGTCATTTACGTAAGCAAAGCTCACCTCGGTTGGCCACGTCGACATCCATCCGGTGGGGAGCAGCAGCGAGGGGCTCGACAAGGAGCGAAGAAGCCCGGGAGAGAAAAAAAAAAAACCCCCGTTGATACCTGATAATCCAGGCTGACAGCCAGCCTGGCACACTACCAATTCTCGCGAGCTCGACGACAATCACGGCTGCTCTGCTCGCCATCGATGCTGCAATAGCTTCTGCATTTTCGATCCTCCAGCCCGTCCGTCGCATGTTGTTCAGCCGGTGACACTGCGCAGAATGAGATTGGACGTCAAGGCGAGCTCCTTCATTCCGCCAGACGTCGAGCTCTGTCACTGACAAGGCATAGCGTCAGCTGTTTGCTCGCAGCGAGCGGGTTAAGGGCATCGACTTTCACCCGCACGAGCCATGGATCCTCACCACTCTCTACAGCGGTGCGCCTCTGCTTCCTCTCGTGTCGTCGCATCCGCTCCCTCTCTGACGGCAACGCAGGCCATGCCTACATCTGGTCGTACGAGACGCAGCAGATCGTCAAGACGTTCGAGCTCACAGACGTGCCCGTTCGAGCCGGTCGCTTCGTCTCGCGTAAAAACTGGATTGTCTGCGGCTCCGACGACTTCCAGCTGCGCGTCTACAACTACAATACGTCGGAAAAGATTATGTCGTTCGAGGCCCATCCCGACTACATTCGTGCCATTGCCGTTCACCCCAGCCTCCCCTTCATTCTGACGGCCTCGGATGACATGACCATCAAGCTCTGGGACTGGGACAAGGGCTGGAAGTGCGTTCAGGTCTTTGAAGGTCATAGCCACTACGTCATGGGCTTGGCCATCAACCCCAAAGACACAAACACCTTCGCCTCGGCCTGCCTTGACCGCACCGTAAAGATATGGAGTCTCGGCTCCGCAACGGCAAACTTCACCCTCGAGGCCCATGAGACCAAGGGCGTCAACCATGTCGACTATTACCCCCACTCCGACAAGCCATATCTCCTCACCACGTCAGACGACCGCACCGTCAAGGTCTGGGACTACACGACAAAGTCCCTGATTGCCACGCTCGAGGGTCACAGCAACAATGTCTCATTCGCCTGCTACCATCCCGAGCTGCCCGTCATCATCTCGGGCTCCGAGGACGGCACGATCCGAGTCTGGCACGCAAACACCTATCGCTTCGAGCAGTCGCTCAACTACAGCCTCGAGCGTGCCTGGTGCGTCGCCTACCAAAAGGGGCAGCAGGGCGTCGCCGTCGGTTTCGACGATGGCGCTGTCGTCATCAAGCTCGGCCGCGAGGAGCCTGCCGTGTCCATGGATACTTCTGGCAAGCTGATCTGGGCGCGCCACAACGAGGTCGTGTCATCCATCATCAAGGGAGATGCTTCTCTCAAGGACAACGACCCAATCTCTCTCCCGACCAAGGACCTTGGCACCTGCGAAGTCTACCCGCAGACGCTGATACACTCTCCCAACGGCCGCTTCGTTGCCGTCTGCGGAGATGGTGAGTACATCATCTACACGGCTCTGGCCTGGCGCAACAAGGCCTTTGGCTCCGCACTCGACTTTGTCTGGGCCTCCAAGGACAACAGCAACGACTTTGCTATCCGTGAATCGCCCATGAGCGTCAAGGTGTACAAGAACTTTGTGGAAAAGAGCGGCGGTTTAGACGTCGGTTTCCAGGCCGAGGGTCTCACCGGAGGCGTTCTGCTCGGCGTCGTCGGACAGGGCGGCGTCTCATTCTTCGACTGGGCCACGGGCGGACTGGTCAGAAGGATCGAGGTCGAGCCCAAGCAGGTTCGTGAGGCTGAATTGCCGGTGAGCCAGGCTTGCTGACGCAAGCGCAGGTCTACTGGTCCGACAGCAGCGAGCTGGTGGCCATCGTCTGCGAAGACACCTTTTACGTGCTGCGATTCTCCCGCGAGAACTACGTCGAGGCGGTGCAGTCCGGCCAGATCGAAGAAGATGGCGTCGAGTCTGCCTTCGAGGTCGTCACCGACATCAGTGAAAGGTGAGGGCGTCTGCTACCGGGAGAATGCGACGGCTTCTGACATGTCTACAGCGTCCGGACAGGCGAATGGGTTGGAGACTGCTTCATCTATACCAACAGCACCAACCGGCTCAACTACCTGGTCGGCGATCAGACCTACACCGTCTCTCACTTCGACAAGCCCATGTACGTGCTGGGTTACATCCAAAGAGACTCGCGCATCTACCTCGCCGACAAGGATGTCAACGTGACGTCGTTTGGGCTGTCGCTGCCTGTGCTGGAATATCAGACGCTGGTGCTCCGCGAAGACATGGAGACGGCGGCGGAGCTGCTCCCGACGATACCGAACGATCAGTTGAACAAGATTGCCCGGTTCCTGGAAGGCCAGGGACACAAGGAGCTGGCGCTCGAGGTGGCGACGGATGACGAGCACAAGTTCGACTTGGCCCTGGCCCTCAACGACCTCGACATTGCGCTGGACCTGGCGCGCAAGGCTGACGTGGATCACAAGTGGAAGACGGTGGGAGACGCGGCTCTCAGCGGATGGCAGGTGTCGCTGGCGGACGAGTGCTTCACCAACGCCAAGGATCTGGGCTCGCTCCTCCTGCTTCACTCATCCACCGGCAGCCGGGAGGGTCTGTCGAAGCTGGCGGCGCAGGCAGAAGAGGGAAATGCGCACAACGTGGCGTTCTCGTGTTACTGGCTACTGGGAGACGTTGATCATTGCGTCGAGGTGCTCACCAAGACCGGCCGGCTGGCGGAGGCTGTGCTCTTCTCGCAAACGTATAAGCCCAGCCTGACGGAGGCCGTCGTCAAGGAGTGGAAGGAGAGCCTGGAGAACGGAAAGCGGGGCCGGGTAGCCAAACTCATCGGCATGCCCAACGAGGACGAGGATCTGTTCCCCGAGTGGGACGCGTGGTTGGAGGCCGAGAAGAACGGCGGCTCGGCCGTGGACAGTAAGACGAATGGCAATGTCGACGGGGTAGAGAAGGCCGCAGAGGAGGCAGCAGATGCTGAGAAGGCGGATCAGAAGGACGACAAAAGCAGTGAGGACGAGGAATAGATTGAGGCCAGGAGCAGCGGGTTGTACTCGATGTTTGTCACAGAAGTTGATGACAGGGAGGGAAAGGAGGAAAAAGAGGTAGAGAAAAGGGCGAGGCAGTAAGTTGTCAAAGTCGAGATTTGAGTCCAATAAGAAGCGTTGTTCATACGTGATGCAAGGTGAAGCCAGCCATGCGGCAATATCTTTGACGGGGCCACGCCCTGCGATGATGACGGTCCGATGCGAGTTTCTCATGGTAGATACAGGTAGACATTAGGTGCTACTATATACAGTTGGCCAGCTGTCCCTTTGCCTTGATGTGATGAAAGATGGCCGTTTACTCGGAGCCCATAGAAACATGTCATGGCTACAAGGCAACAGCGGCGAATCCAGCGGCGGCAGCAGCACAGGCAGCGACAGCATATCCCGTCGGACGGGCCGCCAGGTTGCCGGAGCGAGTGCTTGTAGCCTGATCCCTATTGCAGTCGGTCAGAGCGCCGAGGGTAGACAGATCGGAGCAAGCCGTAAGCTTATTCTCGTTGGACGAGGCCCAGGAGGCGAGTAGGGAGCTGTAGGAGCTGAACTGGCTGGTGAGGCTTTGAGGCGTCGAGAAGTCGCAAGGATTCGTCTGCGGATTCTTCAGGATGGCTGACTGGACGTCTGGCGGCGGTGACGGCGCCGTTCCGAGAACCGACTCGGCCGCCATGAGGCACTCTTCCGAGATGCCGCTGACGGTGGGCGTGGCTGTCTCTCGCGGGAGGATGGTACCGCGTGCTTGGAGCATGGGCATGGCGGCTAGGTAGTTTACCTCGGCGGAGGAGGTGGTTGCGAGGAGGAGGATGGAGAGGGATAAGAGGAGGTGAGAGAGCATGATGAGCGGTCGTCGAAGTGGTTGACGATGCTGACGTGAGGATGGATGGTGATGTCTATCTTGAGGTATGTAGATTGGAAGACGGATGTAAACAAATCTTTAACAATCATCTGGTTCAGACGCATGCCCCCCCTGAGAATCAAGGAGAAAGGGGTAAAAGAGAAGAAGGGAAAAAAGGATGGATGCTCTCAGCATCGTCATCGCGGTCCACGCCAACGGCTGTTAGCTGGCGAGGACCGAGCGCTTGGGTCCGCGAAGACGGACCCAGCACGCTGAGACATGCATTTGTGAGAGCCCACCTCTGCCTGTGATTTGCATAGGTATAATAAGGGTGATGGGACGGGTTGATCGGGTTGATCGGGTTGAGTCCGTTCATCTTCCAGCTCGACTCTTCTATTGCAGGAGCTGCTTTCTAGGCCATGAGATTCAGCTCAGGGCTCGTAGACCCTTCCGGAGTCTTCGGCGAGCGCTTGGATATAAAACCCTTAACGTTCAGTCCAAGCCAACTCTTTCCTCCCCTAAACGTCGTTGAGAGCTGCCACCGGACTGTAATCCCCCCCACCCCCTTTTCTTACCCCTGATCGACGTCCGCCCTTGAACTGTGTGGCAGGAGCTGCGAGACAAAGGGAGAGTTGAAACAAGGATTAAAGATGGTGTGTACGGATGTGGCAGGCTGATCTTGTTGACGGCTCGCCCCGTGGTCTTTGGGTGCGTGGACGGTGCCGCTAGGCTGTTTACTGTTCGCTGGGGGGCCGGATGGGGGATCGGGGCCGGGTGGGGCCGGAGTCGGGGTGGGGCCGGGGGAGTTGAGGGGATGGCGGTGCGACTTCCGTTTAGGGGGGGTTAGGGAAGGCGATGAGGGTAGTGATTATGATGTTGGATTGTATGGATGGATTCGTATGGAGAGAGATGAGATGACGAGAGAGGTTATGAATCCCCTGTTCAACCGGTATTTATCGATCCATCTACATCATCACGAGACTGAAACAGAGGCCTCGACTCCGGGATGAAGCTTCCGGTTCCTACCCATCCGACTCAAAGAAAGAGCACCCATCAAAGCCAAGCCACATGTTAAGAAAGACGCGCAACCCGGTCCACGACCAGTCGAAGCCCTCGTCAAAACAGCCCATGGCCTCGCGAAGCCATCAGGTCCGCCGCCGCCGCCGTCGTCGCCTCCCCCCCGCAGGAAGACGATGGAGCCGTCCGCACGGAGCTCGTTCTTCCAGAAGAAGTCTCCCGGTGTCCGTCGCGTCGAAGCCCTCGTCGCCGTCATGACATGGAAGGATCGAGTGCGCATCATGGTCTCCATCCTCGTCATCGCTACCGTCATACACATCAACAACGTGATTCGCGGCGCCATCATCACCCGCAAGACGAACATGATGCAGGTTCATGGCATGCAGGCTCCCATCCTCATCGCCAGATCCATCGCTGCGGCTTCAACGTTGCCTCCTGCTGCGAGGCTGGCGGATGTCATGGGGAGGAGGGCGCTTGTCTGGCTTTCTCTCGCCACCTTTATCGGCGGGACGTTGCTGGAAACGTTTTCAATGAGACTGACGTTGTATGTCGTGGGCAATGGGCTTTCGCAGATGGGCTTTACCGTCATGGGGCTTTTCATAGAGCTGCTCATCGCCAACATCTCTTCGACGCGGTCTCGGATCGCCTACAGTTTAGTTCCGGCCTTGCCGGTTATACTTGCTACCTTTGTGTCTGGACTGTTGGTCGAGGTGGTCCTTGCTGATGGGTTTCCCTTGGGTTGGACGATTGGCATGTGGTGCTTCATCTTTCCGCTCTGCACGATGCCTTTGATGCTGAGCTTGATGCTGGTTGCGCGTCGGAGGAACGAGGGAAGTTACTGCTCCGGAACAACAACTTCATGTTCGTCATCGTCACCCTCACCGTCACTGATATCGACATCGACACCGGCTTCACCCCGGCTTCATCGTTTTATCCGCTTCTGTCGAGAGATCTTCTGGGTCCTCGACATCGTGGGAGTCGCCCTCATCGCCACCATCATGTTTCTCCTCTTCTTCCCTCCTCAGTTCGCCGGAGGCCTCGTCTCTCGCTGGTCGGAACCGGCCATATACGTGCCCATGATGGTCGGCGCTGCCTTGATCCCCTTCTTCATCTTTTGGGAGTACCAGACGAGGCATCCGCTCATTCCTCTTCCGCTGATGCGCCATCGTTCCGTCTGGGCGCCGCTGGCAATCGCCTTCTTCGCGAATTGCGCTCACTCGTTGCAGGCCAACCACATATACGTCTTCGTACACTACGTCTTGGGTCGGCCCAACCGAGAATCGACCGTCATCAGCAGTCTCGATGCTACGACCAGCGCCGCAGTCGGAATGGTTGTCGGAATTGTCATCATGCACGTTCGACGGCTCAAGGTCTTCGTCATCAGCGGAACCCTCCTCTACTTCTTCGCCCACTTGCTCGTCTTCTACTCGCGATACTGGGCGACCAGAGACGTCGAGCCCGCCGTCATCGGCGCCCAGATCCTACTCGGTGCTGCCGCCGGATTCTTCCCCTATCCGACCCTGACGTCTCTACAGGCCGGCGTCGATCAGGACCACCTGGCCATCGTGACGAGCTTCTTCTCGGCCCTGTACCAAGTCGGCAATGCTTTGGGACACGCTGTCGCCGGCATCATCTGGACGCAGCTTGTGCCCTTCAAACTCGTCGACATGCTGGGCTACCAGCATGGCACTCAGGCCTTGCTCGACCCAGCCGCCATGACCCCGAACGAGGAGTCGACGGGCTCGGGATTAGCTTGGGCCGCTCGTCGGGCCTATCGTTCCGTCTTCCTCTACAACTACATCTCGGGCGTTGTCTTGGCCGCGCCCGTCGTCATCTTTGGGTTGTTGATCAGCGATCCGAAGCTCAATCATCATCAATCGCTGGTTGAGACGCTGCCGCACGAGTGTGACGAGGCCGTAAAGACTTGAACAATGGGCAAGACGGAGCTTTGGATGAACGGGGTTGGGGAAAAGTGACACCGAGATCCCCCCTTGGAAGGAGGCTGAAGAGGATCGAGGCATGAACAAGACGGGACGGGGGTTTAAACGGATTGACGGAATAAAAGAGAGAAGAAAGAACCATCCCCCCCCCCCTCCTTATAGACACATGTATATACAGAGATACCAATAGGCGTCTGCTACTACTGCTATTCACGCTTCTTCAAAGGGAGTCTCGTACGGCCTCTCGGCCTGGGGCGTCAGACGGGCGAGGTGGCGACGCTGGCCGTTCTCCCAGTCGATGAGGGCGCTGTGAAGAGTGACGCGATTGTCCCAGACAACGACGGTGCCTTCTTCCCACTTGACGCGGGCCTGGAAGTCGGCGCCGAGAGCGAGATGGTTATAGAGGAACTGCAGGATAGCGTCTGACTCTTCCTGCTTCATGCCGACAATGTTTCGAGTGACTGTCCGTATTCTTAGGAGGAGTCATCCCGGGAAACAGAAATCAGCGAACAAAGACTCACATTGAGGGTTGACGTAGAGCCCCTTTTCGCCAGTGGCTGGATGGGTGCGAACGACGGGATGGACGCTGACGACGGGTTCTCGGCGCTTGATGCTCGCTCTGGCGGCTGCGGCGTTGACTTGCTCGATGCCCGAGTGCGTAGCCCGCAGGCCGTGAAGCCTTTGCTGGAACATGGGGCTCAGACGACGATAGGCCTGGACGGCGTCGACGAACATGGTATCGCCGCCGGTATCAGGCTTGTTGAGAATGTAGAGAAACGTCGTGCCCGGCGGCTGCAGCTCGTACGAGACATCCGAGTGCCAGGCAACAGACGTGGTCCGCTGACTGAGAAGCTGCTGACCGCTGCGATCGCCCTCGCCCCTATGAACGAGATGGATCTCCGGGTAGCCGGCGGGGGTTCCGGCCGTGGGATGGACATGGTGCGGGCCGAAGTGGGCGGCGAGACGGAGGGCTTCTGGGACGGGACGGTCGGCGAGGTCTTGGGCTCGGAAGGCGACCACTTTGCGGCGGGCTACGAAGAGGGCTAATTCGTTGAGGGCTGTGGGAGAGAGGCTTGAGAGTTGGACGCCGTGGACTTCGGAGCCGATCGAGGGGGTGAGGTTTGTGATGGTGATGTTGGATGATGGGGGGAAGAGGGTTGGGAGGGAAGGGTCGGCGTCGAGGCCGGGGTCGTGGTGGTTGAAGGGTTCGAGGGGGGGTATTTCTGTGAGGGATCCCAGGTTGGGAGGTAGTGAGGATACTGGGGATGAGAGTAAGCTTCTCTTTTCCTTTTGGGGTGTCAAGCTGTTCAGACTCACCTTGGCGCCATTGCCGCCTTTCTTGCCAGTCTCGACGTCGGTGTCGATGGAGGCCGTGTCGACCTCTTTGTAGTTGCCAAAGTGAAGCGTCGGCTCGGCCGCCTTGGTTTCGGTGAGGGAGGGCGCCATGGTGTTCAGCTGTTGGGATCGAGGAGGGTGTGAGATCTGGCTGCTTGGCTCATGAGGCAGTATATATATGCCGAGGGGGGGGGGGGGGGGGGAACGGATGAGACTGAAACAATATATGTATAGGGGCTCAAGACGTATATCGAGAGGCACGTATGCATGTAGGTGTATTTGGTATATGTAGTATGTATGTAGTAAACGTCGAAACTGTTAGTTGATTCACTCGATAAACCATCGTCTCCGCAATTGGCTGCAGCCGTTGTCGCAACGGCGTATGGATCTCGTAGCTTGGCGTTGACGCGATGTCGGTGCAGATGACGCCACAAACTGGCAGCACGTCATCCCGATGCGGAGAGACGAAGAGCAGAAGGAGGAGCTTCAACGACTAGGGAGACCATACATAGGGTATTGGTAGATGGAGAGGAAGCGAGCGGATCTGTCCGGTTCTCACATCGTCACCATCATCAGACAAGCGAGGCGGGGAAATGCAGAGTCGCATGCCAAGCATCAGCGTGATAGGCGACCGCCGACGTCGCGACGACGCATGGCTACGTCCTCGGCGACGAGCGAGGGCATCCAGTCACGACGCGAGCGCGACGCCGCTGAGCATGTATGTACGTGTGTCGCGCATACGAGTATTCGGGCTTGAGCTGTGCTGTGCCAGGCGCTGCTCATGATGCCCGAGTCTCATCCATCTCTTGAGAACCAGCTTTCGGGACGCCCTCGGAGACGCGCGGCTGCGGGGGAAAGGGGGGAAGAAGGATAACAGAGGTTCGTCGTCAACTCGGGATACATGCTCGTACATACGTATCCGACGAAAGCTGCTGCTGCATGCTGCAGCGCCGTCGTTCCGAGCGTTCCGATGCGCGATGCTCCTATTCGTATGGTGCGGGGGTGATTGCAGGGGACGCCCTCTGGCGTCGGCTTCGAAGTCCGTCAAGAGTCTGTTTGGACCTTCATGTGATTGCTGGTCTTGGGCTGGTGATGGACCTGGGAGGTGGTCAGGGTTGTCACGTGTGACGTGGGGTGTTGAGGCTGATGAAGTATGCCACGTGACTGGACTAATGACGACCATCGGCGGCAAGTCGGTGAGAGACGGCAGGTCTGAACCGAACATGGCCCGACGCCGGTGAAAATTTCAACACCCTGACCGTCCTTTGCGAGCAAACCTACGTATTGATCGTATGTACGGCTGACGCTTCTCTCCGATACCTTTATCCCCTATTGCTTGTCAAAACACAATCGTCATGGACGGAATCATCACCTTCAGTTCTCAAACCTCAGCGGCCCCGTCTCCCATATCGCATGATAGTGGCTGAATGAGGCGGGGCGTGAGACAGGCTCGCGTGGCGGTTCTCCGAACGGTATTACCAAGCGCATTTAACAATTTAAGCTTGATTGAACCCGGTCAATGCATGCTCAACCATCAGACAATGCCGTCGAAAGCAGCGCCTCATACGACGTTCTTCGTTCTGCGCCCCGATGCTTTCCTGCGTGGAATCGAGGCAAGGCTCCTCGGATATACCCTGTCTGTGAAATTACGAGTGCCACATGCCTTCTCTTAGTCCTTCAAGGACGAGGCTCTTGTCTTGATTCGCTTACACTGCGGCTCTACGCACAACTGTCCGAAACAACTGATGGTTTGCAGCCTCGGCCTCGCAGGCAATTATCCGCCTTTCATCCCGATCCCTACCAATTCCCTTCCATCCGTTTCTCGAAGCCGTCATGCGTGTCTGTTCAGTACATACATACATACAACAACAGTACGAGGAGAAAACATGAGTGTCCAGTGTCCACCAATGGCATCCCGATAGCCTCTGTTCTCTCCACAAATCTATTCACCTTTCCCTGTCTGCCCCGGCGCCCACCCAAAGATCAAAACTCCATTCCTTCTAGGCAAACCCCACCGAGGAAAACACGAGATCACGCGTCTGTCTCGGGGAACTCTGTCCTGTACCGCAACTACTGCTCCGGTGTTCTGCTTCAGCGGACGTTGACACAAGCCATGGATGACTCGAGGCAGCTCACCGACAGAGACAGCACTACATACATACATACAAAAGTCGATTCCTCGGTGGCCTTCGCCACCGCCCCTGAACTATGAAGTCTCCTGCTCGGTGGGACGCTTGCCCCTTGCCTGACATAGAGGGTCCATCCCGAGGTTATTTGCCCTCTGAATGGCCAAAACAAACATGCATACGGGCACCGCTCCATCGTCGCGTCCATAAATAATGACGGGATTCTTGGCCCCTGAGCGGGGATCATAACAACCGTTGTACCGTACATTATTATACATATATAACGGTCGGTCTCCCCTCTCAAGAGTGTACATATGTATGTCCCAGGCCGTCAGTTTCGCTCTTTCATACCCACGTCGGAGTCATATGTACTCCACTCCGCTCTTTAACTTGCTTCAACGCTCAACACTCGTTTTGCACTCTTTCCTCTTCACTGTCTCTGCACTGCTCAAATCCTAGGACAATACCATGTCTTTGCTGAGGACGTTTGCAGCCTCCCTGGCGGCCGCACAAGCCGTCGTTGGCCTCGCGCCGCCACAGTCGGCCGATGCGAGACTCATCTCTCGACGAGCTGAGGGCTCGTCTGTCAACATGGTTTACTGGTCGCAAGTGTTAGTGGATCTCGAACCTAGCGATGGAAGACGTGCTCATTATTCTTTAGAAAGGGTGGTCATTATGATCTGTCGAAGCTCAACGCCAACGACATCACGCACTTGATGTATGCCTTTGCTAAGGTCCACCCTGATGGAAGTGTGTAAGTGTTTGAAGGACAGCTCTGCGCGTGAGAAGTCGAGAATACTGATTCGGCTCGCTTAGCAAACTGCAGCAACCTGATGTTGATGTCGGCTCGTTGAAGAAAAGTGAGTGGCCCCTGTCACTAAGCCCAATTGATAATAGTTCTCTAACATATTGGCGCACGACAGTCGACACTGTTGGGGGCAGGTGGCGCGAGATCTTCGAGTTCAAACAGAAGAATCCTCACGTCAAGACTCTCATCTCCATTGGTGGTTGGACAAATAATAATACCGAAAAAGAGTATTTTCCCAAGGCGGCTTCCACTGCTGAGAGCCGCCAACGCTTTGCCGATTCAGCAACTCAGCTCATGATGGACGGCGGCTTCGACGGCATTGACTTGGACTGGGAATACCCTGAACCAGAAAAAGACGAGAAAAAATCGTATAGTGATCTCGTCCTGGCGACGCGCAAGAAGCTTGACGAGCTCGGATCATTGCACCACTACCACTTCCTGCTGACGGCTGCCATCTCGGCCTCGACATGGCGTCAGACAGCTATCGACTTTGAGAAGCTGTCTCCCGTGATGGACTACTGGTACCTCATGGCCTACGACTATGCATACGCAAAGCAAACAACTGTCTATTACCCCGCCAACCTGTTCCCCAGCACGTCGAATCCCAAGACGACAGAAAGCGGTGTTAACACCGACGCCACTGTCAAGAGCATGCTTTCTAGGAATGTCCCCCCCGAGAAGATTGTCATGGGAATCCCCGCCTACGCCAAACATTACAAAAACGTCGAGCTTGGCGGCAGCATGAGCGTGATCAACCATCAAGAACCTCCCTCGGTGCGTAGCTTGAACTACAATGGGCTCCAGGTCGCCTGTGACGAAGAAGTCGCGCAATGTACGGGCATCAACAAGGAAACGAAGGAGCTCTTCATCTTCGACACGGCTCTCACGGTCGACCTCAAGGTTCAATACGTCAAGGAAAAGTCGCTCGCCGGTACCTTTTTCTGGACCTTTAACCAGGACTTTGACGGGCCCAACTCGCTGGTTTCCACCGCTTCTAGAGCACTGGGTGGCCTCGATCGCAGCAAGGCCCTGCTCGAGTATCCTCTTTCGAGGTACTCTAATATTCGCAGGGATTCTAAGCTGGAGAAGCCGGAGACGACGTCTTCCGCCTCAACGAGCTCGACGACTTCTTCCGCTTCGGAGAGCTCGACGACGTCTCCCGCCTCTACGGACAGCTCCGTCTCCGGCACCGCCTCTTCCGGCTTCCCGGTCATGAGCTTCAGCAACATGACGAACTCTCTGACTGCTTCCTCGTCGTCTTCCGGTACCAGCGTTGCCCCGTCTTCGTCCGACTCGGCCGCGTCTTCTTCCTCCTCGGCCCCGTCTTCGTCCGACTCGGCCTCGTTGGACATCTTCAGCAGCGACCCGGAGGGCAGCAAGGGCAAGCCCCGGATCTTGTGCGCCGCCGGCGAGCAGTGTGACCAAATCGAAGAGGAGATGACGCCCACCTTTGATTCTGACGGCCTCGTCATCCAGTACGTCTTGGCCGTCATGGTCGTCGTCGACGCTGGCTGCCGAGACGCAGCCGTCTGCACGGGAAAGACTGAGGCGTCGACCAAGACGCTGACAGAGGTCGCCTATACTACGCTCTGCGGTGCCGAAGAGACGCCCACGGTGGCGACGACGGTCACGGTCGATGCCCAGGCTGCGGCTAAGCCGGTGCCCATTACCAAGGATGGCCGCGTTGCCAACCTCTGTGCGAAGGAGATGGGATGCCAGCCTACTGCCGTTCCCGTGCCGGAGCGTAAGGAGGGCTCTCGTGGTCCTGGCGCGTCTGGGTCTGGATCTGGGGCTGGTCGACTGCCGGCCGAGGGCTCGTCAACTTCCGAAGTGTCTGGATCTGGGGCCGGTCGCCCGGCGGATGAGGGCTCTCCTGCTTCCGGTCGGTCTGGGTCCGGGTCCGGTCGTTCGGCGGCTGAGGGCTCTCCCGCTTCCGGCCGGTCTGGGTCCGGGCCCGGTCGTTCGGCGAACGAGGGCTCTTCGACATCCGAGGCGTCCGTATCCGAAGCCGGCGTCTCTAACGGCGTCTCTGGCGCTGCCAAGGGGTCGGCCGATGTCAAGGTTTCCGCCGACATGTCCGCTCGTGTTTCTTACGGTGCCTCTGCCGGGTCCGAAGCTTCCGCCGATGCCCCCGCTGCTGCTCTCGCCCCCTCTCAGAAGTGCGGCACTGTGCCTCCCAGCGAGAGCAAGGCCGGCGTACCGGCCGGACCCGGGGTCTCGGAGAATACGGGCTACAAGGTCGGGGCCGTCGTCTCGGCTAAGACGGGCTTCAAGGCCGGGGCCGGGGCCGGGGCCGGGGCCGGGGACGTCTCGCAGCGTATCTCGGCCCCTCTGGTCTTGGCCTCCAATGGCTCCCCAATGTCCGGCAACAAGACGATTCCGGCATTGTCGGGCACGGGCAGACAGTTGGCTGGCAGCATGTGGGCTTTGCTTCCGGCGGTTGCGGTGCTGGTGCTTTAGGGCCTAGACCTCCTGTTGGTGTCTCTCATTCTCTTTCCTTGTCTCATGGACGCTGTAATAGTAAACTCTCGAATATGTTACTTAGAACTATAACAGGCTTGACTGTCTCAGACTTTGTGATAGGTGCCTGGAATGGGGGACGGCCTTGTCCAGCCACAACGGCCAGAGTCGGTCACGATGTCCTCGTCCCGGCTTCAACCGGATGGCCCTTCTGGATGGCCCTTCACGAGACGACCAACACACGAGGTCGGGCGAATGATGCAGGGCGGCTGACGTTCGGATGCAACGCAGCCCCTTGTTCCCTTGCCGAACAAAGCAAATACGCTTGTCGAGAGATGATCAGCTGGTGGCTTGCAGCGTTGCCTGCGACGACCTTGTCAAGGCCCATGATTACCGGGGCGCCACCTGCAGGGGCCTCTAGCGGTATTCATCCACGGCATGGTTCCACGAGTTAACGGCTTTTTGCAGCAGACCGACATGGCGCCGGCCGAGGCTTCATTGATCATGGCCCTTGAGACCGGCAGACGAGGGAGGAGATGGGGCGTCTATATAGAACCCTCCCCTCCCTACCCCCATCCTCCCCCCCCTTTGAGCCTCTGCTGTCATCTCTTCTCTCTCGTCAGCCTTACAGAGGTTACCTCTTCCCCCCCCCCCCCCCCCTGCAGACAACTGCCGTCATGGATCGTCTATCCCGCTTACTGCTCCCCCTGCTACTCCTCTGTCAACCAGGCCAAACAGCGTCATCACAAGCTCTCCTGAACCGCGCCCCAATCCCCTACCGAGCGCAGACACCACCCCTCGATACACCCTGGACATCCAAAGTCGGAACGGATCCTTGGCCAGAGCATCCACGACCACAGCTTCGTCGCGACGCCTGGCATAGCCTCAACGGGCTGTGGACGTACCGCGATGCTGGCACCCGGACGCCGAGAGATGGCCTTCCCGAGGCGGGGCCGCTGGATCGTGAGGTGCTGATCCCTTCGTGTATCGAGAGTGCGCTTTCCGGTATCCAGCAGCTTAATACCTCGCGGGTTTGGTTCGAGACGCCTTTCCGTGTGCCGGGAGGGTGGAATGGGACGAGTAGGGTTTTGTTGCACTTTGAGGCTGTTGACTATGAAGCTACCGTCTTTCTGGATGGGGTTGAGGTTGGGAGACATGTTGGGGGGTATTTCCGCTTCAGCATCGACCTGACCGGCAAGGTTAGGGCTGGAGAGGAGCACAGACTGTGAGTCTTTTCTTTTGTCGATGCTGAAGAGGTTATGATGGCTAACAAAGGTATAGTCTCGTCTACGTCTTTGATCCGACGGACACGGACGTCATCCCCGTTGGAAAGCAGACCAAGAACCCTCGTCATATCTGGTACCGTCCCTGCACGGGAATCTGGCAGACTGTCTGGTTGGAGAGCGTCGCGTCGTCGGATTACATCTCCCAGCTCGACGTATCGGCCGATATGACGGGCCTAGTTACAGTCCAAGCTCACAGCTCAGCAAGAAAGGGAGCACCCGTCGAGGTGACCGTCATAGACTCGGACGGCAGACCTCTCTGCAAGGGCACGGGAAAAGCAGACTCCAAGTTCAGCTTCAAGGTTCAGGCGCCGAAGCTGTGGAGTCCGTCGACGCCTCACCTGTACAACGTCAGCGTCGTCATGGGCCGGGACGTGGTCCATAGCTATACTGGCTTCCGGACGGTTTCTACGGGGGTGGTTCAGGGGGTGCAGAGGCCGTTGCTCAATGGCCAGTTTGTGTTTTTGTTTGGAACGCTTGATCAGGGGTTTTGGCCGGATGGGTTGTATACGCCTCCCAATCGTGAGGCCATGGTTTATGACCTGAAGATGCTGAAGGATCTGGGCTTTAACATGGTCAGGAAGCATGTGAGTTTTTCTTTTGTTTTGTTTCTCCTATCCTATCGGCGTACATTATATCCCTTGATTCTGGTTACTTACACGCTGCAGATCAAAGTCGAACCGGATCTGTTCTACCGCGCGTGCGATGAGATGGGCTTGATGGTCATCCAAGACATGCCCAGCCTCCCCGACGACCAGAGCCGCCCCCCCAACGACGCCCAACAAGCCGAGTTCCAGCGCCAGCTCGAGATTCTAATCAACGAGCACAAGAGCTACCCCTCCATCGTCACCTGGGTGAGAAAGCCTCCCCCATTCATCATCATCACCATCACCATGAAGCAGCAGAGACGGAGATCAATCATATTTGCTGACTGGCGTTTGGGGGGTTTAGCTGATTTACAACGAGGGTTGGGGACAGCGTCGTCAGGCTCCCTTTCCGGAAGGCAAGCTCACCGACGTTGTTCGCGGGATCGATTCCACGAGGTTGATTGACTCTGCTTCTGGATGGGTGGATCATGGCTTTGGGGATTTCTCGGTAGGACTCTTCGGGTTATGATGGAGCTGTCAAGGGGAAACTAACGAATGTGGTGAAGGATAACCATCATTACGCTAATCCTCAGTGCGGCTCTCCCTTTTACTCCCTCGCTTCTCCGCCCTACGACGCAAAACGGATCGGCTTCCAGGGTGAGTTCGGAGGCATAGGCCACACGCCCAAAATAGAGCAGTGAGTTCCCCCGTGCCGATGACGAGAGGACAGCATCTAAGCAACCAGCAGCCTCTGGAACGTCCGCCAAGCCATCGACACCGTCAACGAAACGTACGAAATCAACGCCGACTTGGAAGCCTACAACTACCGCGCGGGCGTGCTCTTCCGCGAGCTACGCGAGCAGGTCGAGCGCTATGCCTGCAGCGGCGGCGTGTGGACGCAGACTACGGATGTCGAGGGCGAGGTCAATGGCTTGTACACTTATGATCGGAGGATTTTGAGGCCGGATGTTGGGCAGTGGAGGGGGGATATCCGAAGGTTGTATGAGGCTGCTGCTAGGAGGGCGAGGTAGTGGAATTGGGTTGGGGTGATGACGACGGCTTTGGCTGATGGATGGTCTGTTGATATTGGCTTCTTTTGCTTTGTATTGTATAGGTAACGGCAGCCAGCGTCGAGATGGGCAAGTCGGCGATGGGATCTAGGAGACTCGCTGCTGGCGAAGAACGGGAAATAAATCACCGGAGAGTGAGGTGCTGACATCAATCATCTCTAATATCATGGTTGAAGAAACTGCCAGTTACTCCACGTCTCATGTCCGCTGTCTGATTGTATGTCAACGCTGTATCTTGGCTTCAGTCTTTTCCTATAGCTTTCATCTACTCAGGGCAGTCTTCTAGACCGTGGTCTCATAACATTGGAACCGTTGGCTCTGCTCATGACGACTGCCGCCATCCCTCCTCCCTCCTCCCATCCCCCGTCTCCCATCTACCCAAACCTCATCACAGCAACAAACCTGACAACTAACAAGCCTCAAGGATCACCTCACCCCCCCGCCGCGCCCCCCTTCCTCCTCTTCCTCCTGTATAATTGTCTTCTCCGCCGCCTTCTCTCCCGCCATCTCGCCCATCATAACCGCCGGCCCCTTCTTCACACGCTCGGGAGCCCTACAAGAAGAAGAAAACGCAGTCCCCAGGGTACCAGCATGACCGAAGACGCAAGATAGCCCCCCACAGCAATCTTTATCGCTCATGCACCGTCCTGCAAACCTTAGTCTCGGTACTTCTGACGCTGACCATGGTCTTACCCGGTCTCTGTAAGCACGTTGGCTTCTCGATGGCGGCGGAGAGGGCTGTTGAGGTGAAGATGAGGAGGGCGGTGATTTGTGTCTTCATGGTGGAGGGATCGAGTTTGTGAGTGTAGTTGAAGGGGATGGGGTGACTTGGCTGGGATAATGATGCTTTCTTTATAAGCCTGTGAAGAGAGTAGAGGGTTAAAGGACACGGGCGACGTGGCTGTGTGAGAGATGGCATCGCGATCACAGTCAGCTCGAACTGGCAGGCTCATAATGGGACAATATAACAATCTGAACCATCGATCGATCTCAATCACGATCCAGAATCCCTAAAGGTCACGAACCGACTTCACGACAAAGCCGCACCCGCACCCGCTTACGCCCGATCTCGTATCGAAGATGGCTTCAACAAGGTATCACCGACGCGAGAAGCAAGTTGCACCATCATCAACAAACACCTCCTCACCAACCCACAACTCCTGATAACCGACTCAACCCACAACCCGATATATAACCCGCCAGCCTCCCAAGGACAAACCCCCCCCCAAAACATCAACCATGCCCCTTCTCTCCCTCCTCCCAACAGCCCTGCTGCTCCCTCTGGCCCACGCCCTCCTCGGCTGCCGCACAACGCTCGACAGCGGCACAGAATACTACACATGTCCCTCCGGAAGCTGCTGCAGCCCGGAGTATGCGGCGGTAACGCGTGACGTTGAGGGAGCCATCTCCGACATCCGCTGCGGCTCAATTCGCTTCCCCTACTCGACCAACTGGATTGACGAAGTGCCTCTCTGCCACGAGCAGCTGAAATGGACATCTACGTGCAGAACCATCATCCTCAAGCCAGAGGTCATTCCCCCACATGACTCGTGCTCCGTCCATGTCGAGCCTCGGGGCATCCCCGCGGAGGGCGAAATGACGGACACTCACGAGAAAGCCTGCTATAACGGACGCGTCTTCTTCGACGGCGAAAGCTGCTGCACCCTCGACTTCGTCACCCATGTTGAGAGGAGTGTCCGCTGTGGCTGGCCTCAGGGCCTTCTCGACGCCGATAACAGGCCGCCAGCCCTCCTCTCAGCCGTCGACAAGTGCGGACCCGAAACCATCAACTCCCGCTGCTTCCGGGGCGTCCGCTCTTCGCGTCAGGCTCTCCTCCGCGGAACCATGTGCACGGGCTGCTGTCCGGACGGATACACGCGTGACAGTTCCTTTCGGTGCAGGCCGCAGTTCTATAACCTCTTCACCCTGCGTAACTACTGGGCTGCTCGCCAGAAGGACGGTTGCGAGCTACCCAAGCTTAGTGCTCATTGCTGTCACGACCGTCGTCAGTTCCGAGACGAACAGGGCTTTTGTAGCCATCAACTGAACAAGCAGGTGGCGACGCGGTCCGAGGTCTATGTGCGGCGCAACGAGAGGGATGGCTGCGTCGACTTTTTGGATGGGCTGGTGTGAGGAGGGAGATGGAGGGTAGAGTTGATATGTACTCCTGTAATTGTAGGAATGGAGCACCAAGACTGAGCCCAGAGTTGATCTTCACTTCTGTATGTATGTAGAGTTGTAAGACTGTGTAACCTCGGTACTTGAAGAGTTAGTTGAGAGGCAGCAACAGAGCAAAGAAAGAGCCAGAGACGACAGGGATGTAGTAAGTCAGAGGCAGAGCCAGAGTTGAAACTCTTTCATAACCAAGCAGGTCCTTATATATGAAAGGAGCCTCTTCTGCAGCCCTCGATCTTGAATTTAACGCTCGTTTCTGTCGGTTCTCCGCTGACCGGAAACCCATACTTTACATAATCAGCAGGCCCCAGTCTTTCTTCCATAATCGCTACCACCCCGCTCATGTTACATAATCACCACTACCCCATCTTCAACCATCGAGACTCCAGAAGCCCTTCTTCCCAAAATCCCACCTCTCCCCGCGCGACTGAGCAGAGACGTCTCTGCTCGACACTCGACATGGACCTCGTGGTCACGGACCTCGAATACCTTTCTCTCGTCTCTAAAGTCACCTCGGAGCTACAGAACCACGCCGGCACAAGCGATAAGACCCTCGCCGAATTCCTCATTCACCAGCGCGCCGAAAAGAGCATCGAAGAATTTCGCAAGTGGCTCGAAACCATCAACAATCCCTTCTCCGAGAGCTTCGTCACTAGTCTAGATCGACTGGTACTGACGCTGCACCCAAAGTTCAACAAGGACGAGAGTGGCCGACCGTCACGCACGTTCCAGGACAAGGAGAAACTCTTCAGCGGCCTCGTCCTTCCGGACCAGCAGCCACGAGAGGAGCCCGGCGGCGGCGGCGGCGGCGGCGGCGGCGGCGGTGGCGGCGGCGGTGGCCCTGGCGATGAAGGCGACGGCGGCGATGCCATCGACGACACCCTCGCGCTCCTCGAGGGCCTGCAAGGAACGGCCCGGGCGAGGGACTCGAGGAAACGCAGTCGGAGTCCGGCGAGGAGTCCGGCGGGGAGTCCGGTGAAAAGTCCGGTGCGCCGAGATCGCTCTCGATCGATGGATCGGCACAAGAGGAGCAGACGTCACTCGCTAATTCGGTCACGACGCTCCAGAAAGCCCGACGACGAGACGCCTCAGATGCACAAGATTTACGAGGGCCACGTGACGGGCATCAAAGACTTTGGCGTCTTTGTCAACCTACATCACGTCCGTGGAAAAGTCGACGGCCTGGTGCACGTCTCGCGCCTCTCGGATGGTCAGCGCGTCAGCCATCCATCGGACCTCGTCTCAAAAGGACAGCAAGTCCATGTCAAGGTCGTCGGCATCGATGGCTCTAGGATCGGCCTGTCGATGAAGGACGTGGAACAGGGAACTGGCATCGATCTCGAGCCCCAGTCGCGCTTCTCTACCGGTGCCAACACGGAGGCGTTGGGTGGTGGCAACAGGCGAGGCTTCGGAGGAGAGGCCCCGGCGATGCCGCGGGATGGTCTCGGGAACCTCCCCACGCGCAAAAAGAAGAGAATGACATCTCCCGAGAGATGGGAACTTCGGCAGCTCATCTCGTCCGGCGTGGCCAAGGCGTCCGACTTTCCCGAACTCGAGGAAGACTACAACGCCACGCTGCGGGGCGACGGCGAGCTGGAGCTTGAGGAGGACGTCGACATCGAGGTCAGGGACGAGGAGCCTCCTTTCCTGGCCGGCCAGACCAAGCAATCCCTGGAGCTGTCGCCCATTCGAGTCGTCAAGGCACCCGACGGGTCCATGAACCGAGCCGCCATGGCAGGCTCCGTCTTCGCCAAGGAGAGGAAAGAGTTGAAGCGACAGGAGGAGAGCACAAAGGAGGAGCCAAAGGAGAACCTGTCGTCTCAGTGGCTGGACCCGATGGCAGACCCGGACAAGCGCAAGTTTGCGAGCGACATGCGGACCACGCGCATGAACCCCAAGCCCGAAGAGGTCCCCGAGTGGAAAAAGGCCGTCATTCCCCGGGGACAGCCGCTGGGAAGGCGGACAAACCTGAGCATCAAGGAGCAGCGAAGACAGCTGCCCGTCTTTGTCTTTCGCAGTCAGCTCATCGAGGCCGTCAAGGAGAATCAGATCCTGATTGTCGTGGGCGAGACCGGGTCCGGAAAGACGACGCAGCTCACGCAGTACCTGGCCGAGGCAGGCTTCACCAGCAAGGGAGGCATCATCGGTTGCACGCAGCCACGACGAGTGGCGGCCATGTCCGTGGCCAAGCGCGTTGCCGAGGAGGTCGGCTGCAAGCTCGGCGACGCGGTGGGATATACGATCCGGTTCGAGGATTGTACGAGCCCGGCAACCAAGATCAAGTACATGACGGACGGCATGCTCCAGCGAGAGATTCTGATGGACCCTGACATGAGGCGATATTCGGTCATCATGCTCGACGAGGCTCACGAGAGAACCATTTCGACCGATGTGCTGTTTGCGCTGCTAAAGAAGACGCTAAAGCGGAGGCCCGACCTCAAGGTAATCGTGACGTCGGCCACGCTCGACGCCGACAAGTTCTCGGCTTACTTTAACGAATGTCCCATCTTTACCATTCCCGGACGGACGTTCCCGGTCGAGATACTCTATTCGAGAGAACCGGAATCCGACTATCTAGACGCGGCCCTCGTTACGGTGATGCAGATCCACCTCACGGAGCCCAAGGGCGACATCCTGCTCTTCCTCACGGGTCAGGAGGAGATTGACACGGCGTGCGAGACCCTCTTTGACCGGATGAAGGCCCTGGGGCCCAGCGTGCCAGACCTCATCATCCTACCCGTCTATTCTCAGCTGCCGACGGAGATGCAGAGCCGCATCTTTGAGCCGGCGCCGGCGGGAAGCCGCAAGGTAGTCATCGCTACCAACATTGCCGAGACGTCCATCACCATCGACGAGATCTACTACGTCGTCGATCCCGGCTTCGTCAAGCAGAACGCCTACGATCCGAAGCTCGGCATGGACTCGCTCGTCGTCACGCCCGTCTCGCAGGCTCAGGCCAACCAGAGGGCCGGGCGAGCCGGGCGGACGGGGCCCGGGAAGTGCTTCCGGCTGTATACCGAGGCAGCCTATCAGTCGGAGATGCTACCGACGACGATACCGGAGATCCAGAGGCAGAACCTGGCGCACACGATCCTGATGCTCAAGGCCATGGGCATCAACGACCTCTTACACTTTGACTTCATGGACCCGCCGCCCGTCAACTCGATGTTGACGGCTCTCGAGGAGCTTTACGCGCTGAGTGCGCTGGACGACGAGGGCCTATTGACGCGGCTCGGGCGAAAGATGGCAGACTTTCCGATGGAGCCGTCACTGGCCAAAGTGCTGATCGCGGCGGTCGATCACGGGTGTTCGGACGAGATGCTCAGCCTCGTGGCCATGCTCAACATACCCAACGTCTTTTACCGGCCAAAGGAGAAGCAGCAGCAAGCAGACCAGAAGAAGTCCAAGTTCCACGACCCGCACGGCGATCATCTGACGCTCCTCAACGTGTACAAGGCGTGGAAGCACAGCGGCTACTCCAACCCTTGGTGCTTCGAGAACTTTATCCAAGCGCGGTCCATGAGGCGGGCCAAGGACGTCAGAGATCAGCTCCTCAAGATCATGGATCGATACCGACACCCGGTGCTGTCGTGCGGACGCGACACGCACAAGGTACGAAGGGCTCTCTGCTCGGGCTACTTCCGCAACGCGGCACGCAAGGACCCTCAGGAGGGCTACAAGACGCTGACGGAGGGCACGGCCGTCTATCTCCACCCGAGCTCTGCCCTGTTCGGCAAGCACTCCGAGTGGGTTGTGTACCACACGCTGGTCCTGACGACGAAGGAGTACATGCACTGCACGACGAGCATCGAGCCCAAGTGGTTGGTTGAGGCGGCGCCGACGTTTTTCAAGGTCGCCCCTTCGGATCGGCTGAGCAAGAGGAAGCAGGCGGAGAGGATTCAGCCGCTTTACAATCGGTTTGCTGGTGAGGATGATTGGAGGTTGAGTGCGCAGCGGAGGGGTGGTAGGGGAGGGGGGGAGCACCTGGGGTTGAGGCTGGACGCGGATATGTGTTCGTACATTGTATTGGTCTCAAGGCTAGGAACGAGTCTGATGTATGTATACATGTGTATATAAGAGACTTGGGGGTATATCATTGAAGATTCCCGGAACGTTGTGGTGTTGTCATTCGTCTTTTTATCATCGTATGAAGAACCCATCAGCACGTGCCACTCTCATTAGACTCTCTAGCTGCCTGGGAATTCCCACCCCCGCTAAGCCCACGTGACAGATGACGTAGCCTCTTCCCACCTCAAAAGGGCCCCTCCATCCCTATCTAGCATGTACAACCTACCTGCCTACCTACCTACCTACCCTACATACCTACCCATCCACGCAAACCCCCCCCCCCCCCCCCCCCCGTCAAGCCTCGGCTCTCAGCTCCCAGCTCCAGCATTCCATCCGTTTTCCGTCTCAGCAGCAGAAAGCTCCCTCGCTTGTACCTACAGGCTACAGCCAACGACGACGCCACAAACAGCGCCAATCAGACGGGTTGGTTGGGTTGGCTCTGCCAGACGGACAGGTTCAGGTCGGCGCTTACCGGCTTTGGCTCCGTCGCCGTGCAGGGACCCTGGCTGTCGAGCGACAGTCGAGTCGGAGTCCATTCATTGCCTGCGTCATCTTCTTCTTCGGGCTGCCGTCAGCGTTTCCATTGTTCTTTCTTGGTCCTTTGTTGTCGCTCTTCCTCCCCGAAAAGACGTTCGCCGATAAGGCCTCTACCGACAAGACGTTGCCGACAAGCCTTCAGATACGTCGTCTCTCCGACAGCCTCGCACCATGTGCTCTTCCGATGTCTTCCTGGGCCTCCTTGCCATTCTCTTCCCCCCGCTTGCCGGTACGTCGTGCCACCGTTACCGCCTTACCCCCCCCCCCCCCCTCTCCATGTATGTAGGTAGGCGTCGCTGACGGCCCGCCTCGTTCAGTGTGGGTGAAGCGCGGAATCTGCAGCGCAGACAGCCTAATCAACATCCTGCTCTGCGTCCTCGGCTTCATCCCCGGCCTGCTTCACGCCTGGTACATCATCGCCAAGTTCCCGGATCACGAGTGGGAGGGCCCGGCGCATGAGCATGAGGCCGGTCGTGTGGCCTACGTCTATGTCCAGCCGTCGGATAGCTGTCGCCAACCTCGTCCGCACGGCGGTATGGATTACGGAACGCAGGGTTCGTCGCGGACGCAGCGGCAGGCGGAGGAGCGGGGGGTCGTTGCGGCGGGCTCTGGCAGCAATCATGCTGGTAATTCTCGGGGTGTGCCGCCTTCTTATGCCGAGGTCGTTGCTGGCGATCACAAGGTGCAGACCAATGAGTAGGTGGGATTCCTCTGATGAGCTCGCAATCGATGTTGCTTATTTTTCTCTTCTTCTCTGGCCTGCTTCCTGGAGACTTGATGGATGATCCTACTGTCTTGTACTGCGAGCTCCCATCGAACACGCGTCTTGTCTATCCTTTGATTCATTATCACGACTTTAAGAGGTTCTACCTAGTTGATTGCCAGCCCCATCTGCGGCCAATCATTGTACCCGATGTCTGTCCTCGCCCCAACCCAAGGCAACCCACGTCCTCTAGCCCTCCTGCGCCTCCCTCACGTGCTGCTTCTCCTCGGCATCAGGATCCTGCACCGACGGAGCCGGTCTTTCAATGCGCCTCGGCATCTTGTAATGCTTCATGAGCACCTGAGGCAGAAAAGTGTAAAAAGTCGGCACCAGATTATGCCAAGTCTTGACGAAGCGAACGCCCGTGTTTAGTTGGGCAACGGTCAGAGCCATCTTCATGCCGGGCTTCAGGTTGCTCAAGATGGAGTGCTCAAAGTAAAGCCAGGAAACTGTGCCTCGATCCGGTAGGTCGACGGCTGCATCTAACCAGCCTTCTTCGATAGTGGTCGGCTTGAACAAGGCCTTTCCGACGGGGGTTGGGTGGTGTTGGACGTGGTCGATGGCGAGTGATCGGAAACGTTGGGATAGGTCTGCATCGGGAAGTTGGACGCTCACTACTTCAAGCGTGCAGTCGAATACTCTCGTGACGATATTCCCCCCCTTTCCCGCCGTCAATGCCTCCGTCTCGCCGAGAAGAGCGCATACGGTGAAGAAGACTGCCTCGTAGTCGAGATGCCTCAGCAGCGAAACCGATGGACAGTCCCAGGCGGTCTTGCCCGAAGGCGAGAACAGCTGGGTGGCAGCCTCATGGAAGGATCCTGGAAACGAAGCCCTCACTTTCTCCAGCGAGAACCATTCATGCCTGACGTCTGCGCAAAGAGCAAGCGCCTTATCGACATCATCTTCATACTCGGGGCAGACATCGTGCTGCCTGACGTATCGAAGGAAGTTTTCGACCACGTCGACGGCCACCTCCATGTCATGCCGGATGCCGCTGGTGAGGGAGACGAGCGAGGTGGATAAGAAGCCTGCGAGAACGCCCGTGAAGTCGACGGACCAGTTCTCATCGCCGGCGCTGTAGAAGCGGTCCGAAGTATTGGGGTCGCTGTGGACGGTGTCGGTGGCGGTCGCGTCGCGGCGTTCCGAGGGCGTGAGATGGCGGAGGTCGCCGTGATGGTGGCCTCCAAAGGCATTGGGGCTGGTGTCGATGCCGCCGAGGAAGAGATATTCATTGAAGTAGCGCGCCTTGTCATTGTGGAGGCGTCGACGGGCGCGGAAGCGCTGGATGCATGACTGGATGCGGCTGGAGTCGTGATTAGTGGGAGTTGGGTCTTGTCCGAGAAGAGGAGATGATGAGCGTACGTCTCAAAGGGGATATCACTGCTTGCTTATTCAGTATGACGAGGAGTAACGGGGAACGAGGTCAAGGTCAAGAACCTGGCGTAGATGTGCGTCTTTTCCTCGGCCGCTTCGTCAGGCGTCATGGGCGGATCGGCAAAGTATTCTGGTTCGCCTGATGAGCATCACATCACGACATCTGACGCGTCCCTGCCTATTCGTACCTTCGAATCCGGTGCCGCGGTTCTTGGGCAGCCGCATCGACTGGTTGGCTTTGGCCGTAGTGGTATTCGGCTGAGGTTTCACTGTAGGTTGGCCTGCCTCATCGTCTGAGGCGAGCAGCTGAGACGGCATCGTGCGGAGTCGGGGCTGGCGATGTCGATGGTAGCTGATGTGACGTAGACGTCTGATAGAGAACGAACGTCCTTCAGAGAGGTAATCTTCTGCTCAGCTGGGCTGTCCGAAGACCGGATTCCTGAGGCAGTGGCGGGCAGTGGCAGAGCGAACGACCACTGAGATTTGTTTGCGCTGGGAAGATTTTCTGTTTGTTGACGGACGGCTTCTTGCAGAGATCAACCGGGCTACCCTAGAGAACATTTCCACCACTTTTTCCCACGCCATCTTCACTCCATTTCTTCAAGACTGCTAATGCTCATACATTCATACAACAAACCCCGACGACATTGTCAGCTGAAAACTTGAATTACACCTAATTACCTATCCAGACGAGTAACGAGATCAAAGAGAAGTAACAGCCACTCCTACTCGTTGCTTCCTCGTCATCCCAGAGAGAAGCTCGGCAAAACTCCCCACGCCTTAAATGCTCGTGTTGACAGCAAGTTGCCAGGAAGTAACAGGCACCGACTTCCATGTCATCGGCAGGCCATGATCAATCACGCAAACGCCCTCAGTCCACGACCTAGCCGTCTTTCGCGCCGCCTCAAAGTGATCCAAGGTGTCGATGAAAACGCCAAGGATTCGACCGGGTTCCCCCGTCCCCTCGTGACATATCTGAGCGACGACGCGACGGGGAGCCGTCTCCATTGTCATGATGTGTTTGGTCAAGGCCGTCAGCGCCGACTGCGCCGTGAGCTTCCCCAGCTTCTCTCCGATATACGTCATGGCGACGATGCTCTGGGACCATAAGAATATGGCGTTTTCGTGGCAGCTGCTTTCGTCTTCGAAGTGATGCTGCATCGAGCGTACCACGGCTGCTACATCTGCGCTGTTCATGTGGCCTCTCTCGTCGACTTGGATCATCACTGCCTCGAGGGTTTCGACTCCGGCTTCCAGACAGGAGCGCTTGCTCTCTAGGAAAGAAGAAGAGCTGTTTTTCTCATCATAGTATCGAGATAGGAGACGATTTGAGCTGTGGACATGCTTGGTATTGCAAGCGGAAGTCGAAATTTGACAGCGGCGCAGTCGATCAACGGAAGAGGAGGAGAAGGACGTCCAAGGTTTGAGATTGGATTCGAGACACTGCAGATCACGACAGCCTCTGTTCTCGGGAATGAGTGCGACAGGCTTGTAGTACCCGTTGGCCCCGGATTTCCGGGACTGGCTTGCAGCCAAGGACGCGAGACTGACTCTGCAAAGCAGGAAGAAGAGAAGACACCGCATGTTTGTGAAGTCTGCCGATTTGATGGACAGGAAAAAAAAAGGCAGGCGAGCAGTATCGTGAAAAGATGCCGACGCCCGAGCGGAGGGTTATGAGCCGAGATGGATTTGGTTTATGCAGAGGCACGACTTGAGACTCGAGCGGCGGAGAACGAACGAGCCTCCTGCTGTTCTCGCGCCTCCACAGCGACGAGCATCTCGGAGAAATCCCGTCATCTAGAGTGTCAATGACTGTATGCGTCTCCACGCCTACAAGTTGAGAAGGCGTTGAGCAAAAGGATAATCATGATGGCTATGAAGTTTAACTGATGACATGTTCAAGACGATGGCTCTCGACTACCGCAATGTCAGCCACAGCCGAGAGATAAACTCCAGAAATATCATCGACTGGTCAGTTCTAAGCCCGTCACAGACACTGCTCTACTCGTTACACGTATACAGAGCCTGCTCACGGTAGTATACATAGACCGCAGTCCATTGAGCGAGTGTTTGTGTGTTGCACAAGAAGCTTCTACGCAGGCGGGGAGGGGAGACTGTCTGGACATGTGCTGGTACACGGAAGAGGAAAACGACTCTTAGGCATCACGTCAAGAAGGCCATTTCTCATGAGATCAGTCCAAGTTCACAGCTCAAGCTCCTGAATTGAAATATCATCGCCTGCTTCTCCATGACGATTGGTCATCCTAGCGATTACCTTGAACTTTTCACCCCCATCATCCATTGAACACAATGCCGAACAACGCAAGCCTCGATTCCCCAAGTTCTGATTCTCGGGCTCAAGAACTAATCCTCACTGGTTCGGGATGGTAGTGCCTGGTTTGGCATACTCTACAGCGAATAACTCTTTCCAAGTGATCGAAGTAAGAACCAAAATTGTTGGAACAGTGTCGGCAGCGTGTTGTATCGTTAAGATGCTTGTAGAGCCGAGGAAACATGTTGCCCTCTTCTTTGTGGTGAAGGAGTTCTTCTTTTTGACGAAGGAGTTTTGCCTCGAGCTCGTTATTGCGGATTGTAAGATCTTGGATGGTTTCCGCGCATCCTTCTAAAACGTGGAACGCGAAATCGGAGACGACTTCAAGATCTCGAAAGGACTCCGACAATATCAAGTGAGAGATATTTTCAGCTGCCTCGGCGGACAAAATCTTTAAGATGTCCTTGTCTCCCGTATTGTCAAGCGTTAGGTTGATGGCCGACGGTAGGTTCGTGACCCAGGTGCCGGAGTCCTTGTCTTCATCGCCTCCTTTGATGAGGTCGCTGATCTTGCTGTTTGCCAGAGAGACGAGGTTGGGAACTCCGTAGTAGTCGCCGATGGAATTGACTTTGATGTGAGTAGCGAGGGATTCAATCATCCGAGATTGAGCATCTGCTACTTGGCTATAATCGTCTTTACCGCCTTCATCTTTATCGCCCTCGACGACTTGGTCGCTATCATCGCCGTCGTCTCCGTCGTCTCCATCCTCGACATCGGCCACGCCGACGACTTTAGCCTCATCACGGCCGTCGTCGTCATCGGATCCGTCATCTGCTTCGCCTTCTTCGGGGACGTCGTATTCACCAGTGTAGAGGAATTCAACAAATCTTTTGACAATCTGGAGTTCGAATTCATCCATCTTGATCACGTTGCTGTGGCCCTCCTATGCCAAAGTAAGACACCGAGCGCTGGAAGAGAGCAACGGTAACGGTAAAGGCACCTCGAAGTATTTTGAGAGAGCGGCCTTTATGACGGGCGACTGGCCGCACACAACGTTCTTGTGGACCTTCAACTCCTCCCCGTTGCACGAGAAAGTCAAGTCTGAGAAATCGCCAGACTTCATGAGTTTCGCCAGATTGAGCAAAGCCGTGTTTGATGCCATGACTGATCTGACGGTGTGCTTTCCGGGCAGCGTACCAAGTATTCAGTGTGATAATTCCTTGATGAAAAACCGAGGTAGAAGCCGGAGGGTAGGGGACCTGGAAGAAAGGCCATCCATCATATTGTCGTCGCTTGCACTTTGGGCTGACCACGTGATACGCGGATTCCGAACACGATAGAAAGAAAAAGAAGTTAACTCATTTCCAGACGGTCGAATTGCGGTGCGAAGCCACAACCAACAGCGTAACTGTAAGATGTGGATGCATCGTTTTTGACTTAACAACGAACCTTGTCTAAGGATCTAGACAAAGACAATAGTGCTGAGTATTGTGTAGCACTCATCATCAAGTCGATTTTACAAACTTTCACATTCGAGGAGGAAGAAAAGACATTCGCTTTGCTAAACCATGGAAGCCTAATCAAGGGATTCGATGCCATCCGCTGTCGGCATGAAGGGAGTCGCAGAGAAAGACAGATCTAGAATGGCACGATAGTATCAAGCATGCAGATGACGACAACTGCCATTTGCATATACTTGGGTATAGTGACGGTCGATGTCAAGAATTAGGTTGGCATCGGCGAGGATTCAATCCGTGATTGGTGGAGCGTTAGGAACAACGCTTGATATGTATGTACTAACGAACCGCTGAGTTCAGAATTAGGAAGCCTCAGAGCCTAGTATAAGCTATAACATCCAGTAGCAGGGCTGCCAACATCGTCGGCTGAGAAACCCTGCGCAAGGCACCCATCGTGTGAAGATCTGACGTAGCCCAAGGGCGTCACGAGACGTGGCTAGCGCCGGGACTAGCCGCCCCTGATCGTCGTCGACGCTTACCTAATATCGGCCAGCAAGTAGCACAGCCACTGCCACTGCAGGGGAACAGCAGGGCTACAGTGGCTTAGGCTGTGCCAACGTACACTGACTGGTTGTGGCTTGGGCTGCTTCGCCACTTTACGCGTCTTCGCGTGACCTTCCGAAGGGGCAGACGCTGCATCAGTCATGTCCCGGATACTTCTGTGGCGCAGACGTGTCACCGCTGTTACTAGTATCGTCGACATGGCTGCGTCTCATCGGCAAAAGTGAACGAATAGGTAATCGTGCCACGGAAACCTTCCTTCACTTCGCCTCCTCCCACCTCTTCCCAGCAACCTCTCCAGCAACCTCTCTCCAGCAACCTCTCAGAGCAGCAATCTCTCAATCTCTGCCTTACCCTCGTCTTTTCAACCTCTATTCGATATCTCACTCATCACCCCTGCGGCGTGTCCCATCAACGTCAGAGCTTTCTACTCCCGCGCCGACTCCTACATCCACTGCCGATATCCCTCGTCTACATTCTCCCTGCGCCGCAAGCCGTCGAACCGTTCGCCATCGTCGTTTGGAGCATATCCTGCCGCTTCATCTTCTCCATCTTCTCCATCATCTTCCTCCGTCAAAGTCAAGTCGTTTGCTATGGGACAGCGTGAGCTGCCTAGTCGCGACGAGCTGCGCGAATACAACTACGCCGTTGCTGGACAGTGAGTCTACCTACTTCCACTTCCACCCCATCCCTACGACCGCTGACTGGGACGTCTAGTGCCGGGACCATGTGTGATGCCGATGGCGAGCTCTTCATCAAACCCTGCACCCAGTCCGAGATAGACTTCTATCAATCTGCCGTCCGCCGACACCCCGAATTCGCCGAAGTGATGCCCCTCTTTATAGGCTCCCTGCTCCTCAGCGATGCATCCGCCGCGTCAATCGACAAGGTCGTTACCGGCGTCATATCCGATACCGGCGATGTCAAGACTACGAGAGAGCAGATTGTCGCCACCGTCAACGAGCAGGTTGCCCGCGCCCCCGTCCCGCCTCAGGATGGCGTCACCTGGATACCGTCCAAGGGCAAGAAGATCAAGACGGACAAGGCCATCGTGCTCAGCAACGCCACCCACGGTTTCAAGCACGCCAACGTGCTCGACGTCAAGCTCGGTGTGAGGCTATGGGCTGACGACGCGCCCCAGGAGAAGAAGCGACGGTTCGACAAGATTTCGGCCGAGACGACCCATCAAAGTCTGGGCTTTCGAATCGCCGGCATGCGTGTCTTTCGTGGATCTACAGATTCCTCGGACTTGGACCAGGAAGGCTACAAGAGGTACGACAAGGAGTACGGACGCTTGATGGTCCACGACGCCAATGTCGTTGACGAGTTTCGACGCTTCATCTTCAACGAAGCTGCCGGGATAGACAAGGAGCTGGGAAGAGCCGTCTGCGCGGCTTTTGCCCGCGACTTGGCGAGAATTCGCGACGTCATGACAAGACATGAAACTCGCATGTACTCAGCTTCACTCCTCTTCGTCTTCGAAGGCGATGGCGAAGCCCTACGGTCTGCCATCGAGGAGAACAACGCCGCCCTCGAGTCGGCCGCTACGTGGGATACGCCGGATCGATCGGCTCAACGCTATGATAGTGGCATCGTTTTGAGCGACGACGACGACGACGACGACGACGATCTGGAACAGCTCGAGGCGTCGTTGCCACAGATCTACTCGCTGAAGCTGATCGACTTTGCCCACGCGCAGTGGACTCCTGGGCTGGGTCCGGACGAGAACATGCTCAAGGGCGTCAGGAGTCTGGAGCGGATCTTCAAGGAGATGGCGCAATGATGGAGGCTGGTGACGGATGGGAATTTGGCTCTTATGGGAGAGCGGTTACCGAGGCAGGCTCACGGATATGCATCGCAAAAGAGGCGTTCCGCGGACGAGATACCCGGCGGTGGCCGCACGAATTCACGGCACCCCGTTTGTGATTAGGCTGCGTCTTTATCTTGTTTCTATCTCGCCGTCTTCTTTGTCGTCTCCTGCTTCAGCCCAGCGTTGTGAGCTAACCTTGCATCACCCGCCAAACGCCAGTTGGAAACAGTCAAGGTCAGGCCTCCCATAAATCATCGAGTCGTGCTTCGCAAGTTAATCAAGCGATGTCTCGACTGCAGCGGCTCCGCAGCTTTTGCATCGGACACTCCACTCGCCTTGGTCGACGTAGCGACCAACATCGGAAAGGGATCCATGTTGAATAGAGCAGCTGCTGCACTGAGCTGGTAACTCGAGGAAATCCAGGCAATTATGGATCTTGTCAACTAAGCGCGCGAGTCTTTCCACCCCGGTTTGTATCATAGTCGCCTCGTGTTCGATGCTTTGTAATCTTTTCCCAAGAAATGCAATTATATCAGAATGGATATCTATTTGACGCCCTAATCTTCGAAACTCGGAGTGATATGTGGTGATGAGCTCATAGTCTTCCGCCATGTCCTTTTTAAGCATTTCTTGTTCGAGATGATTCTTTTGCTTCTGTGCTTGAAACAGTCTGTCGAATTCTGTGAGAAGCTTGAAAGTGAAGTTTGCGACGCATTCGTAATTGCTTTCTGTGCCCCCCGGATTGTGGCCTAGGTTCAAGACTATCTCGGTTGAGATGATCTCGAACAGCCTGGAGTTTTCTTCCGCTTTGGATGTGAGTGCTCGGATTGAGTGCATGACCTGGTTGGGCGAACGCCCGTGCTCTTGGGACCGTTTTCGCTTGAGACCTCGATTGGGTCGCACATTTTTTAACTTGTTTGTTGCCATCTTGACGAGGTCGGGAATGACGTATTTTGACGCCATCAAGACCATTTCCTCGTGCAGTTCGGAATAGAAGTTGGCGGTGTTTATGATTGATGAAGTGTCTTCTGATGGACAAGACCAGCGTCAACGATGCGCTGCAGCCAGTAAAGCGACACTGCACGTCTCACCATTCTCCTCTGCATCCACCTCCGCTGAGACGGCGTTGGGCACATGGTAATCTCCGGTGTAGATGAACTGAACGAGTCGTCTGACTGCGTCCGGCTGAAAGTCCGACATGTCGATGAGGGGCTCCTTGATGCAAATATTGTAAATAAGCTGAAGCACACGCGTCTCTCGTCTTTAGAGGGCATACCTGAGAAGGCTTGGAGAGTAACGCCTTCATGACCGGGGAGTGAGAACAGATGACGGCCTTGTGAACTGCAAACTCTTTTCCTCGAGAAAGGAGCTTCAGATCGCAAAAGACGCCCGAGTTCATGGACTGCGAGGGTGATGTGCTGACAGGCATGATGAAAGGATGGTGAGAGTTGGCTTAGGGTTAGTGAGGATCCGCGAGTGTGAAGGGGAGAAGCAACAGAAGAAGAGGAAGATTTTCGGCGCGCTTAAATGCGAAGAGATTCACGTGCACGTGATGCAATGATTTCAACAAAAGGTCAATAAATTCGCTATGAAACGGCAGCTTGAAGCCAAGATTAACTACTCTTGAAAACTGCACAGGAAGATGACTTCTCGAGCTCATGACGGCCCGAAAGATGACTGTGATGCCAGGCAAACTTTTCATCTGTTTCCAAGTCTAGTAAAGAACATGTCAACGCGCTTTACAGCTTCGAACAGTTCCTGATGAAGCCGAGCTCTTTGGGGTATCTCGGGACGCAGGCCTCAGTCGAAGCGCCTTGAAAACTTGGTCTACTTGGCCTTTCAAGAAGTCAATACGAGAGCTATTTATTAAGACTAGCTCAGTAATTTTATCGGCCAGGCAAGCACAAATATCGGCATGGTGCACCGAGAATGCAGAAACAAGGCGTGATGCTCAAGCTTGATGCGAGATGGAGGAGGAGTGTCTTATCATCTTATTCTTATGTAAAGGCGGCTGCGCGAAAGCACGTGATCTATCCAGACCTTCACCAGCAAAAAAGGGCCATTGCCTTGTTCGTAAAAACCTTGATGGATGATCGACGAGGCCAGCTCTATCGGACAGCAGCATCTTGTGTATCATGTCGATTCCTGGTCTGGGACAGATTCCGGCTCCGGTAAGTTCTCGTCGTCAATCTTCTACATACTCCTATCCGGCCGAAAACTGACAAGAGCTGACAGTCCGCTGCTTCGTCTACACGAACCATTACCCTCAAAACGGCATGGGAATGGCGGTTCGAGGTAGCCGCAGGGCGATCGATCGTCGTCAAGATACTCTCCGGGACGGCAGAAAAGGACGGGATAGAGCTTGCACCGCGCGGGACCTATACCTTCTCAGGCGTCAAGTCCAAGATCCTCACTTGGCACGGTTGCGAGCTCGAGGTCGACGGCAGATGCGACGATGACTTCGTGGCAGAGTACGTGGCTCCAGCAGACAACCCGGCCAACGCCGTCCTCAACCTACACGCGCAACTCAAAGAGATGCGCACCGTCGCAGCTCGTCTTGGCCGCGAGGGCCCGCGCGTGCTCATTGCCGGTCCCCCTAACACGGGCAAGACGACCATGGTTCGCACGCTGGCCAGTTACGCCACCCGTCAAGGCCACCAGCCTATAGCCGTCAACGTCGATCCGCGCGAGGCCATGCTGTCCTTACCAGGAACCCTGGTCGCCGCCGTGCTCGCCACTGTCCTTGATCCCGAAGCGGTTGATGGCTGGGGCAGCACTCCGACGAGCGGGCCCAGCAGCGTGCCTGTCAAGCTGCCGCTGGTATACATGCATGGCCGTGCCTCGGCCGAGGACGATGCCGAACTCTACAAGGAGCTGGTCGCTCGTCTCGCCACCGCCGTCAGCGGCCGTTCCAGCGCCGACGCCCACGTTCGCAGCTCTGGCATCATCGTCGATACCATGCGTGTCAGTGAGAAGAGCAAGATCGGACTAGACCTGATAGCTCACGTCGTCGACGAGTTCTCCAGTAGGTGGCATGATTCCTCTGTTTGGACTGGCTGACGCGTCCGCAGTCAACGTCGTCGTTGTCGTCGGCTCCACTAGGATGAATGCCGAGCTCAGCAAGCGGTTTGCCGAAGAGAAGACGAGCCTTGGCGAGCCCATCCACGTCATCTTGCTTGACCGGTCCGAGGGTGTTGTCGAACGCGACGAGGCTTTCATGGACCACGCACGCGAGCAGGTCATCAAGGAATACTTCTTCGGTGACGAGCGCAGGGCCCTGAGTCCGCAGATCCAACAAGTCGACTTTGACAGTCTTGTCGTGTACAGGACGCCCGAATGTACGTCTAGACGCTCAACTCCCGGAGTCTCGGTTGCTGACAGGCGTCAGATTCGATGCTCGGACAGGAGAGCCTGGTTCGCGAGGAGCCGAGCTCCGTCATGGAGCATTGGACGTTGGCCGTCATGCACGCCTCGTTCAAGGATGCGCCCGAGGTGGTACGCGCGGCCAGCGTCATGGGCTTCGTCTACGTGTCCGACGTGGACGAGGAGCGGCGCAAGATGAAGATACTCGCACCCGTCGGCGGGCGTCTTGGCGACCGACCGCTCATCTTGGGGAAGTGGCCGGAGCCGTACATCAACCTGCTGGGCTAGAGCTGCTGCGAGCTGCCCACCTACCTAACCTACCTAATTCACTCAAGCTGGCAAGGCTGCGGTCTAGTGCCCATCTCAACTCAAGTCTCAGTCGCTAAGGAGAACTCCGCACAGACCGGCGCGGGGATCAAGACGAAGCCTTTGAACCGGCCTCTGAACCAGCCTCTTCTCGGCATGGCGCGTGGCTGCCCCGGGAAGCCTCACACCCTCCCATTTATGCTTATACCCAAGTTCCGGGGCTCGAGTGAGTTTGGGACCCTTTAGCCCTGACATGGGGGTGCGAGCTCTGAGCTGGAGCCTATTTCATAGATTGGGTAACTGCTCTGGTCGGACGACATGTCGATGGGGGCTTGTTGGCGAGGACGAGGCATCGTTACTCACAGAAGGGTTAGTCGGTCAACGAGAGGAGAGGCAAGCCCAGCTGCTATCCATGCGCGTCTTGGGACAATCGGGCAGTGTGATAAGAAAACAAGCTGCGGACGCGCATAAGCCGGAGTTTCAGCACCACGGCCTGTGCAAGACGACATGGTGGCTTTATCCAGTAGCAGTTACGAGCAACAACGGTTAGACAAGGGCAAGGGTTGCGGTATATCCTACTGAGGAATTGCCCTCCATTATCGCGCAGTCTCTCAACTCGTCTCCCCGTCTGCATCTCTCGGACCGCGTCATGCCTTGGTTCGAGGCTTGGATTACACGTGCAGCGTCGTCACTGCCTTGGAAGGCGTGCTGAAGCTGGTCCTTGCTTCCAGCCCCCTCCTCCTCTGCTGCTCCCTCCTTTACCTTTTAGCCTTGCCCATCCCTTTCTTTCATCTTTCTCCTGCTTCCTATCAGCTCGTCTACCTTTCCTGCAGGGCGGTGAGAGGAGTGTCCGAAGTTCATACTTATCCGAGAGCCTACGCTCGCTCGCTCATCCTCGACAACACGGCCTGCGCAACTCCTGACAGGACCTCGCTGGCAGATATCATTAACAAGGCGCCTCGCTCTCTTGCTCGTGACGACGCGGCTGATCTCGGCGGCGTCAACATCGAGCTTCAACCTCTCCTCCGAGTCCGGAATCCCCCTGAAGTGGGCGAGCCCCCTTTCCCAACACCCATTCGATGGGAGGACCTGGTACGGCCGATGAAACAGCTGCTAGACAGGCTGAACTCCCCTCTGCCGAGTCCAAGACTGTCGTCTCCCCCAACGACAAATCTCGGCCCGCCCCGGGGCTTCGAAGTGTGGCCATAGAGAAGCCGCAGCTCGCCCACACCCTTCCCGCCGAGCTCGTTGCTCTTCAACTCGGCACCGACCTCGAAGATGGGTTGACCGACGACGAGGCGGCCGTCCGCTTGGCTCGCGACGGTCCAAACACCATCAAGACTGCTCCGGCTGTTTCGCTTTGGCGAGTGCTCTTTCGACAGATTGCCAACGCCCTGACCATGGTGCTCATCTTCGTCGCCGCCTTGTCCTTGGGTATCCATGACTATGCCGAGGGAGGTGCTGTCGTCTTTGTCATTATCCTCAATATTGTTGTTGGGTACGTATGGCGCGTCTTTTCTTTGTTGGAGAGAAGAGACCTTTTTGGACTGACGCGAATGGCCAGACTCACTCAAGACTACCGTGCCGAGCGGACGATTCAGGCCCTCTATGTCCTGTCGACGCCACGATGCAAGGTGATTCGTGACGGCCACAGCCAGACCATCAAGGCCGTGACGCTCGTCGTCGGCGACGTGGTCTCGCTCGTCACGGGGGACATTGTCCCTGCCGACCTTCGCCTCGTCAAGGGCACCAACATGGCCATGGCCGAGGCGCCGCTGACGGGAGAGTCGGTGGATGTGACCAAGACACCCGACGCCGTCTTTGACGACGCCGAGATGCCCATCGGTGACCGGAGCAACATTGCCTTTGCCGGCTGTTCCGTCAGCTGCGGCCGGGCCACAGGCATCGTCGTGGCCACGGGGATGGAGACGGAGGTCGGCCGCATTGCCCACATGCTACGCTGTGGCGATGATGACGACGGCAGCCGCGACGAGAGCTTCTACGCCAGGACCATGAGGAGCCTCCATCAGGGACTCCGCGGCATACTGGGCCTCCAAGGGACCCCCCTCCAGGTGACGCTCAGCAAGTTCGCCTTTGGCCTGTTCGGGCTGGCCTTTCTGCTCGTCATCATCGTCTTCTCCATACACAACTGGAGGCTCAGTCACGACGTGCTCAAGTACGGCGTCTGCGTGGGCGTGGCCGTGATTCCCGAGTCGCTGCTGGCGGTGGTGACGGTGACGATGGCGGTGGCGTCCAAGGCCATGGCCAAAGGCCACGTCATTGTCCGTCGCATGCCTTGTCTCGAGGCCGTCGGGGGCGTGACGAACATCTGCTCGGACAAGACGGGCACGCTGACGCAGGGCCGGATGGTGGTGAGACGCGTCTGGCTCCGTGACGGCCTGACGGGGACGGTCGAGGGGTCTTTGGATCCGTATGATCCGGCCAGCGGAAGCGTCTCGTGGTCCGGTCCGGTCAAGGACGGCCGTCTAGACGTCTTGCTCAGCACGTTGACGGTCTGTAATCACGCGACGGTGACGGACGGAAAGAAGGAGGCCGAGACGGACTCGAGCAGCGTCATGACGGCTCCGCAATGGCATGCCGTCGGGGAGCCGACCGAGGTAGCGCTCCGAGTGTTTGCCATGCGTTTCGGACGAGGAGGCACGCCCATCAAGAACTCGACGGCCGAGTTCCCCTTTGACTCGACGCGGAAGCTCATGAGCGTCGTTTGCGGATGCCCGTCGGACGCGTCACGACGGGTGCACACCAAGGGCGCCGTCGAGGTGATGCTGCCGCTGCTGGACGAGACGGGAGAGCTCCTCAAGGCCATCAACGACGAGGCCGAGTCGATGGCGGCCGGCGGACTGCGCGTGCTGTGTATCGCGGACAGGGTCATGACGGAAGAGGGCCTCGACCGGGCCCGTGTCGAGCAGGGGCTACACTTCCTCGGCCTCGTCGGCCTCTACGACCCGCCGAGACCCGAGTCCGCCCTGGCGGTGAAGCAGTGTCGCGAAGCCGGCATCTCGGTGCACATGCTGACGGGGGATCACATCAAGACAGCCTCGGCCGTGGCCCGCGAGGTGGGCATCCTCTCGACGGACTATGCCGGAGACGTCATGTCGGCCTCCTCCTTCGGCCGTCTCAGCGATGAGCAGATGGACGGGCTCGAGAAGCTACCGGCCGTCATCGCCCGCTGCAGCCCCCTGACCAAGGTGCGCGTCATCCAGGCACTGCACCGACGGGGGGCCTTTTGCGTCATGACGGGCGACGGCATCAACGACTCGCCGGCGCTGAAGCAGGCGGACGTCGGCATCGCCATGGGCGACAGGGGCAGCGACGTGGCCAAGGAGGCGTCCGACATGGTGCTCACGGACGACAACTTTGCCTCGATCGTCACGGGTATTCGCGAGGGAAGACGGCTGGCTGACAATATTCAAAAGGTATGTGTATATATATGTGTGTGTGTGCGTGCGTGTGTGTGTGTGTGTGCGTGCGTGTGCGTGCGTATATATATATATATATCTAACCTCCAACCCCGTCGTGTGTGTTCGTTTGTCGGTGTGCTAAAGGCGGCCAACAGTTTCTGCTACATCTCCTCACCTCCAACCTGGCCCAGGTCATCCTGCTGCTGATCGCCCTCGTCTTCAAGGACTGCGACGGCGCCTGCGTCTTCCCCCTGTCGCCCATGGAGATCCTCTGGGCCAACCTGATCATGTCGTCGCCGCTGGCCGTCGGTCTGGGCCTCGAAGAAGCGCAGCCGGACATACTCAAGCGTCCCCCGCGGAGTCTGCATAGGGGCGTCTTCACGCTGGACCTGGTGCGCGACCAGCTCGTGTACGGGGCGCTGATGGGAGGACTCAGCCTCGGGACTTTTATGCTGGTGACGTTTACCGGGATATGGTCACCGGATTACAACAAGCTGCCGTGCAATTGCAACCATTACCAGGGTGCAAAGTGCGACGCCATCTTCAGGGCTCGGGGCGCGACGTTTGCGACGCTGAGCCTGCTCCTGCTGGTCATGGCGCTGGAGGTGCGGAGTTCTCATCGAAGCCTGCTCGATTCGGGGCCCGTGTGGCGCAACCGAGTGCTGGGATGGGGGCTCGTCGGGGGGCTGGCCATGATATTCCCCCTCCTGTACATTCCGCACATCAACACCCATCTGTTCCGTCACGGGGGGTTGACGTGGGAGTGGGGGATCGTCATGGGCTCGGTGGCGACGTTTGTCATGCTCGTCGAGGTTTGGAAGGCGGGGAAGAGGAGGTTTGGGCTGGGGGGCAGCGGTGGGAGAGGCGGAGGTTGTGAGGTGGTTGATGGGTTGTTGGATAGGGATGGGGGCTCAGAGATGGATGGGTGATTAGGGATAGGGTTTGGGAGGAGGAGGAGGAGGAGGAGGAGGAGGAGGAGTAGGAGGAGGTTGGGGGGTTGGAGAGACAGATGTTTGGCTAGTATTGGATTATTCGCTTGGTCCTCTTGGTTGATGGTGTTGTTGCTTTGCGTGAGTTGCTACTGGCTAGTGAGAGTAGGGGGGCTTGTTTGTAGGGTCTCGTTTGTAGGGGCTTGTTTGCAGGACAGCACGGTAGGCGTTGTACATGATGAAGCCATAATCCAGAGCGATTGTCAAGCTGTCCATGACTTCCTAAATGCCAACTCAGCCATCATAGACGTCGACAGAGAGTCTGTCTGTGGCTACATTCTTGCACGTGGCCCGGCGTGGCTCAACGAACTACAACAACCTAGCGTCTGTCCTTGGTCTCTCCACGACCTCGCAACGATGGTTAAGAATGAGACATAAGAAGGGCCGAAAGCCGGCATGTTCTTGACACGCCGTCGAGAACCGGTCTCAGCTTTAAAGAAAGAAAAAAAAAAAAAAGAAAAAGCCTTAGTTTCCGACGCGCTGTAACGTGTATATATATCCACCACGTTGCCTACCCTCGCCCGCCTCCGCAGACTCATGCCTCCATCTTGGTACTGCTCAGCCATGAGGGTTTCGGTCGTGGCGGTCGGTGTCCTACTGGGGGATCTGGCTGCGGCTTCGTCTTGGATTGGGCGACGGGGGGGGCAGGATGGGAAAGGTGGTGGTGGTTCGATGGGGTTTGATGCTAGGGTTCAGCTTGTGTCGACGATGGGGGAGCATGCCTTTGTGAGTTTTTTTTTTTTTTTACGGCTTGGTATTTTGTGTTTTTTTGTTTTGTTTCTTTTTCTGCATGTTGGGCTGATGAAGATGTAGAAAGCTCCCGGGGCGTATGACCTCCGAGGGCCCTGTCCCGGACTGAACGCGTTGGCGAATCATGGGTACATTCCTCGAAATGGAGTCGCTACGATTGATGAGTTTATCGAGGCTTGCAATGAGGGTGAGTGGGCTTCTTCTTCTTCTTCTTCTTCTTCTTCTTCCTGTGGATGTGGTGTGGGAGAGAGAGATGGCCGAGAAATGATGCTGACGGGGGGGGGGGGGCAGTCTTTGGCTTGGAGAAGGAGAGTGCGCGGGTGTTTGCCACGTTGGGAGCTGTGGTTGCCGGTGATTCGGTGAGATGGTCTATCGGGGGGTCGCCTCCTGGTGAGTTGAATGGGACGTTGGGGGTGAGGAAGAGGCCGAGGGGGTTGAGTAACTCGCATAACCTTTACGAGGTGGATGGTTCTCCGACGAGATGTGATTCTTCTCTTTGGTAAGGGGCGTCCCGTGTGATGATGATGATGATGATGATGATGATGATGATGAGAAGAGGTTCAAGCTGATTCGTTTACACATGTATAGCGGTGGAAGCTCTGAACTGAACTTGACTCAGTTTCAGAAGTTGTATCGTGAGCCTCTCGGGGCAAAGGGATATGATCTGTCGGTGACGACGAGATTCTTCTCAAGACGGATCCAAGATTCCATCCATCAAAGCCCCAACTTCTTCCATGGTCCTTTTCAGACGGGCGTGATGCCGGTAGGTTACGTCTTCATCCCCCGCCTCTTCTCCAACCATTCAGCCGACTTCCCCCAAGGCTATCTCGACGCCGGGACGCTCAAGTCCTTTTACGCCGTCTCCGGGGAGGCGGGCAACTTGACGTACGAGGCGGGTCACGAGCGGATCCCGCATCACTGGTATAGACGTCACCCGCTGGACGAGTACGATCGGACCATGTTGGGGCGGGACGTGGCGGAGCTGTTGAGGAGGAGTGGCAGATTCGGTGTCATGGGCGGGAATACGGGCGAGGTGGATAGCTTCGCGGCTTTGAACGTCTCGGCTTTTACGCGGGGGGTGTTTACTCGGGAGACGTTGGCTGTCGGGGTCAACGCGGCTTGCCTTCCGTTGAGGGTCCTGCATGAGGTCGTCAGGGGGAAGCTGGGCGAGTATTTCGAGGATCCGGAGAAGCCGTATGCCTTGTTGACCGGGGTGTATGGGCTAGATGAGCTGGGGTGTGCCCGGTTGAAGGGGGGGCTCGATTTCAGTGCGTTGGACGAGTTTCCGGGTGCCAAGTTGATGTAGTTGTTGGCTCTTTGCGTGATGGATTCAGGGGACTAGTATAAGCTCATCTATGTCCTCTTGCTGAGTGATTTCACTGACGAGCCTAAGGGGTGTGAAGACGTTGTTCATCAACACTTGGTTGACTATTCTTTACCCATGTTTAATACCCTTTGAAGTCCCATGTCATCTTCCTCTTCACCATGCTATACCAGCCTCGATACCGCGTCAGACTGCATCAACGCTAAGCCACCTCTACAGCAGCGGGAAAAGAAAGCATACGGGATCCGATTCCTCCCGAGCCGTGTGCAGAGACACGAAACTATACAACCCGTGCATATGCTGTTAAACAGCTATAAGCAGATCCGGTAGGAATTATAGCGGAGTAACTAAACAATAATAATTATAAGGTATAGAGTAGAGAGATATAGAGAGGTATAAAGAGAGTTATAATCTTAATTATTTAATATTATTTAAGGGAGAATTCTAATCCTTTTTTATAGCCTAGTTCTTCTATAAGTATATTCCTAATTATTTCTACTAGGGAAGACTATCCTAGCTATTATCTTATATTAGCTAATTGCCTTAATTTATAAATATTATAAAGGAGGGCTATCCTAGCTATTACTTTATACTAGCTAATTACTCTTTATACTCTATAGCTACTAATATACCCCCCTAGCTAAGGTACTCTACTAAGCTACCCTTAATAATAGCTTTACTTTACCTTTACTAAAATTACTTAATTATTCTAGTAACTTCTTTCTACTTTAAGTACTATAGAGTAAATAGACTTCAATAAGCCTATTATCTTCTAGCCTTAAATAACATAGCTAGCTACTATTACTACTTAAGGTATTACTTTCTTTTAATATAAAAGTAGTAGAGGGCTTAAATTTCTTCTCCTTTCTTCTTTTCCTTAAGCTCCTACTTATTATAAGTAACTCTTTTCTACTTTTTAAGCTCCTATACTTATTCGTTAGATTAATACTAACTTTATTATATTATAAATAAGCTACTCTATATTTTTTTTATAGAAAGAGCTAAACTAGCTAGACATTTCTTTTAGTATTACTATTAGTACCTTATACTACTTTTACTACTAGTAATAATAATAATATAAATAATAGTAAAATAGCTTAGCCTATTATACTTTCTATAGCTTTAGTTAAGGTTTATTAGCCCTATAAATTATTTAATTAAATAATTACTTACTTATTTATAAACTATTAAGGCTCTTATTATCCTTAGGAATACTATATAAAGCCTTATTCCCTTTACTTTATTAATAATAAGAATTATTTTAACTAGCTTAGTAAGTACTAAGTTAAATTATATACTTCTTATACTTTAAACCGCTAGTACTATATATAGTTTACCCCTATTCTTATAGACATTATAGTTACTTAGTAAGTAGCTCTTTACTATAAGAGTAGGGAGGTAAAGGTAATAATAAAGGTAAGAAACTTAGTTTTCTTAGTTAAGTAAGTATAGTATTACTTTAATATACTAGGGAAGGTAAGTAAGATCTTAAAGTAAGTTAATTCTATCCTATTTTCTTTATAGGATACTTATTACTTATAGGAGGACTACTAAGGTTATTTGTCTAGTATATACTTAGCTACTAGCTTAGTCTTAGCTATACCTCTATCTAACTCCCCTACTACTAAGGATTTAGTAGAGGAAGAAGAAGGTAAAGAAAAAGATAAAGAAAAAGATAGTAATAAGGGAAAGGAGGGGGGTCTAGCTACTATATTATCTATAGTGTCTTAGGCTATTACTAGGTTTAACTACTAGTTAATAGTAGTAAAGAGTTTAAAGGTAAGGATTAAAGTAATAAAAAAAGAGGTTTAGTAGTTAAAGTCTATAATAAAGGGCTTAGAGAAGGGAAAGTAAGTAGTATTAAATAGTATAGAGTCTAGAAGAAAGCGTTAGAGGCTACTTAATAGCTAAGGTAAGGCTAAGGCTAATAATAAAATTTAAGTCTAGAATTAACCCTTTTTATACTAAATAGCTATTAACTACTTTTTTCTTTTATAGTTATATTTACTTCTTCTTTCTATATCTTTATTATTTCCTTTACTTCTTTCTCTTAAATTAGGCCTTCTATATTATAAATTATATTAAAAGACTTTAATTCCTTTAGTATCTAAAGTAAAAAGCCTTTATTATTCTATTTACTCTTATTATATTTATAAGTACTTTGTCTACTTTAATTTAGCTACCTTAGACCTTTTATTAAAGCTAGTATTAATAAATATTAATATACTATAGTCTTATAATAAGCTTTACGCTAGGCTTTATTAATAATCGAATAGTCTACTTATTATTATATTCTAGGTAAAGTTCCCTTTTAAATAAATATCTAGGGATTTAAGTAATATATTAATAAAGATTACCTCTTCTACTATAAATAAAATAGCTAGTAGCTTAGCTTCTATATTTAAGGTAATTACTATATCTTACTTTATTACTTTCTAAGTTATTAGTCCTTTATATAGTATTATTATAAATCTATTTAAGCTCTTTTAGTCTTTTATATTATCTAAAAAAGTATTACTTAATCTAAGGAACTTAAGTATATCTTTTATTTTATTACTTTCTAGTTAAATCTCTATAAATAAGTTTACTTTAAGTATTTAAGAACCTAGTTTACTATTATATTATAAGATTAATTAGAGTTTAAATTAAACTATAAAAGCTTAAAAATAGTAAAGCTAATATTTAGTCTAGTTAAAATAGCTATAAAGATAAGTAATTATACCTTTTACTAATACTATATAATTTTCTCTAGATAGGCTATATATATTAACCTTTCTAGTTAACCCTACTTTATAGGAATCTTATAGAAGGCGTTAGGTAAAGCCTAGGCTTTCGAGATAATAGTAAAGCTATGTATTTATTTAATAATATCTAACGAAGAGAGAAGGAAAGGATGTGTATAAGGGTAGGGGTTTTAAACCCCTAGCCCTACACCTATATCGGTACGGAAATACAAAAACCTACGGCTATACGTAAAAGCACGTGTAGCCTAGACCTACCGAGGGGTAGGCGCGGCTATACGTAAAAGCACGTATAGCCTAGACCTACTAAGGGGCGGCCCCAGACTAGTCCCTAACTAGTCCTAGGGGAGCCCTAGAGAGACCCTAGGGAAGCCCTAGAGTCCTAGAGCCGTCTTACGTAATAGCTCCCCTTACCTACGCTAGTACTAGTACATATACCGATACTTAACTCTTTTTCTAGCCTAGGCCTCCCGCCTAGTAATGCCCCCCTTTAGGCATTATTATTATCCTCCCTTACCTACCCTAGCTTCCCGCCTCCTTATCTACCTACCCGCTCCCCTTCCTACGATCGACCTATACCTTAACGCGTACGCGTAGCTCCCCTTTATCTACTAGCCTCGTTAGAGCATCGTTAGGCGTAGGCTTCGTTAGGGCGTCCGTAGGATTGTTACGTCTGTTAATCTATCGTACCTCCTTAATCTCGCGTCGCTCGTATAACTATCGTAAGGTAAGGAGGTTAATTATTAGCCTCTTCTCTACTGTCGACCCTATCTTTATAAGGTACTCGTATAGCGAATATAAGTCTATATAGATTATAATTAGCGGTAGCGGAAGGCGAAGGCAGTAAGCGATAGTCCTAAGGATATCTACTAGGACGAACCTAGCGTCGTATCCTATAACGAGACTATATATCTCGGATACGAGCACGCTCTTAGTAACCCTCTTATACTTCGTAGAGCTCTAGTATAAGATATTACCTTTAAGGAGGAACGTACTATCCTTTTCCTACCCTTATAGATACTCTTCTATAAGAATAACGAGGAACCTAATCTAAGAGCTTAGGTCCTTATTATTTACGAACGAAGTATCTATAAAGATAAAGAGCTTAGCCCTCTTAAGGTCTACGGGTATAAAGGTTAGACTATAGTCTAGCTACTACTTTTACTAGTAGATACGCCTATTAAGGTAATCGATATCCTTATCGCTTAGCTACTAAGCCTATATTACGACTAATAGATCGTACGTAGCCTTAGGCTAGTAAAGGCTAGCGATATACGCGCCTCGTATACGCTACTAGACGTATATAGTACGTACTATATCCTTTCTAGTAGACTTATTAATAAGGGCGAGCCTTACCCCTTATCCCTTCTAGCCTATATAGATCCTATCGCTTACTATAGTAATTCTATATCCGTTAAAGTCCTCTATATCGCTATCTATTAGGTCCTTCTAGCCCTTTACCTTTAGCTTCGCGGCTTTAAGCCTATAAGCTTCCTTATCGAGGAAGGTATCTAATACGAAGAATATTATATTATTAATTTAGAGGGCGTAGATCCTAAAGTTAGCGTTAGCGTTAGAGATTAGTAAGTACGGATCGAACGTTAGTATTAGTAAAAGCTCCTTTTAAAGGTAACGTTAGTATGTCTTAAACTAATATACGCCTACTTCCGCGATCCTATATAAGGGCTTTACGATCCGTAGGACTGTTCCCTTAGGGAATTTTGTTTTTAGCTTACGTAGGAGTAGGGCGAGGATATCGCGCTAGAGCGTAGATTTAGACTATATATAAGCTTACGTAATATTATAGAACGTAAGCGTTATACCTCTAGAGCGAAGAAAAGGGGTAAGTATAAGAAGGAGCTACTAGTTATAATGTTAGATAGTTAGCGATTACGTAAGGAGGTTAGCTTTTCTAGCGTTATTATAGCCTTATACTACTAGGCGAGACTTCTTATAGGGGCGCTCTATGTTCTTTCCCTTAACCTCTTATATAAGCCTACACTTAAAGACTCGTCCGTAGAAGTCTAGTAGTATTAGGGTTAGTACTATTATACTAGAGGCGAGGAGGGCGTCGATTTCTATAGCATTAGAAGCTTTAAAGGGATTACTATTAGTAGTAATATAACCTTCTTTTTAGAGCCGTAGAGAGAGAGAGAGATTAGCTATCTCTCGCGGTATAAGGAAGGCATTAGTAGTCTTATCGGTAGTACTACGTACTAGTAGTGCGATAATTAACTTCCCTTTACTCGCGCGAGGTTAGCCTCTTCGTTAAGGCATAGCTAGCCTTAGAATGTCGTCGGGAGACGTAATAGGTCTCTAGTTAGTAGCGTTATAAGAGGGTAGTATCTTACTTATAGTCTTATAGGTTACTGTTTTATATAGCTTAACGTACGTGCTATAAAAGGTCGTTAGGCTATTAATAAAGTTAAGGGTTATATTGTAATTCTTAATAGAGATAACATTAAAAGGGCCCTACTATCCTACCTTTTCGTAGAATACGAGTATAGGCGAGCTAATAGAGAGGGTAGAAGGGAGTATCGTTATAGTGTCCCTTAATATACCCTTACGTAGTACCTCTATAACTCGTCTCGCGCTTATAGCCTTACGAAGTTCTATTATTACTTTAGTATAGGCGTAGGTACGTTATATAGCTAAGGGCGAGGGCATAGAATTTATCGTTATCTACGGGTATACCCTAAACACTAAGAGTATTAGAACGAGGCTATCTAGGCTAGCGGTATCGTTAACGGCTTTTATAGCTATCTATAATATTATATCTAGCGACGCGTCCTTAATCTCCCCTTAGAGGATCTTATACGCGCGCTAAAGAGGTACGTAATACCGCTTAACCTTTCCGATACTCTAGTACGCTTCTATAGGTACCTAGCGACACATTACGCCGTGTAAGCGCGCCTCTACTTATAGTTCCGCGGTAGTAAAGTTAGTGCTAGCATCGTAGGCGAGGAAATCTAGTAGACTAAGGTACGTATTAATCTAGTATACCTTAAACGTTTCCTATGTATACCTAGCCGTTATATCCCGTAGGAAGCGTACGGCCTAGAAGGAGGTAGTAGAGTTAACGAGATAAAGGACATAGCGGCTATTAAGGTATATTATATCCGCGATAACTTCGTAGTTAAAGTTATAGTTATCGTAGAGAGTAAATTTAAAGCGTTGTAGGGCTTTACCCTTAAGCTAGTAGTAGTAGTAGAACGTATAGATCGACTCGAGGCTCTTACTATCGACATCGTAGCTAGTACGAGTTAAGAGCTCGTATAAGCGCTATATAGAAGGATAGCTAAACTAATAATAAAGTCGTTAGAGTTCGCCCTTAGTAAGGAACGTAGCGGACGTAGTATATTAAAGCTTACTAAGGAAGAACTACGTATACCCCTAGCAGAACGTAACTAGGATCGTAGCTCTATCGTACGTAACTATATATCCCTAAGGGATATTAAGATAGTAGCTTAGGCGTTATATATCCTATAGGTAGAAGAGAAAGGGCGTTACGGTATCTAATATATAGAATTCGACTATCCCTATAGGTATATTAAGCTTTACGGATCTAAGTAAGGATACTAGCGTAATACCTTTAAAGGTAATTGTTATAGACCCTTTCGTTAACTCGTCGAGCATTATATTAGGACGCTTACGGTAAAGGGTAAGGAATTAGGGACAGCTAGTAGTAGAGTTCTAGGCCGTACCTATGTTAGGGATAATGCCTTAGAAGACCTATATAGAGTAGCGGTTAAGGACGAAGGCATTATTTATAGAATTAGCCCTTAGTTATTTAATAGTCGTTTTTATCTCCTCGCCTACGGCGAGGGTAGGTAGGCTAAGTTAATATCTCGTAGCCTCTTCGCATAGGAAGCTTATAGCTATATAGCTATAGGCCTCCTCCTTAGTAATATTAATGTTGCCTTTATCCTAGTCCCTACTAGACGAGGTACCTATGTTCTTATCTAGGGCATCTATAAGGTTATTACCCTTATACTCGAGTAGATAGGTTAAGTATCCTTAAGTACGTAGCGATTTCCTATTATGTTATTACTACTAGTCGTATCGCTATTAGGCTTAGTAGCGTTCCTCGTACGTATGTTTTATTAAAAAATACCTAGTCTTATTATATACGTAGTAGCACTTCTTCTATAATAGTAGCAGTTATAAGGGCTCTTCGTAGCGTTATAGACCTAGCTACCTTCTAGACCCTAAGTAGTTATATTTATAGTTTATAAGGAAGGTTATAAGCTATAAAGAGGCGTTCGCCTCGATAGAAGTACGAAGGTCTATATAAAGCTTCTAGAACGAGATTAGTACAAGAAAGAGGGCTATATTAAACTTAGGCGTACTGTAATAAGCTCTCTTAAGTACGTAGATAAGGTCTAATTCCTATTACTATACTAGGGCGAGGGCTTGCTAGTATAGAAGAAGCTTATCTATAAGGATATTAAGAACCTTAACCGTAGACTTCCCTTTATTTACCTAACGAAGCTATACGAAAGAATATAACGACTAGTTATTATAGTATACTTAATAGTTATACGTAGTATTAAAGTGTAGCTTTATTATATTATAGATCTATATAAACGTTATATCCTTCGGAATATATAAGAGGAAGTAGTCGCGCGTACGATCTTTAAGGGCTATCGTAAACACTACGTAGAATTTACTAGGGCAGATTTATAACGTACGGTAGACCTTAAGGAAAGCTTAGATCTTATCGTCGAAGATATTATATACGCGTCCTATATAGCTAAGATCCTTGTTCTAAAGCTTCGTAAAGTTAATCGCTTTTATTATATTTACTAGCTCGTTTAGCGTATCGCTTAGCGGGAGTATATACGCTAATTCGTTAATAGAGGCTAGTACTATAGTAGGCTCGATACTATAGGCTACCGTACTAGCCCGTATATATTACTAGCCTACGGTCGTTAGCTGTTCTATCGCCTCTTAATGTAAGCTATACACCTCGCGGCCTAGGTTATACCTAAGGGGCGGCGGATAGGCTATTAGCGACAGACGTATAGTTAGTTCTATAGTATTCTATATAGGCGTTAACGTTATTACTAGGGTACCCCTATCCTCTATCTTCGTCTATACTATAGAGGATGTTAATAGCTTAATACCCTCTAGTACTATCCTAGTTATAGCCTCCCTTACCTTTTCCTCTTCGAAGGTAGCGGAGCTACTACTAATCCTATTAATCCTATCGCGTAGCTAGGATGTAGCTAACTCGTATGTAAAGGTAGTAGCTATTAATTCCTCGTAGTCCTATTCTAGTATATCTTCCGCCTATAGTAATGTAATAAGGGACTTAATTATTAGGGCCCTTTTCCGTCCTATATAGATGCCCCTCTCCTATAGGACCTATTAGAGATAACTATAGAGAGGGCGATTAGTCCGCTCGAACGTTATAGTTATTTAATCCTCGAAGTCCTCCTAGAACATTATTACGATATAATCGTTACCGCGCTTAGTACTATAGTACCGGTTAGTATAGGAGAGGATATACGTAATAAGTTCTATACTACTTATAGCGTCGTCTAAGGAGTAAAGGTTCTATAGGTTCTTACCGAAATACTAGTCTAAGACGTTAGGGATCCTAGTAATCTCGAATCCTAGCTTTTCTATAATTTTAAGGCATCTTACCTAAGGTCCTCGGTTATCCTTAGTATGCTATATGTTTTCTAATAGGCTAGGTCTTACTATACTAGTGCTTACGGAAGCTATTATTACTACGTATAATATAATACTCTCTTAGGAATAAAGATTAGCAATAAGGGACTAGTCCTATTATCCGGGAGTATAGCCTTTAGTAGGGAAACTTCCTAACTAAAGCTATTTAAGTATAACTACGAAAAAACACTAGCGATAAAGGACTAGTAGAATTCGCGATGTCTCTTCTTTATAGCTATTCTATCTCTATTAGAGCCTAGAAACTAATTAGTGTAGAAGGCGTTAGGTAAAGCCTAGGCTTTCGAGATAATAGTAAAGCTATGTATTTGTTTAATAATATCTAACGAAGAGAGAAGGAAAGGATATATATAAGGGTAGGGGTTTTAAACCCCTAGCCCTATACTTATATCGGTATAGAAATATAAAAACCCGCGGCTATACGTAAAAGCACGTATAGCCTAGACCTACTAAGGGGCAGGCGCGGCTATACGTAAAAGTACGTATAGCCTAGACCTACTAAGGGGCGGCCCTAGACTAGTCCCTAACTAGTCCTAGGGGAGCCCTAGAGAGACCCTAGGGAAGCCCTAGAGTCCTAGAGCTGTCTTACGTAATAGCTCCCCTTACCTACGCTAGTACTAGTACATGTACTAATAAATCTATAGTATTCTTTTACTAAATATATTAAGTCTAAGAAAGAGTTAGTAGACTATCTTATTAATATATACTTCTTAGAGAAGGTATATATAATTCTTTACTTAATCCTAAATAATATAAATACCTAGAAACTACTTTAAGTTACTAACTATTATTAGCTTAAATAACTTCCTTAGTTCCTTTATAATCTACTCCTTAAGTCCTTTATCCTTTTTTATAAAAGCTTTAATAAAGTTATTTATAAAGAAAAAAGTAATAAGTTACTTAATTTTTTATTATATATAGTTCTTATAATATCTTATATATATTTTAGACCTTAAGCTTTTCTATAAGGAATTTCTATAGAAGACATTATATAAAGCCTAGCCTAGGCCTTTAAGATAATAGTAAAGCTATATATGTATTTAATAATATCTCTTATTATTCTTAGAAGAAGAAGAAAAGGATATATATAAGGGTAAGGGCTAAATAGCCCTAGCCTATACCTATATTAATATAGAAATACAAAAGTCTATAGCTATATATAAGAGTACGTATAGCCTAGACCTACCTAGGGATAGCCCTAGGGTAGTTATAGACTTACCCTAGAGTAGCTATAGGATCCTAGAGCTACCTTATATAATAGCTCCCTTTATTATCGCTAGTACTAGTACCTATACTAATACTTAACTCTTTTTCTAATCTAGACCTCCTACCTAGTAATACCCTCCTTTAAGTACTATTATTATTATTACCCTTCCCTACTTACCTTAACCTCTTATAGCTTTTATTTACCTACCCCCTTAGATATCGTCGTTACCCTTTCCTATAGCTCTTAACTTCCTATCTACCTACTCTCTTTCCTATAGTTAAGGCCTATAGTTAACGTAGGTCTTAATATAGTTATACCCCTTCTACGGTTAACCTATACCTTAACGCGTATATATATCCCCCTATAGTCTAATAGGAGCTCCTCTTAAAGATAGTATTAGTAGTGTCTTAAACTAATATACGCTTACTTCTGCGATCCTATATAAGGGCTTTACGATCTATAGGACTATTCCCTTAGGGAATTTTATTTTAGGCTAGCGTAGGAGTAGGGCGAAGATATCTATTATTAGGGTTAAGCTAGGGGTAAGGATATCTATTATTAGGGTTAAGCTAGGGGCGAGGATATCTATTATTAGGGTTAGACTAGGGGCGAGGATATCTGTTATTAGAGTTAGGCTAGGGGTAAGAAGTATATTAGTAGCTTTACTTATAGTATTATATATAAGTAGCGCGATAATTTACTTCCCCTTACTTACGTAAGGTAGTAGATTAGTATTATAGGAAGTAAGTTATCCCTTACTTATAGTATTAAGGACCTTTATCTCTTCCCTAAGGGATATTAGATAGGCTATTAGTAATAGACATATAATATATCTATTAATCCTATTAATCCTATTATATAGTTAGGATATAGCTAACTTATACTTAAAGGTAGTAGCTATTAATTTTACGTAGTCCTATTTAAGTATGTCTTTTACTTATAGAAATAAGATAAGGGTCTTAATAATTAGAGCCCTTTTTTGTCTTACGTAGAGGCCCCTTATTTATAAGATCCGTTAGAGCTTACTATAGAGAGTACAATTATACTACTTAAACGTTATAGCTGTCTAACCCTTAAAGTCCTCCTAGAACATCCTAAAGATCTAATTATTATTATACCTAGTCCTATAATACTAGTTAGTATAAGAGAAGATATAAATATTAAGTTCTATACTATTTATAATATCGTCTAGGACATAAAGGTTTTAAAGGTTCCTACTAAGATACTAATTTAAGACGTTAGTATCCTTAGTAGTCTTAATCTCTAGCTTCTTTATAATATTAAAGTATTATTAGGAGTTTATATTTTCTAATACTAATTTTATACTAGTTCTTATAGAAGCTATCGTTTACTTTATATAATATAACACTCTCTTAGGAATAAGGATTAGTAATAAGAGACTAGTCTTATTATCTAAGAGTATACCTTTAGTAGGGAAAATCCTAACTAAAGCTATTTAAGTATACTTACGAAAACACTAGTAATAAAGGACTAGTTAAATTCGCAATATCTCTTCTTCGTAGCTATTCTGTCTCTATTAGAGCCTAGAGACTAATTAGTATAGAAGGCATTATATAAAGCCTAGCCTAGGCCTTTAAGATAATAGTAAAGCTATATATGTATTTAATAATATCTCTTGTTATTTTTAGAAGAAGAAGAAAAGGATATATATAAGAGTAAGGGCTAAATAGCCCTAGCCTATATTATAGGCTAAGCTAGTCTAGTTACCTAAGCGATACCTAGGTACTTACGAGTATATAATATCTTACGTATCCTAAAAAACACCCCTAAAGACCCTAGAAATAACGCTAGGATTACTTAGCTATATCTTAAGAGTAGCGCTAACTTTACCCTAGAATTATCTAACTATAGATTAGTATTAATAGAGATTAGTAAATGTATATTAAAATGCATTAGACTATATAGCTACTAGCTAGGCGCTAGGAACGCTATACGTAAGATAGTATATCTACTATCTAAAAAGCGCTAATATAGAGACGATCCTATAAGTATATAAGTTAACTAGAGATCTAGCTAAAAGATGCCTCTCTAGTTCTAAATAGACATTTATCGATTATCTATTTAACTAAAACACTGTCTTAGTACGATCCTTAACACTATAGGATTGTCTCTATCTTAGCGCTTTTAGATAGTAGGTATACTATCTTATATATAGCGTTCCTAGCGCCTAGCTAGTAGCTATATAGTCTAATGTATTCTAATACGCATTACTAATCTCTATTAATACTAATCTATAGTTAGACTATTCTAGGGCGAAGTTAGCGCTACTCCTAGAATATAGCTAGGCGATCCTAGCGTTACTCCTAGGGTCTTTAGGGGTATTTCTAGGGTACGTAAGATATTACGTACTTATAAGTACCTAGGTATCGCTTAAGTAACTAAACTAGCTTAGCCTATAACATTACCCCCCCTACTTCTTCTATTATTAGGTAGTGTAGGGATTACCCTAGTAGGGGCCCTACCTATTAAATTAGTAGGTAGCGGATTAGGCTAACGGTCCTACTTTTTACGTTTTTACTATTACTATAAAAACAACTATAATAACAACAATTACAATAGTAACAGTACTAGTAACAACAATAGTAATAGCGGTAGTAGCATTAGTAAGAGTAGTAGTAGCATTAGTAATAGAAGTAGTAGTAATAGTAGCGATAGTAACTATTAGTACATATACTAGTACTAGCGTAGGTAAGGGGAGCTATTACGTAAGACGGCTCTAGGACTCTAGGGCTTCCCTAGGGTCTCTCTAGGGCTCCCCTAGGACTAGTTAGGGACTAGTCTAGGGCTGCCCCTTAGTAGGTCTAGGCTATACGTGCTTTTATATATAGCCGCGCCTACCCCTTAGTAGGTCTAGGCTATATGTGCTTTTATATATAGCCGCGGGTTTTTGTATTTCTATACCAATATAGGTATAGGGCTAGGGGTTTAAAACCCCTACCCTTACATATATCCTTTCCTTCTCTCTTCGTTAGATATTATTAAATAAACATATAGCTTTACTATTATCTCGAAAGCCTAGGCTTTACTTAACGCCTTCTATACTAATTAGTCTCTAGGCTCCGATAGAGATAGAATAGGTACGAAGAAGAGACATCGCGAATTCTACTAGTCCTTTATTACTAGTGTTTTTTCGTAGTTATACTTAAATAGCTTCGGTTAGGACGTTTCCTTACTAAAGGCTATACTCTTAGACAATAGGACTAGTCCCTTATCGCTAATCTTTATTCCTAAGAGAGTGTTATATTATACGTAATAATAATAGCTTCTATAAGCACTAGTATAGTAGGACCTAGCCTATTAGAAAACACACAGTATACTAAGGATAACTAAGGACCTTAAGTAAGATACCTTAAAATTATAAAAAAAGCTAGGATCTAAGATTACTAGGATCCCTAACGTCTTAGACTAGTATCTCGGTAGGAACCTATAGAACCTTTACTCCCTAGACGACGCTATAAGTAGTATAGAACTTAATACGTATATCCTCTCCTATACTAACCGGTACTATAGTACTAAGCGTAGTAACGATTATATCGTAATAATGTTCTAGGAGGACTTCGAGGATTAGACAACTATAACATTCGAGCGGACTAATCGCCCTCTCTATAGTTATCTCTAACGGGTCCTATAGGAGAGGGGTATCTATATAGGACGAAAAAGGGCCCTAATAATTAAGTCCCTTATTACATTACTATAGGTAGAAGATATACTAGAATAGGACTACGAGGAATTAATAGCTACTACCTTTACGTACGAGTTAGCTATATCCTAGCTACGCGATAGGATCGATAGAATCGGTAGTAGCCCTACTACCTTTAAAGAGGAAAAGGTAAGGGAGGCTATAACTAGGATAGTGCTAGAGAGTATTAAGCTATCGATATTCTCTATAGTATAGACGAAGATAGAGGATAGGGGTACCCTAGTAATAACGTCGATACCTATATAGAATACTATAGAACTAATTATACGTCTATCGCTAATAGCCTATCCGCCGCCCCTTAGGTATAACCTAGGCTATAAGGTATATAGCTCGTATCGAGAGGCGATAGAACGACTAACGACCGTAAGCTAGTAATATACATAAGCTAGTACGGTAGCTTATAGTATCGAGCCTACTATAGCACTAGCCTCTATTAATAAATTAGTGTATATATTCCTACTAAGTAATACGCTAAACGAGCTAGTAGATATAATAAAAGTAATTAACTTTACGAAGCTCTAGAATAAGGATCTTAGCTATATAGGACGCGTATATAATATCTTTAACGATAAGATCTAAGCTTTCTTTAAGGTCTACCGTATATTGTAAATCTACCCTAGCGAATTCTACGTAGTATTTACGATAGCCCTTAAGAATTATACGCGTAACTACTTCCTCTCGTATATTCTAAAGGATATAACGTTTATATAGATCTATAATATAATAAAGCTATACTTTAACACTACGTATAACCGTTAAGTATACTATAATAACTAGTTATTATATTCTTTCGTATAGCTTCGTTAGGTAAATAAAGGAAAGTCTATAGTTAGGGTTCTTAATATCCTTATAGATAAGCTTCTTCTATACTAGTAAGCCCTCGCCCTAGTATAGTAATAGGAATTAGACTTTATCTATATACTTAAGAGAGCTTATCGTAGTATGCCTAAGTTTAACATAGCTCTCTTTCTTATACTAATCTCATTCTAGAAGCTTTATATAGACCTTCGTACTTCTATTAAGGTAAACGCTTCCTTGTAGCCTATAACCTTCCTTATAGACTGTAAATATAACTACTTAGGGTCTAGAAGGTAGCTAGGTCTACGACGCTACGAAGAGCCCTTACGACCGCTACTATTATAGAAGAAGCGCTATTACGTATATAATAAGACTAGGTGTTTTTTAATAAAACATACGTACGAGGAACACTACTAAGCCTAATAGCGATACGACTAGTAGTAATAATATAATAGGAAGTTACTATATACCTAAGGATACTTAATATACCTACTTAAGTATAAGGGTAATAATCTCGTAGACGCCCTAGATAAGGATATAGGTACCTCGTTTAGTAGAGACTAGGACGAAGGTAACGTCGATACTACTAAGGAGGAGGCCTATAGCTATACGGCTATAAGTTTCCTATATAAAGAGGCTACGAGACATTAACTTAGCCTACTTACCCTTACTATAGGCGAGGAGACAGAGATAACGGTAGAATAGCAAAGGGCTAATTTTACTAACGATACCTTTATCCTTAACCGCTACTTTATATAGGTCTTCTAAGGTATTATCCCTAATATAGGTACGGCCTAGAACTCTACTACTAGCTGTCCCTAATTCCTTACCCTTTATTATAAGCGTCCTAATATAACGCTTAATGAGTTAACGAAAGGGTCCGTAACGATTACCTTTAGAAGTATTATACTAGTATCCTCGCTTAGATCTATAAAGCTTAACATACCTATAGGGATAGTTAAATTCTACGTATTAGATACTGTAATACCCTTTCTCCTTTACCTACGGAATATATAACGCCTAAGCTACTATCTTAACGTCCCTTAGGGATATATAGTTACGTATAATAGAGCTACGATCCTAGTTACGTTCTACTAGGGGTATATATAGTTCTTCTTTAGTAAGCTTTAATATACTATATCCGCTACGTTCCTTACTAAGGCTAAACTCTAACGACTTTATTATTAGTTTAGCTATCTTTCTATATAGTACTTATACGAGCTCTTAACTCGTACTAGCTACGATGTCGATAGTAAGAGCCTTAAGTTAATCTATACGTTCTACTACTACTACTAGTTTAAGGGTAAAGCCCTACGACGCTTTAAATTTACCCTCTACGACGACTATAACTTTAACTACGAAGTTATCGCAGATATAATATACCTTAATAGCTACTATGTCCTTTATCTCGTTAACTCTACTACCTCCTTCTAGGCTATACGCTTCCTATAGGATATAACGGCTAGGCATATATAGGAAACGTTTAAGGTATACTAGATTAATACGTACCTTAGTCTACTAGATTTCCTCGCCTACGATACTAGTACTAACTTTACCGCCGTAGAACTATAGGTAGAGGCGCGCCTATATAGCGTAACGTATCGCTAGGTGCCTATAGAAGCATACTAGAGTATCGGAAAGGTTAAGTAGTATTACGCACCTCTTTAGCGCGCGTATGAGATCCTCTAAGGGGAGATTAAGGACGCGTCGCTAGATATAATATTATAGATAGCTGTAAAAGCTATTAACAATACCGCTAGCCTAGATAGCCTTATTCCGACGCTCTTAGTATTTAGGGTATACCCGTAGATAATAATAGATTCTACGCCCTCGCCCTTAGCTATATAATATACCTACGCTTATACTAAAGTAATAACAGAACTTTATAAGGCTATAAGCGTAAGATAAGTTATAAAGGCACTACGTAAGGGTATATTAAGGGATACTATAACGATACTCCCTTCTACCCTCTCTATTAGCTTACCTATACTTGTATTCTACGAAAAGGTAGGATAGTAGGGCCCTTTTAACGTTATCTCTATTAAGGATTACGATATAACCCTTAACTTTATTAATAGCCTAACGACCTTTCGTAGTATATACGTTAAGCTATATAAGATAGTAACCTACGAGACTATAGGTAAGACACTACCCTCCTATAATACTACTAACTAGAGACTTATTACGTCTCCTAATAACATTCTAAGGCTAGCTATACCTTAACGAAGAGGCTAACCTCGCGCGAGTAAAGGGAAGTTAATTGTCGTACTACTAGTACGTAATACTACTAATAAGACTACTAATGCCTTCCTTATACCGCGAGAGATAGCTAATCTCTCTCTCTCTCTACGGCTCTAAAAAGAAGGTTATATTACTACTAATAGTAATCCCTTTAAAGCTTCTAACGCTATAGAAATCGACGCCCTCCTCGCCTCTAGTACGATAGTACTAACCCTAATACTACTAGACTTCTACGGACGAGTCTTTAAGTATAGGCTTGTACGAGAGGTTAAGGGAAAGAACATAGAGCGCCCCTATAAGAAGTCTCGCCTAGTAGTGTAAGGCTATAATAACGCTAGAAAAGCTAACCTCTTTATATAATCGCTAACTATCTAACGTTATAGCTAGCGGCTCTTTCTTATACTTACTCCTTTTCTTCGCTCTAGAGGTATAACGCTTATATTCTATAATATTACGTAAGCTTATATATAGTCTAAATCTATACTCTAGCGCGATATTCTCGCCCTACTCCTACGCGAGCTAAAAATAAAATTCCTTAAGGGAATAGTCTTATAAATTGTAAAGCCCTTATATAGGATCGTAGAAGTAGGCGTATATTAGTTCGAGACGTACTAACGTTACCTTCGAGAGGAACTTTTACTAATACTAATGTTCGATCTATACTTACTAATCTCTAACGCTAACGCTAACTTTAGGATCTACGCCCTCTAAACCGATAATATAATATTCCTCGTATTAGATACCTTCCTTAATAAGGAAGCTCGTAGGCTTAAAGCCGCGAAGCTAAAGGTAAAGGGCTAGAAGGACCTAATAGATAGCGATATAGAGGACTTTAACGGATATAGAATTACTATAGTAGGCGATAGGATCTACGTAGGCTAGAAGGAATAAGGGGTAAGGCTTACCCTTATCGATAAGTCTACTAGAAAGGATATAATATATACTATATATGTCTAGTAGCGTATATAAGGTACGTATATCGCTAGCCTTTACTAGCCTAAGGCTACGTACGATCTATTAGTCGTAGTATAGGCTTAGTAGCTAAGCGATAAGGATATCGATTACCTTAATAGGCGTATCTACTAGTAAAAGTAGTAGCTAGACTATAGTCTAACCTTTATACTTATAGACCTTAAGAGGGCTAAGCTCTTTATCTTTATAGATACTTCGTTTATAAATAATAAGGACCTAAGCTCTTAGATTAGGTTCCTCGTTATTCTTATAGAAGAGTATCTACGAGGGTAGGAAAAGGATAGTACGTTCCTTCTTAAAGGTAATATCTTATACTAGAGCTCTATAAAGTATAAGAGGGTTACTAGGAGCGTACTTGTATCTGAGATATATAGTCTTGTCATAGAATATAACGCTAGGTTCGTCCTAGTAGATATCCTTAGGACTATCGCTCGCTACCTTTACCTTCTACTACTACTAATTGTAATCTATATAGACTCGTATTCGCTATATAAGTGCCTTATAAAGATAGGGTTAACGGTAGAGAAGAGACTAATAATCGACTTCCTTACCCTATAATAGTTATATAAGCGACGTAAGATTAAGAAGGTACGATAGATCGACAGACGCGATAATCCTACGGACGCCCTAACGAAGCCTACGCCTAACGATACTCTAACAAGGCTAATAGACAAAGGGGAGCTACGCGTATGCGTTAAGGTATAGGTCGATTATAGGAAGGGGAGCAGGTAAGTAGATAAGGAGGCAGGAAGCTAGGGTAAGTAGGGGAGGATAATAATAATACCTAAAGGGGAGCATTACTAGGCAGGAGGCCTAGGCTAGAAAAAGAGTCGAGTGTTAGTATATGTACTAGTACTAGCGTAGGTAAGGGGAGCTATTATATAAGATAGCTCTAGGACTCTAGGGCTTCCCTAGGGTCTCTCTAGGGCTCCCCTAGGACTAGTTAGGGACTAGTCTAGGGCTACCCCTTAGTAGGTCTAGGCTATACGTACTTTTATATATAGCTACGCCTACCCCTTAGTAGGTCTAGGCTATACGTACTTTTACGTATAGCCGTAGGTTTTTATATTTCTATACCGATATAGGTATAGGGCTAGGGGTTTAAAACCCCTACCCTTATATATATCCTTTCCTTCTCTCTTTATTAGATATTATTAAATAAATACATAGCTTTACTATTATCTCGAAAGCCTAAGCTTTACCTAACGCCTTCTATAGTAATAGCTATAGTAATAGTAACTATAATAGTAATAAGGTAAGACTATAGCCTAACGTAACTACTTAAGCGAGGCCTAATCGTTAAATAATCTAGAATAAGTAACTTTATAGACTTAGAGCTATTGCCTACGAGGGATCCCGTTATACTATTAAAGAGAAAGGACCCTTAGCTACCTATAACCGCGCTAGCTAAACCTGCCCCTAAGATAGGTACGTAGTGCTATTAGCTACCCTACGCAGTCTACATAAGCTAGATAGCCTAGGGTAAGGTAAAGGCCTATTAGGAGTAGGCCTCTGTCCGCACTTAGGCCTACTTTAACTACGCCTACCTAGGGTTATAGTACTAGCCTATAAGTTTAACCCTTATCTACTAATATTTATTAGAGAAAGGATTACTAATGGGTCGTAGATAGTGTAGGTAAAGCTAGAGGGGGTAGTAGTAGCCTATATACTAGCTAACTTTTTAGAGACCTATTACTAAGGGTTAGACGAGGCGCTAGGGGATAATAACGTCTAGTTCTAACGCATCGCCTAAGAAGCGATATAGCTCTATAGCTATTAGTTGTATTAATACTTACTTAGTTACTATCCTATCTATGTTCTCGCGTAATTGTCGTAAACGTTAAGCGTACTATAGATTACTATCGTACTAGTTAATAGGTCCCTACTAGCGTTCGTACTCTTCTAACGCTTCTATGTCCTTTAAGTATTCTAATAGTTCCTAGGTTAACTTAGTATACTTATCTTATTAGACTAACACCTTACGTTAACGTCCCTATCTAACCTTCTTCTAATAGGTAGCTACTACTTTAGCGATTTTCTATTTAGCTTTACTATCTTCGTTTATAATTAGTAGTAGTTATAGGTTGTCTACCCTTTATCCTAGAAGTAGATTATTAGCTACTAAATAGAGGAGATTAACATAGAACATAGGATAGATATTTCCTAGATATTAAGTTTAATATTATATAGACTAATAACGTAGGTAATAGTATACTTATAATAGAGCTAATTAAGCTTCTAATTTAGTCTTAGTAAACGGTAGTTCCTTATATGTAGCTAGACCTTATTACTAACCTTAAATCGATTAGTAGGGCGTTAATATTAATTTACTATTTCTTCTATTCGCGCCTATATAGCGGTAGCTTTAGCGTAGATAAAATCTATAGTGTCCTTAAGTCGATCTACGAAGAGCTATACTTTACGTACCTCGATAGAGATACGTTCTTCTCTCTCTTTATAGAGTTCGATTAAGTTTATATAGTAACTATATTCTATAAAGAAGGGGCTAATACTAATAATAGAAGACATCTAATTATTAAGTATAAGTTATATAGTAAGTAAGAGAGTACCCTAATTATCTTAAGCGAAGTAAGTATAGGCTTAGAGATATTACTATATCTCCTAGTTAGCTTATTCTATTACCCTATCTATCTCTAAATAATAGCTAATACTTAGCTATTACTCTATTCTAGTTAATTAATAAAGCTTATACTAGAAGTTATCTATCTAGTTTAACCCTTAGTTAGAGATAATTAATATTAGTATACTATAAAAACAGAAGTATAAGGTTAGGAATCATTATATATAAATAATAGTATCTATAGTTATTATAGCTTCTAGAGTTAAGGCCTTCGTTATATAGTCTATAATTACCTAAAGGAACTTATATTAATTACCCTTTATTAGTAGGAGCGAGGTAATAAAGTCTATAGATAGGTAAGTATAGGGTTAGTTTAGTACTAGGAGAGGTTATAAGAGAGTCCTCCTTACCTTACGCTAGATATAACCCTAACTATATAGTCTATAGTTATATACGAAACGCTAGATTACTTACGTAATTCCTAGCTAGAAAAATTATTGTAATACGATATTATAGGTACTATTCCTACCTAGGTATCTAACGATTAGAGACTTATACGCTTACTAGATTAGCTATATTCGTAAGGTATCTAGCTAATTACCTCCCTTAGTTATTAACGTAGGTTTCCCTAGGACTTAAAGGCGATTTCTAAAAAGAAGCTACCTAGCTCTATTAACTATGTATTCCGATAGTTATATCTTTAGGGCGTCTAGTAAAAGTTTATAGTCTCTACTTTATACTACTTTAAGGACGAGCTAGTACTTAGTATTAGTTATTAGTGTCTCTTCCTAAAGTCGTTATAACTCCTTATTAAGCTAAATTAAGTAGCTTTCTCCTAGGATACGAATAGTTATTACTTAAGCTACTTAGTTAAGTCTAAGGTTAATTTAGGCCTTTCCTAGGGTAACTCTTAGGCTATCCTAGGCATATTTCTAGGCTACTCTAAGGTACTCCTAGACACGTTCTAGGGTAATTAACTAGATAATACGTCCTTATTCTCTCTTATTATTAATTCCCGCTAGTATATCTTATTCTTACCTTAAAAGTACGTCTAGGACTACTACTTATTCTTCTAGTTAGTACTTAAGAGAGTAATTATATCTTACTAGGTTAGCTACCTAGCGACTCTACTATTCGTTTAACTATCTACGTTATATAAAGTATTAGAGGTTATTATAGTCTATTTATATCCTAAAGGGTAGTCCGTTCTGTAGCTCTAGCTACTAAAAGTCTAAGTAGTAAATAATAGTAAGTATCTCCTTATTATAAATAGGATAATTATACTCTACTAGAGATAATCTCTTTAAGAAGAAGCTAATTATATACTTACGCCCTTTAGTATTAAGTTAGGTAAGGACACCCCCTATAATAAACCTAGAATAGTTAGTTTCTAGGATAGACTATCGTTTTAGGTCCTAGGCTACTAAAATTAAGGCTTTATAAAACGCTTCCTTAAGTTAGTAGAAGGCTATATCTTACTCCTTTCCCTAGATAAATAGCGTGTTCTTCTTTATTAAGAAGTCGAGAGGTTACGTTAACCTTAAGTACTTATAGATAAAAATCTAGTAGTAGTTCGCGAATCCTAAAAAGCTTTTAACTCCCTTAACTATATAAGGTACCCCCTACTCCCTAATTACTTAAAGCTTTTCTAGGTTATAATAGAGCCCCTATTTAGCCTTAACGATAAATCCTAAATACTTTACTTCTTAGGTATAGAAGGTGTATTTCTTTAGGTCTAGATATAATCTAGCCTTAGCTAGTTATACTAAGACTAGCCTTACCTTTTCTATATGTTTAGCCTAGGATCCTAAAGTATAGATTAATACGTTATTAAAATAGGTAGTTATAAAGTTGTCTAGAAACTCCTAAAGGGTTATGTTTATATATTGTTAAAACGTTACTAGTAACCCTATTAACCTAAACAGATAGACTAGCTATTTAAAGAGGCTAAAGCGTGTCTAGAAAGCTATTTTATATTTATGTCTAGCTACTATACGGATCTTATAGAACGTAGAAACGATATCTAACTTCGTAAACTACTTAGCATATTAAAGCGCCTAAAGCGTTTCTCTAATAAGTAGTAGACTATACCTATCCTTCTTTATAATAGCGTTTAGAGCTCGATAGTCGTAGTAGAACTAGAGTTAGCTATTAGCTTTTCTAATAAATAAGATAGGGGCTACTATAGAGGAGCTACTAGCTTAGATTATCCCTTAATTAAGGAGTTTACGTAAGACCTTTTATAGGATAAGGAGTTCTTCTCTTAATATATTATAGAGTAGCCCCTAGGGAAGGGGGGGTTACGTTCTATCCTTATTAGGTACTAGGTATATTTCGTAATCGATCCCTAGTTAAAGGGGTAGGAGTTCTATAGATTTTTCTAGTATAAAAAGGTCTAGGAATTCCTCTAATACCTTCTTTAGGATATAGTTAGCTAGGTTTACTAGTGTCTTCTTTTATAAGGCTTTCTTAATGTCCTTTAAAGAAACCGCCTAAATGTTAAGTACCTCGTAGCCTTATATATTAATTTCTCGTTAATATTCTGCTCTAAAGACTAACCTAAAGACTAATCGAGCTTAGAGGATTTATTAGATACGTATAGAATATCCCGTTAGGAAGAGAGGGACTTTAATCTTCCTAGTTCTATACTAAATTAATTCTTCTATAGCGAAGTAAGTAACCTTATTCTTAACTATCTAAGGTCTTCCTAGATATAGAGGTTATCTAAGGTTCTCGATTATATTAGTAAATACCTATTCTGTCTATCTATTAATGTCTATTTAGAACGTTACGATCCTATATAAGAAGATAGGTAAAGCGTCTATTAAAAAGAGGGATAGGGGTCTCCTTTCCTTATCGATATATAGTAGTTTTAACTTCCTTATAGTATATAGGTTAATTATAGTATAGCGGTTATATCCGCTATCTAAGAGGGCTAGTGTTTCTTAAGTTCCTATATTAATAGTTAAGGATATAGGTAATATTAAATATAGTAGCCTCGCCCTCTTCTATTCTTCCTTAACTTATTTCTAATTACCCTTACCCTAACTTTAGTAAGGGTTTACTCGTTTTCTAACTTAGAGTCGTCGTCTATTAGTACCTCTTTAATCCTTCCTATCGAGGTACTTATTTTCTTAGTTAACTCGTTTCTCTTCTTTCCTTTTACTATACTTCTCCCTTCCTTTAGGTTTTTAGGTCTTAATCGATACCCCCTCGCTAGGTACCCTTCCTATCTATAACGGTAGTACGCTATAGACGATAACTACTAGTTCCTAACCTTATTAATACTAGACATTTACGTGTTACCTTCTACGTCTTATTAGAATCCTTAGTTCCTTATAGCTAGGTTTAGCCCCCTTAATGCTAGCTATAGGTTATAGAGGCGCTTAACCCTAGTAGCGATCTTAGCTACCTTAATATAGTATTTTATAAAGTTATTAAAGGGTAGGTCTACGGCTACTAAAGCGTTCCTAATCCTATTATTTAGGGTGCTATCTAAGAATAGGATCTTTATAAAGGCTACCTACGTACTACTACTAGCTTCTACTAATTTCTGTTTAAAATAGGGAAGGTAACTAGTAAAAGGCGTCCGTTCTCCTTATTTTATTAAATAGAGGGTAGTAGCTACATAGGGTTATAAGTTAACGTCTAAATAGATTAAATTAATATAGCTTATAAATTTATCTAGATCGTAATTAATGTTACTTCTATTCTAAAAGTATATCGAGACCGTCTATTATAGCCTAAAGTCTAAGTAAGAGTAGATATAGTAAAATATCTCTTAGTTTATATTAAAGAAGTCTATGTTAATAAATATCTTTTCCCTAATTAAATACGCCTAGAAAGGGTAGTAACGTCTCTATTTATTAAACTTATCTAGCCTTAGTAGTAGCTTATAGCGTACGGAGGGTTTAGCCTTTATATTATTTAATCTAGGTAGCGTTAGCTATAGTATAGGCAGTCTCTATTTAAGTCGCTCGTTTAATATAGTTTTTAGCTCCTCTAGTATACTACTTAATATTTAGTTTAGTTATTATTTCTAATCCGCCTATTCCCTAGTTACCTATCGTTTAAGGGTTTAGCGAAGGAAGGGGTCTATATTAGCTAAGGGGGTCTAGAGTTCTGTCGTTTATTAGGGTATTAGAGGTAGGGGAAGTTATCTTAAGATATAAAAGAAGTATAAGGTTTAAGAAGGAGTTCTAAATATATTAAGGATCGTACTAAGATAGTGTTTTAGTTAAATAGATAATTAATAAATGTCTATTTAGAACTAGAGAGATATCTTTTAGCTAGATCTCTAGTTAACTTATATACCTATATGTTATAGGCTAAGCTAGTTTAGTTACCTAAGTAATGCCTAGGTACTTACGAGTACGTAACATCTTACGTACCCTAGAAACACCCCTAAAGACCCTAGAAGTAACGCTAGGATCGCTTAGCTATATCCTAGAAGTAGCGCTAACTTCGCCCTAGAATAGTCTAACTATAGATTAGTATTAATAGAGATTAGTAATGCGTATTAGAATACATTAAACTATATAGCCGCTAGCTAGGCGCTAGGAACGCTATATGTAAGATAGTATATCTACTATCTAAAAAGCGCTAAGATAGAGACGATCCTATAGGTATATAAGTTAACTAGAGATCTAGCTAAAAGATATCTCTCTAGTTCTAAATAGACATTTATTAATTATCTATTTAACTAAAACACTATCTTAGTACGATCCTTAATATATTTAGAACTCCTTCTTAAACCTTATACTTCTTTTATATCTTAAGATAACTTCCCCTACCTCTAATACCCTAATAAACGACAGAACTCTAGACCCCTTAGCTAATATAGACCCCTTCCTTCGCTAAACCCTTAAACGATAGGTAACTAGGGAATAGGCGGATTAGAAATAATAACTAAACTAAATATTAAGTAGTATACTAGAGGAGCTAAAAACTATATTAAACGAGCGACTTAAATAGAGACTGCCTATACTATAGCTAACGCTACCTAGATTAAATAATATAAAGGCTAAACCCTCCGTACGCTATAAGCTACTACTAAGGCTAGATAAGTTTAATAAATAGAGACGTTACTACCCTTTCTAGGCGTATTTAATTAGGGAAAAGATATTTATTAACATAGACTTCTTTAATATAAACTAAGAAATATTTTACTATATCTACTCTTACTTAGACTCTAGGCTATAATAGATAGTCTCGATATATTTTTAGAATAGAAGTAATGTTAATTACGATCTAGATAAATTTATAAGCTATATTGATTTAATCTATTTAGACGTTAACTTATAACCCTATATAGCTACTACCCTCTATTTAATAAAATAAGGAAAAAGAACGCCCTTTACTAGTTACCTTTCCTATTTTAAATAGAAATTAGTAGAAGCTAGTAGTAATATATAAGTAGCCTCTATAAAGATCCTATTCTTAGATAGTACCCTAAATAATAGAATTAGGAACGCCTTAGTAGCTATAGATCTACCCTCTAATAACTTTATAAAGTACTACATTAAGGTAGCTAAGATTACTACTAGGGTTAAGTACCTCTATAACCTATAGCTAGTAATAGGGGGACTAAACCTAGCTATAAGAAACTAAGGATTTAGATAAGACGTAGAGGGTAATACGTAGATATCTAGTATTAATAAGGTTAGGAACTAGTAGTTATTATCTATAGCGTACTACTACTATAGATAGGAAGGGTACCTAGTAAGAGGATATCGATCGAAACCTAAAGACCCTAAGGAAGGAAAAAGTATAGTAAAAGGAAAGAAGAGAAACGAATTAACTAAGAAAATAAGTACCTCTATAGAAAGAATTAAAGAAGTATTAATAGATAATAACTCTAAGTTAGAAAACGAGTAAACCCTTATTAAAGTTAGGGTAAGGGTAATTAGAAATAGGTTAAGGAAGAATAAAAGAGAGTAAAGCTACTACACTTAATATTACTTATATTCTTAACTATTAATATAGGAACTTAAGAGATACTAGCCCTCTTAAATAGTAGATATAATTACTATACTATAATTAACCTATATATTATAAGGAAGTTAAAACTACTATATATTAATAAGGAAAAGAGACCTCTATCTCCTTTTAATAAACGCTCTACCTATCTTTTTATATAGGATCGTAACGTTCTAAATAGATATTAATAGATAGATAGAATAAGTATTTACTAACGTAATTAAAAACCTTAGATAACCTCTATACCTAGGAAGACCTTAGATAGTTAAGAATTAAGTTACTTACTTCGCTACTAAGGACTTAATTTAATATAGGACTAGGAAGATTAAACTCCCTCTCTCCCTAGTAGGATATTCTATATAAATCTAATAAATCCTTTAAGCTTAATTAGTTTTTAGGTTAGTCTTTAGAGTAGAATATTAATAAGAAATTAATATATAAGGCTATAAGGTACTTAACATTTAAGCGGTTTCTTTATAGGATATTAAGAAAGCCTTATAAAAGAAGAAACTAGTAAACCTAGCTAACTATATTTCGAAGGAGATATTAGAGAAATTTTTAGACCTTTTTATACTAGAAAAATCTATAGAACTCCTACCCCTTCGACTAGGGATTAATTACGAAATATACCTAGTACCTAATAAGGATAGAACGTAACCCCTCCTTCCTTAGGGGTTACTCTATAATATATTATAAAAGGAACTCCTTATCTTACGAAAGGTCTTACGTAAACTCCTTAATTAAGGGATAATCTAAGCTAGTAGCTCCTTTATAGTAGCCCCTATCTTATTTATTAGAAAAGCTAATAGCTAACTCTAGTTCTACTATAACTATTAAGCTCTAAACGCTATTATAAAGAAGGATAGATATAGTCTACTACTTATTAGAAAAACGCTTTAAGCGCTTTAATAGGCTAAGTAGTTTATAAAGTTAGATATCGTTTCTACGTTTTATAAGATTTATATAGTAGCTAGATATAAATATAAAATAGCTTTCTAGATATACTTTAGCCTCTTTAAATAGCTAGTTTATCTATTTAGGTTAATAGGATTACTAGCGACGTTTTAATAATATATAAATATAACTCTTTAGGAGTTTCTAGACGACTTTATAATTACCTATCTTAATAATATATTAATTTATATATTAGGATCCTAAGCTAAATATATAGAAAAGGTAAGGTTAGTCTTAGTATAACTAGCTAAGGCTAGATTATATCTAGACTTAAAGAAATATACCTTTTATACTTAAGAAGTAAAGTATCTAGGATTTATCGTTAAGGCTAAATAGGGGCTATATTATAACCTAGAGAAGCTTTAAGTAATTAAGGAGTAGGAGGTACCTTATATAGTTAAAGGAGTTAAAAGCTTTTTAGAATTTATAAACTACTACTAGATTTTTATCTATAATTACTTAAAATTAATATAACCCCTTAATTCCTTAATAAAGAAGAATATACTATTTATCTAAGGAAAAGGAGTAAGATATAGCCTTCTACTAACTTAAGGAAGTATTTTATAAAGCCCTAATTTTAGTAGCCTAGGACCTAGAACAATAGTTTATTCTAGAAACTAACTATTCTAGGTTTACTATAGGAAGTATCCTTACTTAACTTAACGCTAAAGGGTATAAGTATATAATTAGCTTTTTCTCTAAGAGATTATCTCTAGTAAAGTATAATTATCCTATTTATAATAAGGAGATACTTACTATTATCTACTACTTAGACTTCTAGTAGCTAGAGCTATAGAATAGGCTACCTTTTAAGATATAAATAGACTATAATAACCTCTAATACTTTATATAACATAAATAGTTAAACGAATAGTAAAGTCACAAGTAACTAACCTAGTAAGATATAATTACTCTCTTAAGTACTAACTAAAGGAATAAGTAGTAGTCTTAGATATACTTTTAAGGGAAGAATAAGATATACTAGTAGGAATTAATAATAAGAGAGAATAAGGATATATTATTTAGTTAATTACCCTAGAATATATCTAAGAGTACCTTAGAGTAGCCTAGGAATATACCTAGGAAAGCCTAGGAGTTACTTTAGAAAAGGCCTAAGTTAACCTCTAACTTAACCTAGTAGGTTAGGTAATAACTATTTATATCCTAGGAGAAGGCTACCTAATTTAGCTTAATAAAGAGTTATAATAACTTTAGGAGGAAACATTAATAACTAATACTAAGTACTAGCTCGTCCTTAGAGTAGTATAAAGTAGAGATTATAAACTCCTATTAGATACTTTAAAGATATAACTATTAGAATATATAGTTAATAGAGCTAGGTAGCTTCTTTTTAGAGATTACCTTTAAGTCCTAAGAAAACTTATATTAATAATAAAGGGAGGAGATTAGCTAGATACCTTATAAATATAGCTAATCTAGTAAGTATATAAGTCTCTAATTATTAAATACCTAGGTAGGAATAGTACCTATAATATTATATTATAATAATTCTTCTAGCTAGGAATTATATAAGTAATCTAGCATTTTATATATAATTATAGACTATATAGTTAGGGCTATATCTAGCGTAAGGTAAGGAGGACTCTCTTATAACCTCTCCTAGTACTAGACTAACCCTATACCTATCTATTTATAGACTTTATTACCTTACTCTTACTAATAAAGAGTAATTAATATAAGTTTCTCTAGGTAATTATAGACTATATAATAAAGGCCTTAACCCTAAAAGCTATAATAATAATAGATATTATTACTTATATATAATAATTCCTAACTATATACTTTCGTTTTTATAATATATTAATATCGATTATCTCTAACTAAGGGTTAAACTAGATAGGTAACTTCTAGTATAAGCTTTATTAATTAACTAGAATAGAATAATAACTAAGTACTAGCTATTATCTAGAAATAGATAGAGTAATAGAATGAGCTAACTAAAAGATATAGTAATATCTCTAGGCCTATACCTATTTTACCTAAGATAATTAGGGTACTCTCTTACTTACTATATAACTTATACTTAATAATTAGACGTCTTCTATTATTAGTATTAGCCCCTTTTATAGAATATAGTTACTATATAAACCTAATTAAACTCTACGAAGAGAAGGAAGAATGTGTCTCTATTAAGGTATATAAAGTATAGCTCTTCGTAGATTAACTTAAAGACACTATAGATTTTATCTATATTAAAGCTACTACTATATAAGCGTAAATAGAAGAAATAGTAAATTAATATTAATGCCTTACTAATCGATTTAAAGTTAGTAATAAGGTCTAGCTATATATAAGGAATTACTATTTACTAAGACTAAATTAGAAGCTTAATTAGCTCTATTATAAGTATACTATTACTTATATTATTAGTTTATATAATATTAAACTTAATATCTAGGGAAATATCTATCCTATATTCTATATTAATCTCCTCTATTTAGCGGCTAATAATCTACTACTAGGAGAAAGGGTAGATAACCTATAACTACTACTAATTATAAATAAGGATAGTAAGGCTAAATAGAAAATCGCTAAAGTAGTAGCTACTTATTAAAAGAAGGTTAAATAGGGACATTAACGTAAGATATTAGTTTAATAGGATAAGTATACTAAGTTAACTTAGGAACTATTAGAATAATTTAAAGATATAGAAGTATAAACATTAGTAGAGACCTATTAACTAGTATAATAGTAATCTATAGTATACTTAACATTTATAATAATTACGTAACTAAGAACATAAATAAGATAATAACTAAGTAAATTTCGCTAACTAACAACCGCGTAGCTATATTACCTCTTAGGTAATACGCTAGAACTAGACGTTGTCCTTCCCTAGCGCTTCGTTAGACCCTTAATAGTAGGTCTTTAAGAAGTTAGCTAGTATATAGGCTACTACTACCCCCTCTAGCTTTACCTATACTATCTATAACCTATTAGTAATCTATTCTCTAGTAAAAATCGATAAATAAGGGTTAAACTTACTAGCTAGTACTGTAACCCTAAGTAGGCGTAGTTAAAGTAGGCCTAGGTATAGATAGAGGCCTAGTCTTAATAGGCCTTTACTTCGCCCTAGGCTATCTAACCTACGTATACTATATAGGGTAGCTAACGACACTACGTACCTATCTTAAGGGCTAGCTTAGCTAGCGCGGCTAGGGGGGGCTAAGGATCCTTTCGCTTAGAAGGCGTAATAGGATCCCTTAAGGGCGATAGTTCTATATCTATTACCTTACTTATTCTAGACTACTTAACGGTTAGGCCTTACTTAAATAGTCGCGTTAGTCTATAGTCTTACCTTATTACTCTTACTATTACTACTACTATTACTATAGTTGTTGTTACTACTACTACTATTACTACTACTACTATTACTACTACTACTATTACTACTACTACTATTACTACTACTACTACTACTACTACTACTACTACTATTACTGTTATTATCGCTAGTACTGTTACTATTGTAACTATTGTTATTATAGTTGTTTTTTATAGTAATAGTAAAAATGTAAAAAGTAGGACCGTTAGCCTAATCCGCTACTTACTAATTTAATAGGTAGGGCCCTTACTAGGGTAATCCCTATACTACCTTAATAATAGAAGAAGTAAGGGGGGTAATATTATAGGCTAAGCTAGTTTAGTTACCTAAGCGATACCTAGGTACTTATAAGTATATAACATCTTACGTACCCTAGAAACACCCCTAAAGACCCTAGGAATAATACTAGGATCGCCTAGCTATATCCTAGGAGTAGCGCTAACTTTACCCTAGAATTATCTAACTATAGATTAGTATTAATAGAGATTAGTAAATGTATATTAGAATACATTAGACTATATAGCTACTAGCTAGGCGCTAGGAACGCTATACGTAAGATAGTATACTTACTATCTAAAAACGCTAAGATAGAGACAATCCTATAGGTATATAAGTTAACTAGAGATCTAGCTAAAAGATACCTCTCTAGTTCTAAATAGACATTTATCAATTATCTATTTAACTAAAATACTGTCTTAGTATAATCTTTAATAGTTACTATCCTTTTCTTTCTCTTTCCCTTTTCTTATCCTCTTTACTAGTAATTCTAAGTAGTTTAAATTTATAACTAGGGCTATTTTTCTTTTTATCCCTTATCTCCCCTTCTTTTCTTATAAGAGTAGCTTATAAATTCTTTTTATAATTACTAATATAGTTTAAATACCTTTCTTTATTATTAATACTACTACTATAACTATTACTAAAGGGTTATTTAAGATTATTACTATTACCTTAAAAAATAGCTCTTTTAATATTCTTTCCTAAACTATAGCTTCTTTTTAAATAGCTATAGCTAGCCTATTACTAAGCTACTTAACTACTTTTATAATATCTTATAACTATATTCTAGAAAATAACTAAGAGAGTATATATCTCTTTATATTTATTATAATCCTTTTTACTAATTAATCTATTCCCTAAGCTTATACTTTAAAGAGTAAACATTAGCTATTAAAGATATATAATTAATACTTATTATTAGTATAAGTACTAGTACTAGCGATAGTAGAGGGAGCTATTACGTAAGGTAGCTCTAGGATCCTAGGGCTATTCTAGGGTAAGTCTGTAACTACCCTAGAGCTATCCCTAGGTAGGTCTAGGCTATACGTACTCTTATATATAGCTATAGACTTTTGTATTTCTATACTAATATAGGTGTAGGCTAGGGCTATTTAGCCCCTACCCTTATATATACCCTTTTCTTCTTCTTCTAAGAATAATAAAAGATATTATTAAACATATATATAGCTTTACTATTATCTTAAAGGCCTAGTCTAGGGTTTACCTAACGCCTTCTATACTAATTAGTCTCTAGGCTCTAATAGAGATAGAATAGCTACGAAGAAGAGACATTACGAATTTAACTAGTCCTTTATCGCTAGTGTTTTTATAGTTATACTTTAATAGCTTTAGTTAAGAGTTTTCCTTACTAAAGGTATATTCCTAGACAATAAGACTAGTCCCTTATTACTAATCCTTATTTCTAAGAGAGTATTATATTATATATAGTAAACAATAGCTTCTTTAAGATGTCTTAAAATTATAGAGAAGCTAAGGATTGAGATTACTAAGGACGCTAATGTCTTAGACTAGTATCTTAGTAGGAACCTTTAGAACCTTTACTCCCTAAACGATACTATAAGTAGTATAAAACTTAATACATATATCCTCTCCTATACTAACTAGTACTATAGGACTAAGTATAGTAACGATTTATTAAGGATCGTACTAAGACAGTGTTTTAGTTAAATAGATAATTAATAAATGTCTATTTAGAACTAGAGAGGTATCTTTTTAGCTAGATCTCTAGTTAACTTATATACCTATAGGATTATCTCTATCTTAGCGCTTTTAGATAGTATATATACTATCTTACGTATAGCGTTCCTAGTGTCTAGCTAGTAGCTATACGGTTTAATACATTCTAATACGTATTTACTAATCTCTATTAATACTAATCTATAGTTAGATAATTCTAGGGCGAAGTTAGCGCTACTCCTAGGATATAGCTAAGCGATCCTAGCATTATTCCTAGGCTCTTTAGGGGTGTTTCTAGGGTACGTAAGATATTACGTACTCGTAAGTACCTAGGTATCGCTTAGGTAACTAAACCTACTTAGCCTATAATATTACCCCCCCCTATTTCTCCTATTATTAGGGTAGTATAGGGCTTACCCTAATAGGGGCCCTACCTATTAAATTAGTAAGTAGCGGATTAAGCTAATAGTCCTACTTTTTACATTTTTTATTATTACTATAAAAAAAACAACTATAATAACAATAATTATAATAGTAGTAGTAGTAGCGATAATAATAGTAATAATAACATTAGTAGCGTTAGTAGTAGTAGTAATAGTATTAATAGTAATAACTATAGTAATAGTAATAGTAAGGTAAGACTATAGCTTAACGCGACTACTTAAGCGGGGCCTAATCGTTAAATAATCTAGAATAAGTAACGTTATAAACTTAGAGCTATCGCCTACGAGGGATCCTATAATACTGTCTAAGAGAAAGGACCCTTAGCTACCCCTAGCCGCGCTAGCTAAGCTAGCCCCTAAGATAGGTACGTAGCGTTATTAGCTACCCTATATAGTATATATAGGCTAGATAGCCTAAGGCGAAGTAAAGGCCTATTAGGAGTAGGCCTCTGTCTACGCCTAGGCTTACTTTAACTACGCCTACCTAGAGTTACAGTACTAGCCTATAAGTTTAATCCTAATTTTTACTAGAGAATAGATTACTAATAAGTTATAGATAGTATAGGTAAAGCTAGAGGGAGTAGCGGCGGTATATACGCTAGCTAACTTTTTAGAGACCTATTACTAAGGGTTAGACAAAGTACTAGGGGAGGACAACGTCTAATTTTAGCGCATCGCTTAAGAGGCGATATAGCTTTATAGTTATTAGTTATACGAATACTTACTTAGTTACTATCCTATCTACGTTCTTAGTTACGTAATTATTATAAACGTTAAGTATACTATAGATTATTATTATACTAGTTAATAGGTCCCTACTAGCGTTTATACTCTTCTAACGCTTCTATATCCTTTAAGTATTCTAATAGTTCCTAGGTTAACTTAGTATACCTATCCTATTAGACTAATATCTTACGTTAACGTCCCTATCTAACCTTCTTCTAATAGGTAGCTACTACTTTAGCGATTTTCTATTTAGCTTTACTATCCTTATTTATAATTAGTAGTAGTTATAGGTTATTTACCCTTTATTCTAGAAGTAGATTATTAGCTACTAAATAGAGGAGATTAATATAGAATATAGGATAGATGTTTCCTAGATATTAAGTTTAATATTATATAGACTAATAACGTAGGTAATAGTATACTTATAATAGAGCTAATTGAGCTTCTAATTTAGTCTTAGTAAATAGTAGTTCCTTATATATAGCTAGACCTTATTACTAACCTTAAATCGATTAGTAGGGTATTAATATTAATTTACTATTTCTTCTATTTACGTCTATATAGTAGTAGCTTTAGCGTAGATAAAATCTATAATATCCTTAAGTTAATCTATAAAGAGCTATACCTTACGTACCTCGATAGAGACGCGTTCTTTCTTTTCTTTATAGAGTTCGATTAGGTTTATATAGTAACTATATTCTATAAAGAAGGGGCTAATACTAGTAATAGAGGACGTCTAATTATTAAGTATAAGTTATATAGTAGGTAAGAGAGTACCTTAATTATCTTAAGCGAAGTAGGTATAGGCTTAGAAATATTACTATATCTCCTAGTTAGCTCGTTCTATCGCCCTATCTATCTCTAGATAATAGCTAGTACTTAGCTATTACTTAATTTTAGTTAATCGATAAAGCTTATACTAGAAGTCGCCTATCTAGTTTAACCTTTAGTTAGAGATAATTAATATTAGTATACTATAAAAACAAAAGTATATAGTTAGGAATCGTTATATATAAGTAATAGCGTCTATCGTTATTATAGCTTCTAGGGTTAAGGCCTTTATTATATAGTCTATAATTACCTAAAGGAACTTATATTAATTACCCTTTATTAGTAGGAGTAAGGTAATAAAGTCTATAGATAGATAAGTATAGGGTTAGTTTAGTACTAGGAGAGGTTATAAGAGAGTCCTCCTTACCTTATACTAGATATAGCCCTAACTATATAGTCTATAGTTACGTACGAAATGCTAGATTACTTACGTAATTCCTAGCTAAAAGAATTATTATAATACGATATTATAGGTACCGTTCCTACCTAGGTATCTAACGATTAGAGACTTATACGCTTACTAGATTAGCTATATTTATAAGGTATCTAGCTAATTACCTCCCTCTATTATTAACGTAGGTTTCCCTAGGACTTATAGGTAATCTCTAAAAAGAAGCTACCTAGCTCTATTAACTATGTATTCTAATAGTTATATCTTTAGGGCGTTTAGTAGAAGTTTATAATCTCTACTTTATACTACTCTAAGGATAAGCTAGTACTTAGTATTAGTTATTAATGTTTCTTCCTAAAGTTATTATAACTCTTTATTAAGCTAAATTAGGTAGCCTTCTCCTAGGACATAAATAGTTATTACCTAACCTATTAGGTAGAGTCTAAGGTCGACTTAGGCCTTTTCTAAGGCAACTCCTAAGCTATCCTAGGTACGTTCCTAGGCTACTCTAGGGCACTCCTAGATACGTTCTAGGGTAATTAACTAGATAATATGTCCTTATTCCCTCTTATCGTTAATTCCCGCTAGTATATCTTATTCCTACCTTAAAAGTACGTCTAGGACTACTACTTATTCCCCTAGTTAGTACTTAAGAGAGTAATTATATCTTACTAGGTTAGCTACCTAGTGACTTTACTATTCGTTTAATTATCTACGTTATATAAAATATTAGAGATTATTATAGTCTATTTATATCTTAAAGGGTAGCCCGTTTCGTAGCTCTAGCTACTAAAAGTCTAGGTAGCGGATAATAGTAAGTATCTCCTTATTATAAATAGGATAATTATACTCTACTAGAGATAATCTCTTAGAGAAGAAACTAATTATATACTTACGTCCTTTAGCGTTAAGTTAGGTAAGGATACCCCCTATAATAAACCTAGAATAGTTAGTTTCTAGGATAGATTATTATTCTAGGTCCTAGGCTACTAAAATTAGGGCTTTATAAAATACTTTCTTAAGTTAGTAGAAGGCTATATCTTACTCCTTTCCCTAGACAAATAGTATATTTTTCTTCGTTAGGGAGTTAAGGGGTTACGTTAATCTTAAGTAATTATAGATAAAAATCTAGTAGTAGTTTACGAATCCTAAAAAGCTTTTAACTCTCTTAACTATATAAGGTACTTTCTACTCTCTAATCGCTTAAAGCTTTTCTAAGTCGTAATAGAGCCCCTATTTAGCCTTAATAATAAATCCTAGATACTTTACTTCTTAGGTATAGAAGGTATATTTCTTTAGGTCTAGATATAATCTAGCCTTAGCTAGTCGTACTAAGACTAGCCTTACCTTTTCTATGTATTTAGCCTAGGATCCTAATATATAGATTAATATGTTATTAAAATAGGTAGTTATAAAGTCGTCTAGAAACTCTTAAAGGGTTATATTTATATATCGTTAAAACGTCGCTAGTAACCCTATTAATCTAAATAGATAGACTAACTATTTAAAGAGGCTAAAGCGTGTCTAGAAAGCTATTTTATATTTATATCTAGCTACTATATAGATCTTATAGAACGTAGAAATAATATCTAACTTCGTAAACTACTTAGCTTATTAAAGCGCCTAAAGCGTTTTTCTAATAAGTAGTAGACTATACCTATCCTTCCTTATAATAGTATTTAGAGCTTAATAGTTATAGTAAAACTAGAGTTAGCTATTAGCTTTTCTAATAAATAAGATAGGGGCTACTATAGAGGAGCTACTAGCTTAGATTATCCCTTAATTAAGGAGTTCGCGTAAGACTTTTCGTAGGATAAGGAGTTCCTCTCGTAATATATCGTAGAGTAGCCCCTAGGGAAGGGGGGGTTACGTTCTATCCTTATTAGGTACTAGATATATTTCGTAATCGATCCCTAGTTAAAGGGGTAGGAGTTCTATAGATTTTTCTAGTATAAAAAGGTCTAGGAATTTCTCTAATAACTCTTTTAGGATATAGTTAGCTAGGTTTACTAGTGTCTTCTTTTATAAGGCTTTCTTAATATCCTATAAAGAAACTACCTAAATGTTAAGTACTTCGTAGCCTTATATATTAATTTCTCGTTAACACTCTACTCTAAAGACTAACCCTAAGACTAATTAAGCTTAGAGGATTTATTAGATTTATATAGAATATCCTATTAGGGAGAGAGGGACTTTAATCTTCCTAAATCTATACTAAATTAATTCCTTAATAGCGAAGTAAATAACCTTATTCTTAACTATCTAAGGTCTTCCTAAGTATAGAGGTTATTTAAGGTTCTTAATTATATTAGTAAATACCTATTCTATTTATCTATTAATGTCTATTTAGAACGTTACAATCCTATATAAAAGATAGGTAGAGTATCTATTAAAAAGGGGGATAGAGGTCTCTTTCCTATTAATATATAGTAGCTTTAACTTCCTTATAGTATATAGGTTAATTATAGTATAGTAGTTATATCTGCTATCTAAGAGGGCTAGTATCTCTTTAGTTCCTATATTAATAGTTAAGGATATAGGTAACATTAAGTATAGTAGCCTTACCCTCTTCTATTCTTCCTTAACCTATTTCTAATTACCCTTACCCTAACTTTAGTAAGGGTTTATTCGTTTTCTAACTTAGAGTTATCGTCTATTAGTATTAAGGATCGTACTAAGACAGTATTTTAGTTAAATAGATAATCGATAAATGTCTATTTAGAACTAGAGAGGCATCTTTTAGCTAGATCTCTAGTTAACTTATATACCTATAGGATCGTCTCTATCTTAGCGCTTTTAGATAGTAGGTATACTATCTTACGTATAGCGTTCCTAGCGCCTAGCTAGCGGCTATGTAGTCTAATGCATTCTATCACGCATTGCTAATCTCTATTAATGCTAATCTATAGTTAGACTATTCTAGGGCGAATTCGGCGCTACTCCTAGGATATAGCTAGGCGATCCTAGCGTTGTTCCTAGGGTCTTTAGGGGTGTTTCTAGGGTATATAAGATGTTACGTACTCGTAAATACCTAGGCATCGCTTAAGTAACTATACTAGCTTAGCCCGTAACATTACCCCCCCTACTTCTTCGTTATTAGGGCAGTGTAGGGATTACCCTAGTAGGGGCCCTACCTATTAAATTAGTAAGTAGCGGATTAGGCTAACAGTCCTACTTTTTATGTTCTTACAACTACTATAAAAAATAACTACAATAACTAAAACAAGCACAACAGTAGTAGTAGTAACAATAATAGTAACAATATTATTAGTAGTAGTAGTAGTAGTAGTAGTAGTAGTAATAGTAAGAGTAATAAGGTAAGACTATAGCCTAACAACACTACTTAAGCGAGGCCTAATCGTTAAATAATTTAGAATAAGTAACGTAACAGATGTAGAACTATTACCCTTAAGGGATCCTATTATACCTTCGAAGCGAAAGGATCCTTAGCCGCCTCTAGCCGCGCTAGCTAAGCTAGCCCCTAAGGTAGGTACTTAGCGTTGTTAGCTACCCTATACGGTGTGCGTAGGCTAGATAGCCTAAGGTAAGGTAAAGGCCTATTAGGAGTAGGCCTCTGTCTATACCTAGGCTTACTATAACTACGCCTACCTAGGGTTACGGTACTAGCCTATAAGTTCTACCCTTATCTATCGATTTTTACTAGAGAAAGGATTACTAACGGGTTATAGATAGTGTAGGTAAAGCTAGAGGGGGTAGTAGCGGCTTACGCGCTAGCTAACTTTTTAGAGACCTACTACTAAGGGTCTAACGAGGCGCTAGGAGAGGACAACGTCTAATTTTAGCGCATCGCCTAAGAGGCGATATAGCTCTATAGCCGTTAGTTATGCTAATGCTTACTTAGTTACTATCCTATCCGCGTTCTTAGTTACATAATTATCGTAAACGTTAAGCGTACTATAGATTACTATTGTACTAGTTAACGGGTCCCTACTAACGTTCGTACTCTTCTAGTACTTCTATGTCCTTTAAGTATTCTAATAGCTCCTAGGTTAACTTAGTATACCCGTCCTATTAGACTAATACCTTACGTTAACGTCTACGTCTAACCTTCTTCTAATAGGCGGCTACTACTTCTACGATTTTCTATTTAGCCTTACTATCCTTATTTATAATTAGTAGCGGTTACGAGTCGTCTACCCTTTATCCTAAAAGTAAATCGTTAGCCGCTAGATAGAGGAGATCGATATAGAACATAGGGTAGATGTTTCCCTAAACATTAAGTTTAATATTATATAGACTAATAACGTAAGTAACGGTATACTTATAATAGAGCTAATCGAGCTTCTAATTTAGTCTTAGCGAACGATAGTTCCTTATATATAGCTAGACCTTATTACTAACCTTAAATCGATTAGTAGGGCGTTAATATTAATTTACTATTTCTTCTATTCGCGCTTATATAGCGGTAGCTTTAGCGTAGATAAAATCTATAGTATCCTTAAGTCAATCTACGAAGAGCTATACTTTACGTACTTTAATAGAGACGCGTTCTTCCTTCTCTTCGTAGAGTTCGATTAGGTTTATATAGTAACTATATTCTATAAAAAAGGGGCTAATACTAGTAATAGAGGACATCTAATTATTAAGTACGAGTTATATAGTAGGTAAGAGAGTACCCTAATTATCTTAGGCGAAGTAGGTATAGGCTTAGAGATATTATTATATCTCTTAGTTAGCTCGTTCTATCGCCCTATCTATCTCTAGATAATAGCTAGTACTTAGCCGTTACTCTATTCTAGTTAATTAATAAAGCTTATACTAAAAGTCGCCTATTTAGTTTAACCCTTAGTTAGAAATAATCGATATTAATATACTATAAAAATAGAAGTATACGGTTAGGAATCGTTATATATAAGTAATAGCGTCTATTATTATTATAGCTTCTAGGGTTAAGGCCTTCGTTATACGATCTATAATTACCTAGAGGAACTTATATCGATTACCCTTTATCGGTAAGAGCGAGGTAATAAAGTCTATAGATAGATAGGTATAGGGTTAGTCTAGTACTAAGAGAGGTCGTAAGAGAGTTCTCCTTACCTTACGCTAGATATAACCCTAACCGTATAGTCTATAGTTACGTACGAAACGCTAGATTACTTACGTAATTCCTAGCTAAAAGAATTATCGTAATACGATATTATAGGTACTATTCTTACCTAGGTATCTAATAATTAGAGACTCGTACGCTTACTAGATTAGCTATGTTCGTAAGGTATCTAGCTAATTACCTCCCTTAGTTATCGATATAGGTTTCCCTAGGACCTAAAGGTAATCTCTAAAAAGAAGCTACCTAGCTCTATTAACCGTATATTCTAATAGTTATATCTTTAGGGCGTCTAGTAGAAGTTTACGGTCTCTACTTTATACTACTCTAAGGACGAGCTAGTACTTAGTGTCGGTTATTAATATCTCTTCCTAAAGTCATTATAACTCCTCGTTAAGCTAAATTAGGTAGCCTTCTCCTAGGACACGAATAGTTATTACTTAACCTACTAGGTTAAGTCTAAGGTCGATTTAGGCCTTCTCTAGGGCAACTCCTAGGTTATCCTAGGTATGTTCCTAGGCTACTCTAGGGTACTCCCGGACACGTTCTAGGGTAATTAACTAGATAATATGTCCTTATTCTCTCTTATTATTAATTCCTACTAGTATATCTTATTCCTATCTTAAAAGTATATCTAGGACTACTACTTATTCTCCTAGTTAGTACTCGAGAGAGTAATTATATCCTACTAGGTTAGCTACCTAGCGACTCTACCGTTCGTTTAACTATCTACGTTATATAAAGTATCGGAGGTTATTATAGTCCGTTTATATCCTAAAGGGTAGCCTATTCTATAGCTCTAGCTACTAGAAGTCTAAGTAGCGGATAATAGTAAGTATCTCCTTATTATAAATAGGATAATTATACTCTACTAGAGATAATTTCTTTAAGAAGAAGCTAATCGTATACTTATACCCTTTAGCGTTAAGTTAGGTAAGGATACCCCCTATAGTAAACCTAGAATAGTTAGTTTCTAGGATAGACTATCGTTCTAGGTCCTAGGCTACTAAAATTAGGGCTTTATAAAACGCTTCCTTAAGTTAGTAGAAGGCTATATTTTACTCCTTTCCCTAGACAAATAGCGTATTCTTCTTCGTTAGGGAGTTAAGGGGTTACGTTAATCTTAAGTAATTATAGATAAAAATCTAGTAGTAGTTTATAAATCCTAAAAAGCTTTTAACTCCCTTAACCGTATAAGGTACCTCCTACTCCTAAATCGCTTAAAGCTTCTCTAGGTTATAATAGAGCCCCTATTTAGCCTTAACGATAAATCCTAGATACTTTACTTCTTAGGTATAGAAGGTATATTTCTTTAGGTCTAGATATAATCTAGCCTTAGCTAGTCGTACTAAGACTAGCCTTACCTTTTCTATATATTTAGCCTAGGATCCTAAAGTGTAGATTAATACGTTATTAAGATAGGTAGTTACGAAGTTATCTAGAAACTCCTAAAGGGTTATATTTATATATTATTAAAACGTCGCTAGTAACCCTATTAACCTAAATAGATAGACTAGCTATTTAAAGAGGCTAAAGTATATCTAGAAAGCCGTTTTATATTTATGTCTAGCTAATATATAAATCTTATAAAACGTAGAAACGATATCTAACTTTATAAACTACTTAGCCTATTAAAGCGCCTAAAGCGTTTCTTTAATAAGTAGTAGACTATACCTATCCTTCTTTATAATAGTATTTAGAGCTCGATAGTTATAGTAGAACTAGAGTTAGCTATTAGCTTTTCTAATAAATAAGATAGGGGCTACTATAGAGGAGCTACTAGCTCGGATTATCCCTTAATTAAGGAGTTCGCGTAAGACTTTTCGTAAGATAAGGAGTTCCTCTTATAATATATTATAGAGTAGCCCCTAGGAAAGGGGGGGTTACGTTCTATCCTTATTAGGTACTAGGTATATTTCGTAATCGATCCCTAGTCGAAGGGGTAGTAGTTCTATAGATTTTTCTAGTATAAAAAGCTCTAGGAATTCCTCTAATACCTCCTTTAGGATATAGTTAGCTACGTTTACTAGTGTCTTCTTTTATAAGGCTTTCTCGATGTCCTATAAAGAAACCGCCTAAATGTCGAGTGCCTCGTAGCCTTATATAGTAATTTCTCGTCGATATTTTACTCTAAAGACTAACCTAGAGACTAATTAAGCTTAGAGGATTTATTAGATTCGTATAGAATGTCCTATTAAGGAAAGAGGGACTTTAATCTTCCTAGTTCTATACTAAATTAATTCCTTAGCGGCGAAGTAAGTAACCTTATTCTTAACTATCTAAGGTCTTCCTAGGTATAGAGGTTGTCTAAGGTTCTCGATTACATTAGTAAATACCTATTCCGTCTATCCGTTAATGTTTATTTAGAACGTTACGATCCTATATAAAAAGATAGGTAGAGTATTTATTAAAAAGGGGGATAAAGGTCTCTTCTCCTTATCGATATATAGTAGCTTTAACTTCCTTATAGTATATAGGTCGATTATAGCGTAGCGGTTATATCCGCTATCTAAGAGGGCTAGTGTTTCTTTAGTTCCTATATTAATAGTTAAGGATATAGGTAACATTAAGTATAGTAGCCTTACCCTCTTCTATTCTTCCTTAACCTATTTCTAATTACCCTTACCCTAACTTTAGTAAGGGTTTACTCGTTTTCTAACTTAGAGTTATTATCTATTAGTACCTCTTCGATCCTTCCTATAGAGGTACTTATTTTCTTAGTTAACTCGTTTTTCTTCTTTCCTCTTACTATACTTCTTCCTTCCTTTAGGTCTTTAGGTCTCGATTAATAACCCCTCGCTAGGTGCCCTTCCTATCTATAGTAGTAGTACGCTATAGACGATAACTACTAGGTCCTAACCTTATAGATACTAGACATCTACGTGTTGCCCTCTACGTCTTATCTAAATCCTTAGTTCCTCGTAGCTAGGTTTAGTCCCCCTATTAATAGCTATAGGTTATAGAGGCGCTCAACCCTAGCGGTAATCTCGGCTACCTTAATATAGTATTTTATAAAGTTATTAGAGGGTAGATCCGCGGCTACTAGAGCGTTCCTAATCCTATTGTTTAGGGTGCTATCTAAGAATAGGATCTTTATAGAGGCCGCCTACGTACTACTACTAGCTTCTACTAATTTCTATTCGAAACGGGGAAAGTAACTAGTAAAGGGCGTTCTTTCTCCTTATTTTATTAAACGGAGGGTAATAGCTACATAGGGTTAAAGGTTAACGTCTAAATAGATTAAATTAATATAGCTTATGAATTTATCTAGATCGTAATTAACGTTACTTCTATTCTAGAAGTATATTAAGACTGTCTATTATAGCTTAGAGTCTAAGTAAGAGTAAATATAGTAAAATATCTCTCGGTTTATATCGAAGAAGTCTATGTTAATAAATATCTTTTCCCTAATTAAGTACGCCTAGGAAGGGTAGTAACGTCTTTGTCCGTTAAACTTATCTAGCCTTAGTAGCGGTTTATAGCGTACGGAGGGTTTAGTCTTTACATTACTCGATCTAGGTAGTATTAGCTATAGCGTAGGTGGTTTTTACTCGAGTCGCTCGTTTAATATAGTTTTTAGCTCCTCTAGTATACCGCTTAATATTTAGTTTAGTTATTGTTTCTAATCCGCCTATTCCTAGTTACCTATCGTTCGAGGGTTTAGCGAAGGAAGGGGTCTATATTAGCTAAGGGTCTAGAGTCCTATCGTTTATTAGGGTGTTAGAGGTAGGGGAAGTTATCTTAAGGTATAGAAGAAGTATAAGGTTTAAGAAAGAGTTCTAAATATGTTAAGGATCGTACTAAGACGGTATTTTAGTTAAATAGATAATCAATAAATGTCTATTTAGAACTAGAGAGGTATCTTTTAGCTAGATCTCTAGTTAACTTATATACCTATAGGATCGTCTCTATCTTAGCGCTTTTAGATAGTAGGTATACTATCTTACGTAAAGCGTTCCTAGCGCCTAGCTAGCGGCTATACGGTCTAATGTATTCTAATACGCATTACTAATCTCTATTAATACTAATCTATAGTTAGACTATTTTAGGGCGAATTCGGCGCTACTCCTAGGATATAGCTAGGCGATCCTAGCGTTGTTCCTAGGGTTTTTAGGGGTATTTCTAGGGTACGTAAGATGTTACGTACTTATAAATACCTAGGTATCGCTTAGGTAACTATACTAGCTCAGCCCGTAACAATTAGTACCTCTTTAATCCTTCTTATAGAGGTACTTATTTTCTTAGTTAACTCGTTTCTCTTCTTTCCTTTTACTACACTTCTTCCTTTCTTAGAGTCTTTAAGTCTCGATCGATAACCCCTCGCTAGGTACCCTTCCTATCTATAGCGGTAGTACGCTATAGACGATAACTACTAGGTCCTAACCTTATTAATACTAGACATCTACGTGTTACTTTCTATGTCTTATTAGAATCCTCAGTTCCTCGTAGCTAGGTTTAGCCCCCCTAATACTAGCTATAGGTTATAGAAGCGCTTAACCCTAGCGGCGATCTTAGCTACCTTAATGTAGTATTTTATAAAGTTATTAGAGGGTAGATCCGTGGCTACTAAAGCGTTCCTAATCCTATTATTTAGGGTACTATCTAAGAATAGGATCTTTATAGAGGCCGCCTACGTACTACTACTAGCTTCTACTAATTTCTATTTAAAATAGGGAAAGTAACTAGTAAAGGGTGTTCTTTCTCCTTATTTTATTAAACAGAGGGTAGTAGCTACATAGGGTTATAAGTTAACGTCTAAATAGATTAAATCAATATAGCTTATAAATTTATCTAGATTATAATTAACGTTACTTCTATTCTAAAAGTATATTAAGACTATCTATTATAGCCTAGAGTCTAAGTAAGAGTAGATATAGTAAAATATCTCTTAGTTTATATTAAAGAAGTCTACATTAATAAATATCTTTTCTCTAATTAAGTACGCCTAGGAAGGGTAGTAACGTCTCTATCTATTAAACTTATCTAGCCTTAGTAGCGGCTTATAGCGTATAGAGGGTTTAGCCTTTATATTATTTAATCTAAGTAGCGTTAGCTATAGCGTAGGCGGTCTCTATTTAAGTCGCTCGTTTAATATAGTTTTTAGCTCTTCTAGTATACCGCTTAACATTTAGTTTAGTTATTATTTCTAATCTACCTATTCCCTAGTTACTTATTATTTAAGGGTTTAGTAAAGGAAGGGGTTTATATTAGCTAAGGGGTCTAGAGTCCTATCGTTTATTAGGGTGTTAGAGGTAGGGGAAGTTATCTTAAGGTATAGAAGAAGTATAAAGTTTTAGAAGGAGTTCTAAATATATTAAGGATCGTACTAAGATAGTATTTTAGTTAAATAGATAATTAATAAATGTCTATTTAGAACTAGAGAGGTATCTTTTAGCTAGATCTCTAGTTAACTTATATACCTATAGGATTATCTATATCTTAGCGCTTTTAGATAGTATATATACTATCTTACGTATAGTGTTCCTAGCGTCTAGCTAGCGGCTATATAGTCTAATGCATTCTAATACGTATTTACTAATCTCTATTAATACTAATCTATAGTTAGATAATTCTAGGGTAAAGTTAGTACTACTCCTAGGATATAGCTAGGCGATCCTAGCGTTATTCCTAGGCTCTTTAGGGGTGTTTCTAGGGCACGTAAGATATTATATACTTATAAGTACCTAGGTATCGCTTAGGTAACTAGACTAGCTTAGCCTATAATACGATTGTCGAAGGCTAGTAATCCTTCGAAAGGACATAAGAAAACAATTAATTAATTATTAGACTTATTCCTTTCTATTAATCTATAGAGAGGGGGAAAGGGGGTAAGATATAGGCGTTAGGCACCCGCTACGGCAGTAGTAATAACATTACACACATGCTCTAGAGGGGCTAGAGTAGGGCCTACATTAGCCCTACATAGCCTCGGAGTAGGCCCTACATTAGCCCTACATAGCCCCGGAGTAGGCCCTACATTGCCCCAGAGTAGGGCCTTAACCCTGCATAGGTATGTGCTAGTAAGTGCCTATAACTTAGACCTACCTCTATCCGCCCGCGCTCGTACCTACGCGTGCTAACTATACCTTACTCCTACTAACACTAGACTCTCTTTCTAATCGCGAAGGTACGCGTATTAGAGAAAGAGAGCCCGTTAGATTAGTTCCGAATCCGTATTAACATGCATCCCTTTTCCTATTAACCTAAGCCTCTATTCGTACTCGTAACTTACCTTTATCTACTAGCCTCGTTAGAGCCTCGTTCCCTACCTACTTCGTTAAGCTATTAGTAGGGTTATTACGACTATCGATCTATTAAACCTCCTCGATCTCATGTCTCTCGTATAACTAACGTAGGGTAGTAAGGTTAATTATTAACTGCTTCTCCGTAGTCGTGCCTATCTTAACTAAGTACTCGTATAGAGAGTATAAGTTAGTACATATAACAATAGGTAGCGCTAGGAGACTAAGTCGCGTAAAAACAATGCATAGGGCGTTAGAGAGGACAAAGGCTAAGTCGTATCTAGCGACGAGGGCGTAGATCTCTAAAGTAAGCACGCTCTAGGTAACCCTCTTACTCTTCGTCGAGGCCTAGTAGAGGATGTTACTAGTTATTATAAAGGCGTGTCTGTTCTTATCCTTACTCGCGTTGTCTTTAGCTAAAACGACAATAAACCCTATCTATAAGGAGAGGTCCCTATTATTCGCGAAGGAGGCGTTAGTAAAGATAAATAGCTTTATCCGATATAGGTCTATTAGCGCGAACATAAGGCTACGATCTAGGTTCTATTATTACTATAGAAGCTAACGGTTTAGGCAGGCAATGTTAGTATCTAACGGATCCTATATCTAGGTAGTAATAGCGAGATCGTATAATACTTTAGGCTAATAGATACTTACGATATATACGCCCTAAGCTTGTTATTAGACGTATACTATAAGATCTTCGTTTAGTACGCTTATAATCTTACTAGCTTAGCCCTTCTAACCTACGTAGATATACTTGTTATTGTATATTGTAATCCTATATCCGTTAAAGTCCTCGTTCTAGCTAGCGCGGAGCTCCTTCTAGTCCTTAGCCTTAATACCTACGTTAAGAAGCTTATAAGCCTTAATATCGAGGAATTCTCTACTTATAAGGAATATCGTATTATCTGTCTATAGAGCGTATAAACTAATCTTAGACTTATCGTTAGATATTAACAAGTATAGGTCGAACGTTAGTATTATCGAGAGGTTACTACGAAGGTAACCCTAGTATGTCTCGAACTAGTAAACACTACTTTCCGCGATCCCGTATAAGGGCTTAACAATCCTTAAGACTATCCCCTTAGGGAACTTTGTTTCGAGCTCGCGGGGTAGCTTAGCGATAACCTCTCGTTATAGTTTAGACTTAGACTATAAGTAAGCCTATATAATGTCCTAGAAGGCTAGCATAAAGCCTCGTTAACGAAGAGAGGGTACGAGGGTAAGGATAAGACGTTAACTACTACGCTATATCGTTAGTAACTACGTTAATAGCGTAGCCTTCTCGTAATCGTTATACCTCTATACGATAAGACGTAATTTCTCGTATAGGGTATTTATCGTCTTACCTTTAACCTCTCGAACGAGCTATAACTTAAAGACGCGTTAGCGTCTTCGTACATTATATATAGTAGGGATAATCGTACTAGAAGTTAGTAGGGCATTAATCTCGACCTCGTTAGATACTTTAAAAGGGGCGCCTAGTGTAGTAATCTTCCCTTCCTAGCGGAGACGTAGGGATAGCTCCTTATCTAACGTTTTACGGGTAATAAGGAAGGTCTTAAAATCGTCGTTATCGTTATAGATCCCTATAGGGATACCTATAACAACATAGTATTAGTTACTCTAGCGGCCTAATTACTATAGAGTTAACTCGTACTTACTAGTAATAACGTTACATACGTATAGCTTAACGTATGTAGACTAGAAAGTCGAGGGACTATAGGCGAGTTTAATAGTAACCTCGTAATTATCTATAGCGAGGACTTAGTATAGTCCTTACTATCCCTTCTTTTCCTAGTAGACGAGAACTTTACTACTAAGGGCGAGGGAGGATAGAAGCGACGTAGTCCCTTACGTTAACCCTTAGAGCTAGAGGCCCTCGTTAACACGATACGAAGCTATAATCCGTTATAGCTTAGCTATAGCTTTTACTAATACCTTAGTACGTTATATTATCGTAGTAGAAGGAGGGCTTTCCGTTATAAGTCGTAGGTAGGCACTAAATACTAATAACGTTAGGACGAGGCCGTTAGGGCTAGCCGTATCGTTAATAGCTTTAATAGCTATCTAAAGGATCGAATCTATAGAGGCGTCCTTTACTTCTGCCCTAAAGATCTCGTATGTACGGTAGAGCAGGGCGTAATATCTCTTAACCTTCCTAATACTCTAATGTACCTTTATAGGGATTTATCGGTACGAGATACTATATAGCTATGCCTTAGAACGGAATTCAGCCGTAGTAAAGTTCGTGCTAGCATTATAAGTAAGGACATCTAGTAGACTAAGATAGGTATCTACCTAGTAGGCTTTAACTATCTCCTAGGCGTACTAGGTAGTTATCTTATAGAGGAATCGGGCTACCTAGAATAACGTAGCGGAGTTAATAACGTATAGGACTAGGCGGCTATCGAGGTATATTACGTCTACGATTACTTCGTAGTTAAAGTTATAATCGTCTTATAATATAAACTTAAACCTTCTTAGCGAAGGGCCCTTAACCTAGTAGTAGTAGTAGAGTTTACTAATCTTAGCAAGGTCGTCTTACTTAACCTTATAGCTAGCCTTCGTAAGTAGATCGTAAAGGCGTTAGATAGAAGGGTAACCGAATCGACTATATAGACGACGTAGCTTAATATCTAAGAGAAAGGAGGCTACCGCTACTTACTAGTATCGGTTAAGGAACATCTAGGGGTAGCCCTAGCGGACGATAATAGGGATCTTATAACTATCTAAGCGCACTATATAACTACGAGGGACGTTAAGATAGTAGGAGAGCCGCTATATATCTTAGAGGTAAAGAAGGAAGGGCGTAGGGGTATCTAGGATATAGAATTTAACCTAGCTAACTAGTGTTAGTACTAAGGTAGAGCTAATAGACGAGATAGGCTTTATACTACTAAACGTAATTATAACCGTACCCTTAGTAGATTCGTTAAGCACGATACTAGGCTCCTCGCGCTATAAAGCGAGGAGTTAAGCCTTACTAGCTATTAAGTCCTAGGCAGTACCTATGTCTAGGATAATACCCTAAAAGGCCTACGAGGAATACTAGTTAAGAAGAAAAGAAGCTAGAGCTATCGATCTAGCTAATAAGAAAGAGAAAGAGATAGGGGAAGAGGCTATCGAGGCTACTATTAGGAGCCTAAGCTAGTAACGGGCGTATTCGTTACTAAGGAACGCGGTAGCTATTATAAAGAAGTTAAGGTTAACGCCTTCGTTAGCGTCTTTATCCTTAGAGGCCTCCTCTATAACATACGCCTTAGCCTTATACTCGTTATCGTCGTTATAGGAATTACCCTCGTATACTACGAGCTAGGAAGCGTATATAGCGTTACTTACCGCCTTACTATTAACCTACTACTATAGGAGGTATTTATAGCGAGCTTTATAGCGTTCTCTATCGGAATATTTCGTCGAGAAGTAGCTAGATTTACTATAGACGTAATACTTCTTAGCCTATAACGACGGTATCGAGGGTACCGCTCCTTTTTAGCGACGGGGACTACTTTAACTCGACGAAGTGCTAGCGTAGTTATACTTCCTATCTATAAGGAAGGAAGTAGTCGTACGCGCTAGTACTAGCGTTAACGTATCCGTAATCTTTATCGTCGCGATCGTAGGAGGCTCTAAGTTACCTTTTATAATAGCCGCTTATAGGGCTACGATTAGCGCCTATAATAAATCCTTACGTCCTTTAAGAGTAAGCTCGAACCTAGGGACGCTATAATAGGTACGGGTTAACGTCGACTATAACGAGTAGTTATTTAAATATAGTAATAGGGTACGTTAATAGTTAAGAAGTCTCTTCTATAGTAGATCGAGAACCTTAAGCTTTGTCTTATTAGGGTTATCGCGTTATATCTAGGTAAATAAGACGATCTAGTACTTATTATAGTATATAACGCGATCTTCGTCTAAGGAAAACTAGGCCTTTATAAGTTAGTATAGCTCTCTAATCGTATAGCCCTTCTAGTCTATATATACGTTAAAATACTTCTAGGCGTATCTATATAGGGCGAGGGGAAAAACAGTATACGCCTCTTTAGGCCTAATCTTATACCGCTAACACGTCTATATAAACGCATTTATTGTGTTATCGAATAGCTTAAATCGTTTACTGCTAAAGCGGTTACCTTTGTCCTATCCCTTCGCGAAGGTAGCTATACGACAGGAGTTAGGGTATTCATTTAGGACGTTAGGTAGCGGTAAATTATATAGCGATTAGTCTAGAAGCGGTAGAGAGAATAGGCGTACTAGAGGTTACGATACCTTAGCCTTATCGTCCTTCTTAGAGCGCGTCGGCTAACGTAGAGCTATATAGCTAGGGTTATAACCTAAGGGAGTAGGGTATAACGTAGGTATCTAGCGGATAGACTTAGGCGTAGGATTAGGTGCGGACGCGGTAACGGGCGTAATAGGAGGAACAATAGGAGGAGTAACGTAAGGAATAGGATGCTAATCTTTGTCTCCTTAGAGTAGTCGTTATTAGAGTCGGTAGGCGGTAGATCTATAGGCTACGCGCGATATTAGTAGGTCGTTTCTGTTCTATTCTAGTATGTCTTCTAACTCTACGAGGGCGGTAAGGGATTCTACGATCCTAGCATTTCGATAGCTAGCGTAAATGCCTTTCGACCGAAGTAAGCGTCGAAGCTATTATGCTAGCGGCTATAACACCTAATAGAATAAGGCGTTATTCTATCCCTTAAAGTTATATCGGTACGTCTTATATAGTACTAAATTATCGTCGTAAAAAGTGTAATTTTATAGCTTACTAACGATATAAGAGTTAAGCTCTACGTCTATTGTCTCCTCTATTAGCTACGTAAGATCCTTCCTTATAGCGATGTTATTAAGATTACTCGGGTAGCTAGTAATGTTTATACTATTAAGAATTATATAATACCTTTAGCTAAGAGCTTCGTTATTAGAGGTACCTTATTATAAGGATAATGCTATGTTGTCTACGTAATGTAATGCTCCTTATAGGGGACTCTTTAGGAACCTATTTTCTTTAGAAATCCTCTATAGGTACGATATCGAATCCCTTCGAGCTTATCGAAAAGGTAAAGGAAGTAGAGATCGTCGTAGCACTTAGTAAGTTCTAACTACTAGAGAGGTTAGACGGAATATAAACTAAGTCTCTTCTTCTTACTGTCTGTCTTAACGAGCTAGTGAGACTAATTAGTGTCGAAGGCTAGTAATCCTTCGAAAGGACATAAGAAAACAATTAATTAATTATTAGACTTATTCCTTTCTACTAATCTATAAAGAGGGGGAAAGGGGGTAAGATATAGGCGTTAGGCACCCGCTATAGTAGTAGTAATAACATTATACACATGCTCTAGAGGGGCTAGAGTAGGGCCTACATTAGCCCTATATAGCCTTAGAGTAGGCCCTACATTAGCCCTACATAGCCCTAGAGTAGGCCCTACATTGCCCTAGAGTAGGGCCTTAACCCTACATAGGTGTGTGCTAGTAAGTGCCCGTAACTCAGACCTACCTCTATCCGCCTACGCTTATACCTGCGCGTGCTAACTACACCTTACTCCTACTAACAACGATTAAATTATAACAATGTTCTAGGAAGACTTTAAGGGTTAGACGACTATAACGTTTAAGTAGTCTAACTATACTCTCTATAGTAGGCTCTAACAGGTCCTATAGGAGAGGGGTATCTATATAGGACAAAGGGCTCTAATTATTAAGTCTCTTATTACTTTACTATAGGTAGAAGACATACCTAAATAGGATTACGCGGAATTAATAACTACTACTTTTACGTATAAGTTAGCTATATCCTAACTACGTAGTAGGATTAATAGGATTAATAGCTATATTATAAGTCTGTTACTAATAGCCTCCTATCCGCTACTTCTCTCTATAGCTCCGTTAGCCTATAGTACGTACATTAAGCGGGAAGAGACAAAGGTCCCTAATACTACGGGTAAGGGATAACCCGCCTCCTATAACGCTAATCCGCTACCTCGCGTAAGTAAGGGGAAGTTAATTATTGCGCTACCTATATATAATACTATAGGTAAAGCTACCGACGCACTTCTCGCCCCTAGCCTAACCCTAATAACGGATATCCTTGCCCCTAGCCTAACCCTAATAACGGATATCCTCGCCCTACTCCCCTACTAGCCTAAAATAAAATTCCCTAAGGGAGAAATACAGATTAAGGAAGTATACTAACAACGCTATCTTTAAGAGAAGCTCTTATATACGCTAACGTTCGATCTATACCTACTTATCTCTAATAAGCTATTAGAATCTAGGGGGGATATGTATATGCGTTAAGGCATTAGTTAACTATAAGAAAGGGAGTAAATAGATAGGAAGGTAAAAGCTATAGGAAGTTAAGATAGGTAGGTAAGAGCTATAGGAGGTTAAGGCAAGTAGTAAAGGAGGGTATCGCTAAGCAGGAGGTCTAGATTAGAAAAAGAGTTAAGTGTTAGTATAGGTACTAGTACTAGCGATAGTAGAGGGAGCTATTATATAAAGTAGCTCTAGGATCCTAGGGCTACTCTAGGGTAAGTCTATAACTACCCTAGGGCTATCCCTAGATAGGTCTAGGCTATACGTACTCTTACGTATAGCTACGGACTTTTGTATTTTAGTACTAATATAGGTACGGGCTAGGGCTATTTAGCCCCTACCCTTATATATATCCTTTTCTTCTTCTTCTAAGAAAAATAAGAGATATTATTAAACACATATATAGCTTTACTATTATCTTAAAGGCCTAGTCTAGGCTTTACCTAATGCCTTTTATACTTATAATATAAGCTATATAGTATTCTAATAGTACTAATAAGGCTTTAAGGGTCTTAAACTAATCCTTTATTCTATTTTACTAATTAAGAGAGGTAGCCTTAGCTTTACTAATTAATCTAAGTATAATAGCTTAAGCTTTTATAAGGAGTAATAAAATATACTAGTACTCTTTTCTTTCTAACTTATATAGCTTATAAGTAAACTAATAGTTTACTTTCCCTTATATAGTTAATATAGTAAAGGTAATTAGATTATTATTTTTATATTAGCTAACCCTAGGATACATTTAAAAGGTAAGAGTAATTACCTTTCTTAGTTCTTTTTATAGTCTAAGAAAATTATATTATAGGCTAGAGAGTTAATCTTACTTATTACTTCTCTTTTTATATATCTTAGTCTTTAAGGTTAGTAAGCTTAGCTTATAAAGTATTTAATTCTATTAATATTTTTATAAATATTAGTATTATTCTAATAATAAAAGGTTTATTATTAATTTAATAACTAATAATAATTTATTATAGAAAAGTTATAAGTTATTATAATTATTCTTATAGCCTCCTAGGCTTATAACTATTAAATAGCTATAAGTAAATCTAATAGGGATTATAATAGAATAACTAAATAATAGTAATTATAAGATATAGAGTAGAAAAATATGAGAGATATAAAGAGAGTTATAATCTTAATTATCTAATACTATCTAAGGGAGAATTCTAATCCTTTCTTATAGCCTAGTTCTTCTATAGGTATATTCCTAATTATTTCTACTAGGGAAGGCTGTCCTAGCTATTGTCTTACGGTAGCTAATTACCCTAGTCCGTAAATATTACGAGGGAGGGCTATCCTAGCCACTGCCTCGTACTAGCTAATTGCTCTTTATGCCCTATAGCCACCGACATATGCGTGCACGGATCCCGTGGCTGTCGAATGGTTCGCGACCTTCTTTGCCTTGTTTCTCGCGCATCTATCGTATGCGGTGCAACAGGCGAACAGAAGCCCGTCGTATAAGAGAGAAGGCCTCTGTGCCACGGCTAAGAGATATCAACCCTCCCAATATCGATTATAGATACAATCATTCCCCCCCCCCAAACATATACAACATTCATCAGCCCCCACCCCCCTCCTCATCCACGTCCGCGGATCCTCCAACTCAACCGGCCGAGTCTTCTCCGTCGAAGCATCCATCTCGGAAACGGTGCAGGTATCATCCGGGCCGATGATGGAGGCGAACCGCGCGGGTGGCGACGGAGACGTGCAGCCGCTCATGGGAGAGACCCGGTGGTTGAGGTAAGACGGGGACTGGTCCGGGCTGGTGCGGGCTGACGTCTCGAGCGTCGTGCTTCGTATGTTGTCATCCTTGCTGGATTTACGCTTCTTGCGTCGGTAGAGGAAGACGACGAGGGCGGAAAGGAGGCTTATGAGAGCGGCCGAGACGCCGATGCTGATGCCTGCTGCTGTTCCTTTGGAGATGCTGCCCGCGTCTCCGGAAGGGGTCGTCGAGGGAGTCTTGCTGGTTGTAGGAGTGGCAGTCCTCCTCGTCGTCGTCGTCGTCGTCGCAGACATGGGAAGCAAGGAAGCCGCAAGAGAAGGATCCCTATTCAAGACGCCGACGCCCAACGCTCCGGCCGGACAACCACTCGTCTGCGTACACGGATTCTGTCGGCAGCAGCCGAGGAAAGGCGGCCTGGTGAACTTGCAGGTATACCATAGGGCCGAGGCGGAATCACACTCCTGCGGAGGGATGTCTTGGTAGCGGGAGGCGTTGAAAGTGGCGGACTCGATGTTGGGGAGCGGACAGTCGCCGCCTCGTTGGCAGGCGTCGATGGTGCAGCAGCCAAGGAAGCGCTTGGGGGTGTCTTTGCAGATGTAGAAGACGCTGGTTGGGGGGCATTGGAGGCCTAATCTATCGCGGGGGTCGTCCATGGTGAGGAGGGGGAGGATGGCTTGGTTGCTGTAGTTGCTGTAGTTGCTGTCGTTGTATGTGTGGAGGGTTGTCGGTGTCGTTTGACAACTCGACGACAACTCTGTTCAAGACCGGGCAAGACGATGATGAAGATGAGGTTAAAGACGATGGCATTCCTTTCCCCGCCTCTATATCCAGAGCTCAGCAGCCTCACCAGCCGCTTCTGCACCGCCCAGTCTAGCTCACACACACACACACACACCACCACCATTGACCACGTATACCCTCACACACCTACTTTCTCACACACACACGCACGCACTCACTCACACCCACCCTCTCACACGTTCCCGCTGTTGGTCTCACAGTCTTGGCAGCACGGCCCACGACTTGGCTTCAGCTGGCTGGCTAGACGGAGAGGCTGCACAAACGCATCCGGCCGCTTACACCGAAGGGAAAGGGTAAGCATGCATGATGCTCTGGAAATGGACGCTCGGCTTATGGTGTGTTTTAGATACCGCTGCCAACATCAAGTTTCTTGCCCGTGAACCTCTTGTTCCTTTTCACCTTTTTTTTGTTTTTTTTTTTTTGTTTTAATAACTAAAAAGAACCCCTTCATCTTCAATGTAAAAGCTTCATCCTCTTCACCTCTTTTCGAATCGAGTCCCCCCCCCCCCATCGTAAACGAAAGCTCAAGCCATGTCTCAGCCCCATTAACCAACTCAGCAACGCCCCCTTTTACCCGTACCTCGCCGTCCTCAACGACGCTTCGCCGGCATCACGCCCCTTTTTTTCACGACCGTCTTCCTACCCGTAAGTCTTCCCGGGGTTGCCGCTTCGGATCCCAGAGAGTGGCCAGTTCGGCTTCTGCCATGGTCTGCGGGGACGTGGTCGTCGTCTTGGAGGGCGTGATTGATCTCGACGTCTTTGCTGCTTTGGAGCTTGAAGATTGGTGAGTCTACCTGGTCGCCGGCTGGGATTCGGACTAGGTACGAGGGCTTCCTTTTGGCCCATGCGGAGGACGCGGCAGAAGGCCTGCTTCTCGAGCGTCGTGTTCCAACCAGGGATCGATGATGATGACCATGTTTGCTACGGGTGAGGTTCAGGGCCTGGCCACCGGCTCGGAGGGTTGAGATCTGTGGGACGGGTTATAGCTTTTCGTCTTCGGAAGAGTACACGTACGTACGAGTATCTTCTTGCTGGGATCCTGTTCGAAATCGGGCGAGGGCCCCTGTTTCTCTTGATCTTTCCCATGCAGCCGATGTAATAGAGAAACTCGATGTCGGCCATCCGCAGCATTGACCTTGAGCGAGGCCAGCAAGTTAAAGTAAACTAGAAGACAAAAAGTCAGCCCTCCCATCTCAAACCCACCGTCCCTAAACTCACTGATGATCTTATCCGTCCGGGTAATCCTGTAACCAGCTTGTCACGACGGCCATGGCCGCTACCAACTTGGTGCTGGGCAGCAGAGGGAAGCCGGGAGCTCTGACGGCCCGCAACGGAGAAGCTGCTGGAAAAGGGGGTGTTGACGGACCGAGATGCCGTTGGAGTCTCTTCCAGGGTCGTTGAAGTTTTTCGTCCTTGATGGCCTCGTTGTAGATGCAGCTCAGTCCCATGACTGACCTTGAGCCGTCGATCCTCTGACCGCATCCTTGGAAGAAAGCATCTCACCGGCTGGTAAGGGAATGAGACTTGGTTAACTGCGCGTCCAGCATCTTAGGGAGAGGCTGAGACTTGTCTGCGAATAACCCTTTGCGAACCGCCCTGATGGCTGCGTAGCATTTGACACACATGAGATGATGACACTGAGCGGAAGCAGCAGACATCAGTCCAAAAGCCCCCCATTCGCAGAATAGGAGTCAACGTACCGGGTCAAGCTTCACGCATTCCACGTCCGGAACATCTTGACAGCTCCAGCAAACCGCCTTCCCGAAGCCTCAACTCGCTCTCCACCAGCTCAAGAACAGACTGCCACTCAAACCTGCCCCCCGAAGACGGGCCTCCTTACGAGCCCGTCAACCAAGCGAGAGCCCTTTTCAAAGCCGGCGAGGTGATGACCCTCAACCTCCCCGCCGCAAAAACCTGCTCCACGATTGTCGACTCGGGCTTCACTTCCTGGAGAGCGGGCCTTGAGACTTTGCAGCGTCTCCATGTCGACCCTTGTGCGGAACCAGTTCTCCAGCGTGAAGGTGTGGAGAGGTTAGCGAGCGGAGGCGGAGGAGCTTGGCCAAGTTTCGGGTTGGTTCGGGGGTTTGGCTGGTAGGGGATGGGAGTTTGCTTCTCTTTTGTTTCGAGCTGCATCTTGTCGTGGACGGCTGTTATGGTTTCTGTGGGAGCTCTGTTAGTTTACTGTTGGAAGACGGGAGAGTCATCAGTCGGTTACGGACCGGCTGATGGCGTACTCGGCGTCGCTGAGCGGCACCCAAATCTCCATCTGCTCGCTTCTGGGCAGTTCAAGAATGTGATGGCCGAAGAAGGTATCCTCGGGCATCCTGTTGTGATGAAACGGACTGTCAGACGGGCGTCACCGCAACGACTGGCCACTGTAACATACCAGCGATACATGAGCAACGAAACCAGCGACTCAAAAATCTCATGTTTGCCTTTCCCTACGAAAGTCCTCAGCATCAGATGTCGTCAGCGGCGACGCAAACTCACGTCTTGATCCAAGTAGGTTGCTCTTAAAGCGCTTCCGAGTGCCTGTCATTTGGGCAGCGGACGAACTGGAGATGGGGAAACAGCTCTGCAATCTCTCCCCTCAGCCACTTCTCCTACATCAGTGTATTGAAAAGGTGAGAGAGAGCACGCAGTCACTTACCGAGAGCTGAGTTGGCCAAGGGCGTGCCGCTGAGAGCCCAGTTGTTCTTGCTCTGAAGAGCGCAGCAAGCCATCTTGGCTGTTCGTAACACGAGGTTAGCCGTAAACTTGAGTGTCGTCTCGCTGCCTTGACGGATACCAACTTCGACTGAAGATGTTCTTGATGGCATGGGCCTCGTCTAGTATGACCCTGTACCACTTCTGCTTGAGGAGGAATCCCGTCCGTCCGTTCGATCCCTCAGCACCTGCACGAAAACTCGGAGTCTTCGGATTCTTCCCCCCCGCCTGCCTCGAGACCTCCTCGGTCGGGTGAAAGTCGCAATAAACCTCTCTGTAAGATCGTGATGCTACACTCGAGTCAGACGGGTCAACTCAGCAACGATACATGTACTCACAGAATCAGCAACTTGTTCTTCTTCTTCTTCTTCTTCTTCTTCTCGTCAACGAGTTGAGTTTTGCTGACGTCGTAGATGGCAACTCGATTGGAATGAGTAGGCATGTAGTGCTTCTTCGCCTCGAGTAACCAGTTCCGCGCAATCATGAGATTGGGAACAATAACCAGCGTCGTAGCCGAAAAGTCCTCTTCGTTCTTTCTCATCAGGAGGGGTTCCCCAAAATGCAAGCGAGGCTCATGATGGTCTTTCCCATGCCCATATAATCGCAGAGCAAACCGCCACGAGGTTCAACCCTGTCCAGCTCACGCTTCATCATCCAAGCGGACGCAGTAAGTTGGTGATTCTGAAGATGGCTGGCTAACCATGCCCGACAAAAAGCCACCTCCCGTTCCGAGCCTTGACTTTCCGCGTCCCGAATATCTTACTGGCTTCATCCAGGTCCGCTTTCTGCGTCCAAGTCCGTCTTGTATCCGCTCTTTATTCCGTTGTCGTCCTCATCGTTGTCCTCATCGTTGTCGTCATCGCCAATCAACGTAGTCGCCGTCGTCGCCGTCGTCGTCGTCGTTCTCGTTGTCTTCATTTGAGTCGTCGTCAGACTCGCCCTCGGGATCCTCATCTACCTCGCTGCTTCTAGAAGTCAGTCTTTATTCTCTAAATGATACTATAACAAAATAAAGACTTGCCTATTTTCGTCACTCTCCATGATGTAGAAAGATGGATGTAAAGAGAGAGGATAATGGTAGGCGATGAGGTAGGTATGTGTAGGTGAGTTGTGGAAAGGGTAGTGAGTGGCAAGTTTGTGAAGAGGAAAAAGGTGGTGGTGTAGGTAGAGCGAGTGAGGAGACGAAGAAGCAGAGTTGCGATGGTGACGAGGCGAGTTGTTGCTGGGCGCAGATGTCAGAGGAGAGTTGTAAGTTGAGAGAGATGGTGAGTGGAGAGTTGGGTGGAAGCGGAGATCTGATGGGTAGTAGAGAAGCTAGCAAAAGAAAAGAAGTGGCGGGAGTGAAGAGGTGAGCTGGTGTAGCGCGCAGGTGAGAAGAGCAGAGTTGTATTCGGCAAGGTGGTGAGAGAGGTGAGTTGCGGGTTTGGTAAGGTGGTGAGAGAGGTGAGTTGTAGGTTTGGCAAGGTGGTGAGAGAGCAGAGTTGTATTTACTAAAGTAGTGAGAGAGGTGATGCCAAGGTAGTGAGAGAGGTAAGTTGTAGGTTTGCCAAGGTAGTGATAGAGGTGAGTTGTAGGCTAGTATGGTAGTGAGAGAGGTGAGTAGGCTCGGCAAGGTACTAACAGAAAACAGTTGTAGATTCGACGAGGTCGTTAAAGACGTAACAACCGCGCAGCAGAGCGAGTCACCACAACAGAGCGTCCTCTCAACGCGCGAGTTAAAGAATCCGCAAGCTACGTTAACAAAAAACCGTAAAGAAGCACCTCCTTACGAACACTACGCTATAAGATGGGTAGGTCCATACCCATACAGCTTCATCGCAAGTTGCCGTACAGAGATGCTAGTTTCGAAACGACAACATGTTCAACTTCCATCCACAACTCTACATCTCTTCCTCAACGCTCTTGTCTAACCCTCGCCCCCTCGCAACTACCTCCTCCAACCCTCAACTCAACACATCCTTCTCCTAATATGTACATTCATCAACCCTCCCCAACCCGCAGCCACGCTCCACTCCCCAACCACAACCCCAGGAAGCAACAACACCCAACTCACCTGCCCAGGCCATGACCACAACTCCACGACACATTTTACCCCCCCCCCCCCTAAACACCCTCCCCGTATCAATGCATCAACGATTCTCATCCCCTGGGTAATCCCCTCATGTCTCCCCCCCATCCTCCCCGGGCCACGCCCAAGGCCAACCGCAATGCCCCTTTCAAGCCCCGCCCCCCTGACCATCAGCCCACAAGGCCACAAGCTGGCCATCAACGTGACTTGCCTCGTCCTCGCAAGCCTAAGTGTCGTGGCCACGGCTTGGGCCAAGATGTGCTTCCTTCGCGTACGGAAGAACTTTCGCTACGAGCGCGTTTTCACCCCCCCCCTTTCCTACTCTACATGAAAACTTGATCCATCAGCTAAGAGAGAAACAGCCTCATCGTGATCCTCCTCCAAATCGACCTCTTCAAATCAGCCATCCTCGTCCTCGTCCCCGCCATAGAACTCGTCCACGGTCCCGTCATCTCAGGCTCGACAACATGTCACGTCATCGGTTGCGTCCTTCTCATCACTCTGGAAGCCTGCAACGTCGCCATCGTCCTCCTCGCTCTGCACACGGCCCTCAACGTATTCCGAGGCGAAGGGGGACTGTACCCGCATCGACGTCTGGCTTGGGCTGTCGGCCTCGTGCTACCTCTGGCTCTCGCTTCGCTTGCCTTCATCAATAGGCCTGCTTTTGTCAATACCGATGGCTTCTGTCAAGTTCCTGAGAGGCCGAGGTGGCCGAAGCGGGTGCTAATATGGCTCCCTCGCGGCCTGTGTCTCGTCATCATCGTCTTCACTTACGTTGCCACCTTTGTACACGTTCAGAAGCTCATGAGACGCTTCGTCGCTGGGCCTGCACAGCCGGGACCTAGGATCAAGGCAGTCGAACCGCCCCCGCCGCCTTCGCTGGCCTCGCTCCGTCTCGGTCCGTGGCAGCCGGACGTGATCCCGTTCCGGGACTCGGGCATCCGGCCTGTGCTGACGCTGGCTTCTGTATCGGGACCGCCTTGTCCGGTCGTATCTGGCTCTCATCCGTCGTTGCTGATCCGACCAGACTCGTCGACAGCCGTCACGCTCTCCCCAACGACATTCGGAGCCTCAGGAATAGCCGAGACGCGAGACAGGGTCCGCCGCCAGCTTCGTCTGCTCTTCATCTACCCCATGGTTTACATGGGCTTGTGGACCGTCCCCCTGATCTGCCACATCACGAGCGTCCTCGACCGCGGCGAAACCGTCGGCCTCAGCCTAGCCAGCATCGCCAGTCTCAGCCTGCAGGGAGTCGCCGACGCTCTCGTGTTCCTCGTCGTGGAGAAGCCGTGGCGTCTGCCGCGGCATGGCGACGCCTCTTGCTGGCTCGTTCACGCCATACAGGGCACCGCGGTGACGACCACCACCAACGCTGGCCGCAGTCGCGACGAGATGCGCTTCGACAGCCGCGTCGCGAGACGTCGTCGAGAAGGAGAGCGCGCTGCCGAGCGTCGTTCCAAGCACAGCCCCGGCCGCGTGCGCGAGTGGTGGGAGGTTGGTGTCGAGACTGATGTGGAAGACGACGGCTACAGCGACACGTGAGACGAGAGCATCTATTTCTGTCTTCTTTGTCTTCATTGCCTATATGCCCTGTAAATATCCTTCGCCACAGACGGAGTCACGACACCGACAAAAGGGGTGTCCAAATGAGAAAAGGGAGCGAGTGATGCAAGATGCAAACATTGAGAGAAGTGGCACCAAGACTTCGGCTACCTCTTCTCATCTTTGCTTCATTGTTGCCAAGACTCGCCCCTGGTTGAGGGGAGCTGCATGATGGATCTGGACCAACTGTTTCCTTGGCAATGCAGGGCGTCTCGTTCGAGTCATGGGTCATCGTCGTCATCATTGCCCTCATCCTTCGCGCATAAACTTCAAAAAAGCCCTTCCGATTGAAACGCCATCGTGGGGCAATGATGCGCGGCGTATGCCGTCCTCGTAAACTTCGTCGCTGAATATGCCGACTGTGTGACGGTTGAAGAGAATCTCGGAGATGATGTCGTCTGTAAACTCGGGGTGGCCCTGGACGGTGAGGTAGCGCCCGGGCGAGTACATATTTTGGACGGTGCAGAAGCTATTAGAGCCCAGAGGCACGGCGTCGGGGGGGAAGTCGACGACGATGTCGCGATGCATCTGGTGAATGCGCTGTTTATCCATCCAGTCAGTCGCTGTCATCCGGTCTCTCGGCGAAAGGGAAGCACTACTGGGTGAACGCACCATCTTTTCCAGACCAAACAGATCCTTGCCTTTGCCCGTCAGATCGACTTCTGTGACGGCCACCTCCCAACCGTTTTCGCTCTGCGCCAGACGGGACCCGAGGGCGCGACCGACGATCTGGTGGCCGAAGCAGACGCCAATGACGCGGACCCGACCGCTGTTTAGCGCCTTTTTGGTGAAGGCGACCAGGTTCTTAATCCAGGGATCTTCGTGAAAGGCGGTATGGCGCGAGCCGGTGATGAGGACGGCATCGATCTCGTCGAGAGCAGGGTACGTATGCAGCTCGTTGACGACATCGTAACCCTCGATGGACACGAGGGAGTCGAGTTGCCTCGGCGGATCGAGAATCTTGCTGGCAGAATCGAGAAGGGCAGTGAAGACGCCCGTGTAGCTGTTGTGGATGTGGCGCGTCTGCGGCTGAGGCCTGTCGCATTCGAGCACGGCGAGGCGGAGGGGCTCAGGCGCTGGAGAGCCCATGGCAGGCGGGCGGCAGGGGTTGCGAGATGCGATCCCGTCGGTTGCGTCGTTGAAGAGGATGGGGCGAGAGGGAGAGAGCAGCGGAGAGAGATGGAGGGCGAGAGAAGACGAGAGAGAGGGCGAGAGAAGACGAGAGAGGGGGCGAGATTGAGATGGAGATGACCTGTGTAGGTAGGATAGGTGTGTGGGTTTGTGTATGTATGTGTGTAGTGAGACGAGGGGAGATCAGGATCCTACTGGTCGACAACGACTGCTGATACAGGATTGACTGATGGTCTTTAAGGGGTCAAGGGATCGCCAGGCGAGGCTGAGAGGATGAGTGGATGAATGGACGTTGCTGTGGAAGCTTCCAAAGGAGAAGGGGGGCTGTGTTCCCGCACGTCGTATCGACAGCGAAGCTGCCGGGCGGAGTACCGATAATGACAGCCTTAACAGAGTCAGGTACCTAAGCCTATATACATGCCGCCATCGAGACCCGCTGCCTGAGCCGAGGCTATCAGCGGGAACAAAGCTGGAGCACTTATTAATAAGCCTCCGACTCCGCCTCAACCGTGATGGCTTGCAAGTTGCATTGATACCTACATACTTATCTCTATATATGTACGATGCAACGAGGTATTCGTACGAATACGATGATTCTATTTTAGCAATCTGACAGTATTTACTTATGTACGAATACATGCTCATGCATTCATGCGCGAGCATTTTCGCCAGCTCACGTTTCGCCTTATCTCGGCTACCCAGTACCTACCTACCTATACATAATGCACAGCAGATTGAGAGCCGCACGTGGTTGGCACGCAGGGGCGGTGCATGGACGATGCGACACTGAGAAAAGACCCTGGAGAGACCAATGAGACACTGCTGGCCCCGTCTTGTCTTGGATCGGCTCTCTCGAACGCAGCCGGGCGGGAGCCTGCCGAGGTACGCATGTATGTATCACTTGGTTTGGTTGCAGAAGAGTCCAGCCTCATTGAGCCCGCCGCCGAGCTGATGTGTCTTCACACTCTTCAGTGAACAGCCTTTCACTATTTTGGCGGACTAGTGATACGCTAAAATAGTGAAAGACGTCTTCGTACGGGGACTAGATAGAAAGAGAAGTGGAGACTAACCTGATTGACAGCATCAAGAACCACGGAGATGGAGGTTGTCTTCTGACCGTTCTCAACTCTCATCAATCCGGGGTATGCATCACCATCTCTCCCCCCCTCCCTTGGATTAGAACATAAAACAAAGACTCTGGGTCAATTAGACGTTAGGTCTACGAATAACTAATCCGTCAACGCCCGCCAAGAGACTGCGGCACTGCAACCCAACTTCCTCAATGTCCACGGCCTGTGATTGGGCTAGCTTCTTAGCCTCTTGGGGTAAACATTATGTATGTACTTCGTACATATGTGTGTATGTAGGCATCTGGCTTCGACGCTGTACGAATACATACACATACACAAAGTCCTGCACAACCCCCCCCCTTCCTTCTTCCTCCTCAACCCCTCTCCAAAACTCACGGGCATCAACCATGTTCCGAAGCTCCCTAAAAAGCTTCCTGGCCACGGCCAAGAACACCCTCAACCGACCCGCGAGTCAGCAGCCGACGCCATTGACTCTGGTAGTGGGCAACGAGTCGGCCGGCGAGTCGGCCCGCCACCGCCCCGGATACGACGAGCCTCGGGCTGACCCAAGCCCCCATCAGACCTCGACTCCCTCTGCTGCGCCATCGTCTACGCCTACCTGCGCTCACAGCCGAGGAACGATGCCGATAGACAGCAGAGAGTTCCGCCTACGGGGCTTCACGTTCCGCTCTCCCACCTTCCCCGCGCCGATCTCGGTCTTCGCCCAGAACTGACGGCTGTGTTGGCCCACGCTGGCCTCGCGCCCGCCGATCTCATCACGCTTTCTGAGTTACCTGATCTGTCTTCGACTGACGAGTCGACGCGTTGGATATTGGTCGATCACAATGCGCTGACGGGTCCGCTTGCGCGCTTTGCCCATCGCGTCGTTGGCTGCGTTGACCATCACGATGATGAGGGAACTGTTCCTTCTAATGCTTCTCCGCGCGTCATCGAGCCTTGCGGTAGCTGCATGAGTCTCGTCGTCGATGAAACTCGTCGGGACTGGGATGCGCTGACTGGTCGCAACGCTCACGATGATGATGCGCTGGCAAAGTTGTGTCTAGCCCCTATCCTCGTCGACACCATCAACCTCTCCCCCATAGCCAAAAAGGTCCGACCCAAAGACACGCGAGCCGTCGATTACCTCGAAGCCAAGCTCTCCCGCAAAGGTACATACTCGCGCCATGTCTTCTACGATGAGATCTCAGCCGCAAAGGATGATCTCTCGCGCCTCAGCATGCGCGACCTCCTGCGAAAGGACTACAAACAATGGCGCGAAAACCATCTCGTCCTCGGCATAAGCTGCTCCGTCGCCGACCTCTCCGCCCTCATCGAAAAGGCCACCGGCCCGAAGCACCTACTCGACAGCCTATCCGACTGGTCCGACGAGCGCGGCCTCGACGTCGCCGCCATCATGACAGCCTCCACCACCGACGGCAGCTTCCACCGCCATCTTCTGGTATGGGGACGTAGCCCCCGGGGTGACGCTGCCGTCGCCCGCTTCGTCGAGCATGCTAGACAACCGCTTCGTCTCGAGTCTTGGCGTCGAGGTGAGCTTGATGATGGCGAGTCGAGATTTGCCTGGCATCAGCGTGAGTTGGCTGCCAGTCGGAAGAGAGTTGGACCGCTGATGCGGGAGGCTATGCGCAAGGCCTGAGATTCCTCGCGAGGCCGTTTCTTTCCATATACCAGACTATATATCAGAGATGGGAAACTGGCGGGAGAGAAATATGTCTTCCCGGATGTAGCCATCTAACTCGAATAAGCGTTGCATTCTCCGCGAGCCGCTACTAGCAGCTCCAAAATGTCATCTTTTCGTTTCTTTCTAATAATGCAGAAACATGCCTCATAACTTTTCAGCTTCCCGCAGCCGCACGAGAGCCTCCCCACCGAGTGTCAGTGCTCTCACCAGCCGACGGTGCTGCCCTGCGTGGCTTGGAGATGCCTCTCCATCACATCGTTCAACATCACCTTGAACTCGCCCCGAACAGCCCTCCTGCCACCAAGCTCCGAGAGTGTCGAAAAGACCTGTCTCTCTTGGAGAACGTGTGGATCGGCAAGAAGGATGCAATCGCGCAGCCTGTTGAGGACCGGCCCGACGAGTGTCACGGGCGGACTCTCGCGCAGCATGTCCGGATACATCCAGCGCAGGAAATCGCCGCACAGCGCTCGAGATCGCCAGGCTGCCAGGCTGCGGTAGGCCTGCTCGTAGACGCGAGCCGAGCGCGCGAGTTGGAAACGGGCTGGCGTGCGAAAGGCCTCGGCGAATTCAGCCCATTGGCCGCGGCGGCCGTAGGCGTGCAAGAGTTGGAGGGTGTCGTGTTCTTGTGGTGGCGATTGCTTGTCTCGGAGGATGGCTTCGAGGTTGTGTTGGGCCTGGGCCATTTTCTCGTTGTAGGCGGGCGAGAGGACGACGGCCGCTATCAGGGCGACGACTAGGTCTTGGCTGTCGATGGTTAGACCTCGTTCTTGACCGGTCAGGAGAAGCTCGTCGACGAGGTTCAGACGCTCCGACTCTGTGTCTTGACGGGGAGAGGCGACGGTCAAGACGGAGACGAGTAGCGTCTTGAAAAGGGCCGAGTCCATCGGTAGACCTCTGAGTTGCACATCCTGGACTTGTTGTCGCAACTTGACCAGATCATCCGTTGGCACGCCTTGCGGTGGACCGGACGCGACCGACTGACTATCATCGAGGGCCTGATGAAGGCGACGAGCCAGTGTCGAAAAGGCCCTCCCCTGCTGCGGCGGTTCATGTAGCCGGCCCTGGAAGGCCGAGGAAAAGGTCGGGCGAGGCAGTTGCAGCTTGGACGACACGAGGGACTCAACCTCTACCGAGTTGAGGGACAGGCCGTTGATGCGTCTGTTCCGTCTGACGCTTGCCCTCAACTGCTCCTGCCAGAGGCTTTCAAGGTCGAGCTCCTTGCGCCTCTGCTCCGTCAAGCACTGCACTGCGATTGTACTGCCAGAGTACTCCCTGTCGAAACCAATGAGTCTACCGCTTGCATCGTATTTTTCCACTTCGGCAGAGGGCGCAGGTCCGGTCGAGAAGGTGACGCACACCCAATCCGTCGTCAGGCCGTGATCGCCTTGCGGGAGAACCATTGAGTTGGTGCCCATGAGCTTGGCCCTTTTCCTCAGCCGTCGAAGCTTTGTCCTCAACAGGGCTGATCCGATCAGGCCGTCGCCCCTGGCACGGACTCCGTGATTGCGGCGAAGCCATCGCACGAACCGTCCGGCCGAAACGTGGAGATGTCGACCGCTTCGAGCCGTAGCAATCATCATGATCAGGCTCGGGCCGAGAGACACTGACGGATCGAGCTCGCGCAGGTCGAGAAGAGCAAGATCGTCTAGCCCCATGTCCTCGTAGACGTACTGCATCATGGGCTCGAGTATCGGAGGGGAGTCTACGGGGAGTTTCGGCAGCGTAACCTGATGGGGCGTCCACGGTTTGCTGGGAGGGTCGACTTTGAGAAACCAGGGCTTCGATTGAAGTTCGTCCTCTTCGGAGGCTGGTTTTGAGCCATCGGTGGCAGCTGTATTATCGTCTTCGGCGCTCGCTTCGTCCTCTCCAGAGTTCACTTCCCGGGACACTTTGCCCGTGTTCTCAAAGGAAGCTTTCCCAGAGTTACTACTCATTGAGAGCTTCTCCGAGATGCCGTCAGCATCATCGCGGGCGTCGGCCTTATCCGATGACATGGACAAAGCCCGCACAGCAGCCGGTAGAAAGGGCCGGGGAAAGCCGGGCATCACCGGCGCCGCTCGGCCGAGCACAGCGCCTAGTACGGCACCACGGCAGGCGCAGCACCGGAGAGCTGCCATTGTCGGCCTCCAGGCCATGTGGAAGAGCGCTATCGACTGTGGTGGTTGAAGGAGTGAAGCGTCATCGAGCTCTGTTTGTCTGAAGCTGCGAAGATGGGAATTTGACCGTTGTGGGACTCGGTGGAGCAGGTCTGACGTTACCACCAATGATGAATCATAGAGCGTAAAGGCTAACTCAATTGGGACGCTGTGGACCCCATGTTAGCAGCCGAGATACCGATAAAGGAAGATGAGAAAAGAAAAAAAAAAAAAAAAAAAAAAAAAAAAAAAAAGAGAGCTCGAATTTTCTGGCATCGCTTCTCCTGTATTCTCTCGACACTCCGCCACCTCTCCTTTGGCTTGGTTCTTTGAATTACCTGCATCTCGCCCAGCTGTCCGCTCTGCAGCTTTGAGACTCTTCTTTGTCATGATCTGAAGATTCGCGCACCTCTAAGTAGAGCTTCGCCGGGAATTCTCTTCGTCAACGAGCCCTGCGACTCGCGCCTCGCGCTCTGTCTGCACGATGCTTTCTCGACGGGCTCGCAGCGGCCTTTCTCTCCGTCCATCTGGCATCTCGCGATCGGCTGGGATCTCTTTCAAATGCTCTGCGCTTAAGGTTCCTCCTGGGCGGCGCTTGCTCGTCACTCGCCTCTCTCAGCCCTGGCCCCGAGAACAGGTCCCAGAAAATCCCGGTCCGTCACAGAGCAGACGCCTCGCCACAGCCATCGAGCACTACCATCCATTGCAAGATCCATCGATGCTGCCCTACCAGTCGCCGTCCAATAATTTTGATCCGTCTGCGCCATTGATGCTACCGGATGAAGTAACGCCTCGGCGACTGCTGTTGAGAACAAACAGGATGGGAATACCTGGCCATATTGAAGACATGATTTCCATGTTCAATGCTTGTATTCGCGTGGGCAAGCTGGATCGTGCCGGTCTGGTCATATCACGGCTCGACACCATGGCCAGTGCCTTGTCTCCCGAAGAGCAGATCCTCATCAACAACAGGTACCTTCGAGCATGCCTGGAACAGGTTCGCGGCCGGTCGAGAAAAGAGCAGGCAGAAAGCCTACATCAGTGGTATGAGCTGCACATTCGCAAATTACGCCTGCCTCAAACTGCAGAGACTATTGCCTGCATGCTCAAGGCCTCCTTGCTGTCCGACAAGGGCTCCAGGCTGAAGTCCCTGATCAAACGCTACATGAGCATGGCTCCTGGTGAGGCCGGTCTCCAGGTACTGAATATGAGAGGCATCTTCACCGATCGCGATCTTGCCATCATCACTGAAATCTGCCCAACTTACAACCTCACGGAGGACGAAAATGTCGAGGAGGAGATGCCGGATGACGACGAAGTTTCGATCAACGAGGGCATCCAGCTCTCTCCAGCCGAAGACGAATCAGAACTCAAGCCAACCCCCCAAAAGGGAATAGGTCTCGTCACACTGAAACGGGGTCTGAACCTGTTTGCTTCTCTCAAAGATGTCGACGTCTCCAAGCTATCCCTGCCCGAGCGACGCAGAATCCAGTTGATGTTGGAGCGCGACTCTGTCGACGCGGCAATAAACAAGTGGAAGACGGACCGCAAGAATCTACAGAGCCGAGGCATCATATCCGACTTCGGACCTTCTCATGTCGAAAGCTCCATGTCACAGAACATGGCCTGCTGGTTGGAGGCCATGGAGGAGCGTGTTGAACAAGAGCTGAGGCTGGCAGACATTTCGGAGCAAAAGTCTGCAAAGACCGACGCCGATTTCCGGCGTTGCCTTTATGGACCGTTCTTGCGAGAATCCAAGCCTGAGCGCCTCTCGGCACTGACGATTCTTTCTGTGCTCAATCTCGGGACCATGGTTGGCCTGGACAAGGGCGTCACGGTAAACAGACTCATCAACACCCTTGCGCGGCTCGTTCAGGAGGACATCAAACTTCAGCGAAAGGAAGAGATACAAAAGGCTGCGCGCAAACTCAAGGCAGCGCTCGCTCGACTTTCCAAAAAGAGAGTCGGGATCGACGCCGTCGATGCCGGAAGTAGCAACGAAAAGATCCAGAATCAAGAGGCCAAGATCGTCGAGCTGTCCGAGCGATCTCGTCTGCTCTTCCACGACAAGGAGAGAATGTCTTGGTCCCAGGAAGTCAAGGCGCAAGTCGGCTCCATTCTCCTCAAGATCTTACTGGAGACGGCCAAGGTCAAGGTCACGACGCGGCACCCCAAGACGAAAGAGCTCGTGAGCCAATACCAGCCGGCCTTTATGCACGTGCAGCAGCCTCGCAAGGGGAAAAAGGTCGGCGTCTTCATTCTCAACGCGTCGTTGACGGAGAAGCTCAGGCGAGAGCCGGTTGGAGATTACATCACAAAGCACCTACCCATGCTCGTGGAGCCTCAGCCCTGGACCAGCTTTGGCGAGGGTGCTTTCCTGGCGTCTTCGTCAAGCATCGTTCGCGTCGCGGCGAACAATATAGAGCAGGTTCGCTACAGTAGGGCGGCCATTGAGAAGGGCGACATGCAGGACGTGTTGAAAGGGCTCAACGTCCTCGGCAAGACGGCCTGGCGGATCAACGACGACGTGTATCAGGTCATGATGGAGGCCTGGAACAGTGGCGAGGAGGTTGCCAACATACCGCCCCTCGAACCCAAGCTCGACACTCCTCCCGAACCGGACCCGTCAGCCGATCCGGTCCAGCGACTCGAGTGGATTCGCATCATCAAGGGCATTCAGAACAAGAAGATGGCGCTGCACTCTCAGCGGTGTTACATGAATCTGCAGCTGGAGATTGCGCGCGCGTACCGGAACCAGACCATGTACTTTCCACACAACGTCGATTACCGGGGTCGGGCGTATCCGATGCCGACGTACCTGAACCACATGGGCGCCGATCATGTCCGCGGGCTACTCCGGTTTGCGAAGGGCAAGGAGCTAGGCGTCCGGGGTCTGAGGTGGCTGAAGATTCATCTGGCCAACGTGTACGGTCTTGACAAGTCGAGTTTCGACGAGCGAGAGGCCTTTGCCGACAAAAACGTCGACAAGATCATGGAGTCGGCGACGAACCCGCTCAAGGGCAGCCGATGGTGGCTGGAAGCCGAGGATCCCTGGCAGACGTTGGGTGCCTGCTTCGAGCTCAAAGAGGCGCTCGAGTCCCCCGACCCGACCAAGTACGTGTCCTACCTCCCGGTGCACCAGGACGGCACCTGCAACGGCCTGCAGCACTACGCCGCCCTGGGAGGCGACACATGGGGCGCCAGACAGGTCAACCTCGAGCCCGGAGACCGGCCAGCCGACGTCTACTCGGCCGTGGCCGAACTGGTCAAGAAGTCCATCAGCGAGGAGGCCGCCAGGGGGGAAGCCATCGCCAAGGTGATGAAGGATAAGGTGACTCGGAAGGTGGTCAAGCAGACGGTCATGACCAACGTCTACGGCGTCACGTTCAGCGGGGCCAAGAAGCAGGTCTGCAAACAGATCGACGCGCTGTATCCCAGCCTCGGCAAGCAGAACGGCACCAGGAACATCGTGCTGGCGACGTACGTGGCTCGACACACGTTCAAGGCCCTGGCCACCATGTTCAAGGGCGCACACGACATCCAGCACTGGCTGGGCGAGGTCGGCGGACGCGTGTGCCGAGCCCTGACGCCCACCCAGCTCGAGCTGCTGGCCGAGGTGGACAGCGGCGAAGAGGACGATGAGAAGCGGCTGGTCTCGTACAGGGCCAAGTTAGCCAGGCTGGAGGGCAAGCTGGCGTCGGAGTTCCGGTCGACGATTGTGTGGACGACGCCTCTGCGGATGCCGGTGGTGCAGCCGTACCGGAAGAGCAACAACAGGGAGATCCGGACCTGTCTGCAGGCCGTCATCTACTCGAGCGAAGACCCTTCGGACCCGGTGAATCGCAGGAAGCAGCTCCAGGGATTCCCGCCCAACTTTATCCACTCGCTCGACGCCAGCCACATGATCCTATCGGCCTTGCGATGTGATCAACTGGGACTGACCTTTGCAGCCGTGCACGATTCGTTCTGGACTCACGCTGCCGATGTCGACACGATGAACAATGTGCTGCGGGAGTCTTTCATCCAAATTCATCAGGAGGACGTCATCGGTCGGCTGGCGGCAGAGTTCAAGGCCCGTCACGATGGATCGCTCTACGTGGCACACATCAACGCGACATCGACGGCAGCCAAGAGAATACGACAGCTGCGGACTACGACGAAGCAAACCATGGAAGAGGAGCTCCTGCTCGAGTACCGGCGAACCAGACTCATGTCAACGGGCAAGCCGGAGGACCTCGCCGAAGCCAAGAAGATTTTGACTCCGGCAGCCGTTTACGAGGCCATGGAAGCAGCCGAGGTCGACATCTCGATCGCGGCGGATAGAAAGGACACGGGTATCGGCGAGATCCCCGAGATCGATGCTGAAGAGTCGGGCCTGCTCAACGAGGTCCTGGAAGATGTCCTGTCGGGAGAGATGGTGGAGACGACGCCAGATGAGACTCTTCCTGGGGAGGAAGAAACGACGGAGCCGAAAAAGAAGAAGAGGGGCAGGAAAAAGAGCAAGAAGGAACAGTCGTGCGCTGCCGAGGATGCCGAAGAGTCCACGGAAGTGGAAGCGGAAGCGGAAGCGGAGGCGGAAGCGGAGGCGGGAGCGGGAGCGGAAGCGGGAGCGGAAACAGTAATGCAACTCGATCAGGGAACAAACATCTTTGCGGAGACGGTGCTGAAAAGGCGACCCAAGAAGACGAGCCAGGCCAACGCGGCGGCGTTATCTTTCTGGATGCCGCTGAAGATTCCGCCTATTCCCGAGAAGGTGAGATCGACGACGGCTGTCTTGATGAGCATGACTGACGATGGAATATACAGGGCAACTTTGACGTCAGTCGGTTGAAGAATAGCTTGTACTTCTTTTCGTGAGCGAGAGATTGGGAAGAGACGGCATTTTGAGGTTTGCGGCGTTATCTTTGATGGGGGAGTTGATGGATTACATGGTGGACCGGACGAAGGATGGCGAGTGGTAGAGACGATGAGGATGGGCAGAGAGAGAGAGGAGGGATGACGAGAAGTGCATCTACGGGCTGGGCAGATGGTCCGGAGATGATGCTCCAGAAAGCAACCGGATTATAGACGGTAGATGACCCATCTATCTGACGACGGCGCCCTTTAGCGACTTGACGGTGCAGACACCCCCATCGTCAGTAACAAGCCTCCCAAGCCCAGTCTTGCCCAACGTCTCAACCCTCCCGGCATCGAACGCAACCTCCAGCCCATCAGTAGTAGTGAAGCCCGGCTGAAGGGTCTCCCAGATCTTCTTCTTAGGGTTCAGCAACTTCTCCGGCGCGCCCCCCCACCCCTCGAAGAAAACGCGCTGGCCGATGCTGGCCCCCTCAGGCGGAGCAACGAGTTCAACCGGCCCCTCGTGATCATGATCCCCCGGAGGCGACGCAGCCAGCACCATGGCGCAAGATTTAACACCACGCATCTTGACGGGCTTGAGGTTGCAGACGACGATGACGGCGCGGTTCTGCATCTCGGAAAGGGGGATCAGACCGTTGAGACCCGAGCAGACGGTGCGGCAGATGTGGTTCTCGTAGCCGACGCCATCTTCCGTTTCGACCTCGTCGCCCACCGCTATGGTCGAGACGTAGAGGGAGTCTGCGTCTGGGTGGGTGGTTGCTTTGAGGATGCGGCCGACGCGGAGGTCGATGAGGGATGGGGAGAGGGGGTGGGAGGAGGTGGTTGAGGCTTGGCTGCTTTCTTGGACTTTTCCTTTTCCTTTTCTTTCTTGGAGGGAGCTTCGGGTTTGGCCTTTGTTCCATCTGCGAGAGTCGAGTTGCCCACGCCAACGGGCACGAACCTCACATCCTCACAATCAACCTCGACCTTGTCCCCCTCCCCAACCTCCATCCCATAAACAGCCGCATTCTGAACATAATCCACAAACCGAACAAGATGCGGCATGCCCCCTCCCCGTCCGCTCCTCAACCCCCCACCCCTTGACAGCGGGGGCGACGAGGCGGTAGACAGCGACGTCGGCGGTGCTGGGCTTGGCGCCGAGGAGGGTCGTCCGGCTGGCGAGGTGGGCGTTGAGCGTCTGGAGGAGGGAGGGGAGGCGGGGGCTGTCGGAGGCGAGGTCTGAGGCTGTGGTCAGCCAGCGGTTGATTTCGGCTTGTTCGGGGGGGGTGTAGGAGGTTGTTGAGAGGGCCATTTTGGGGGAAGCTGAGGCGGTTGAGGGGTTTTGGGGGGGGGGGGGGACGAGATTGCGGTTGGGTTGTTGTTGTTGTTGTGTGATTGTATGTATGTACTTGTGTTGTGTTGTGCTCGTGAAGCTGTCTAGAGTTTTCCGTGTATTTTTTTTTTTTTTTTTTGAATTATTTCCCACCAACTCCCCATCACTGTCTTCCAGCACCCACCATTATCTAAAAAGTACCCCCATGTACCCACCCAACCAGCACAGCCACTAAACCCCCCCCCGCCCACGTAGCGCCCCACCGTGCGCCACACCCTTAACGCGTGATGGCGCTTCCACCTCGCGTCTTTGACCATCGCGCGTCTGGCCTTTTATCTCGACTTTTTCCCCCGGGCATTGCTTGGATGCGGCGCGTGCTTGCTCTCGCTCTTGGAAATTCGGATGGTTTCTTTGTTGGTTGGTCTTTCTTTTTAACTGCGAAGGGCTGCTCGTTTGGGAGATACGCGTCATTGATTTGCTTGCTGGTGGTCTGTTCGCCAGCTGCCATCTCTTTTTCTAGTCTTTTTTTTTTTTTTTTTTTTTGCGACTCCTTTTTGAATCTTTTTCTTGGTTACCAAACTTGACCTTTCATCCCGTCATCCCCCATCATCATGTCTTCCTCCGACGTGGAATCCCTGGTTTCGAAAGCCGAAGAGTCCGACACGCCGCCGAGTTCGCCTCCGAGATCGGACGACGCGGAAGTCTTCGTCGACGAGGCGCTCGTCGAGGCGGAGAGGAATGCGCAGAGGGAGAATACCAAGATTGAGGAGCAGAGGCGGGCGGCGCTGGCGAAACGGCGCAAGAAGAAGAGGCCCGAGACCAAGGCTGAGAGGGAGGCCAAGGCCAAGGAGTTGGATGAGCTCCTGGTTAAGAGTGCCGCTTTCAGCGATATCCTTAGCAAAAAGACGAATGCTCTTGGTCGTGTGGGGAGCAGTCTGGACGGGAAGACGCTCGGGGAGCATCATCTCGTCATGGCGAGGCAGCCGGAGTGCATGGTCGGGGGCACCATGCACCAGTATCAACTCGAGGGGTTGACGTGGATGTATGAGATTTGCGCTCAGGGCATGAGCGGCATCTTGGCTGACGAGATGGGACTGGGTGAGTTCCTCCCACGCTGCGTAAACCGATGATGATGCTGACAAGTCCAGGCAAAACCGTTCAGACCATGGCGCTGATAGCTCTCCTCCGCGAGCAGGAGGGATACCTCGGCCCGCACCTCATCGTCGCTCCGCTCAGCACCCTGGGCAATTGGATAAACGAGTTTCAGAAGTGGACGCCCTCTATTCCGGTCTTGATGTACCACGGCGACAAGAAGCAGCGCGACGCTCTCTATAGGACCAAGGTTTCGGCCAATCTCTCCAAGGGACGGCCGAATACCAAGTTTCCGGTCGTGTTGACGTCGTACGAGATGGTTCTTCGCGATCAGCAAAACCTATCTCGAGTAAACTGGGAGTTGATCATCATCGTGAGTCCAAATCCATGTGTATATCCAAACCCCTTGATCAAATGCTGACGAAGAATGATCAGGACGAAGGCCACCGGATGAAGAATGCAGAGGCCAAGCTGTTCCAGCAACTACGCCAGTTCTCCTCCGCAACTCGACTTCTCATAACCGGAACCCCCTTGCAGAATAACCTCAAAGAGCTCTGGTCCCTTCTCCATTTCTTACTCCCCAACATCTTCACCGACTGGGACGCCTTCGAATCCTGGTTCGACTTTTCCGATCTCGAAGACGAACAATCGACCGCCCACTTCATCGAAGACCGTCAGAAACACGAAATCGTCAACAAGATGCATCTCATCCTCCAACCTCTCCTCCTCCGACGCATCAAACAAGACGTAGCCGCTTACCTCCCCAAGAAGCGCGAATACGTCCTCTTCGCCCCCATGACGAGAGAACAAACAGATCTCTACAACGCCTTCACAGATGAATCCGTCGACACGCGCGCCTACCTCGAGAAAAAGGCCGTCGACGCAATGACCAGCGGCATAGCACCCCTCCTCCAAGCCCTCACCCCGGCCAAACCATGCACCCGGGCAACCCCCTCCCGAAACGCCTTTTCCATCATGATGGGAAAGTCGACCAAGACGACAGCCGCGACGAAACGCAAGGATCCGCCCACCACCGTCGTCACGACGTCAGAGGCCAAGGCTACGAGGTCAAGCACCGAATCCACCCCAGGAAGCGTCCGGGCACGGAGCCGCAAGAACAAATCTTACAAGGAAGCAAACTCGGACGAAGAAGATGCCCTCTCCGACGACGCCTTCGAAGCCAAACTCGCGCAAGAGGTTCAACCCAAAGTCAAGACAGACACCCGCTCCGAACAATCCCCTGCTGAAGCCCTCCTCGCCAACAGCATCGATCTAGCGAGTAAGTTTTTCCCCCCCATCCCCTCCCCTAACCCTTCTCAACGGTAAACTAACCAAGCATCCTTACAAAAGAAAAACAAATCAACCAGAAGAAACTCGGCAACCCCCTCGCCCAACTCCGCCTCATCTGCAACAGCCCCCTCAACTTCTACAACCCGTCCACGGCAAACGAGCAAATCCCCCCCTCAGAAACACTCGTCACCTCTTCGGGAAAAATGCTTCTCCTCGATCGGCTCCTCCCCCGCCTCTTCACCACCAACCACAAAGTCCTCATCTTCTCACAGTTCGCAACCCAACTCGACATCCTCCAAGATTACTGTACCCGTCTCCGCAACTGGCCCGTCTGCCGCATCGACGGCTCCGTCCCGCAATCCACCCGCCAGGAACAAATCACCGCCTTCAACAACCAAGACGACCATCGCATCTTTCTTCTTTCCACCAGGGCCGGCGGTCAGGGCATCAACCTCGCGTCGGCAGACACCGTCATCCTCTTCGACAGCGACTTCAACCCGCAACAAGACCTCCAAGCCCAAGACCGCTGCCACAGAATAGGCCAGAAAAGACCCGTCCTAATCTACCGCCTCGCCACCCGCAACACCGTCGAAGAATCCCTCCTCCTCTCCGCCAACGCCAAACGCCGACTCGAAAAACTCGTCATCCGCAACGAAGCCTTGCACCAAAAGATAAAACCACCCGCCCAACACCAAGACGCCGCTCTGCAATCCCTTCTCCTGAAAGACGGTCTAACCTACGACGTCACCGCCCCCTCCGTCCTCACGGAAGACGACCTGGACACCCTCTGCGACCGAAGCGACGAGGCCTATCACCGCGCGGCGGAGGGTCTCGGCGATGCGGCTTCGTACCGTGTCGTCGAGACGGGTGCCGATGGCATTACTCCCGCGAGGAGGTAGACTTTAACCAGAGCCGCTCTATTTTTTTTTCTTTTTTTTTTTTTCTTTCTTTCTTTCTTCTCCTTTCGTTCGTTGATGAGCTTTTGCTATGCTTTTTTCGTTGCTGTTGCTTTTCGCTTTGCTGTCTTTGGGGTGGGGGGGGATGCATTTACCGGATATAGACGCTAGAGGGTAGAGGAATAGAGAGAGATTCGTTCATCATGGACGTTAGAGTTGGATGGTTTGGGAAGAGTGTTGAAAGAGACCTGCCTTCTCATCTAGGCGAGTTATCAGTGGATGATGGAATGCGTGCTATGGTAATGCATCATGAGTTACACCAACAGACTCGATGAGTTGTGCTGTGCTGACAGGTGGCCGACTTCACAGACAAATGTTCCAATATACTCTCGAAGCACGTCTTATATTCAACCTCCAAAGTGTACACACGTCCTCAACCGACATCCAACAAAGCTCACATACACATCCCATCACATACATACATACATACATACAACCCATCCACCCATAACTCATACCTGGTATCTTAATCCAACTCCACAACATAGCCAACAGAAGCCCTCTTCTCCTCCAGCAACCTCGACTCCCTCCTCAATCCATCGACCAGCAACAACCGCTTCTGCCCATCGCCATCCCCCCTCTCCTCCGCGACCGACACCTCAAACCCCCCAGCCGAGCTGCCGAACCGTCGAGGCTCCCATCCAAACGTCTTGCGCCGACGGGCGTCTTCGGCCTCGAGCTCCGTCGCCGCTACCGCACGGGCGCTTCCGATGGACACTTCTGCCAGGGCGCGTTGCTCGGCGAGTCTTCGCTGGTGCGCTGCCGTTGCTACGGCCTCCATGGCCAGGGCGCGAGACTGGATGGCTTCGAGCACGTGGTCGTGTCTGTTGCGATGACGTCGGTCGTCGGCTTCGTCCTGCTGAGCCGCCATCTGCTGCTCGACCCGGGCCAACTGCCGCTTGCAAGCCATGGCCATGTCGAAATCCTCCGACTCGATGGCGATGCGCGTCAGCCGAGCCCTTCGAGCCCGGTCCTCGGCTTCGACCTCCTCCGGGAGACCGATCGCCCCGTCCGGCTGCGGACCCTCGCTGGCGTAAAACATGTCCGTCGCCCGGCTGGCCCGCAGCACCGCCAGCAACTGAATGTTGACGCTCGACCGGCCCAGCACCTTGGAGATGTACATGGTTGGCGAGTACGTGTAGCCGTTGAGCGTGATTCGGTTAAAGGCCTTGTTGACGTGCTTCCACATGCCGCTCTTGAGCAGCGCTCGCGTCGTCGTCACTGCGTCCGTGGCTTCGAAGCACAGCTGCAGAAACGACATTCCGTTGGACTTGATCGTCAGGTCCGAGTTGCCCGACATCAGCAGGCCCATGACCTTGAGCATGGCCCGTTCCCTCAATGCCGTCATCTCTCCCGCGTCCGACCCGTGAAGGCAGACCTCGCCGAGCGCGCTTCGGCCGCCGTGGAGCGGGCTCGGAAAGTCCGCGTCGTGGCCCGCCTCGACGAGCAGCGTCACGGCCGGCAGGTCGAGATTCCGGGCCGCATTGTGAAGGGACCCGTCGTCCTTGGAGGGTTCTGCTGCCAGCAGCATCGTCATCAGCTGTACGGCCACCTCTCCACTGGCATTGGACGCTATGCAGAGCGACGTCCGCCCCTGACGGTCGATAGCATCCCCATCAGCGCCGTGATCAAGCAATGACTTGACCACGTCAGGCCGTCTTGTCTGCGTCGCCAGCATCAACGGAGTCGTCCGAGACGTGCTCGATTCGGCATTGACCTTGGCTTCATAACCTGTCAGTAGAAAGACTCCTTGTTTCGGGACGCGGGCTCGTCACTCACCTCCCCGCTGGATCAGCAGCTCAATAACCGACGTGCTGACCCGTTTCTGCGGTTGGGCAATGGCCCAGAGCAGTGGCGTCGACACCTCCTCCTCCCCCGTCTCGGGGTAAATCTGGCACCGCGTTGCTTGGTCGTGATAGAATCCCGCGTCAAGCAGCGTCTTCAGCACCATGGTCGACCTCGGGTACTGGTCGATGGCTCTCTTGACCATCGGCTCGTAGCCCTGCTGGTCCGTCACGAGGTCAATCTCGCACTCGCGGTATTCGCCAAACATCCTAAAGAGATCCAGAACGTCCTCCTGGCTGGTTTCCGTGTCGAAGATGCGCTGAATTGCACGGGACACCGTTTCTGTCGACGGATGGCATTGTAAGAGCCGCCTCGTCCAGGCCCGCTCCGCCTTGGACGCGGCTTGCTGCAGAAGCTCTCCACCGTTGTAATCGACGTCTGGCCCGCGAGCCATCAGCAAGTCGAAGAAGGCGTCAGCCAGTTCCCGAGTCTCCGTCGACGACTTCTTCATGACCAGCATCAGGGCTCGGCCCAGAGTTTGTCCGTCGCTAAACTTGTCCACCAGGAGTCTCGCAGTCCCGAGCCCGGCGTCAGTGAACCAATTGTCAAAGTTGCCCACAGAAAACGCCTCGCCAAAGGCCTCCGTGATCCGCCCCTGCGACAGATTCGTCTTCAGAACGAGGGCCAGAATCGGTGATGCCATTTTCCGGGCGGCATCCTTGAGCGTCCTGCCATCATCAAAAGATGGGGACGCGCCGTGATCAAGAAGCAACTTCACCAGACGCTCCTCGACGTCTTCCTCGTTGACGGCATCGTTGAGCCTCCGGTGCAATTCATCGCAAGGGCACAGGCCGGCCCTAAACAGGCTGTCCACGATGTGATATCGTGCATCGCGATGAAGGCTCCAACAGGCGTCAAGCGCCCTGAGAAGCGTCGGCTGTGATGCTCTCTTCTGGATGGTCATGTCAGAACGGCTTCGTCACATCTTGGGGCTTCCTAGTATCTCACCTGATGGTTCTCTCCGGTCTCCAGTCCAAGAAGCAGGTCGAGGGGGGCCACAAACGCACAGCTGGCCGTGGAAAAGACGCACTCTCCGTCATTGTGATTGGGATTCGCCCCTGCGGCCAGGAGAACTCTCAAGACGGCCATGCCGTCCTCGCCGTACCTTGCTGCCGGATACAGCTGAGCGTCGACCAGGTCTCCGCTGAGGCCCTGGCTCAGGAGCTGCTCAAAGATGACGGCTCGCCTGTTCAAGTCGCTGACCTCTGTCGCGGCCTGGAACGCCGCCTTCAGCATCTTCTGGCCATCGTCGTCGGTTCCGGGAAGGACCTTGAGGAGAACTTTGAGGACTTCGGCGGATCCCCTTCGGCAGGCTTCGATGACGGCTTGGCCGCCTCGCCTCCCCGTGACCGCGCCGTGAGCCACGAGCATGTCGCACAGCTCGACGTCGGCGTCGTGGGCGGCGGATAGGAGAGCGTTCGATGCAGCCTCGTTCGACACGCCAGCGGCCAGAAGACTTCGGCACATCTTGCTCCGCGCTTCCTTGCTCTTGGCCGACACAGCCAGGTCCATGGCCGAGCTCCGAGCGTCTGCGGAAGAAGTGCAGTTGGCGAGAATCACGTCCATGGCCTCGGACGACTCCATCGAGGCGGACAAGACGAGCGCCTCACCGTCGGACGGATCTGCGGCGGCGGCCAGGACGCCGATGAGAGACAGGTCGGTTGAAAAGTTGGCCGTGGCGTAATACAGGGCCCGGCCGGCTTCTTCGGCGAAGACGCCGGCATCGACCAACGAGGTCGTCAGTTCTAACCGCTTCGCGACGTCGATGATGCGCAGAGCGTGTGGCAGCGCGGTGCCCAGAGCCGTAGGAGTCGGGGACAGTCGCCAGCGGATCATGATGCTGACCACTTCTGCCTTGGCCCCAATGACGGCATGGCAAAGGGCCGCCGCGTTGTGCGCGTTCATATCGGCTCCGGCTTCCAGCAGATGCTTCATGGTCGACAGAGACGGCGAGTCCAGGCTGCTCTGAGCAATGGACTTGACCTCGTGTACCAGCATCGAGTTGACGTCTTGCCTTCGGGTCGACCTGTCCAGTAGGGTTTCGAGCTTCCGCGCCTTATCTTCAGTCGACGGAAGCGGCATCAGCGCCCTCAACGCCCGGGTGATGGACGACGTCGACGGCTCTCCTTTGTTGATGACGAGATCGAGGACCTCGGGGTTCGGGTGGACGACGGCTTTGTTGATGACGGCACCTTTCAGGACATTGATGTCTGCGCGTCCCTGCTCGAGGAGCATGGTCAAGAGCTCCAGGTCGACCGGGTCCTCTGCCAGCACTGCCAGCAGCGTAGACGCGATCTGATCGATGCCCTTGTCGGCTCCAGCACGAAGCAGCATGGCCGCCACGTGAGCACGCGTCGGGCGATCCTCAACGTCCATCATGTCCTGTAGATGAGCTGCTGCCGTCTTGGGTGTGATGCTCTGCAGCAAGGGTTCCAGCAGCTTCAGATCGACCTCTTTGATGAGAGAGGACAGGCCAGTCCCGTGGCTGAAGTTGATCTCGGATTCATATCTCAAAAGCAGGGTGATGAGGGTAACGTCTCTTTCGGAAGCACACACGTTGACGGCCTCGACTAGGGCATTCTCGAGGCACGCACTGGGCAGCGAGCTCTGGACGAACAGTTCCGTCATCGGACACCTGTCCTCGTTGGACAACTGTTTCGTCAGCGGAAAGACAGCCGCCAGGGTCGCTGGAGAGGGCTGTCTGGACAGAATCTTGCGCGTCATGTGCAGATCGACGCGAAGCATAGCGGCGCAGAGAGCTTCGCCCGAGTTGTAGTCGACCGTCGCTACCGCGTGCCTGTTGGGATTCGTCGAGCAACGAGGAGAAACGGCGGGGAAGAAGGGGGTGAGCAGCAGGTCGACCGACTTGGAGTCGCCTGCCTTTGCTGCGTCGACAAGCATCTGATCGAGAGCCTGGCCATTGGCACCTTGCCGCAGCAGGAGGCTGAGAATGGCATGGCGCCGGTCGAAAGAGGCATCTTCTGCTATCAGAGACACGCAAGTCGACGCTGTAGCTGAGCTGATGGCACCAGGCAGACGGAGGAAAGCCTCGACGAGGACCATCTCTCCGCGAGCAACGGCCGACTTGAGTACGGCCGCGTCCTCATACTCGGCGGCCGCACCGTACTGGGCCAGCAAGGCTGCCATGTCGAGAAAGTCGGCCTGATAATACTTTTCGAGCGCCTGCGAGGCACTGACGCCGCCGGCTCCAGCGCAGAGGAGGACTTCGACGAGCTTGAACTTGGTGGCCGGCTGGAGAGAAGAGTCGCGTTGGATGGTGTGGAGAGCTTTGTTGAGAGCTGATCTCTGAGGCGGATTGCTCCCGATGACGATGGCCAGGGCAATGTCTTGTCTTCCCGAGCAGACCGCAGATCGCAACGCCTCGGCCTGGTTGTAGTTTCCGTCGGCAGTGGAGCGGCTGAGAAGCAAGACGGCGTCGAAGCAACCGGCGCGGGCGGCGTCGCACATGGCCATGGACATCCACGACTCCTCCGGATGACGCACAGAGCGGAGGACGAGGCTGACGAGCTGTGAGTGGCCGTGAATAGTGCAAGCCTGGCGAAAGGCATCCTGGCCCTCGCGGCTATAAGCAGCACTGGCGCCCTGAACGAGCAACAGCTCCGTCATGGCGCCGTCACCGCCGCGGATGGCGTACGGCAAGCAGGCGTCCAGAACAGCGGGATCCGAGTACGGTAGCAGAACCTGCGCCAGCTGAATGTTCTTGGCGATGACGGCGAGACGAAGCAGCCGAACACGGACATCGTGAGGATCGAGGGTCCGACGCTTATTGAGAATTCCGGCACCCTTTTGCTTCTGCGTGTCGACCAGATGAACACCAGCAGCGACCAGCTTGACGGCCAGAGCCTCAGCAACACCCGGAGAGCCAGCATTGGCCACCCAAGTCGTCAGACCGTCCAGCACATGGCTGGGATCCCACGTCTTCCCCTTCCGGAGACCAGCCGAGGAAAAGGCCTGGCGGATGACACCCTTGGGACGAGCATGAGCGCCATCGGCGGCGCGTCGCTGCAGGAAATCCTCCGCCAGCTGCTCATCTGCCGCGGTGCGAAACGAAGGCGGCGGCGTAGCAGGCGGTAGAGGAGCCGGCGTCTCGAAAGGCGCAATGTCCCAGTGCTCACACAGCTGGGCGAGGCGTCGATGGCGGTGATGAGACGTCGTCGCGGCCGACATCTTGGTCGCTATACCATCGGATAACGGGAGGCGAGACGATAGGGGCTGGCAGTGAGCCACAGCAAGGGCGTCGCGAGTATCTGAAGCTGTAACCTAACTTGAAGTTGTCGTGAACAGAGATTGACGGGGGGGTTTTTTTTTTCTTCCTCCTTCCCTTCAGTGGCGATGAAGACTTGAGGAAGGAGTAACAAAGGTGGAAAGCGACGAGGAAGGAAGGAAGCACTCCGGCCGTTGCGCCTTCCTCGCCTAGTCGCGACTCCTTTCTAACTAGAAACACTTCAATGAGACGAGCGACGAACAAGAGGAAGGGGGCAAAAAAAAAGGGTGACGCGCGTGTCTGACAAGCCGGACGCACCGTCTTATCAGTCTGAGCGCGAGTGCCTGAAAGCAGATGAGTGATTAAACGCCGTGTCCGGGTGCGGTGAGGCGTCGTCAACGGTGAGACACGAGCCGGACGCCCTTTTTTTTTTTTTTTTTTTTTTTTTTTATCTTGTCCTGTCCAGTATGAAATATGTGTGGTATTTTGTCTGCGATTTGCGCCTGAGCCAAAGTGATGAATCTCTCTTCGGGGCAAAAATTGTCGCAGGAAGCTATTGCGCGTCTCCTGCACCATCGCGTCCGACCAAGCAGCCCATAACGGGCAAAGCGGCGTCGTCAGCGCTGCCGTCCAAGTCCCCCTATCGATGCCAGGCAATCTTGCTTTGCCGGCAGCCATGACGAATCCCTTGATGCAGAGGCATGTAAGATGCCGCTTCCGGGGCTCCGTCTCAGCTCCGATGCGGGGCTGTGGGGCCGTCCGGCTACCCGGTCGCCGTCCACGTTTCGTTTTCGGTCCCGGGCGGCTGATGTAAGGTGACCGTTGTTGAGGCCTTTGGGGGAGGAATTTTGTTTCACTTTTTCGTCGCTAGGGATTATTGGCTGGAATGTTTTGTCGATTGTTCTTGGGTTTGTCTTTGTTGCTATATTACTATTGTCTCTTTACAATCGGATCCTGCTGCTGCGGTTTCGTCTGTGATCCGAGGATGCGCCCAGATCCGGTGCCGACTGGAATGGCATCATCTCCAAGGACATTTTCGATTTGTAGTCGCGCTTGATCGTTTAGCCGCTTCATATCGTCATCATCGTCGGTCAACCATCAAGTCGAATCACAGTCTAAACGCCGAGTGATGAAAGTTTAAGGCCGTCACCGATCCAAGCCATGTCAGGAAACGAGAAACCTTGTTTACGAGCCGGTGCAGGAGATGAGTCTGCAATACGACGTCGACGGAGAGTGAGGGTGTTTTTAAAAGGTCGGACTTAAGACATTTCTGTCTTTTGGGAGTGTCAACGTACTCGAGGTCGGAAAGCATCAGCCCTTCCATGATGTACACGGCGAACTTACTTCTCGCGATCAAAGTAAAGAAGATGTATTGGCATTCACAATCACGAGAAGGCCTAAGCGGCTGTGCTCTACAATGTCGCATTAAAGAGACGCTCTACACCGGAATATCAACCGTCATAAATCGAGTCCAATTGCCGTATAAAGAATTCCCGGACGAAGCCATTGTTCGTGCTCAACCTCTTCTGCTCATTGACGAATTTCGTCGCACTTACACCTTGGTTGACCACATCATTCGCCCAAAGCCAACATGCTTGGCAACATCAACCATCTCTCTCTCTTGCTCGCTACAACATCCTTGCTACTTACTCCCCTCTGCTCAGCGAACCCAAGCCCTCCAAACAATGAGAACCTCCACCACAAGCGAGACTCATCTGCCAGCGAACGGCCCGAGATCCTCTGGCGCGGCGAGGTAACACGGACGCCTGCACGAGCACAGCGCATGGGCGCCCTCTATTCCGAAGGCTTGGAGAAGCTCAGACGAAACGGAACCATCACCAACCAACAGTTTTGGGACGGATGCAGCCTGTACTCTCACTCGAAACGAAGCTCAGCCGGATACTCGCAATACATCTCAGCGTCGCGAGACCCCTTTTCTGCCCTATACCTCGAGATGTCGGAGCGACGTCTCAAGAAGGAACTGGAAAATCAACCCATCTATTTGTACAAGATTCACGCCGACCACGCCATCTTTGAGCTGAACGCGTCACTAGGCGTGGTAAATCCTCACCCTCAAGAGCCCGAGTGGGTTTCCGTTGGCCTCATTCCGTGGGTGCAAGTCATGGGATGGTACACGGTGAATCTTCCCGAGGTCTCATCCGTCTTTAGATCGGATATGACCATCAAAAAGAACGCCGTCTTCCATCCAAACTCGGCCTACAACGCCTCCATGTACGAGAAACAGCGCACAACCGTCCCGCAGCCCCAACTGGCCGGCTTTCCCCGTACCTTTTCAGCCTGGGAAAGGGAGCCGTGGAAGCCGTACAAGAACAAGCCCACGACGCAGCTCCTTGGTGAATTCGTCTGGCATCACGTCTGCGAAAGGACCTACGCCTGCTACAGGCTACACCGACCCCTTCTGCGAGCAACCTCACTGACAGCCGAGGCCGAAGACTCGCCGCCAGCCCACGAGGCGGACGCAGCCGTAAGGGATAATCCCCCCAAGATCATATTCATCGGCCACTTTCTCTGGCCAGACGAGGTCAAGAAACAAAACGGCTTCCTCACCGCAGCCGATCGCGCTTATCGGACCAAGGCCGCTCCCCCCGAGGCCTACACCTTGAAGCAGCATCTAGACGTCTACAACCCAAATCGCACCACCTATTTCATCCAGGGATCTGAGAATTTCGGCACCGCGGCGGAATGGGCGGCTCGAAGCGCCTCCCGTCACACGAATGGGTTTGAAGGCGTCGTCTACGCCGTTCACGCCACCCCCAACATGATAGACGTCGGTCTCACCGTAGGCAACTATTACGGTGATCTGAATCCTACAGCCCAACGGTTCGCCATTGCCGGAGGCGTCAAGTGGTCGCAAGTCCGAGGCTGGGTCCAGATTCCGGCCAACTACACCAGAATCCCCGCTGCCAAAATCGGGTCAAGATCCGACGTTCGGGAACGGCTGGATGAAGCCTTCAAAGACGACATCTCGCTCTTCCAGTCGAACCCAGACTACGACAAAAAGTTCGACAAATATACGGCCAACAAGAGATCCCAGAAGCAGCTCTTTTCCCGCTCCAATCCTGAAAAGATGCTCAAGGACTTTATGACTCTGACGGCAAGTGCTTACGGCTGGACCGGCAGCTTCCCACTCTTCGAGGTCGGCCATCTTAAGACAGCTACCGACTCGAAAAGGGCCAAGCAGACTAATCGAGTGCCTCAACCCCATGAGCCAGACACGCTAGCCAGGATCCGCGGATTCATGGAAGCTCATCCCTTGGCAGTCTCCCTCCTTCCGGAAGCCGTCGCCTCCATCGCGATCCCTGGCTCTCTAGAGTCTGGCTCGATTTTGGAAGCAGCCCAGCTTGGAATGGAGGCCCTTGAAGGAACTGCTACCATCTCTATAGATACTTTTGCGGGCTCGACTCAGTACGGAGCAGGATTTATTGCGGGAGGTCGAAGGGTGCTCAGCTTACTCAAAAATGCTTTTGAAGGTGCTATTTTCGAAGGTGCTGAAGGTATCTCAGCTGAGGCGGATGAGCTTTTTTCCTAGGTATATAGTCATACATACATATGCACCGAAAATGAAGAGTGAGTAATATCTTGCTGGGCGTGGAAGAATATGAATATTTGCTGTAGGTAGACGGGGCTATCCGGAGCCGAGCCGGAGCCGAGCCGGAGCCGCAGCCCCGCACGCGTCATTATCAATCACCAAACCTTATCCGAACAGCCTTTCCTCCCTCATCCTCAAACATGACCAAAATGGCCCTCCCAAACACCATGAAAGCGGTTCAAATCAGCCGAAACGGCGGCACAGAAGTCCTCGAGCTCCGTCACGACGCCCCCGTTCCGAAGCCGGGCCCCGGCCAAGTCGTAGTCCGCAACCTCTTCGCGGGCATCAACTTCATAGACACCTACTTCCGCACAGGCCTCTATCCGGCTCCCAGCCTCCCGCTGACACTCGGTCGTGAAGCCGCCGGCGAGGTCGTCTTCAGCTCCTCTTCGTCCAGCGGTATCGCCGTCGGCACGCGCGTCGTCTACGTGCCCATTGCACTCGACGCTGGCACGTACGCGCAGTACACGGCCGTGGACGAGGACCGCGTCGTCGCCATTCCCGACGGTGTAGGCACTGATGTTGCCGCTGCCGTCTTCCTTCAGGGCCTCACTGCCTGGACTTTGATCCGTGAGGCTGCTAATGTTCAGCCTGATACCTGGACTTTGGTTCACGCAGCTGCTGGCGGCGTTGGCTTGCTGCTCGTCCAGATGCTGCGTCTCGTCGGCGCCCGTGTCATTGCCGCCGCTGGAGATGCTGACAAGAGGGAGCTAGCGTGTCGTAATGGCGCTGGCTGGGTCGTCGATTCGCGTGCTGACGACCTCGTCGCCAAGGTCAAGGAGATCACGGGTGGTCATGGCGTCGATGTCATCTTCGACGGCGTTGGCAAGGCTACTTTCGATGCCGACTTGGACATGATTGCTGTCAAGGGTCTCCTCATCTCCTTTGGCAACGCTGTTAGTTGGCCTTTCTCTACCCATGCGATGTACCTATCGCTGACGATAGAAGTCCGGCGCTGTGCCGCCACTGAGCCTCTTGCGGCTCACGGCCAAGAACATCAAGCTCATGAGGCCCACGCTCAACGTCTACGTCGCAGACCGCGGCGACCTGGTCAAGTACTCAAACGAGCTATTCGACCTCGTAGGTTCGAAAAAGATCAACGTCGCCATTCACAACGTCTATCCCCTCCAGGACGTGGCCAGGGCTCACACCGATATCGAGAGCAGAAAGACGACGGGAAAGCTGTTGCTAGATTGCCAATAGCATCAACGTGTATCTGTCATGGCGTCTTCATGTTTGCTTCCTTCCAAGGCCTGCATCGCCAGATCCCGCACCGTCCGCTATCCAACCACCCCCATGCACCCTCTTGAGCGCCGGTCGCATCCACTAGGCCTTCGAGGCCTTGACGGCTGCCAGGAGCTCGGTCGGGGGTTCCTGTCGGTAACCCTGGGGGTTGTTCTTGACCCATCGCCACAGGTCCTCGCAGGCCTTCTCCATCGGTATCTCCGTCTTCCAGCCCAACTCCTTGTTGGCCAGTGACGGATTAGCTGTGAGGTTCAGCACATCGCCTGGCCTGCGAGCGACGACGTCGTAAGGCAGCTTGCGACCGACGACCTCGCTGAAGGCGTTGATCATCTGGAAGACGGTGCTGCCGCGGCCCGAGCCCAGGTTCCACGCCTTGACGCCGGGCTTCTTCTCACGGAGATAGTTGAGAGCGACGAGGTGGCCCTTGGCCAGGTCGACGACGTGGATGTAGTCGCGAATGGCGGTTCCATCATCCGAGGCATAATCTGTAACAAGTCAGGCAGTGCAATGGTGGGATTCCCAGCCGCCACTTCTCACCTTGACCAAAGACGAGTAGCTTTTCGCGCTCGCCAGTGGCCACCTTGCCGAGCAGAGGCAGCAGGTTGTAGGGCACGCCCTGGGGATCCTCGCCCATAATGCCACTGGGATGGGCGCCGCAGGGGTTGAAGTAGCGCAGCAGAGCACCGTTCCACTGATCATGGGGCTTGCCGGCCTTTTTCAAGTTGTTGCGCTGAGCGGTGATGAAGTCGGTGACGACGTCCTCGATGTTGGCCTTTGTGCGGCCGTACGTGTTTGTCGGACCGATGGGGCAGTGTTCGGGGATGGGAATCATGCCCTCGAAGCGGGTAGCATCGCCGTAGACGGTGGCTGACGATGAGAAGACGATGTTGGTGACATTGTTGCGCTCCATGGAGCGAAGCAGGGAGATGCTGCCGCCGACGTTGACGCGGTAGTATTCGAGGGGGATCTCGGCCGACTCGCCGACAGCCTGAATTGGAGGCGATCAGCGTTGGTCTTCACCGGCGCTCATGGGATACGCTTGAGAAGGCCGCCTGATAGGGGCAAACGTGCCTTGAGAGCGGCAAAGTGAATGACGCTGTCGATGGCCGGGTGCTTGGCAAAAACCTGGTCCAGTCCCTTTTCGTCCGTTACGTCGACATTGTAGAAAGCCGGTCTACGTCCGCACAGCAGCTCGATTCGGTCCAGCGCGACCTCGGACGAGTTGTAGAGGCTGTCGACGATGACGACGTCGTAGCCGTGCTGGAGGAGGGCGAGAGTGGTGAATGAGCCGATGTAGCCCGCACCACTGCTTGCGTCAGCGAGGTGAAAGGACCCAGAGTCTGCCATGGCCGTACCCGGTGACGAGCACCGTTCCAACAGCCATTGCGGTGGAGTGCTTCGAAGGGAAGGGCGACAGGGTGCGAAGCCGAGAGGAGAGGAGGGAAGATGATGACAAGAGGAGGAGGATTTCTTTTTTGTTCTTGCTTGCTCTTCTGCAGAAGGATTCGATCGAGAGGCAGAGCCTTTATGAAGGACGGCGAGAGCAAGGGAAAGTCGCGGATTGATGATTTGAAAGATCGCGTTGAAGAAGCTGCTCGAGAGTTATTGACGCCCGTACAGTGCACGTTTGGAACCCCGCAGGAGAAAATGACTGTGTGATCTACAGGGTAGCTTCCGTCTCATTGGTGGAAGACAATAAGAGGATGGAATGCATCGCTAAGATGCCAATATCAATACGGACATGTTTCGTCTAAAGTTCTTCACTACCTGCCTACATACTTCGTAGTCTACGTCATGATAATTGAGCCACGTGCCGAGTTGTTGAAGTACATATGTACATAGGTTGGTGCGCCATCATGTCTAATCATCTACACATGTATGTACAGATACGTGGATGCCGAGCACAAACTCCTTGATTTGTCTTTGCAAGGAATTGCACACATGTATCGACAATAATCCGCCAGCAATTGACAGCATGGAAATCCAGCCTCCCGTTGACAATCTCCTGTTGGAGCAGTTCTCCGGTTCCATATCTTGAAGTCAACAGCTTTCCTTGCACTCCTGGCAATAACCTATCCATTCCTTGCATCTCTCCTCGCAAAACTAGCATTTGACGAACACCCGTCAGCTTCATCCCGTGGTAGACACTGTCGTCAACTTACACGCTGTGGGCATCTGAAATTGTTGCCGGGATATGCCAGCCCCAACCCTGCCAGGAACAACGTCCAGAGAAATTGTGCGGGCGACATGATGGCTATCGTCGATGCTCGAGAACGAAAAGATGCGTGAAGACCGGGCTCTTACTGAAGTCTGAGCGTTTTGAAGCTGAGTCTTTGGGGATATTTATATCAAGAAGTCGAGCGCCCTTTGGCCATCTCCGTGACACAAGGCAGGCTGCATAACCCCAATCGATCCCACGATCCGCCTTGGCATCGTACAAAATGGAAGAGAATATTGACTGCCGGGTCTTTTACGAAAAAATGAGACCGCAGCAGCTACTCTACCGATCGAGCTCTTGGCTTCCAGCATCTAATGTCGTAGGATCAGTCGTCGCCGGCTTCTTCCCAATATATTGCTCCGTCGCCGAGAGCTCACAGCCGAATTCACGTGATCATCTTTCATCTCTTCTACCCCACGCCACCCCCACTCTCGGCTAATGCTCGGCACGCGCGACACGACTCCCAGCCTTCTTTCACGCGTGCTAATTCATCACCACCACCAGCAGAATCACAGCCAGCTCCTTTGCTGCCTTAGGGCCCGTTCGCCTTGCTTTTCCGCGTTTACAGAAAGGCAGCCGGAGGGCAGCTTTCATTCTCGAGCGCTTTTATTGCCGCCTGCCCCCCTCCGCGCCCCTCTCGTCCTCCGTCCGCTCTCCCCCAAAATGCCCTTTGTTGATGAACGCTTTCTGAACGGCTCGCCTCGTTTGCAGCAAGAACTCTCCTTTATGCTGCGCAAAAGGCCCTTTGCGAGCTTTGTTCGCCAATCACTGACTTCAGACGGCGTACAAGAGGCCTGAATTCTGTTTGCCCGCCGTCCTCGTTCCGCCAACTGCCGCCTTACGAAGTCACGACCAACTTGTCAGTCGAGATGCCGCCCAAGACTTCTGCCCAACGGTGGCCCAGAATGGCTAGCGGTGACTCGCAAACTCCGACGCCGTCTAGAGGCGGTCTGGCTGCCTTTCAGAAACTGAACCTACCGCCTCTGGAGGGTACGCCCAGCTCGCGCCGCCAGTACTCGTACGGCGCGGCCGCAGAACCACAGCCAGCGCGGCCAGGGCGAGGTCTTCAGAGAGGCCAGGAGCTGAACCTGAGCAACGCCATCAGGAGTGCCTTGTCTACTCACGCGGACGATGAGCTGCGCGACGAGGAGCTCTCCACACTGTCGCAAGACATCAACCCTGATGAGACTGAGCCGGCCGGCGTCTCGGGGGCTACCGGTGAGTAACGAAGCCTCAACCCGGTCTCATGACACGATCCTAACCTACATCAGCCCGCCAGAAGCCGACAACGCGAACATCGCGACACGGTTCGCCCGACTCCTCCGAGTCTTTCGGCCGTCCGTCGCAGATAGACAACGAGGCGGAAGATTCGCGAAGTTTCGGCGTGGAGAGCGACTACTACGGGAATGCGACGATAAGATCGTCACCCGCAGGTATTCCTCCTCCAAGGCTCCGGGCATTGCCAGGGGACAGAATGCGAGCTCGGATGCATCTGCCACCGATTTCGACGGAGCACAACCTTTTGCCGAGCAGAGATTCATCCAACAGATCTCCACTCTTTGAACAGTCGGTCGCAGAGAAGCGGAGTAGCAACCGGCTGAGGACCGCTCCTGGCGCCGCTAAAGGTCAGGCCGATTCGTCAACAGATGTCAGGCGGCGAGGAAAAGGTCCGAGCAAGCTTCGAACGGCTCAGAGTCACGCTGTTGCCTCTGAACGGGACGGATCGGCAACTGCCAACCCGGATGATACGAGACCACGGACCCGAAGCCGGACCCAGGCTCTTTCCGCCCGAGTCCGCAATCCACGCGCAGGCTTCCTGTATCAGGCTGAAAGCAGCGACTCCTCGGAGGCTCATGGCAGCGGACGCGATGATGGCGCGCCGGACAACTGTTCACGATCCGGCCGGTGGTTGAGTGGTGCGACTGCAAGCAACTTCATGTCCAACTTCTCCCTACGCGGGTCGGGAGACGCTACGCCTGTGGCGGGCCCAAGACAGGGTGACAGATGGTGGCAACATTTCACTGACAAGCTGCACATATACTTGCAGACCGTTGTCACCCTCTTATGCGACGCCTGGCAGTGGATGGCGGCACTATCGAAATCTACGATCTGGGCCGATGCACGGCTACTTCTCGCGCACGCAACTCGACTCCTCCCTGGTATCTTGATGGCTGTGCTCGTTCTCGTATCGGCACTGGTCCTGTCAGCTGGCTGGAGAGGCGACCCGAACAACAGCGACTTGTGGGAGTCGACGTCGGGAGGCACCAGCTGGTATTCGCCGACGGGCATGACGCACAAGCTGGGGGCTTACCTTGGAAGCCTTCACTGGCCGTCTCACAGCCGCTGGGACGACCTCGACGACTTGTGGTCCATGGACGACTGGCAGCGCTCGTCGGTGGAGGAACACGTCAGGAAGATTGAACGGGCGTTCCGGTCACTGAAGGAGGCCAGCAAGCTCCACGAACTATCACTCAAGAAGCTGGAATCCGTCGTGCCCAGGGTCGTGCACATGGAGCTGCGAGACGGCAAGCCAGTCGTCGCCTCGGCCTTTTGGCACGCGCTTCGCGACTTGATTCACGAGGACGGGACGATGATGACATTCGACGAGGACAAGCAGGGCGCCTACACGGTCTCATCGGAGCGGCAGTGGAGAGCCCTGGCTTCTCGACTGACGACAGATGGCTCGCTTGCGCGGCAGATCGACTCGTCGGTCGGTCAGGCGGAGAGCCGACTCGAGGGCAAGCTGACGCATTGGGAGGCCTGGATCCGGGAGAACGATGCCAAGCGACGGGAGCGATCGGACCTGGACCGGGTGGAATCGGCGGCGCAGCAGCACAAGTGGGAGAAGCATGTGGTGGACATGTTGGAGGAGCGCATCCGGGACTACGAGCGGCGCAACGTCTTCGTGTCGCGCGACGAGTATCTGAGCCACGTCCAGCGCGAGGCAGCGTCACATGGCTTCGCAGGCGAACTGGATCAGCTTCAGCCTCAACTGGAGAAGATGGTACGCGAGTCGATACGGCTGGCAGCGGCCGAGACTCCTCAGGGCATGAGCCGGAACGACGTGACAGCCCTGGTCAACGGCTTGGTGCGAAAGGCCTTTTCCGACGTCAACCTCGAGGCTCTCGCCAACGGAAAGATTCACCATCATTGGCAGACGGAGCTGAGCCGACACGTAAACTACTTCTCCCTCAAGGCCGGCGCCCGCGTCGACCGTCACCGATCATCTCCCGACTTCGGCGCCGTTTCCGACGAGGCCGGCCATCGCGTCTCCCTCCCTCCCACCAAGGCTCTCGAGCCCTGGCACGACGACGGCGACTGCTGGTGCGCCGCCCATTCTCGCGATCGACAGGCTCAAAAGGCCCACGGCGCCCGTCTGGCCGTCCTACTGGCCCATCGCATCATCCCCCAGCACCTGGTCATCGAACACATCCCTCCCAGCGCCACGACCGACGCCGACGCCCGCCCCCGAGAAGTCGAGCTCTGGGCCGCCATAGAAGACGACGAGACCCGCGACCGCCTCGGCGACTTTGCCGCCGCTCACTTTCCCCCCGTCGACGACCAAGATATCCCATCCGACCTGCGGAGCGGCTTCGTCAAGATCGCTCACACCGTCTACCGCTCCGATGACGTCCACGGCGGCGTCCACGTCCACCGCCTCAGCCACGAACTGGTCGACCTCGGCGCCGTCACCGATCACGTCGTCGTCCGCGCCGTTAGCAACCACGGCGCTGCGGATTATACCTGCTTCTACCGCCTTCGTCTCTTCGGTCGGAATGTTGATGCTGATGTGGTGGAGACTGAGTGGACGTGATTTCTCGGGGGGGGGATTTTTTTTTTTTTTTTTTTTCGCGTTTGATCTTTGAGCTTTATGATCTAGTTGTTGCTTTCTTCTTCTGCTTTTGATGATTCCGCGCTCTTGCTTGGCGTTGGGGGACGAGCTGGCGATGGGGGATCTGAATGACCATCATGGCCTTGTATGTAGCGTTATCAACCTGTCATCACCTCACCTCCCACAGAAAAATGGGCAGATACATAATCCTCATCATGCATCAAAGAAAGGGTCTCTCTACCAAGTATTACCACATGATCTGCTCCCCACCTATATATATACCCTCCCTCCCTCTTCAACAGCCTTCCTTCACCCATCTAGCAGCCCCGTAGCCAAAGCCTCGAGATCTTCGAGCGTCTCGGGTTGGCCATCTACCTCGATGACGGTCCGTTTCTTCCCCTTGATATCGGTTCTGTCGCGCTTCGTCTTCTTGGATGGACGGTCTTCTTCCTCATCTGCCGGGAGGGGAAGCGAGCGCAACAACGCAAGCGGATCCTCACCACCATCATCACCACCACCCTCGACGATGACCTCATCTCTCCCCCCCCTTAATTCCAACGTCTCCCTAGCCTTGGCCCTCTCTCGCTTCTCCCTCCTCCGCATCTTAGCAGCCAGCCTATCCCCCTCATCCGCATCCCTCGCGCGCGCAGACTCGACAGCCGCGAAGCGCCTGCGCTGCTCCTCGGCGGGACCCTGGTTTGCAAAGTCGGCTTCGTCTTGTAGCTCGTAGGTTTCGTGGGGGAGGCCTTGGTCGTCGAAGATGAGTTTGCTGCCTGTTCCTTTGAATTTGAGCATCTTCTTTTTCGAGAGGAGGGCTTTTTCGCGGCGTTTGGAGTCGATTATGTAGGGGTGGTCGCCGCCGATTTGGATGGTTTTCGGGAGGGGGTGGTTGGCTTTGCGTGATTCGTCTTCTAGGTCTTTGTCGTTGAGGCGTCGCTTGACTTGGAGGAAGTCGTCGTCGTCGTCGTCGTCATCGTCATCGTCATCGTCATCGTTGTTGTTGTTGTTGTCGGCCCGCGCTTCATCGTCTGACGGGCCGTTCGGGACGAGCTTTGCGTAGTGACTGGACAAGACGTCCTGATTCTTGCGCTCAAACATCTTGTCGTACTTTGTTCGCACCTCCTTCTTTCTTCTCTTCTTCCTCTGCCCGTCCGAGTCCGAGTCCGATTCGGATCCGCTCGACATGCCCTTGCGCGGCGCATTCTTCAACTTCTTTACGTCTTCACCCTTTTGAAACTTGATCTGCGGCGTGCCGGGGAGACCCATGCTGGCAGCGTAGCCATCGAGATCTAGCTGATTCAGCTTGAAGACGTCCTTGTCCTTTTGCAGGTGTATCGCCCGCGTGTAGCTGATAAAGGCCTTTTGTCCGAGGTATTTGAGGTCCGGGTTTCGGAAGCACATGTTCTGGAGCTGGTTCTTGATGCTGCGCTTCTTGGTTTCCTTGACGTGGACTTTCTTTACTGGGATTCTCTTCTGTTCGAGCTTCATGATCATGCCTTGCTCCTCGCTCGGGTCGAGGAAGAGGATGGCGTGGCCGTTGCTCTGGTATCGCGCCGTCCGGCCGACCCGATGGATGTACGTGTCGACGTCCTCTGGGCAATCGACCTGTACAACCCAGTCCACCGCAGGAAAGTCGATGCCACGGGCAACGACATCCGTCGCAAACAGGCACGAATGTCTGGCAGCCGTAAACCGCGACGTGATTTCCAGTCGTGCCGTCTGTTTTTGCCGGCCGTGAAGATGCAGCAGGGGAACGCCGGGCTGGAGATGACGGAAGCTCTCGTAGACGAAGCGTACCTGTTTTCCCGAACTGAGAAAGACGATCATCTTGCTCTTGAGATTGGACTTGATGAAGCCGTAAAGAGTGTCGAGCTTTTCGGAGAGCGGTGTCGAGATATAATGCTGCTGAAGCGTAGCGGGCGTCGCAGTGGCTGCCTCTTGGTGCACCGACACGTACTCTGGGTCTTTGAGGCTGAGGCGCGCCAGGTCAGAGATCTTTTTGCTCTGGGTGGCACTGAACAGGAGCGTCTGGCGCGACTTCGGCAAGTGTTCGACCAGGGCGTCGACGGCAGATTGAAAGCCCATGTCCATGATGCGATCGGCCTCGTCTAGCACCAGGATCTGCAGGTTATCGGCGACGAAGCCGGCCGTCTGATCCAGGTGCTGCAGCATGCGGCCCGGGGTGCAGACCAGAATGTTCATGCGACCCAATCGCTCAGCCTCCTCCTTGAGACTCTTGCCCCCAATCACCAGACCAGCCGAGAAGACGTGATTGCGACCGATCTTGCGCAGGACGTCGAAGATCTGTACTGCTAATTCGCGAGTGGGCGACAGGACGAGAGCGCCCAGACCGTCGTACTCTGTCCATTGAGCACGATAGAGCTTCTCCAAGAGGGGGATCAGGAATGCTAGCGTCTTGCCGCTTCCCGTCTTGGCGGCTGCCAGGACATCGTGGCCCTTGAGCGCGAGTGGGATCGCTCGTTGCTGGACGTCGGTCAAGGTATGAAAGTGCGATGCTTTAAGACCGGCAGCTGTAGATTCGGAAAGAGGAAGGTCGGAAAAGGTCTTGATTTCGATCGACTTGATATCCTGTGAGGCGTCAGCAGGGCAAGAGATGGATCTCGATCGATGGAGTCTCGTCGTACCAGCTGTTCGACGGCGGCGGCGAGATTCTGTTGATCTTCGTAGTCGCGCTTTCTCTTCTGTAGACGGACTTCGGATCTTTTAACCTTGTGAGGCGTCTGCTGCGATTTTTGAGGCTTTTGCGTCCGAGACGCCATTCCTGAGTGTTGATGTTGGCAAGGCGTTTGAAGACGGCCATCGCTTTATTGATTTTTTGATTTTTTTTTTTTTCCCCCGTCGGTGACGTCGGCGTCGGCGATACCAGACACCGATAAAGTCCCCACTCGCGAATCTTTGACCTACCCTGTACGAACTCATATGTACGGGTTGCTCATCGCCATCATCGCCACCACCGCTTCCTCAACTGTCGTCATATTATACGGATCACATACGCATAAATTCGGTGTTTATTCGAACTGAATACTAAGTACCTCTGCTATAAGCTACCGGTCATATTCAGGGCATTCCCCCTTGAACGTTTCAATCTCATCCTGGGCCTTTAATGCCACCACGTTCGTACCGCAATCGGCTCTGGTTGCCATGTAAATGTCACGATCGTCTTGATCGATGACAACATATGCGGCGCGAAGGAAAGATTGGCCGAGAATGCTGCAGCCAGAGTCTGCCTTGATGTGAGCACAAGTTATTCTGTCGGTAAGCAGTCATGTCGATCGACGTACCGCGGTGGCTCATTATAGGCAGATAGCAGCGGCCTGGCAACGGCTTGACTTGCCAGAGGAAATCTGTCATTGAAACCCTGATGACCTGATTTCCAAGGGTAAAGTCTATTGAACCTTTCAGTTTGCGAGTATCGCAGTTGACCTCGTAGAGAGGCAGGCCCTCGACGCGCTGAGCACCTGGAAATTCGGCCAGGATTCTCCGCAACACCCTTGGGGGAAAGAAGTTGACGGTGCTTGAGCTATCTAGCAAGAATGGCGATCCCTTCTCGGAGCTGAGAATAGTTCTGGATGCTTCGTCGTCCCAAGTGACGTTGATTTGGCTGACAGGAACGACGTAGCTGCCGTCCAGTAAGTAAACTATCCCACACAAAACGAGCACCGCTCGACTCACCCATTCTCACAGACCGATGATCCCTGAGGCATACAGGTTCCCGAATATCTTCCTCTGACTATATGCTGTCTTTCGAGATGGCCAGAAAACTTTTTTCTGTCAAGGCCACCCAGGAGAAGCGAACCGGCGTCTTCTCCGAGAGACTTGATGTTGAGGCTGAAAACCCGTCGGTGGATTTCACTCTGAGCAAGAAGGGTATTCATGAGTGAGTTGGAGAAGCCATCTGGAGTTCTGCCGGTCTGGTCGACCTTCATGCCGATACCGAGAAAGCCATCGATATCAGCCATCGAGAAATTCTCTGTGCGTGGATTGGGCGCCACGGCAAAGCGTAGATCCTTGACTTTGGACGAGCCTTTTTCGTCTCAGTACCATTGACTTTATTTGCCTCCCGAATTTCTCTCACCTATGGTCATGTCGTCTTGGTGGCCTTCGAATTCTATCCCCGGGCATGCGTATTGCTGGTAATTACCAGCCCAGGCCTGGTCGAGCGGCTTCAAAGTCCTGCTTTTGTTCTTGACGAACCCGGTAGAGCCACTTTCGGATTCCTCCCTCTCCTTGATCCAGACGACGTCCATGGCCGTGTCAACAGAAAGCAACAGACTCTGGCTGGGGGATCCAATGGAGACATTCGCGTAGAAGAAGCGGTTGAGCAGATCACGCTGAAGGTCGACTTCTACGTAGCGCTTGGTGTATTTGGATATAACGTCGGGGTGGTCTGGTAGAAAACTCAGAGACAGCGAAACAACTCCAGAGGCTGATTCGGGAGTATCACTGCCCGTCACTACGGCAAAGGAAAAGGCAGCGAGAAGGAATGTTCCTTGCAAGAAGAGGGCTTGGAGAGCGTGGGAACTCATTGTACATGTAGACATGTGAGAGTTTGATGAATGACTGTTGAAGACCTGTCGAGTAAGAAGTGGATGTTTATAACCGTCAGACAGTCGCAGGTTCAAAGCCATTATATACTCAGCGTCGGAGACCGTCTCATCCGACTTCGTATTCCGGATTACACTCCAGGACAATGGACGGTTGTGTTGCTCGCCAAGATTCATGAGAAACCATAACTTGAGCCATTACACCTCTGGCAATGGTCTGGTCGGTGTTAAAAAAGAAGTTGGGTTCTTCACCGGACCAAAACGGCGATACGTCTCGGAGTTGACTGTGGTTTAAGTTCATCAGGCTCAGGGGCTTAGACAGCGGTGGATATGTACTGGTATAAGAGCCTCCTGATGACCGCAACTCCAAGACTCGACTACGTTGCACTTTTTAAGCCTTTCGAATCCATGATGCACGGGGGTATGAGACGATTCAAGTTCCGGCAGAGCGCAGAAGCTTTACTTTGCATGTCACATCAATAACTCGAGAAACAGGTATGATGCTGATTTTGGAGGATAACACCGTCTTTACGCCTGCAGGCAACCAGACACCGGCACCGACTGGCTGCTGATTGGCTGTATTCAGCTCATATGACACATCCTTCTCAAACATGGCCATCAAAAGACAGCTGCGGACTTGTAATAGAGGGCGTGAGCTCTGGACCCAAGATCCAGGAAACGTCTCATCTCACCGAGGACACGCCAAGTTCGAGCGAGACTGCGGTCTCTTCATCTTGCATTCACCTGATTCTTGGGTCGAGGCTCGATGAACCATACAGGTTCCGTCGAATAGTACATGCATGTATTTCGTAATGCGTGGGAACAGATTCAGAACGTGGTCAATTTGACGTATGAATCATAGGGAAAACGTTTTATAGGGGGCCAAGCGGTCTCGATAGCAGTCGAATCGTAGCTTGAGTTGAGACAGTCCAAGCAATCCTTCGTGGGCAGAGACCACCCTCGCTGTCTGTGGGATACTGATGGGAGGGATAAGCGAGGGTAATCGACCTTGATGGGATGGAGCAGAAGGATTCAGAAGGAAAGAGCCAAAGGTGCCGTCAAGAACCTATGGCCCATCAATATCGAGGACAGAATGATGGCCAGCCATCTTCTGACGGATGTTGGACGTGAGAACATAAACTTGGAAGGTCTGCCAGGGTAAGTCAGGTAAGCGTCGCTTCACCGCCCGGCAGAGAGCTTCTCACCGCCCGGCAGAAAGGCGCAAGGAAATTTACTTAATCTCCATCTCTCTGGCAGCCAGGCTGAAGCATCAAGACGAGATCATCGCCTCCTCGTCATGAAGCCCAAGAAAGATGGAGGCCCTTCAAAGGGCCGCATCGATGATGCGCGCTTTGCAAATTTTGAAACCGACCCTCGGTATCGCCTGCCGTCCAAGAAACACACCAAGACGACCATCGACAAGCGCTTCTCGGGCATGCTCGTGGAAGAGGACTTCATCTCCAACGCAAAGGTCGACCGCTACGGTCGCAAGATCAAGTCGGACTCCAAGAAAAAGGCTCTAGAACGGCTGTACCGAGTGGAGAGTGATGACGAGGACGATGGCCCCAAGACGGCGGAGCCAGCGAGCAATGACGTTGACGATGACGAGCTCGTCCAGAGAGAACTGAGAGCGGCTTACGACATGGAGACTCGGAGAAAGCGTGATCCTGCTCGTGAAGGAGGCTTCTCCTGCTCCGAGTCTGACTCCAGCTCGGATGAGGATTCGGACGATGACGAGGGAGGCGTTGGCCTCGCGTCCCACGAGGAGATGCAGCGCTTTCAGGATCAACAGGCTGAAGTAGAGAGCGGCGAAGTCACGAATCGGATAGCCATTGTGAATCTTGACTGGGATCACGTCAAGTCGACTGACCTGATGGCCCTATTCTCGAGCTTCGTCCCCGGCAAAGTCGGGCAGATCACCAGCATTTCCATCTACCCGAGCGAATTTGGAAAGGAGCGCATGCGACAGGAAGAGACCGAGGGTCCTCCCAAAGCCCTGTTCAAGAACGAAGCGAGGGGAGACGCCGACACAGACGACGAGAGCGGCAGCGAGAGCGGCGACGAGAGGATCAAAAAGGAATTGATCAAGGAGGGCGACGACCAGGACTTTGACAGCGACGCTCTACGCGCATATCAGCTGGATCGTCTGCGCTACTATTACGCCGTCATGGTGTGCTCCAACCCGGAGACGGCAAAGGCCATTTACGAGGCGACAGACGGAACGGAATACCAGGCATCGTCCAACTTTATCGACCTGCGATTCATTCCCGACCAGGTCACGTTTGAAGGCGAGCCCCGAGACCAGTGCACCAAAGTGCCCGACTCGTACAGGCCCGTCGAGTTCGTTACGAATGCGCTGCAGAGCTCCAAGGTCAAGCTCACGTGGGACATGCACCCGGAGGAAGCGTCACGCAAAGAGTCGATCAAGAGAGCCTTTGGTGGGAGTCGCAACGAGCTGGAGGAGAACGACCTGCGGGCCTATCTGGCCAGCGACAGCTCAGGGGACGATGCCGAAAGCGACGAAGGCGATGGATCGGGCGACACGAAACTGACAAAGAGAGAGGCTGCTCGCAAGAAGATGCGAGAAGCGCTTGGACTCGCAGACGAAGCGGCGACCAAGAGGTTCAAGGACGGACCCGTGGGCGAGATGGAAATTACGTTTGCGCCGGCGCTTGCTCATGACAAGGCAGAGGAGGCAGGGGAAGAAGAGACTACGATTGACAAGTATAAACGCAAGGAGCGCGAGCGCAAAGAAAGGAAGCGACAGGAAACCACCAAGGCTGAAGAGCAGTCCGAGCAGAAAGAGGACGAGGATCTCGGCTTCAACGACCCGTTCTTCACGACGGACGAGCCGGCAGCGACGTCCAAGTCGGCACTGCGAAAGGAGGAGAGACGAAAGCGACGAGAGGCGCGAGAAGAGGCCGAGGCAGAGACGGAAGCTCTCAAGGCGAAGCTGTCGGGTGTAATGACAGAGGACGCTGACGGGCTGGAACACTTTGACATGAAGGACATTGTGCGGGCGGATAAGGACGAGGAAAAGGGGCGGAAGAAGAAGAAGAAGAAGAAGAAGAAGTCGAGGGAGTCGGCGCAGAAGGAAGGACTGATGCAGGAAGGGTTCGAGATGGACCTCGGCGACGACCGGTTTCAGGCCGTATTCGACAGCCACGAATTCGCCATCGATCCGTCCAACCCCAAGTTCAAGGCGACGAGCGGGATGAAGCAGCTGCTGAAGGAGGTGCGGGAGAAGAAGAGGCACAGGGGCGGGGAGGATGGCGAAGGGGGCAAGAAGAAGAGGACCAAGGTAGAAGAGGAGAGAGGGAAGAAGAAGAGGACCCAAGGCTGAAGAGGAAAGGGGCAACAAGACGATGAACAGGTAGAAGGATGGTGGAAGTTACGATGATGATGACGATGATGACGCCTGGTGAAATATCTGTGTAGGTAATCGACCTGAAGGGAGGACGTCAAAGAGCGGTGATTGGCACGATAAGCAACGGTCACGTCGTCAGGGTCACTAGCCGATATCCCACGTGGAACACGAAACGAACGATTGGTCATGGGCTCGTGATGCGGGGTTCGGGGCCTTATCAGTCTGTCTGGTGCGACACGGCACAGCAGGAAGGGTGTGAAAGGGCGAAATAGCTATCTATCTGGCGATGCGACTTTTGGTCACGGGCGAGTCCGACGTCGAGACGTCTTGAGACAAGAGGACCATCATGGGAAGCAAACAGCAAAAAGAAGGAACAACAAAGATCGGATCGACGCATCCCCACCACCCCAAAACCCCATCGAGATACAACCCTCCTCCTGAAAAGCAAAGCCTCCCCGAAACATCTCACTAGTGCTTCCCCCTCCACCCCCAAAAAGCCAGCCAGACGACCAGCAGAGATCAGCGCTGCAGTGAAAGAAAAACAGCGAAAGCGGGGGGGGGAATCCGGAACTCGCCATTGGGTCGTCTGGCTTTGGCTTTTTCCTTTCCCGGGAGCCAACGCCCGTCATGGGCTGGGGGAAGGGAGGGAGGGAGGCTTGTGGGCTTTTGAGGTCGGTGAGATGGGAGGGGGGGGGGGGGGAGGGTTGAGTTGATGGCATGTACAAGAAGGGGGCGAGGGGAGGATTTTTGCATCATGGATGAAGATTTCTTTTTTTTTTTTTTCTAATTTTTTTTGGGGGTCTTCTCCAGTCTTCTTTGTCTTCTTGGGTGGCCCATTTTTGTTTCTTTTCGTTCGTTCTTACGAATAGAAAGATTCTCGCTTTGCACTCCAAGTTGACTCTCCAGCCCCCCCCCCAAACAAATTATCGGATTAAAAACATGCCGAAAACCCCGATGAGTGACGTCATGTGCCCCGCCTCGGTCCGGACCCCGCTACTCCACGGCTCCGTGTCTCCGGGCCGGGCTTCGGATGCGGAAGCGGCGGATCCGACGACGGTTGTGGCGGCGGAGACGACTGCGGGGGAAGCGTGTCGGGTGCGGAGGGCGGCTGTCTGTGTGCTTGCGGGGTTGCACGTTTTGAGAGGGCTGCTGTGTCTCGGATACCCGGCTGCGTCTTCCGGTCTGTTATCCGGCTTGTTTGTCGGCGGGCAGCGGAGCGGGGCGACGTATCTGCTCAGTGCGTTGCTTGGGGTTCGAGATGTCTTGCTGGGGGGTTTACTTGCTACGGCGGATGGGGGTTGTGGACGGGGACATGAGGTGAGGAGGGCTTTGGCGTTGAATCTCCTGAGTGATGCGGCTGATACCTTTATCCTCATCTTTGCTGCTGCTTGTGACTGGCAAAGGGGGGGGAGTCCCCTGGCGGAGATTGTTGTCGTTGCTGCCATGGCCATGGCTGAGCATCTTACCCTGTGGTCTTTGGCTGCTCCGACGACGGGTCACGGCTCGGCGGCGTATGAGGCTAGGTTGCAGGCTAGCGAGGATAAGCAGCTTCGTCTCGATATGTGGCTTGCTGATATGCGGCGAGGAAGAGAAGAGACGAGGGGGGAGTGAGTGAGAGGCAAGAGACATGGTTGGTCTCTTCTGAACATGCTTCTTTGTCAGGGCTTCGTCGGACCGAAAGCCGCTGTCATCAAGGGGCCATGGCTTGCTTCCGGGATCCTTGAAGGATGAGAGGGGAAAAAAAAAAAAAAATCATGGTGTTGCGAGGGTGGGATTTTTTTTTTTTTTTTTTGTTGTTTTCTCCATCTGGCGGGTGTTGGTGATGCTGAATGCCGCGGAGACGGTTGCGTTGAGAGAAGGGGGGGGGTGGGATGCCTGCTTATTTTGGTCAAAGATGGAATGCGAGAAGACGAGGGACTCGGCTTCCTCTTCTTCTTCCCCTCCTCACTCTCCTCCTGCGTGGCTCATCTGTCGGTGCAGCTGATGATTACAGACGACGGGGATGGTCGGGGCCAACGAGATCGTCACCCTTGCAGCGGCCGTCTGTTTCCCCACGTGGGCGGCTTCCCTTTAGTCGGGCTGTCAGGAAGCTCTCGTGTTGGTCGTGGCATCAGGCCAACAAGGTGGTGGGTGGTCTTTCCGGCCCTGATCCCTTTTTTCTTGTCAAAGGGTCTGTGTCCCCCCTCCCTTTTTTTTTTCTTCTTGTAACCTGATATCAATGACGAGACTGGCCCATTATGTGTGTTCCCCTTTGCTGCCGAGTTATCGGATCAATAATCAGGAGGGAGTCGGAGCGTTGAGTGGGAAGCGTTGGGTGGCGTCAGGGGGGGCTGTCTTGCATCGGGAATCGGGAAGCCCGTTGATCTCTGTTTCTCATCATCCGGGCGAGGAATAGATGCCCGTCTTTCACATCTCGCCGTGCTCGGCATCTTGCTCGTCGCCGCTCAGCCGTCATTGGGTCGGACTGACAGGGGAGGGGGTTTCCAGCACCCTGGCGGCTGTGATGAAGACGGTGAGGTGTAATCTGCGTGTCTCTGACGGCCTTCCTGTTTTCGTCTTTGGCTCTGTTTCCTCGCTGCGGCCGGTTTGGGAGGAGCAAGCTGTCAGGAAGAAAGCATAAAAGTAAAAGGTAGCATTTGTCGTACTTGCTTTTCCTTCATTCCCGAGAGACGCCGATGCTGGGAGGTTGAACCAGGGCGTCGGTGAGCTTCTGCTCCTTCTCCCACGGCTCGCCAATCGCTGCGTGCGTATTACCGGCAGGGAGATTACCCCTTCCCGAATGTTACCCCCCAGCTTCTGCTCTCTCGCAACGCAACCCGCCGTTCAGGGGGGTTGTGAGATTTTTCTTTTTTTTTCTTTTTTTTTCTTTTTTTTTCTGTTCTTCCCACGGGCTTGGGGCTGGGCTGAGCTGGGCTGAGCTGGGCTGTGCTGGGCTGCTACCTGCCTGGGCTTACAACGGGTCCGAGGGAGCGACGAGAAGGAGAAGCAGAGAGGGAACGGACATGTCTCTTCAGTTGAACTCGCGTGGCGCGGTGGGAGAGGGCTCGACCTCTTTGCTGGAGCCCATCAATAACAGCCACAACGATGGCGATGGTGGCGTCATTTTGGAAGAAGAAAGGAAAAAAAGACGCCAGCTAGAATGGCGTTTGCCGTCGTTTTGGCTGGTAATGGATGCCTTTCCCCCCCCCCTTTTTCTGCATTCTCAGTCACAGCTCCTGATCTCGTCTTTACCGTCTCCTCCCGCTTTGGCGAGATTCGACTCTTACAATTGTGGCCGTGGGGACGCAGCCGCAAGTGAATATCGAGACGGATGCGCGCAGCTCGTTCCCGCTCGCTTCACCACCGTCATCTTGGCTACAGGCTGGACCCCTGCTCTCGAAGAAGCAAGTTGGTGTGGAAAAAAAACAAAAGGGTAAGCAGGGGGAATTTCGGAGAGAGACAGGGGGCTGGCTGCGGTGAGAGGTGGGGAGGAGGGAAGTTGGCCATTCATTGGTTTGACGTTGCATCTCGTCGTAGGGATCGGGATTGTTTATCTGCCTGTTTCGTTTCGAGACTCTTTTGCTGACGTTGGGGGAGGTCGGAGTTGAGAAACAAGAAGAGGCTTCGTTTCATCCAACGGGGCTTCACCTCAAGGGCAAACCGACCTGATTGTCTGCTTACTTTCTTCTTCTCCTATCCACTACCGTTGCCTCTAACCCCATTCGTGGCAGCCCTCATCCTCGCCTGGTCTCAGCCTCGTGGCCCTCATAGGCCCGTCACGTCACACTTCAGCCGGACGGCCTGCATCTGGGGGAGGATCCCTGCCGCATGGGAGATAAAATAATCATGGACGACATTCTGACGGCGTCGTGATCCGTCCGTCCGTGCCTAGCCGTTGGTGCTGGCTTGCTTCCGGGCCTCGAACTACGTGGCGAACCCTACATACATACATACATACATACACACATACATGTACGGACGAGGGGGCCAGAACGTCAAGTGCCGAACGGGAGAGAGACCGTCTTTTCCCGTCTGGCTGGGGGACAGGCCGTCGGGGAAGCTAGGGGAGAGATGTCAGCTCCCCCTATGGGATAGGTAAATGTGACGACGGATACGCTCGCTCATGCATATCATAGGTAGCCTTTTCGGCCCATGACGTCGACTCCTTTCCTTTTCTCCCATTTTCACATACCCGGTCTCTCTATACCTCCGTGTCTCAAAGCACCTTTCTTTTCCCGCCGACAGAGTCGAAAAACGGCCAAAGCTCTCCTCGATCCAGCCCAAGCTCGACCTTCGGCTGTTGTTGGGTCCTCGTCTTTTGTCTCAGCCGCCACACCCCCGAACGGCCGACGATCCGCATTTCAGAATGGCAGGGGATCTTGTTGCTGTGCTTCCCGCGCGGGAAGCTGTCTCTACACGTTGGGCCGTCTTCACGCTGCCTTCTCTTTGGCCTCCCCCCTTTTTTTTTTTACTTTCTCTCCGTCTGAAGTCTGTTGGATATGGGGGAGAGGGAAGGGCTTTCCTTGTGCGAGTCTACCCCCTTCTTGATCATTCACGCCTCCTTGTACGCAGGGTAGCAGACTCCCTGAGAGGCGGGGAGGGGCAGAAAAATGGATGAGAAGAAGAAAAACGAAGAATGGAAACATAAAATATGACGAGGCGGGACGGCAAAAAGAAACATGGACCTTGGGGCCTTGACCCTTGATCTGAACTACTGAATATTTATCAGAAGATCAGGGCCCACCGTCAAAGTCCACGGTTCCCTCCCGAATCGTCGTCGGCTTACACGGCCGGTGCTGCGATTCCGTGGCTGATCATCTTCCTTTGCCCCCCGGCCTAGACGTGCCCCGTGCGTCTAACGAGTTAACAAGGCCTCGGAAACCCTTCTGTCTCTGACGCTACACATCTATTACTACATACTCTTTCACCATTCCAACTCAGCTTCAACTACATATATACTCGACATCATCCACTCGGGACCGAGAAATCCGCGGCCATGGGTTCCGAGTTCGGCGTGAGGCCCGACACCAAGCCCGAGCTACGGCTCGATGCCGTCGGCGTCTTCTGGATCGTCTGGGGAGTCGTCTGGACCGTCGTCGTCATCGCCGGCATGAGTTTTCTCTACGTCCGCCGGGAGATTCCGCTCCTTCGCATCAGGGGGTTGCCCTTGTCGTTGGCCGCCGTAGCCTTGATGCACTTTTACTGGTTTGCTGTTCAGCTGGGTTATGTTTACGGTCCGTTGATGCCCGAGGTTGCCGAGTACTTCATCATGAGTGTTTGGTTCCCCTTTGGCATTGCCCTGTTTCATGCCTCCAACAGTCGTTTCCTCTACGTTGCTCGCGCGCAGAAGAAGTATGTCATGAACGCCATCGACTCGGGCTGGGATCCGGAAAGGCCACGGATTCGCAGGACGATGCTGGCTCGTTGGCGCATGTTGGATTACAGCTACAAGATGTTGCTGGTCGTCGCGCTGGGCATGGGTTTCCAGGTAAAGACGGCCCCTACGTGACATGTATCTTTTGATGATGATGATGATGATGATGATGATGATGATGATGAACATGGTCCGCTGACGATGTGTGAACAGCTCTTCCTCACGCTCTTCATGTTCATCATCTCACGCAAGTTCCACTCGTCCTTTGGCATCCCCGGGACCGAAGTCGAGGGCACTTACATGGAGAAGAAGACGGAGCAGGGCCGCGGATGGGAATGGTATGTAGTTCCCAATCGACGAGGGGCTTTAAATGCCTTCAGATGACTTATACTACGACGCAGGTGGCCGTCCGTCTTGTGGCAAATCTTCTGGGCCTGGATCGTGGCTCCCGTCATTCTCTGGCGAGCTCGTCACCTCCGCGATACTCAGGGGTGGCGAACGCAGACGATAGCCTGCTGTATAGCAAGGTCGGTTTATCATGACTTGAACCAACAACTCCAACTTGGTGTGATATGTCTCCATGTTAACTCGGCTCAGTCTCCACGCTTCTCCCATGTGGCTCATCGCCCTCTACGTCCCCGGCATGGCCCCCGTCAACAACTACTTCATCCCCCCCCAATGGATCGCCCTGTCCATCATGTGCATCGAAATCTTCACCATCTTCATCCCCTGCTGGCAAGTCCGCAAGCAGCAGGCTCTCTGCCAGGAGACGCTCGACTCCATCGCCCGCTGGGAATCGCGTCAAAAGTCGGCCACGCACTGCGGCAAGTCGCTGTCTTCCAGCACGCCCTCGTGGATGCGAAAGGCCGAGTCCATCAGCAGCTCCGGAAACGGCAGCATCCTCACCATGGACGCGCTGGAGCACACGCTGGCCAAGAACCCGGAACCCCTGCAGCACTTCTCGGCGCTGAGGGACTTTTCCGGCGAGAACATCGCCTTCTTGACTAGGGTTCGCGAGTGGAGGGCCACGTATCTGGTTCCCGCGAGCCGACCTACGACCATGGTCGATGAGAAGAAGCTGGAGACGGATTCGGACGTGTCGACGCTGTCGAGAGAGTGTTTCGAGGGCGCGCTCCTCATCTACATGGACTTCATCAGCAGTAACAGCGCCGAGTTCCAGGTCAACCTCTCGTCTCAAGACTTCAAGAACCTTCAGGCCGTCTTCGAGCCGGCAGCCCGAGTCATGTACGGCGACAACGCGAGTCCGGATCCGGCAACGCCCTTCCAAGAGGCGCCACGAGCGCTGACGAGCGATTCGCATCATCGGATACGATATCGTGGCGATATCCCCGATCTCTTCACCGATACCGTCTTTGACGACTCGGAGATGAGCATCAAGTATCTCGTCCTGACCAACACTTGGCCCAAGTTTATAAAGGAGAGGAGGTCGTTTGATGCCGCCAGCAGCGTCGAGGGTGCCCGGAACTGAGTCAGTTCCCAAATACCAACCCCCTTTTTTGTCACATTCCCCCGTTTGTACCCTGCTCTGCTGGACTGTCACGCTTTGTATGTATGCACGTATTGCACGTATGCACGTATGCACGTATGTATGTAAGTATGCAAGTATGCAAGTATGCAAGTATGTATTGTCAGGGATGTCCATAGTTGTTTAGCCGAGTAACCAGTCTCTTTTTCACCACCGCAGATGATCAACACGTACTATTGGTGCCCTTATATCTAGCATAAGACTCCCAACGCCCTACAAACGACAATCACGACCGATAGTTCATGCATCTCCAAGACAGCTTCTCCGACGCACTTCGAGCACTTCGAGCACTTCGAGCACACATCAGCGGCGGTAAGAAACTGAAAGACTCCCCCATCCGGAACCCCATGCAGATACAAACGGCACGGCACGGTTCGGCCCCCCCTCCCCTTCCCCGGTCTCGGCCCAGCTCGTGGCAATGGAAGCGGAAACGTTGCACGGTCCGGAGCCGGAACATGACAGTCTTGGATCGGCACTTTTGCTGATTGGGATGACGGGATAGCTGGTCTCTGGTTGGCCCGGCCATGGCAACTAACCAAGGCTGGAGAAGCACGAGTTTTTGGGAAAAAGCAAGCCCCTGTCGGGAGCTCGGGAGAACCAACAGCGAGCGAGAAGACGGATAGACATACATGTATGTCATGGTAAATGTATGTTGCCAGTTGACGGACGAAGAGGAAAGACGGCTCACGAAGAGACAATATCTTGTTTGACGGTTCGTGAGAAACAGACCTCGGTCGCTACCTACCCAAAACAAGCAGCCGAGAGCATCGTCTTGGTACACGTGCGTCCGAGAGGTCAGATCATGCAGCTGTAGCGTCAGCACCAGCCCCGAGCCCCTGCTGTCTGGCGCGTCTGGCGGCCAGGAAGTCGTCGACGCCCTTTTGCGCTTCTCCTCCAAAGGTCGAGTAGTACGGCTGTTCCTCTAGGCCGTCAGCTGCGGGAGAGTCAGTCCAGCGTTACCAGTAGGTATGGGGGACCTCTTTTGAGACGTGGTGGACGGACCTCTGTTGACGGCTTCCTGACAGCGGTTGACCAGTTCGACGGCCGGACAGAGGCTGTGAGGCGACAGCTCCGGCGTCTTGCAACCACGTCGCCTCACAAGATGCCAGTCTAGGGGCCTCTCGAGCCAGGGATGGAGCGGCCGAGGAGCATGCTTCTCATGGCCTTTCGGGCACATCAGCATCCCAAAGCGGCAACCAGACTGACAGAAACAGAGGAATCACGCACTCGAAACTTGCCGACGGCTGCTGTCAGCCGCCGAGTCCCGCCCGCGCCCGGAACGGGAAGGGCAGAGTAAGCCGAGGCCGAGGCAACCATGAGATTGATGGCACTGGTCAGATCAACGTGGGAAAAGATTTCCGACCCGTTCCTTGTAACGTACCATGAGGGCGAGGCTCGAAGCCGGCTCCGAGCTGGTCCCAAGAGACGAGGGAGAGAGAGACAGAGAGACAGAGAGACAGAGAGACAGAGAGACAGAGAGGCACCCGGCCGAGTCAAAGGCGGTCATGTCCACCAGATCAGCACAGGCTGGAGGTTGGCGTCGGCGTCATCATGCGGATGGCTGTGTTTGAAACGGAGCAGGGGTGGGGACTATTTGACATCAACAGTCTTCAGGATCCAACATATGCTTAAAAGACGTGACGACTAGGGCCAAACGGGTGGCTGTGTCCGGGCAAGGGGCAAGGGGGTGTAGAAAGCAAGGGGCGTGTAGGCGTGGTGACGGGCCCCATTGATCCATCCGAAGCACCGCACGAGAACGGTCCGTTGCCTGACGCTCTGATCTCTCCATGCTCGGGGCGGCCAGGTGAGGAATTCGGCGATGACCGGGACGGACAGGGCGTTACGCTTGTCGGGTCTGTCGAGAGACACGAGTCGGACGCGGTGACGTAGCCTGAAGGAGAAGGCAGGACATGATGCTCGCGACGGCTGCGAGGGTGGAAGAACAGGTTTGGATTCAACAGGGGGGGGGGGGAAGAGCAAGGATATGGTGGAGTTGGTCGTCATGTAAGGTTGAAACGAGTTGAAGAGCTGAAGACGGAGGAGAGGGAGGAAAGAAGCGAGGGTACAGAAGAGGTGGGAGTTGCGGAGAAGATATGGGAGGAGGCCATGATAAGAGGAGACGGGATGAGGAGATGAGATTGATGAGAAGACGGTACCGAGAGCAACAGACAGAAAAGGGGGGACAGCTGTCAACTCGAAAACACGCGACGTCGCAACACACACAGTCCTAGACCAATGTTATTCGCCAGCTAAAGCATTGAAATGACAAATCGGTTCCCGATCCCAAGTATCCCCTTGAAGGAGGCTCCCGTGGCTTCACGTCAACGTGGACATGACGCATCCGAACCCAAGGGAAAGGACCATGTGCCAAGTCGAGAGCCGCCAGCCACGTATTCCATTACATAGATACTAAACCAGTCGGGTATCCCGAAAGGGCCGGACCACCTTGACTCGTGATTCCCGTAACTCGACTGTCACCGGCTGGCATGGACGTGGGGGGTTGGGGGAGGGGGCGTGCAAGAAAGAACAGCCGCGAGAAAAGAAAGGAGAGAAGTTGAAAGCAGTAAGAATGAGAGATGGAGAAAGAGAGAGAGAGAGAGAGAGAGCAATTGTCAGAGAAAAAAGGGGGGCAAGGGGTTGTGGACGTGGAAAAGATGACAGCGGGCATAAACAGGACTTGGGCTGAGAGCCTCGTTTCTTCTGTCTTTTGCCACCATGATCGACGTCTCGGGCCCTTTGGCGACGCGGACTCGAGGTTTTGGCCTCGGACGGTGGTGGCTTCATTGGGAACAAGGCACTAGGAAGTGCTGGACGAGGTATAGTCGAGGAACAGGGATTGGGATTCGCGGGAAAGCGTCGTGATGGGAGGGGGGGGGGGGGGTTCGGGAGGAAAAGAAAGCCAAGGGAAGAAAGAAAGGACAGAGGGCTGGAGAAGAGCACGTTGAAGAAGCGGAAGAAGAAAGGGGAGAGCCGGGGGAGGGAAACTGGAAACGTGCCGGTGGCCACTCTCTGGCCGTATCTTGTCATCTGTCTGTCCATGTCTCTCTCTTGCTCTCACACTCACACACACACACACACACATACACATACACACATTACACACACACACACTCTCTCTCTCTCTCTCTCTCTCCTGTAACCGCTCAGTCTCATCACTCGCCGCCCAACCGTGCATGCATGATGCCGATATCCCATTCCCCGTCCCAACAAAGCATGAACCGCCCTCCCTTGCCCAACAAAACCTACGCTCCCTTCCATCCATCCACATACTCGAATGTGCCAACGGAGAAGAAGACGTAAAACCGCTGGGGAGAAGATGACATATCTGTCAGCCCCTTCTTCCCCCCTTGATGACCACCCCCAGTCTCACGCATCCATCCATCCCCGCCAAAAGGTGAAACGACGGACAGAAAAGCATGACAGACGGATGGAATCCAAAAAAGTCCCCAGCGGGAATCACGCCAGGAACGAAAATAAAAAAAAATAAAAATAATAAAAATAAAAAAAACTGGGTATGGGGGTTAACCCAGAAAAGGGCAACCCACAAAAAGCAAGTCCACGAGGAAGAAAGAAATACGATGCTCTGTATGTAAAAAGTAAGTAACGAAATCGAGAGAAAAACCGACAAGGGAGACGGGAACCCCTGCCCTATTCGATTGGGGAAGGAGGCCGGCTGAAACTTCTGATAGATCGATCACCGAGCCAGTTCTCTCTCCCATGGTTCGAGCCATGTCTCAGAGAGGCCTCTTGCAGCACAAGACAGCTGGGGCAGGGGAAACGAACAAGGCTTTTCTGCCCCCTTCTTCCCGCTTAAGCACGAGGTTTAGAAGGGAAGAGGTGAGGAAAGAGAGGGATAAAGATGGAGAAGAAGACGGAGAGAAAAATCAAGAAAAAAAAGAAAAAAAAAGGAAAAAAAGAGAGAGAGGGAAAAAGGAAGCAAGCAGTGGGGTAAAAAGAAAGCAACAAGCAAAGACAAAAAGACAAGCATCAAGAACGGAAACAAGGTCAGTGCCACACTTCTCTTCCCATCCCGAAACCCTGCACCACTCCTCCATGCGGACGAAGACGACGACGACGCCGACGATCAGCCAGCGCATTCCTGTCATCGACTCTCCCGTGTTGGTCCTTGCCGAGATATGCGACAGGGCGCTAACGCGTCATTGTCCATCATTGTCGGGTTCGGGGGGGGGGGGGTGAGGGTGAGTGTCGTCGTATAAGTTGGTTGGCTTAGGATTCATAGGGGGGGGGGCGTGTTCGGGAATTCTCATGCTGGGGAGAGGCGAAAGGACGACGTACGGGGTTAGACGAGGCGGGAAGGCCATTGGAGGGTTTTTTCTTATATATATATATATATATATTATTTTTTTATTTATTTCATGATGAGAGCTGGTGATGAGCAGCGGGACGGGAGACGAGTCAGATTTTGGCCTGTTTGCATGCTGGATTTGTGTTCAACAGAGGATTTAATTCCACAGAGCAATTCCCTTCTCTACATTCTTCATCACTACTCTTCCCTTTACCGCCCTTCCTCTCTCTCTCTCTCTCTCCCCTTACGAATACACCTCCATCCATCCCTTCGCCCCTCCCCCCCCCCCCAGTCTTTCTATTCCTGAACCCTTCACCCCCCCCCCCCCGGTTCGTCCCCCACCTCCCGTCAAGGGCCCTCGTAGTCAGGGTTACAGGCCGGAAGACATGGCAGACGGGCGAGGAGGACGTACGGAGTGTGTGGAGGGAAGCTCCGGACGGGCACCGGATGGAGACGGGGCAAAAAACTATATAAAGGACCGAGTTTCTTGGACCGAGAGATGAGAAGCAGAAAGCATCAAGCCAGTCATCTCACATTTCCTCTTCGTGCCTCTTTCTATCCCAACTCTTCTTCCTCTCATCTCATCATCTTGTTTCCTTCTTCTTGTCCTTCTTCTTCCTTCTTCTCATCGACTTCTCATCGACCTTCCCATCTCCATCTTTCCGCAGCGTGCCGGCCCCGTTCCGTCAGCTGTCGTCGACCTCGGTCCATTGTGATACATGGCTCTTCCCGCTGTATCGACCATGGCCTTTCCCGCATCAGGGGACGTCATCGTCTCTTCCCGCCCCTCCTCTTCCTGCTCATCCTCCTCGTCGTCGTCGTCGTCATCATCCTCCTCCTTCTCCCGCCACTCCATCAGCTCAGACGGAACCGCCATCACAGCAGCCTCATCTTCATCTCCTCCGCCCGCACCCTCATCCTTCTGCTTCGGCCCGGCCATCAGACCTTCTTTTCCTACCCTGACGTCGGCCTTTTACCACCAGGCTTCCACGTGGCCATCGGCCGTGGCCGTCAGGGACCTGACAGCCACAACGCCCCGGAATGTCACCTACAGGGAGCTCGCCGGCCGAGCCCAAGCCCTGGCCCTGCGTCTACGTGCCCTCGGAGTCGAGCCGGGCCAGCGGATCCCCCTCGTCGTCAAGCGTGGTCTCGATATGCTCACCGGCATCTGGGCCGTCCTCTCCTGCGGTGCCCAATACGTTCCCCTAGACGGAGGTGTCGTTCCCGATTCGACCATCCGGCACGTCGTCCATCAGGCCCAGGGTGACATCGTCCTCTGCCTCTCCTCGACTCAACACCGTCTGAAAGCTCTCTTCCCGGATCTGGTCCCCGTCCTCATCGACCAATGTCCGGTCTCGATCGAAGCAGCCGAAGACGATGAGATGCTCGACCTGGCTACTCCAGAAGCTGGATGCTACGTCATCTACACCTCTGGTCCGTCGACGCCTCCCTTTTGCCCCCGGCATGTGTCGCTAATACACGGGATCCAGGCACGACCGGCAAGCCCAAGGGCGTTGATGTCACGCATAAGAACGTGGCGAACCTAGTTTGCCTCTCCCCCGGTGGCTTGGGCGTTCATCCGGGCATCTGCGTCGGTCAGGTCCTCAATATAAGCTTCGACATGGGTAAGTCTATTATTATTCGTTTTTTCCCCATCACACGCCCCCCCTTTCCATGAACCCCTTTTCCTTAACCCCCCTTCTTCTTTCGTTCCGCTCCCCACCCTTCTTCTCTTTTGACACCATGTTGCATTGTTCAAGCTTCTCTGTCTTCTTCCTCATGGACTTGGACCCTTCTCTGCAAGAGACACACACACACACACACACACACACACACACACACACACACATATACACGTACTTCTCACCCTCTTCATCCTTCCCCTCCTCCATCAATCTCACGATGCTGCAAGTTGACTGACCTTTTATGCGGCCAGCTGCGTGGGAAATCTTTGCATGTCTGTGCAACGGCGGCACCCTCGTCGTCAGGGGCTCTGCGTGGGAACCTACCATCCGCCAGGTGAGATATACGGCCTCTTCAACGCCGCGTGAGCCTCGACTGACTCGACTTCCTCTTCTAGTTGGACGTCCTCATCTGTACACCGACCATCCTCTCCAAGTACTCCCCAGAAGAATACAGCAACATCAAGGTGGTGGCCACGGCCGGCGAGCCTACATGCCAAGAGCTGGCAGACCGCTGGGCCTCACACGGCACCTACTGGAACTGCTGCGGCCCTACCGAGACGACCATCGTCAACACCATGTCTCGGCACGTGGCGGGCACGCCCGTCTCCATCGGCAGACCGACGCCCAACAACTCCGTCTACATCCTCGACGAGGCCGGCGAGCCCGTGTCTCTAGGTGAGGCTGGCGTCATGTGGGCAGGCGGCCACGGCATCTCGAGGGGCTACGTCGGGCTCGAGGAAAAGACCGGCCAGTCTTACGTCCCGGATATCTTCTTGGGCGACGGGTAAGCTCCCAGGCCCCGAAACGACGAACGGCAACGGGCCGAGCCGAGGGACACATGACACTGACATGTCACAGGAACCGCATGTACTGCACAGGGGATCTCGGCTGCTGGAGGCCAGACGGTTCCATCGATATCCTGGGCCGCTGTGACGACCAGGTCAAGGTCAAGGTGAGCCGCCATTTCCCGTGTCATCAAGTGCCCTCTCCATGTCCGTATGTGATGTATACGCATATATCCATCCATACATGTACGCACACGTCTATAGATTAAGGGGGGCAACGACCATACAAGAGTCCCGGCCGGTTCAGGGGGCTGACAGGGTTTCCCACCAGGGTTTCCGCGTTGAACTCGACGGCGTGGCCACGTCTCTGGCCGACGCACCAGGCGTCTCTCGAGCCGCGGCACTCCTCATCGACGGTGATGTCCACGGCTTCGTCGTTCCCTCCGGCCAAGATCCCCAAGTCATCATCCAGCACGCGCGCAAGCTACAGCCCTACTACGCCGTTCCCGCTCGCATCCATCAGTTCGACGCCTTTCCCACCACAGCCAACGGCAAGATCGACAAGAAGGCCTTGCGGGAGGTCGCCATTGCGCCTGTGCGGGACCAAACACCGGAGACTCCGGAAAGCTGCTGCGTTACCGTCTTCGACGACAAGGCTTCCCTGGCATCATCTTCGGACTCGACGCGGGCGGATCTCCTGCAAGATACGCTCTCCGATCCCATGGACTCTAAACGTCTGCCGCAGCCACTCCGCGGCCTCCGTCACCGAGTCCTGATTGTCTACCGACGCCTCTTCAGTCTCGTCTGGATACTCAACCTCATCGCCCTCGGCCTCTTGCTCTTCTTCAGTCCGAAGCTCGAGTGGCTCGCCATACTAACGGCCGCCAACCTCGTCACGGCCGTTCTCGTCCGGCAAGACATGGTCATCAACCTCCTCTACTCCATCCTCTGCTCCGTGCCCGTCTCCGCCCCTCTCTGGCTACGGTCCCGTTGCGCCTCCATCTATCACCTGGGCGGCGTCCACTCGGGCGCCGGCGTCTGCGCGACCGCCTGGCTTCTGGCATCGACGGCGCGCTCAACCGTCATCTACGGCCTCTCGGGTCGGCCAGCGGTGGGAGATTCGCTAGCCAGCCTCGTCGTCTCGTGGCTCCTCTGCCTCTTTCTGTGTGGAATCGTCGGCTGCGCCTGGCCTTCATTCCGCAAGAGTCACCACGACTCGTTTGAGCGCGCCCATCGATTCCTCGGCTGGTCTTCTCTCGCTCTCTTCTGGGCCCGAACCGTGTTAGCAGCCCGTGACGGAGCCGGTCCGGGAACCAATCTCGGCACCGCTCTCCTCTACAGCCCGGCATTCTGGATGCTGGCCGTCGCCACCATCAGCGTCGCCTCTTCTTGGTTCTGGCTCAGGCGCGTACGCGTCGACGCCGTTCCTCTGTCAGATCACGCCATCCAGCTCAGCTTCGACTACACGGTTCCCGTCAACGGTAGCTTCACTCGCATCTCTCGCCGGCCACTCCTCGAATGGCACTCATTCGCCACCATCCCCGAGCCCCAGCGTCCCGGATACTCCCTCGTGGTATCAAACGCCGGCGACTGGACAAAAGCCTGCATCCGCAATCCTCCCAGCCATCTCTGGGTCCGAGGCCTGCCGACGTGCGGCGTCATGCGCATAGCCACCCTCTTCAACCGAGTCGTCGTCGTCGCCACCGGCTCCGGAATCGGCCCGTTGATGGGACATATTGCTCAGCCATCGTGCCCCACGCAGCTGATCTGGTCCACGCCCTCTCCCGAGAAGACGTTTGGCAAGAGCATGGTTGACACGATCCGCCGTTCCATACCAGACGCCATCATTCACGATACCAGAATCAAGGGTCGACCCGATCTCGTCACCATGGCCTTTAACCTGGCCCGCGACTTCAAGGCCGAGGCCGTCATCATCATCTCTAACGAAAAGATTACGAAAAAGGTCGTCTACGGTCTCGAGACGAGAGGCATCCACGCATACGGTGCCATATTCGACAGTTGAGATTCACGATTTGCATCTTCTTTTTCCTTTGGGGTTTCTATATATTGGGAGTGGAATCTTGTGCTTTCTTTCATCGTTTCAATCTTCATGCATAACGTAAATAGGTGCATACCATCCGGGGAGCGGGGAGAAGGTCAAGGATTAGGGCGTCGGCGCGGATGAGGTCCAGGATACCATTGTTGGCTATTTTGCTGTTTCTGTTGTTTAACCATCTAAGAATAAACCCCCTTTCCTCTTTCAATCTCGAGCTTGAGACGACGAAGCAGCTTCATTGTCGTTGACATAGAGCTCACGGCCCGCTCCGATCCGGCCCCACACTGCCGCTCTAGCGCCGGATATGGGGCCGGACCTCAACATCCGGCGACCGGGCTTATTAATGGCACCGACGGAGGAGGAAATCGAGGAGCCAAAACATGATCAAGGCCTCATAATTCCGCAGCAAATGTGACGAGCTGATGACCATGGTCCAGTCTCGACAAAGAATGCAACACGCGTCGATCCCTATCATCACGCCCCCCCCCCCCCCATCAGAGTCAGTCCTCATCCATCGACGCCACCCTCCTTCACACCTGGGCGTGAAGATCAGAAACCCGTTTCGGAATCCAGGTCCGAGAGGCGTCGACGACGATTACCTGAGACAGGCGACTGTCAGCTGTCTCGAGGGATGCCGCCCGCCATGCGAGAATAGCTGTCTCGGCTTCTACGTTCTTTTCTCAACGCCTGTCGAGATATCCCGTCTCGGACACTGGCATCGTGCTCGCCAACGGATCAGCCTCCCTGAAACATTCTTCTCTCCATCGTCTTGGACCCGTGTGACGAGTTCAGGATGATTGAGACGATAGGCGAAGACGGTGTCAATCTAACCTGTGACTTTTACCCAGTCGGCCCACGAGATACGTATGTATGTATGCATAATGCACCTCATCAACCAAATACCTCCCCTCCAGTTCCAACATGCCACGAGCAAGTAAAAGCAGAACAAACCCTCAAACACCAACAATCAACCGCAAATATAAAAGAAAAATCACGAACAACAACCACACAACAAGATAGAACGCAAAAGCTCGGACCGAACCCCCATCACCCTCAACATCATCCAAGACAGGCCAACAGCCGAATCAGCCACTTTCCCGACCAAAAAAGCTGTACTGAGACGGACGCAGAAAAGTCTTGCGTGCCATGCGAACCGACCAGGGCCTCAAGCCTCCCGAACAGAAAGGGGGGGGGCGTGTGGAATACATGCAAGGAACAAAAAGGAAAAAGAAAACCAAATTCTTTTTAATAATTTAAAAAAAAAACAAAGTCTCAAACATGAAAGGCTCGGCTTGGTAAAAAAAAAAAAAAACTCGGCTCGTCTACGTCGCATTTGCCAACAACACCAGTTTCGTAACATCACCCCGTGCTGTCTCCAACATGGCACTCTGGCTATTCGTTAGGGGGGGGGGGGGCTACTAGGGCGGAAGGGCCCGGCCGAAGATGCCGTTGGATATCGGACAGGGATGGTTGCAAGGGAATGAAGAAGGAATTTGGGCCGGGGAGGCCTCGTGCCAGATGGGGGAGTGAAACTTGGCGAGGGTGATTGCGATTGCGCGTGTTTGACACCCTGCTAGGACCGGCTATCGCGTGTGCTCTGATGGGCGTTGCCAGATGCGGACATTTCTGTACAGGTGTATCAGTATACTCAGATGCTGATATGAGAGCAACCAATCCCACGATCCAAGTATGTATATCCCCTACCCAACATTAAAGAAACCACGCAAACCCAACAGAAGACGATAAGAAAGGAAACAAGACCTTTCCCGTTCAGCTCCGCCTTCGCTCGGGAATTGATACAACAGTCATCGACGAGTCATCGGCTCATGTCAGTATCCGGGTAAATTGCCTGCCTGACGCACGTGTGACGGGCTGTATGTATGACGCTTGGACTGCGGCTTCCCGGGGGGGGGGGGGGTTCGTCAGGGTATAGGATAATACGTATATGTATTCGTGGATAGGCGGGGATGGATGGCTGCCGGGGTTCTTTCGTTGGTGGACAGATGCTGCAAAGGACCAGTCCGATCCCCTTGAACAACGTCTCGCCGTCGAACCCTGTCGATATGTACGTTGGTGGTCTGACGGTGTCATACACGACGAGTCAGATGTCCTACATCAACGACTCACACCTAAAGACACGGCCACACAAGGGAACCCAGTAAGCACAAGGGAGCCCAGCAAGCATGTACGAGACGAATACATGTACATGTACGTTTATGTACGTTTGAAGCCTCCTCCTACGCCAAGTAACATCTCCCTCAACGTCGTCATGAGCAAAGTCAGTGTCACCGGCTCGCTCTCCAACGTGCTACAAAGCATCATCGGCTTCCCAAACTAAACGTCTCGTAGAACCACCCCTTCTCGCAAGGTGGAACAATAAGCACTACGCAAGATATATAGGTAATGCAGTAACACGATAGATACAACAACGGTTAATATAAACCATCCCCAGCGTACATACAATCGCATGCCAAGTCCCTCGTACAACCCACCTCTTCGCCGACCATCAACCAGACTACTAGTCCTTCCGCTTCGAGTATCCCCATCCATCGCCGAGCCCGTGACCCAAAGGCGTAGCACCGCCCATAGACCGTCCCTTGAGTCGCCGCGGCAGCACGACCCCCAACGTGTACATGGAAGCCAGCACCATGCCACCACAGAAGCAAACCAGGCCATAAAACACCTTCCCAGCACTGATCCCGCCCCCAAGCCCCTGCCACTCGACCGTCCCCTCCGTCTTGGGCAACTCGGGCGTGGGAAACCAACGAACAGACAACGTCAAGGGCAGCGGATCGCCAATGATGAGCCGCCGCGTGTGTATCCCATCGTCGACGTGGCTAATCGGACTGGTGCTGTACGCAATGGCCGAGTCCAAGACGCCGCTATCGTGTGCCCTCGCGTGATGCTTCCGCGAGCTATGCAGCAGCACGTTCATGTGCGTGCTGATGTGCATGTGGCTGAGCTGCAGCGTGCCCGCCAGCGCGAATACCAGCGGCACGTACTCGACTGCCGGCGGCTGCTCGCCCATGATTTCGACATGAGCCGCGGGCCTGGAGGGGAGCCGGCAGGAGAGCGGCGCGTCGCTATGGACGTAGAACTCGAGCAGGTGAAAGAACTCGTCTGATATGGCCTCTATGGTGCATTTGAGCTCGGTTTCGATCCCGTATTGTAGCTCGAGCGGCTTTCCCGTCTCGTTGCAGACGGGGAAGGGTATCCATGAGAGCTCGTGGTTGGCCGTCTCGACGTGTTCGCCCGTCTCGCTAAGAAGTGCCGTCGTGTCAGCTGATGAGGCTATCCTTCTGCAGCATCCTTGGAATCACTCACGAGCTTCTGTTCATGCACTCGACGTGTATCGTCGCGCCATAGTGGTACGAAGGCAGCCCATCCGCATGGTCGTCGCTCAGGGCAGCCACCGGCCCGAGAAGCGCCGAAATCGCCACCAGCAGTGACTCCGAGCGGAAGAGCATCTCGTGTCTCTGTCGGTTCAAGAAGGGCGGAGGCCCCTCCCAGACGCGAAGACGATGCAGTTTGAGGCCTGTTTCGGCACCGGCCATGGGTCGAGGTTGCTTCGACGCGGCGTGGTAGAGAATGTTCTGTCACGTGATGGACGGTCGCCTTACTAACCAGTAACCACTTAAACAGTAAACACCATATGGGAGAGCATCGTGAGACGACATGAGAGACTCAGACGGCCAGACGAAGCTCAACTCAGATACGAAGAGACCATCAGAGAATTCTTTGACCGCCTTTCACAAGACCGGGAAATCGGATCTACCCCCCATATCCATCATCCTCAATATATTTACCATTCATCCCTGCGCAGCGATGCTATGCAAACTCCTCTCTTAAACAAAGACGCCCAACACCGTGGGCGCCGTACCGCGGGATATTCCTCCTCACATAAACCTCAGACTCCCCGTCGGCACCCTCTCCGCCAGTCCGGCCACCTCGCGCCGCACCGTCTTCAGCGCCCGCCTCACATCGGCCAGGTCGGCGCCGCCTCCGTTGCTGCCCTGCCCCGGCAACGGCAGCGCGTCCTCGCACCTTGTGAGCAGCTCGCCCACCGAGGGACCCATACTTCCTCCCTTGTCTGAGCCGCCACGCCTTCGCACCTCGCTCGCCCAGCTGCTGACGACGTAGACGATCAGCTCGACGACGCGGTTGCGCGCGTTGCCGCTGAAGCCGTAGTCTTGCGTGTCGAACACATTCTCCAGGACGCGCACAATCATGTCGTGAGACACCCCCAGCGCCAGGAACAGTTGAACCGGCCACGTCGGGTCCGCCCCGATGGTGGCGTCCTGATGATATGCCACCGCGTACCGACACAGCTCCGGCAGCAGCGTCTGGATCGGGAAGACGAAGCTATCGAGCGAAGTGCGGTGAGCCATGATCCGGATCTTGCTCGTCACCACCTCATACGGCATCGGAGGCGACGGCATGCCGGGCTCGACCCTATCGAGACGAGCCACCATCTCGTCATGCGTTTGGTGAATCAGGTTGGTCCACGTCGTCGCGATGGTAGTGGGATTCTGATAGTTTGCCGTGTGGTAGATGAGCAGGCACAGATCGTAGTAACCGGCCTGGTCGGCGAAGTGGTTGAAGAGCTGCGGCTGGCGTGAGCATACACACGATAAAGGGGACGAGGACAGAAGCCTCACATCTGAAAGATCCATCAACTTGCCGTCCAAGGCCTCGACGACTTCTTCCCGCCTCGTCGGGTCGATCCTCTCGTCCTCCCTCAGCCGGCCGAGGAGGTCGTCCTGAATGTTCGCCACCTCGAGCTGCTCGCTGACGGCGTGGTTCAGCATCTGCTGCCGCTGCCTGCTGACGCCGACCGTCGACACGCTGGCATTGGCCTTGGCCAGGCTGAGCAGCCTGATGCGGTCCTTGATGCCGAGGGCAAAGTCCGAGTGGGCCAGGTCAGCCTGCACCTGTGCCGCGTCGAAGAAGCGGCCGCGGTTGGTATGGAAGCGGCACAGCAGGTCGGCGTGCTCGGCGCTCCTGTCTGCCAGGCGCTGCAAGAAGGTGACGACGTGCGGCGAATCGATGGCCAGGATGCGGTCCGTCCAGCCTTGCTGTATATACCAGTCGTACAGGCCAAAGTGGAAGACCTCGTCGTCGGATCCGTTGACCACGTCGTACGCCTCCAGCTTCTTGGTCGCCATCAGCGTCAGTTTGCCGTCCACCATCTCGGGCTCCCTGCTCGAGGCTGCGTCGAGGTGCTGCAGCGCCTCGTGGACCAGGCTGTAGCACCGTTGCCGTTCTTCAAAGGCAGCAGCCCGGGGGTCGTTGGCCGGTCTCCCGTCATTGATCCACGACAGCGCCGAGTTGCCCCTGTCCTTGTCTCGCGCGACGACGAGGCAGAGCTGGATGGCGCCGGCGTAGTACTTGAGGTCCACGTACTGCGCAACGGCCGCCTGCAGGTTGGCCGGCGTCAGGCTGCCTGCCACCTTTTCGAACAGCTTGAGGCTCTCGTGAAGAAGCGTCCGCGACGAGTTGCTGTTCGCCGGCTCCTCCGACGCCCGCTTGAGCTGCTCCTGAGCCTTGAAGGTGACGACGTCGTCCGGGCTACAGAAGCTGCCACATCTCCTCCTCAGCGCGTCCGCCACCGTCTCGACGTTGGAGCCGCTCTCGATGTTGCGGTTCACGATGGCCTTGACCAGCAGCTTGGCCAGGTCCCTACCTTCGGGCTGGGAGAAGAGCTTCTCGTACGTCAAGTCCCTCAGCTGCTGCCGCGCGCCTTCATCGAGCCGGGCAAAGATGTCCGTCACTCGCTCGTCGAACATCATGAGCACAAAGGAGATGCCCTCGGATATGCTGTCCATCAGCTTCTGCAGCGCGTGGAGCGCCTGATGTTCCACCTGCAACGCCACTTCTTCCTGCCGGCTCGTCACTCGCTGAAGATCCGTCGGCCCGGACATGCCCTGAATCAGGCCGCGGTTCGACTCGATGAACTTGCTGAGCCGCTCGAGATCGTGCTGTGTCGCGCCCAGCTTGGCCAGGGGCACGGTCGAATCGATGACGATGCCTCCGGCTGCCGGGACGCCCACCGTGATGACGCGCGCATTCCACAGCTTGCGCACGAGGCGCGATAGATACAGCGCCAGAGCGTCGTGTCGCGAAGATGGCCGGACGGATTCCGTCGTCAACGCCGTGCCGTCCGTCTCCGTGATTGTCGGCTGCCCGCCAAAGTCGACGAAGAGCCCTCGCGCCCGGTCCTGAGTCGCCTGATCGAGTGCCCGCGGCGCTCCGAGCTTCGCGTCTCCGCCGTGGCCACAGGCGACTGCCAGGGCCGTGGTGACCGTCTCGACGCGGCCATACAGCTGAATCAGTCGGCGCGTGACGACATCGAGCGCCTCGTCTCCCGGAGAGTCGCGGATGGCGGCGGCAAAGGTGTCGACCAGCCGTCGTCGACGGATGACGTGGACGCCCGTGTTGGTGAGAACGGCAAACTCGCTCGGGGGCTCGTCGAACTGCACGGCCAGCTCGTTGCCGAAGCCGAGCGGTTGAGGGGCGGCAGAGAAGGGCTTCGTCATGAGACCGACAGCCTCGGCTCGGCTGCCGATATCGATCCAGGTGGCTTGCTCGTAATAGCGATGAGGCACGGTGGGAGAAGACCGCTTGATTCGACCGGACTCGGGCCCCGAGAGGAAGAGCATATCGGCGTTGACGTTTTCACCGCTGCCAACGAAGTCGAGGAAATATCCCGGGGCGAAACGAACGCCCTGTCGGCTTGCCAACAACATGGTGGACTCGAGGTCGACGACGGCCTCGCCGCCATGGGCAGAGGAGACGAGCTGACCAGAGCGACGCGGGTTCTGACTCGGCGGGAACTTGATGAACTGGGCCTGCATACTCTGGGGCGCCATGTTAGAGTGCGAGCCGTAGAGATATGAGGAGGCACTTGTCGCGCTGAAGAAGACGCGGCAGCCAGTGTCGGTCAAGGCCATGAGGTGCAGCTTGGCGGCCTCGTGCTTGGATATCGGGCTGATGGAAACGATGTTCATGCGATCGTTGAGCAGCTTCGACTGGGTAATCATGTGGGCGATGTCGCGCAGGCAGTGGACCTTGTCCTTTTCGATGACCTTGTTGAGGCGGTCGGGCGTCTCCATGTGATAGGTACGGATGGTGGACTTGCTGGAAAGGGTGTAGAGAAGCTTGCGCGAGTCGTCGATGGCCATGTCGATCAGGTGCTCGGGGGCTCTCTGAGGCCACAGGGCCGACTGCAGCGAGACGACGGACGACCAGCCGGGGTTGGTGTGGTTGATCTTGCCACAGCGGCTGGAGAACCACTTCTCCTCCGACTGGTAGTAGAGCTCGTTGACGTCGACATCACCGCTGCCGCCAAAGAAAATGCGGCCGTCTGCGGAGGCACGGATGAGGCGGACGTCGGCGCCTCGGAGTGGCAGGCTCATTCTAGTCTGGTAAAGGGCCACCGACTTGGTGCCGGCGGGCGTGTCCGAGGCCGAGAGCCCGAGTAGAATCATGTCGGACGAAGTGGCGACGGCGAGAATATGGGTGATTGTTTCGACAAAAATGCCGCGCTTGGGAGGGACGAGAGCCACGGCCTGAATCGTATGCGGTTGGTCCTCGAAACCGATGAGCTCGGGCTCGGGATGGGTAAAGTCCCAGAGGAAGAGCGAGTTATCGATGGCGACCCAGGCGTGGTTGATCTCGGCAAACAAGCCCATGAGCGTCTGCAGCTCGCCCGCGTTGTAGTGCTCGAAGACCTGGTTGGGGATCGGATACATGTGCGTCTTATGAAAGGGCACCCAGGCCGAGTCGGAGGGCGGAAGCTCGTAATCAGACGAGGCACCTTCTAGCGAGGACATCAGCAGGTATCAAAGAACTGCAGGAGAAGAGTGACCAACGTCTGCAGTACGAGTCGAGATCGGGGAAGCTCTCGTCGAGCTGCGAAAAGGCATTGATAGCCTTGGCCGCCCTCAGCACCGGCGGCACGTTATCCGACCTGGGCGGCGCAACGGCAGATGAGGCTGGAGGCGCCATGGCAGACGCGCCCTCTGAGGCCACAGCGGCCGCGGGACTCGAGCTGCTCTCTGTCGCACTCGCTCCCACTGAAAACAGCTGACGACGAACAGGATCCTGTGCGGCCTGGAGTCTCGACGCTACGGCGGGCGTGTTGAGAAAGGCTCCAGGCACGGGCCGGACAGGCGTCGTGTGCGGAAAGGCCATGACGGAATTGGCAGCGCGTTTGGCGTCGTCCGCGGCCAGCGAGAAGACGGGCGCCAGAGTTCTGATGACGGCTTTGTCGAAGCTCCTGGCCTCAATGGAGGATGGAGGGAGGGCAGCTCAGGGGAGGCTGGTCCAGTGGTTGGTGAAGCTGGAGAGCAGCTCTTTGTTTTTGCGCCGCGCTAAGCCTGATTGAGACGCGAGGCTGTTCGCTGTGCGTCTTTTGTGCGTCAGCCTCGCGATGGTCTAGTCTTTGCTGAGTCATTGTTTGTTTCGACTTTTGCTATTGACAAGCTCAGACTTCTATTGTTCTCTCTGCCTGTGGAAAAGGCCGTGGACCAAGACTGTTTTGTGTCAATTTTGGCAGCAGTCACACTGCAAGTCTTACTTTTGCGTTGGTTCCAGAAACGCTTCCAGCTGCCGCGGCCGCTCAAGCGAAACACGACGATACTCGCGACTCTCAGTCTCTTCAGACAGTTGGAGCCAAAGTGCCCTCTTCCCGTCTCGCCAGGATGAAAGTCTCCCATAAACTGGTCAGTCTGCTCGTCTCTACTGGCGACGGCGGGCTTGAGTCCTAGTTAATATCACATGATGATGGCGTCGGATTCTCTTCGTTCGAGCACCTCACATTCATCTCCTTCTGACTCTTGATATGCTGAGAATCAGCATTCTCCCTGCTGAGCTTGAATCCGAAGCAACTCGCTGTGTCCTCTCTCTCTCTACCTGTCACAAGCCAGATTCGATAACGCAGAGGACGGCTCACTCATCCTCTGAATTGTTTCGAAACTGTCATCAACTCTCAAGAAACAAACCCAAAGTCTAGAAAACCTTGGGCTACTTTCCGTGTCAAACGGTCTCTGCTTTCCTTCGGACCATATCAAAACCCACCTCCGCAAGACTTGTTTCACCGGTTTCCGTCTTGCTGATCCTTTACCTCTCTCACGTGTTGTCGCTGGACAAGGGCAGCCAGGATCGTCACGATGAAGCAAAGGTGAATCATCCGTTTCCACGTAGCCAGTCCGCAAACTACTCAGTCTGATCCGTAATATGTGTATTCATTGCACGTCGAGCGCCAACGACGACTCATGAATCCCCGGAAGGCAGCTTTCCCTCGTGGACAAGTCATACTAGCTTGCACCCCAGACGTCCTTCTGGCCAGGATCACAGAGTCCACCACGACTCGTAGCTCAATGATTCAGCGCCGGCCCCGCGATTCCTCTGCTCTTGTTTATAATCAGTTTCTCGGGAACCTCATTAATAAGATGCCCAGTGTTTGTTTCTAGACCTCTTTATTTTCTTAGACTTTTCTTGCTCGCATCTTCTTGATACTGGTGTCGCAAGATCTCCCCAACAACCTCATCCAAGCCTCCAGGGCGAAGACAACATGAAGGCCGCCGTCGTTTTGATCAGCAGCTGCGCTGCAGTCTACGCCGCCAACGGCAAACTGCCCTTCAACCCGATCCCAGAGCCTGATGAGAACTGCAGGATAGCTTGCAGGGATAGGCCGCAAATCACCGATGAGGCATGCGGCACCAGAGAGTTCTGCGAGGCCATGGACGTTACAGGAGATGACCGCGAACTCGTCAAGTCCAAGGTTCCACGTTGGAGAGTTTTCTACGACAACTCAAGAGCATGTTTCGACGACCACGATCCCGAGCCCCTGAATGGTGTGGCTGTAGAGGTTCTTCCCATTCCAGAGGTCGAGACGGGAACCGACGAGGATAATTGCTTCTTGCCCAACATCACCGTCGAATCCTGCGGAACGACCAAATTCTGTGCTGCCTTCGACAGAGTTCCTCGCGACTTGGAGCTGTTATCCAGATGGGACTTCCAAAACAGCGAGCAGTGTCTTGCCAAGCGCGTGAACGCTGAAAGCTCCATCCAGGAACCGCAGGCCCAGAATCCGCCCGCTGGACCAGGTCCTGAACAGCCCGATACCACGGTTTCCGAGCCCGTGACCGACGGAACAAACGGCTCTATTCAGTCGCCGAGCACACCAGAGGGTATGAGAAGACAACGGATTGTCGGCGAGAGAACTCGGGGAGAGTTAGTGGAAAGTGTCCGGGATGGGCCTTTCCCAGTCAGTGAAGTTCCTGAAGAGCCTATCCCCGTCACGAGAGTACCCGGAGAGCCCTTCACCGTCACTGAAGTGTCTGGAGAGCCTTTCACCGTCACTGAAGTGCCTGGACAGCCTTTCCCCGTCACAAGAGTTCGTCAAACTCTAGTGGAAGAACAGACTAGGACCATCACCGACCTGAGTCCGACTGATGCATTGCGGGAAGGGTCTAGGGGTTTTCTCGATGAAAGCGAGCAACGCACTCGCTCAACGGCTTTCATATCGTCGGGTAGTAGGAAAAGTCAAATCCAGAGCTCGGCCAAGCTGGCTGAGTCGACTGGCTTGACAACCGAGTCCACCATTACTTCTTCTCTCTCTTCTTCGCCTACTCCTTCTTCTCTATCGTCGTCTACTTCTTCCTCATCATCATTATCTCTGTCTTTGTCTTCTACCTCGTCCTCATCTTCTCTCCTCTCTTCCCCTTCTTCGCTCTCCCCCTCCCCCTCTTCTTCGTCCCCCTTTTCTCGTCTCCCATCATCATCATCTTCTTCTTCTTCTCGTTCCTCTTCTTCTCTCCTCTCTTTCCCTTCCCCTCCCTCTTCATCTCCCTCTTTCTCTCCCTCTTCGTCGTCTCGCTTTTCTCGTCTCTCATCATCATCATCTTCTTCTTCTCGGTTTTCTTCGGATTCTTTCCTAACTCGCTCTTTATTATCGCCAACTGCTTCTTCGTCCTCCTTCTCGCTTTCGGCCTTGTCCTCTTCCTCGCCTGTGGCTTCGATCTCGTCGTCTCCTTCGTCCGCAAAGCTAGCCAATTCCATCAAGTCCACCCCATCACCGACATCAGCCAAGGGTCCGACAAATGTCTCCAAACCCACTTCTCAGATTGGTGATCCGGCTCAGTCAGGAGGAAATGCCAATCGAGAAAGCAGGCCTACTTCTGTGGCCAAAGGTACGGCCGGTAAAGATCAGACTTCCAAGATAGGCAAGTCAACTGCCACTGGCGATAGACCATCAGCTACTGGAGACAGGCGAAATTTCAGAGGGAACAAGCAGACGCTCAGCGAAGAGGGCAAGAATGGCAGACAGACCATCGACAAGCAAAAGAGCAGTGTGAACGGAGAGAATCCAGGGCAGAACCCTACTGGTACTTTCAGGAAGAACCCGGCTGTTTCAAAGCCAGCACTTGACGGGAAACCTTCTCCTGTCGGCAAAGACCAGGGCGACTCAGAACCGGGTGATCGAAACCGGCGGCCAGACAAGGCGAACCTCATCCCCAATGAAGGGAAAAGGCAGCAAGCAGGCGCAAGGGAATCAGCGAATCCTCTTCCTAGTCCCAATGATCAGAGACAGCCGGACAGAAAAGCCAATCGAGGTAAGTCAGACAAGCTGAATACTGGCCTCAATGGCAATGGTCTGTCAGAAAAGGAGCCCAAGAAGAACCAGGTCAAGCCAGGGGGGGAGAACTCGTCTCAGAACCGGGCGCAGCCAGCGAAGGATATCAAGTCACAGGTTGAGAAAGATGGCCCGAAGAGAGACAATTTCGTTAGTCCTCAGGTGAGAAATTCCAAAGGTTCAAAGACCAGCCCGAACCCCCTCAACAATGCGGGACCCAAAGAAAAGCCCGATGAGCCAGGAAGAGAAGCCGGTCCGAATAAAGACAATCGCCCTGGCCAGAGAAATTCCGGCCTACAGAAGCCCAATGGGCCGGGAAGAGAAACCGGGCTGAACAAAGATAACGGCCCCGGTAAGACGAATACTGGATCACCAAAGCCCAACAGTCAGCCTACAAGAAGCGTCCCCGGGGACACAAGAGCAGGCGACGCCACCAGACCCGGAAGCCCTCGAGCTTCAGTCGAACCCGGCTCTGGGAATGACAAGACCGGGAAGCAGCAGAAGTCAATCCCGGCATCTCAATCTAACGGCGGACCCCGGGGGGCCCGTAATAGTCAAGGACAGCAACTAGGCCCGGCTGCTCCTCAGACCAAGGGGGCAAATCAAGTCGGGGGAATTCAGGGCTCGTCCCAGAGACCCGCAAGCCCAAGTCCTCAGAACGGAGGATCGCAGAGAGACAACCCGACGCGCGGAACAACACCTGGTGTAGGAGGGAATGCTGGCGGTAAAAGAGGATCGAACGCAGCGGGATCGGCTCCGGGACCATCGCGAGGCGGTTCAGGAGCCACTGGAAACAAAATTGGACCGGGTGAAGGAGCAAACCCGGGCGGGAGAGGCGGGATACCATCTAAAGGCGGAGTAGGGGGAGCACCAGGAGCACCAGGAGCTTCAGGAGGGGGCGGAGCAGGACCAGGATCAGGAGGAGCAAGAGGACCAGGAGGAGGAGGAGGAGGAGGACAAGGAGGAGGAGGAGGACAAGGAGCACCAATAACACCAGTAGGGGGCGGAGCAAGAGGGCCGTCAAGATTCAGGAGAAGCATCCCTTGGATGTCTTAGGAGGCGAGACGAAACTCGGGAAAACACGCAGATACATGTAACTCTTAGCTTCTCAAACTCATCAGACAGCACATTCATGAAGATGTAGAAAAGTATGCTCTTCGCCACTGAGATGGATAGATTTAGGTCACCGAGTCTTTCTTTGTCGCAAGTAATGAGTCTTGGTAGTTGGCTGCCAAGGCAGACCGCCTATATAACCTTTGTTCCATCACCGGTGTACAAGCGCCCGCCTCTCAGTAGTTCCCCTGTCGAAGCTTCTCCTTTGCATTCTCCTTGGCCTCTTTCGAAACCGCAGGGTTGCTGATGCTGGCCTTGAGTCCACGAGCTCTACACGTATCGAGTATGGTCATTGATCACATGGTGGCATGATGCTCGAAGAAGGTGCTTACATGTTGGCAGGATCTTTTCCGGTCGGGCTTGCCTGGGGCTCTTCGTCGCGTACTGGGTCTTCGTATGGCTCGAGCATGCCGCTGAGGACTTCTTTGGAGTGTTCCCTTGCTTTCTCCGACGTTCCTTAGAAGCAGAATGGTGAGTTGCAACGCGCGTAAGTGATTTACTCTTGATAGACTCACGAGGATTTGCGAGTGCGGCTTTGTGGCCCGCAGCCACTCTCTCCGGGTCTTTGCCGGCATCGGCCCCTGGTAGAAGCTCCCTGATGAGGTCGGGGTCGGCTTGATTCGACATGATGGTGAGCGAGACGATGTCAACAGTTGGATGGATTCTTGTGTCTGTATGGCTCGGGGTTGCGTTGGAGGGGCAGCTGAGGGGGTAACATGTAGAAGAAAGCACAGGGCGGGAGACTCGACTCGATGGCGTGCTGCTGATGTCATGATTCGTTGTCGATGACACGCTTGCGTCATGATGCCTGAAAATACGACGTTGCTGCTTTTGTTTTGGGATTCGGACGGGTGTTGGTTATGTGGTTGTTGCTGGCTGGGAGCTACAACTTCAATACCGACAATCACCAGTGACCAAGACGAGACTTTGAAGAGAGCTAGTTGTCTGCACGATTCATCTTTGTTCTACCAGAGTTCGTTGGCGCCCTCGCTTAGAAAGGACAGGAGGCTCATAAGCCACCCAAGGAGTCATGCCAGCATCATCGATGCTGGTAGACGAGAGCTTGTGCAAGACCAGATTAACTTTCCCAATAATTTGGTTCTTTAGATCGATCATGAATACTGCCTCGTCTCCTCCTTACTTCCAATCTGCTCCGTACAACGTCCGAAGCTCAATATTCACCCAGCAAGTGAATGAAAGATGCTCGATATGAACTCAGACAACATGGGCTTTCAGATCCGACGCAGAGTCGAAGCAACTCATCACTCCAGACACGCTTACAGAGGACATAGAAGAAGGCGACCCTGTGACTGCAGAACCCTCGAGCGGTGATTTCCTGCATCTCAGTGCCAGGCTCGGACACGAGCGCATCGCCAGCAAGCTTTTGCTCGACCTGGAGCCAGGTGCCATTGACTGCGAGAACTTATACTCTGGAGATACGGCCTTGCATGAGGCTGCTCGACGAGGTAACCTCTGCCTGGTCAATGTACTCCTGGAACAAGGAGCCAAGATCTCTGTCCAAAACCACGTCGGGAATTATCCGCTTCACCTGGCAGCGGAAGAAGGTCATATAGCCGTCATCAAGAATCTACTCGAAAAGGGAGCCTCCCGAGAGGCGGTGAATCAAGACAGCTTCACGCCTCTCCACCTAGCAATCAAGAACCGGCCATTGGAGGCTGTCGAAACTCTTTTGGAAGGACAGGTTGCTGAAATCATAGCCATCAAGAACACCACGGGTCAGAACATGGCACTCGACTGCGCGCTTCGCAACTTCAACGAAGACATTATCAAAAAACTCGTCGAGTTCGGCGCCGACCTCGACACCAAGGACGAGATGGGCCAGACGCTGCTGCATGACCTCGCTTCTCGTGGCTTGACCGAAGCAGTCTCCTTGCTCTGTGGTCTCGGTGCAAGCTCGTATATAGAAGATAAGGAGAACCGCACAGCTCTATATCTTGCTGCCCGGGGTGGTCACGGAGCGACATTTCAGGAATTAGCCCGCGCCAGGAATCTAAGTAAAAAGTTTTTTCCTTCCATGGACTTACACTGTTTCTCCCCGCTTCGAATGCTGCGGAGTGAGTAGACCTGAATAGGCCCATTGTCTTCTGGCCTTGAATAGTGTAGCTAGCCACTGTTGCTGCCTGAGGCATTGCTTTCTTCTAACATAAAAGCGGCGAAGGGCCCGGAATTGACTTTTTCCGCACCGAACAGCTGTCAACCACTTCTTCCTTTCGTAGCCCCGCTTGCCTCTTCCTTTTGTGCCTTCATCCTTTCCTTCACTTCTTCCTCCCGAATCAGGCCTTCTGCATCACAGATCGCGTTGAGGGACCTGAATTCCTTCAGCTTCTGAAGCGGGAGAGCCTTCGTCATCCCATCCGCCCTCATCGCGTTCGTGGACCCCCTAGTCCACGACATGATTTTCTCGGACCGCGAGAAAGAACCGGGAAAGCCAATTGCCCCTGCCCTTCACGACTATCCTAGGGGAAGCCGACACGAGAACGACGATCTAGTCACCTTCGCTATGTTGACCGTACAGGGGAAGGCGGACTATCAGTTCGCCTATAAGCTGTACGAGTCAGAAAGAAAGGAGTACTAGCACATCTCGTCGCTCCTCACGAAGGCCCGAGCAATTATACTCGGATCGATTAGCGAAGCTAAGGCTGCCTCCCTCAATCAGCAAGACAGAACGAGGGATTGGTTCAAGACCCTCGAAGCCTCGTCGGCACCATCGGAGGGTTACATGGCCCGCATCATAGGTGCGGATTATGCGGCCCTAATGGCTGACGTTCGCTCTTTTGAGCACGAGCCTAGGGAATGGATCAATCGGTGGGAGAGGATCATGACGGACGTAAAGAGATATGGACTCCCTCAGTTATTTTCCGGAGTGTGGCTGCGAGACATCACGGAAGTGGTGAAGCAGCTCAGTGATGGGCTAGCCACAGCCATCCGAGAAGAAGCCATGGTCTAGGAAAGAAAGTCGGGGGAGCTATTCAGGGCAATAGCGACAACTTCGAACGACCCTTCGGCGACGGTTACAGTGGTAGCATCGGTAATGAAGGAGGGTATCTGGACTGTATCAGCGATCGCAAGAAGAATTCGGGAACTACTCCCGCAGGAAAAGAGGGGGAGACAAGGGGTGAAAAGGGGAACGGCCCTAGTCACAGATTCGAACCGCTCAGAATCGCTAGCGAAGAGGACGAGGAAAGAGAAAGAGAAGGATAGTGACGACTCTCGTAGAAGAACCAGGCTATAAGAAAGGATCAGAATTCTCCCTCAGATAGCATCGGACAATCAAGATCACAACTCTCTTCGTGCCTCTCTGTATCTCTCTGCTCTGTGCCTCACAATCACTGTTGTTCAGTCACTCCGCTACAATTCCTACCGGATCTGCTTATAGCTGTTTGACAATACCCTCTTACATAGAGCCGCTCGCGACAGTTATCATAGCTGTGCCACGGAACTTCTCATCGAACTAGAAGCAGACATAAACGCTAAGGATAAGCGCGGAGAGACACCGTTGCACTTAGCCTTGATAAACGGCAATGGCGAAGCCGTCAAGATGCTGCTGGCTGCCGGGGCAGATCGCTTTATCGAGGACAACAAGGGGTGGACGATTCTTCACGCTGCGGCCTGGAATGGCGATGTCTATGTGTTCGCCTTGCTAACGAGTGGGCAGTATTTCTCCCACTTGGATTTACTAGACGAGACAGACAACAGAGGACAGACGGCTCTTCATATCGCCGTGGACTGCGACAACTTCGGCGTCGCTTGCATGCTCATCAATGATGGCATCGGGCGGCACGATATGGATAATAATGGTCAAACGTCGCTGCACTTGGCAGCTGCAAAGGGTCGATCCCGTATCATTCAAAGACTTCTAGCTGCGGGCTTCAGTCCACACTCTATGGACAATGAGAGCCGTACACCGCTCTACCTCGCGCATATAACCGGAAACCAAGAGGCCATTAGCGACCTGGAAGAAGGCCGCAAGTGGGAATCGGTGAGTTCCGGCTCTTATTCACGTTGAATCAGTCCGCTAAGCAACGCAGAAACCAAAGGATGCGAGCCAATACTTCGTCCTCCTTCATCACTTTGTAAAGAGATATAGCACAGATACATGTATTTAAAAGACGAGTCACACATCAGTAAGAGGGATATACTAGAGACGGAAAGATGGATAGTTGCCTCTTACAACAGCAACTCGACCTCCCCTACATCTAGACGAGGTACGAAACACGTAGACAGATACATGTATCAAAAAGTCGAGTCGCGTGAGCAAGAGGGATATACCAGAGACGGAAAGATGGATAGTTGCCTCTCACAACAACAACCAACCATCCCACCTACTAAGCCAACAACTTCTTCACCTCCCCAACAAGATCATCCAACCTCACCAAATCCCCCCGATCCTTCTCCGCCTCCCCCTTATCCCCAACCTGCCCCAACACCTTGAGCCTGACCTTCCCATCCGCCAACTCATCCTGCCCCAAGATGACGCCCAACGGCGCATCCTCCGCCGCCTTAAACTGCTGCGGGAGCTTGGGCTTGACCTTTGCCGAAAAGTCTGCGCGAATCCCCGCGCTCCATAGCCGGCGCGCAACGTCCATGCGCTCAGGCAGGAGGCCGTCAAAGTCCTTTCCGCCAAAGGCCATGACGTAGACGTCGATGGAGGGTGATTTCGAGACCTTTTCGCGCTCGCGGCGGGCTTTGAGTATGGTGAAGATGCGGTCGACGCCGAAGGAGACGCCTACGCAGGGGATGGTGCGTTTGCCATACATGCCGACCAGGTTGTCGTAGCGTCCGCCTGCTGCCATGCTGCCCACCTGCGTGGCTGCATCGTCCTTTTTGTTCTTCTTTTCGCCGTCTGTCTTGGGAGGAGGCTGGTTGATGACTTCGTATATCAGTCCCGTGTAATAATCCAGTCCACGGGCGAGCGAGAGGTCAAAGGTGATCTTGTGCATGACATCGAGAGCCTTGAGATACGAAGCCAAGAGCGCCATGTCGTCGAGACCGGCCTTGATATCCTCGTTGACGCACAGCCGTTCATTGGCGCGCAGCAGCTCGACGACTTCGGCGACGGTGCCACTGTGACGTACATACTCGCCGATCCGATCAGCCACCTCCTCCGTCAGTCCCTTTTCTTCCACCATCTCCTTCTTGACCTCAGGCCAGGCCATCTTATCGAGCTTATCGACGGCAGAGCTTATGGAGCGAATCTTATCAGCCGGGACGCCAGCGACGGCAAACATGCCATCGAGGATCTTGCGGTGGTTAAGCTTGATGGTGATTCCCAGATCTAGCGCGTCGAAGACCTCGACGATGATACGTAGCGTCTCGGCGTCGGGAATCATGGGGTCGTAAACACCAGCAATGTCAAAGTCGCACTGGTGGAATTCGCGCAGTCGACCTCGCGCGATGGCTGGCTGATCTCGGCGATAGACCTTGGCGAGCTGGTAGCGCTTCACCTGCTGTATGCTGTTCATGGCCAGCCAGCGCGCGAAAGGAACCGTCAGGTCGAATCGTAGGGAGCAGAGCTCGCCGCCCTGGTCTTCGAGATCGTACATGAGGCGCGAATCCTCGCCATACTCTAACGTTCCAAGAGAAGTCAGCGAGAAGAAGAATAGTCGCAACAAGAAAGAAGATGCATCAACGCACTGCCGGCGAGAATCTCCTTGAGCTCGAAGACGGGGGTGTCAAGAGGCGTTCCGCCATGACGCTTGAAAACGTCGGTGATGGTCTTGCTACGAAGCCCGTCAAGACAAAGACACCCCCAGAAGAGTCTCACATAAACCTACAACACCTCGTCCCGCAGGAGCATATCGGCACCGTTCCAGTCCCGAGTCCCCTTGGGCGTCTTCAGCGTCACGGCCGTGCGAGACGGCTTGGCCTCAGAGCTGGCCATGGTATCGTCGGGAGTCGAAGAAGGCGTCCAGAGGCAGCGGAGAGAAGTGAGCGTCGGGCTGAATAAGCGGAAGGATGTCGGAGCTTTGCTGACCGCACGAAGCATCCCCCCCGCGCCGTTGCTTCGACTCTTACTTCTCGCAGCTCCCCTCGGAGTCGTGATGCATTGTTTTCTGCCCCCCCCCCCCCCCCCCGGCGGCTTGTTAATCCGGACAACCCTAGTAACCCTAGTGTGGGTTGATTATCCATGTGAAAGTGCACGTCGTCGATCAGGGACAGAGATTCAGCACAAGCAGTCAAGCGAAAAGAGACAAATTGCTACCTAGCCTAGAGCACTCAATCGATGCAGACATGGTACAACTTGACATGGTGGCTTCTCAGGGGTGACACCGCCAGCCCTCCCAGTCCTCACTGACTCTTGGCATCGCGCTCCCTCTTGCGCAAGGCCCTCCTTCGGATGTCGACATGCATCTTCTTATTCTGCTCGATGGTGACGCGGCTGTTTACGCCGGGGATATTCTCAATCACCCAGAGCATCGCCGAGTGACTCCACCAGGGCGCATAGGTATTCGGAGCGCTCTGGTACCCCCCAAGCCCGATCTTGGCCAGGGCCGAGCTGACGAATTTGCGGGCGGTAGGGACCAGCAGACTCGGGCGACGGATCTTGCTCATGTTGGACATGACGAGGTGGCTGAGGACAAAGTGTGCGTCAACATTGTCGTCCGCCAGCTCAGCCGCCAAGGCCGAGTTCCATTGCTGAAGAAAGGCCTTGCTGCCGGAGTAGGTGGCGAGGTAGGGCGTGGGCGTCCAGCCGGCGAAGGAGCCCATGGTGAGGATCAGACCGCGCCGCCTCTCCTTGAGAACGGGCGCGACAACCTGAGTGACCTTGAGGGTGCCGACACAGTTGATGGTCACGATATTTTGAAGTTCGTCGCGGGGCGTCTCGAGGAATTTGACTGGCATAGAGTGGCTCTGTCCGACGTTGTTGATGAGGATAGCCACGTCGAGACCGGAGATGAGCTCGCCCAGCTTCCCATAATCGGCGTCGTCGTCTCGGGCAAAGTCCATGGCCAGCGTCTTGACTTGTACCCCCTTTTCCACGTACTTTTCCTGAATCTCGGCAGCCAGAGTATCGAGCTTGGCCTGCGTGCGGGAGACGAGAACGAGGTTGAAGCCCTTGGCCGCGAGTTGAGTCGCGAACTCTTTGCCGAGACCGTCCGACGCTCCCGTGACGACGGCCCAGCTGCCAGCCTTGCCATACTTGCGTAGCTGTTGGTGGCGTCAGCAGGCAATAGACAGAGAACGGAAGATAAAGCGAGCATCTCACGTCGATACCGTTGCAGACGGAGAAGCTCAGCAAGAGCTGCGTCAAGCTCAGCAGCTTGTACCCCAGACACAGAGCGCCGACGCCAGCGAGCGTCAACTGAGCGACTGGCGGAAGCCTTGAAAGAAGTTGCTGAAGGTGTTCCATTTTGCTGAAGCTGAAGATGCTGGAGACGAGAGAAGAAGCTGTAGGACGAGGGCGAAAGGCACTCTGATGGTGGACACTACCTAGAGTTTAGAATCCGGACACAAGCCGCTGCCCTGCGCAGGGATGAACCGCGCTGAAAAAGCAAAAGCTTCAGCAAAGCAAGACCAACAGCGAATCAGAAGAAAGACATCTGGACGGATTGGCCTGCCTGCAGCCCTTCATGCTTGCGGTCTCAAGCCCGCGTTTGGCTGCCGGGATCTGAGCCGTGGCACACGTGATATGGCACGTGACGGAGATAAGAGGAATGGGTTGGACGCTGCAACGCGAGACCAGCCAGCCTCTAGGAGTCTAGAGTCTAGAGACTCACAAGACGTCAGTCTGCAGGTGTTTGACAGAAAATCCAGTTGCTCAGCCAGCGAATCGCTATATTCTCGACAGCCTTCACAGCTAATCAAGCAAAAAGCTTGAAGACTACTCAAACCATCACACCCTGGCACCGTCATAAACCGCAACGGGCAGCAAGATCTAACCATCTGCCATCAGCGGGAGAGTCAGTGAACCACAAGTTTCCTACAGACGAGTTCTTCGCCACGTCAAACTCGAATGTCAACGACGAAGCAAAGTCTCTCCATCTGCAACTCGTGTCCGAGTCCTCGCTTCCTCCATCATCACAACGTCCAAGTCGTCATCGCTTCCTTCCTCCATCACCATGATACGCAACCCGGCGCCTTTTCTTTCCAACTTACACCGTCCACCTTGACTTCATCTCCTAATAGTTCAGGCTGACCCTGCTGGTCGCTTCTGATTTCTTCCGAGAATGTCGCACTCGTGCAGCACATCAGTACTCCCAACCGCGCACTGCCCACAGCACAACTTGGTCACATCGGCATTCTTCCGAAGCGCCGCGATGCAAACGGCCGCCACACGCCCACCAGGAGCAAGCGGCGAAACCTGAGCCTCTTCGAAAAGCTCCTTATCCGGCGCAGCGAGAAGGTCGACGACGACGGCGCACTTGTCCGCGTCGACGGCATCGCGGCACTGAGGGGTGAACTCTGCGGCTTTGGCCCTGCAATCTTCGTCACACGTGCTTCCTGTCAACGCTCCGATGGTCAGGAGATCGTCGTTGAAATTGATCTTGCCGGGTCCGACGTGCGCTCGTCGCAGGCAGGATGAACTGGCGGGTTTGTTCTCCTCGCTCGGGTCTTCTTTGGGCGAGGGGGGCACTTTCTCTGAGGGTATCTCGTTCGTCGGGGTGGTTGATTCGGACGTCGTGGTCTGAGGATCCTTGCCTGTCCGAGAAGCGTCGTTGATGGGAATCGGCTCAGTCGGTTCATTCACGGGTTTTGGCTTAGAAGCCTGGGCTTGAGGCTTCGTCGGGGATTCCCCCGAAGCGCCCTCATTGGGAGTCGTCTTGATTTCATCGTTCGCGGGATTCAGTTGAGAATCCCCGCCCTCAGGCTTCTTTGGAAGAGTCCCGTTGGCAGACGCCGGTCCAGTAGGCTTGCTCATAGGAGCGACCTGAGAAGCGTCATGGACGGGAGTCGACGAAGGCGGTCCATCCACTTGCGGTTGAGAAACCTGTCCTGCCGAGCTTGTCGAAGAAGTCCCAGCCGCTGCAACGACCTGAGAGGGTTTGTCCGTAGGCTTGGACTCGGGAACCTGGTCAGTGGAAGCGCTCCCTTCCGAGACTTCATCTTCGTCGCAGACGTCGTCGTCGTCCTGATCAATGCCATTCATCTTGACGCCTTGTTCTGGACTCTTGCCATGGATTTGGCTTGCAGGTAGGGCGTCGCCCCCTTGCTCAGCGACGACGGCCTTGGCTTTGTTGGCGAGATCGACGGCCTTTCCGGTGGCGAGCGCCTGTCCCATGGACTTTGAAGTCAGGCACAAGGCGGCGACGAGGCTGATGGCACGCATGGTGTTTCCAGTGCGGGAGAACAATGTCAGGTGTGAATCAGATGAAAGAGGAAGAGAAGGTTACGCGACGTCGAGCGAAGCAAGGTCTTTCTTTCTATGCAAGGTATTCCAGACACAAGCGACTTACAGACCTGGAACGTACAGCCAAGTGAAGGGCCAGCCTACTTATACAGATGCCGACACGAGATGAATCGGTGGATCGTTGTCATGGTCCGCCCCAGTTGTTTAGCCGACACAAGCTTAATCGAACCTGAGTTGCCAAGGCGCACACATACGTACATGGGTTAATGCAGAATGGCTGTGTCGACCAGCGCTAGCGAACAGCACAACAGACGGCGAGTGGGATTAATGCCCTAGGTAATATACCGTCGGCTCACCTTTAGGCTAGCGTAGGTATGTATTAAGTGTCGGCAATCAATGCGAACTGGTGATAATGCGAACTGGTGATGGAGACTTCCTTGGCCCCGGTCAACGGCGATCGGAAGCCAATGGGGGATGACTTGTTTGACTTGTAAAGGGGGGCTTTGTTAGGGCAGGTTTTGCCGCAGGGTCGTACTTTTGGAATCATGCTTCAGGGCGCAGGGATCGAACCTGACATATCTCCTTGATGGGCATCGGAAGAGGAAGAATCCGTATGTGATTCTCGGCCTCGTCCAGCGTCAACGTCTGTCTACCCTTATCCTAAAAACATCCGTCGCATCAGCTAGATGTATATAGATATACATATACGAATACAGTACTCGCATCAGGCTCTAAGATTTTTGGAACAGTGAATCTCCTTTATCGTCTTATCTCGTACGTTCTGAGTGCTGATGGCGGAACCTCGACGGTTACCGGGTAACGGATGACGTCAACCCGAACCGAAGATACCCTCATTTTTCCTCCTTTCCAACCACCACCAATCCACCACAAACACACAACAATGGATCTAGTCAAGTCCATCCTCCCCTCGGCCAATGGCCTCCTCCCCTACTACATCCTCACAGTCCGCCCCCTCCCCTCAACCCAGCCAACGAAGAAACTAACCCCCCCAGCAGCTCTCCCTCATCTCCGTCGGCAACTCGATACAGTCCTACACAACGCTACACTTCACCCGACGCGTCTACAACGGCCGCTTCATCCGCAACCCGGCGCTTCCCTCTCGATCAGCAAGCTACAACCCCGAAGACGCTGTCGATAAGCTCGTTCCCGCACCTGGGGAGAAGACGTCATCGGCAGAAGATCAGGTCACGCCGCTCGCTGGCCGTCTGTTCGGCACGTGGACGCTCATCACGTGCGTCGTCCGCTGCTACGCCGCTTATAACCTGCATCTGGGCCCCGTCTATAACATCGCCTTGTGGACATATGTCGTGGCGTTGGGGCATTTTGTCACCGAGTTGTTGGTCTTTCGGACCATGCGGTTTGGGTTGCCGCAGGTGTTCCCTTTTGTGCTTGCGAGCTGTGCTTTGATTTGGATGCCGTTGGCGCGTCATCACTACGTTGAGATGGAGTAGGAGAGCGTGCTATTCTCTCGGTGCGATGGCGAAGAGGCTCTACAGGCTTCGAGCTACAAGAGATTCCTGCCTGTAAGCACGTCAAGGCATCCTTTCTTTCCTCTGATGCTACCGTCTCTTCTCAACACGATACAGCTCGCCACCGCAGTCCCGCAACCGAGCCGCCGCCTGCTCCGGCGTGATATCCCGCTGCGGCTGCGCCATAAGCTCATATCCCACCAAGAACTTCTTGACCGAAGCCGAGCGCAGAAGCGGCGGGTAAAAGTGCATGTGCAGGTAGGAGTTGTCCACCTCATCGTCCGTCCCCTTGAGCGGCGCCTGATGAATGCCAGAGCTGTAAGGGAAGCTGCATTGGAATAGGTTGTCGTATCGGCGCGTCACCTCGTGCATGGCTTCGGCGAGGGCTAGTCGCTCGCGGGATGAGAGATCGACGAGGGATCGGACGTGACGCTTTGGTAGGATGAGGACTTCGAATGGCCACACCGCCCACCAGGGACAGACGATGACAAAGGCGTCGTTTTGCCATAGCACGCGTTCGCCTTTGGTGAGCTCTAGCTGCACGTAGTCGCCTAGGAGGTGACGACCCCCATTCCGAGCACGATACTTTGCCATCTGCGCCAACTCCCGGCCCGGCTCATCAGGCATCGTCGACGTCGTCCACACCTGACAGTGAGGATGCGGATTAGAGCATCCCATAGCAGCACCCTTATTCTCAAAGATCTGCATGTACCGATACTCAGCCCCCGGAACAGGCGCACCATGCCGAGGAATCGACAGCTCAAGCTCCCCCGCGAGCCGGGATAGAGGATTCGACGCCGCGAGATGGTTGGCGTACAGACGCGTCCAGTGCTCGATGGTCGGTACCATCTCGGTGGCTGCCATGTCTGCCAGCGTCAGGTTATGCTTGGGGGAGAAAGTGAGCACGTAGCAGACGCCCGTAACGGCCTCTGCGCGAAGAAGCAATGATTCAACATCTTGCCCATCAGTTTCAGTTTCGTAGGCAGGCTGCTCCTCTCGAACGGCGCTGTAATCGTTGACAAAGGCAAACGTCTGCTCATAGTCTGGATTTCTATCACCAGCCGCCCGCGCATTCCCAGGACAGAGATAGCACTGCAACCATCAGCAAGCCGAGACAAACGCCGCGTTTCCACAGCGAAAAGCCCACCTTTGCATCGTGCTCCGGCAGCGTCTCCGTCGAAGCAGCCTCCTGCGCGCCCCTAAACTCATCAGCCGCAGCCTAGACAGATACTCCCGAAGCGTAGCACCCACTGCCACGGACGCTTGGTGCGATGCGGCGAGACGAGGAGCCAGCTGTCGGTCAGCGGGTTGTACCGCCTGTGGGAAATGTCGTTGAGGATCTGGTCTGGCATGGTGCAAGGGGATGGAGGTGCAGAGATTGGACGGAGGGCGGCGAGGGGATTTCGAGGTTGGGTTACGCTGACGTCATGGGCGGGCGGTGGAGGGGGTTGCGGTGATGCGACGGGTAGGTACACGTAGCTTGAGGGGACTGTCTATGGGTTTATGTAGTTTTGTGAATCGTGGAGTGTGTATTCATTCGTCCGACTGCATGGGATGGCTGTTCGCGCATCGTGAATATTGCGCCACCAACCAACCAGTGATGATGAACGGGCAAGACATTGCTTGCATGGCTTATTGAATGCCGTGGACGCTCGCAGTTTCTGGGTATCTGTCTTCCCGTTAGGACCTATCCCTTCAAGCTATCTGTCTAGAGGTGTGCTGTGACTCGTGAGCCAAAAGCCTGTAGAGGTTGGGCAGAGGCTTTGTCGAAGATGCCCGTAACAACTCCCACACTTCACCTGGCAAGCATACCTAGAAGCATCACGATACGCCTAGACGCCCTCGCCCCCTCAACAACCGCAGACAACCCCTACTCCCTCCAAAGATCCACCACAAACCCCTCCGTCAACCTCTCATCCTCCCCAAACTCCTCCTGCCAGCCCGAGAACCCCCGATCCAGAACGTAAACATCCTGTCCGCCCGCAGACCCCCTCTCACCCAGCCTCTGCAGCAGCCCGTCCCTCTCGCGAAGGTACTTTAGCGCCGCGCCCGGTCCGCGCTGCTGGCTGAGGGCGCAGTGGAAGATGACGGTCTGCTTGGTGCGGAGGGTGCGGACGAGCGTGGGCATGAGAGCGTCTAGTTGACGGCTTGGAGCGTTTGTTGAGCCGCGGATGTGACCGCCGACGTAATCTAGATTCATCGAGAGTTGTCAGCCTTCCATACAATTTTCTCGTAGGGGGGGGGGGGGGGGTCAACAAGTGACGGATTCCAGAGTGAAAGGCTCGTCGTCTCACCGTCGTCGCGTACGTCCACGACCGCGTAGGTCTTATCCGAAGCCTCTCGCTCCTGCAGAATCTTCTCCGATAGCGTCTTGGCCGTCATGCGCTGAAGCGTAGCCACGGAGCTGGCCGTCGACATGGCGCGGGATAGGGCGAGCATCGGCCGCTTCTGAGGCTGAGCGTCGGGAAGATGCGGCCCGCGATGCCGACCTAGAGATGCTATCAATGGTAGAGACGGAATATTTCGGCCCGGTGGTGCTGGTCTGGTCGAACCTCGTCCATCGTCAGTTCGGCATCCCGCGTCTCTACGACTTACAGCTTACAGGCTACGACCTACAGGCTACAACCTACAGGCTACAGCCTATTCGTACAGGTTACGGATACAGCTCTTCGCGCATGAAACATGACATGACATCATAAAGAAAGGATAGATATCGAGCAACAACAAAGCGCTATCTATAGCCATGATTCGCTAATTCCAGCCCGCAAATCGATATCGCAAATGCGCTCTTCTACGCCTTGCCTAGCCACCCAGCATTGATGAAGAAGTCGAAAATCTTGGCCCCCTTCTGCGAATCCAGCCGGCAAATCTCCTTGGCCTGCTTCCTCTTGAGCGTCCCGTTGGACTTGAGCGCCTCCCGGAGCAGCTGGTCCTTGATCATCAAGTAAGGCTTCGGCTGCAGCCGCACCACCTCGCATAGCTTGGCCTCTTCCGGCGTCAGCAGGTGCAGGTCCGGCGCATTATCCTGGCTCAGCGGCAGCACGCCCGGTATCGGTTGCGGCATGTGTCGTTGCCTCGTCGTGTCGTTTTGCGTCGCGTCGATTGTGCCGTTGGCCGCCTGTCCGTTGGTCTTGGTCTCGCCGTTGGCTGCCGTCGCCGTCGTCGGGTTAGTCGTCGACGGCGGCGGTCCCGGCCGGATCGGCAGCTCCGGTGCCACTAGTAGCGCCGCGCCGCTCGGTGCATCGGGCGGTGGTGGCTGCTTAGACCGCTGACTCGATGCCAGACGCTCGCGGTCCATGGACCCCATCGGTATCGACTTTTGCGCCCGCTGCGCCTTTTCTGCCTCGTACTTTTCCCCGCTGCGCAAGTCGCCGATGCGCACGCTGCGCCACTCCTGCAGCTGCGCAATGGCCTGTCTCAGGTTCAGCTCGTCCACGAGGCCCTGGTTAAAGTCTTCAAAGTCGGTGTGGTTCATGATGCGCGCAAAGGGCTTTGCCTTTTGCAGCAGTTCCTTTTCCTCCTTGTTGCGTCGCTTGTCCGTCTTGGTGTTCTCACGGTAGTCGAGCAGGTCGTGCTCGAAGATGACCCTCTTGCGCTCCACGCGCTGCGTCAGCCGGCAGTTGTAAATCTCCATGACGGTCAGCTTCAGTTCCATCTCGGGCTCCATATCGCCCGTGCGGGAATTGAGCCCGTCGCCTGGATCAAACTGCATATTCTGGACCGCCTCCTCTGCCTCGTTGGCGTACTCGGTCTCGAACTCGAGCCGGCCCGGCATGTAGCCCTGGATCTCGTGGCAACTCGGAACGCTGGCCGTCGGCTTCGTCTTGGCCTGCAGAGCCGGGGCATTCTTTGCCTTGTCCCTCCGCTCTTCGATGCGTCGCTTTTTGCGAGCCTGAAACTCTTCGCGCGGCACCTGCGTTGCCAGCTCCGAGTCGTACGGGCTGCATCTCGCGGGCAGCGGGAAGCGCTCCGAGGAGACGTACGTCGATAGGTAGTGATCGCGGACCTCGTCCTTATCTCGAAAGCCTCCTATGTGATCGGCGATATCGGCCCAGGAGCCCAGGCCGTAGACCTCGGCGCCCTCTAGCATCAGGAGCTCCTCATCGGCGCCCCACTCCTTTTCGAATATGGGAAACGAATTCTGCTCGATGACACGATACGGGTGCGTCGCAGGATCGTGAGCGTTTCGAGACTCCCCCTTGGCGAAGCACGAGACACAGAGGTCAAAGTCGGAGCACGCCGGGTCTGCACACCTAATGCGGACCTAGAAACATGGGAGTCAGCCGAGGAAGTGTGCACAGAGAATCGACCAGCGCGGACCGTCGACGTGATATCCGACGAGCAAACGTCGCAAACGTATTTGACGCCTCCTTCTCCGCCGCGCGTCGCCGTCTTCTTGCGGATGACACCCATGATGATGGCGAGGCTTCCGAAGACGGCGCCGAGCTGGCAGAGGAGCAGAGGAGCCGAGCGGGTGTCGAAGCCAGCAGATTTTGAACAAAGGAGAGGCGTGGGAAGCGTTATTAGATAGACTCGGCGCGCGCTGTGGTTGATGATGGTTGGATTTGGCTGACTCAGAAGCGGAGATTCACCGATAGTCTAGGGGGCACACCGAGGCTCACCGCGCGACGCCTTGCCCGAAGCAGACTGCTGACGTCAGCGTTCTGCCATTTCCAGGATTTGAACGCGTGTGTATGTAGCCTGGGGATCAACGCGTAGAGTGAAGCTATCGCGACCTTGATGTCTGCCCGCCAATCGCCTGCCCGCCAATCGCCTGCCCGCCAGATACCTGCCCGCCTTGGTCGATATTATTTTTCTTCTGAAGATGAAATTTTCAGTTGCCTTGTAAGAGCGATGGCCTAAACGCGTGCCGAAGCCGTGATGAAGGAGAGGGAGCATCAATGGTCAGGACCGACCTGCGGCCAAAGCAGTGTCGAGGGCTTTCTCTTTGCAGCAGCTGTAGCAGTCTTTACTTTCAACGCCTGTTCTTGGCCGCTGATTCGATCCCACGCGGATTAAACAGCGGGTTTGAATGAATAGGTCTTGAGCTAGCCTTCAGCCCTGGGAACTTGAAAGCAACTCATCGTACTTTGTGCTCTACATTAATTCTTTGTGATTTGAAACTATGTGTGGGAGCATGATGTCGAGTAGACGGGTTGTGTAGTAGTTGCGCGGGCATTTATCTGGGTAGTTGGTCGTGTATCCTTACTTGCTGAGTACCTAGTTATCGTTCTGCGGTGATCATGTTATGGTTTACTCAAGACTTATACGGTTGTGTGCAGTTCCGAAGTAGACATCCGTGTCGTTCCATGGCAGTCCTGTGGTTACCGAGCAGTCTTGTCAGTGTTATTGCCTGGTATCTCGTCGTGAGGATAACCTCGAGACTGAGCTCGTCCATCTGTTTCATTCTCTCCCCCCTCCCTCTCTGGCAGCTCGAGCTACAGCATCTTCGTCTGCTTCATGACGCTCCCGCATGACCCGCCGACTAGCTGGCTTCCTCATGCAAGTAGCGTCTAGCCCGAGGGCAACAGAGCTGCGCCGAAAGGACGAGTCATGCTGTGATGCTTCTGGTACCAGTCGCTGGTCATCCGTCGCACCTATATCGTCGTCCCTCTCCCCGGACTCTTCCCCTGCTCTCCTCGTCGACTCACTCTTTTCTTAATCCCTTCATTTTCTCTCAGCTGCTAAACTTCTGCTGGACAGGTAGACTCGCAATGGACGACGAAGCTGAGAGAGAGATCTTCTTCCAGAAGCGGATGCACGCGGCCAACGTCTTTCTCGCCCTCATGGCTGCCCTCATGACATGTTCCGTCATCTACTGGCTCGTTGCCAGACGAAAACGACGACAGCAGCAGCCGCAGCCACAGTTCACCAAGCGAACGCGAGCCCACGAGATGGGCGGCTTCCACCAGGGCGCAGGCCACTGGCCGAGAAGAGGCACGACAGCCACCCTTCCGCCTTACGGAGACTCGCTACCGGCGACGCCGCCACCGGCCTACGGATCGTGGACCGGACGTTTGCTACGGCCTCTGACCCTGCTGCCTGGTCGCAGCGGGAGCCTCAGCCTTCACCACAACAGTCCCAGGGGTAGCAGCAGCCGGCGCGGAGGCCACGACCGAAACGACAGCATCCAGGAGGAAGCAAACGTCGGTATCGATGATGATGGCGCACACGGCCGCAAAGAGCAGGCCAAGCATGATGGCTATAGCGGCCATGACAGTCGGGTATGACTCGCGGCATGGCGGGCTTCGACAGGGATGGACCGGGAGAGTGAGTCGGTTAGGGAGAGGCGGGCAATTCAGGGGCGGAAGGATTCGCCGGAAGGAGGCCCGCCCGTCGATGTCTCAGAATTCACCGATTCAGGGACCGTGGAGGACTCAGCAGCCTCTTGTCCTTGTTTGCTGCGAAGGAGGAAAAAGAAAACAAACAGAGTGGATGCGTTCCCCGGCAACGCGGATGGGACTCCGGGTGCAGGGTAGGGCCGGGGGGGCGCTTGCTGGCTATCGATAGCTTACTGGGGGACGTGCCAAGCAGGAGAGACCAACAGATTTGCTCTTCAATGCTTCGAGTTTCAAGACCATCAATACAAAAGGACGGTGGAGGAGACTGTCCATCCACTTGAAAATTAGATCTTGCCTCGATTGCCAGTCGTCTACCATCTTTGAGAGATTTCCAGCAGTCGTCAGCGTCTACGAACACTATGGGCTCCCACACGCGTGCGAATCTGGGCTACACGCCGACGGCCAAGGTGTCGGAGCCGTGGGCCGTCGACAAGGTGCTGGAGACGATGTCGCGACACGAGGCACCAGCTAGGGGATCTTCCTCGCCGCTGAGTTTTTTCCACATGTTGGAGCGGCTCAAGACGACCAAGCGCGAAGGGTGGCGGCGCTTCAGCATCACGGGGTGGGCGTGACTACGTTGTTCTATTCTGGAAGCGGACAAGACTGACGAGTCACAGAGGCGAGTCCATCGCAGACCACATGTACCGCATGTCCATCATGTCCATGCTCGCTCCGCCTTCGCTCGCCCCCCGGCTGGACCTGGGCAAGTGCATCAAGATGTGCCTCATCCACGACATGGCCGAGCTGCTCGTCGGCGACATCACGCCCAAGGACGGGGTTGTCAAGTCAGAGAAGCACCGACGAGAGGCAGCGACGATGGAATTCCTCACGGACGATCTCCTCGGCGGCGTCGCGGGCGGCGTTGCGGGCGCCGAGATGCGGGCCATATGGCAGGAATACGAAGACGCGCAGACGCTCGACAGCCAATTCGTCCACGACGTCGACAAGATGGAGTTGCTGCTACAGATGGTGGAGTACGAGCGCCGAGGCGGCATCGATCTCGGCGAGTTTGCACACGTGGCGGAACGGATGACGCTTCCCGAGACGCGGGCCTGGGCGGAGGAGGTGCTGAGCGAGAGGGAGGCATTTTGGCGGGCTGAGAAGAACAAGCCGAGCTGAAGGTCAGACACGGGCATTTTCCTCGTCATGCGGAGAGAGGCGTTGGGGGAAGGGATCAGGGGAGTAAGTGGGCATACAATACATACTATAGAACTCGGACGGTTATTGAACCCTTTCGTCTTGCATGTATGTTGTATGTACATACATACATACATTGTATGTACGTCGTCATGCATCTAATCTCCAGGGTAACGACTCGTGATGGGGGTGGAGCCGAGCATGAAGATGGGTGAGGATATTGGACGGTGACTTTATTATTGGTGTTTATTGGCGTCTGTCGAAGAAGTTGATTTCTTCGGAATCCGTCTTGGTCTGCTCGCTCTCTCGCCCTCTCGCACTCACACCCTCACACCCTCTAACCCTCTCACCCTCTCACCCTAACTCTCTCTTCCTTCTTCCCCTCCATCTCTGCGGCTGCTCGTGCTGCAGATGTTGGTTGACGTCCTCGGCTAAACTGCATTAGGTAAGCGCGTAGCCTTGCGACGTGCATCATCTATCCGGGCTCTAACCGCCGCACAGTCGTTGCCTTTTTCCCCCTCATCTGATCGCGAGGAGCCTTCTTTCGTCATTGTCTCCGACCACTTGCTCCAACTCTCACCGCCATCGTCTACGGGTAACCCAACCTCTTCCATCTTCGGTCAGCCTCAGCCCTAAACAACACCAAAACCCCCGCGATCCAACCATCACCAGCCAGCCATCCCCGGGCGAAAGGAAAAGGCTACATACATCATCGGCTCATGCTCGAGAGGCGACGCGACGCGCGGCAGTCAGACCCCTTTCCCTTCCGCCGAAGCCTGCCCTCAAGGGGCTGGCATGGGTTTCGGCCCCTGCTGAGGCCGGCGCGAGCGCTCGCTGTATCTTGTCTGCCGACGGCCCGTACGCACATGGCCTTTTCTACCGGCGCTTTCCGGCCCGGGGGCGCTCATCACGGGCTATTTCGTCCTCCGGTTTCGTCTTCGGCTTGCTTGCCCGCTTCGCGTCCGGGCTTGGAGGCGGCCACTCCGAAACGGCGCCGCAACGACCCGTCGACGTCACCCTCGAGGCGGCCGCGGAATCTCTTGTTCGAGCTGGACGCTGATCATGAGCCGCCGACGACTCCCGCCCCCTTCTCGAGGCAGCGGACTTATACGCTCGCCGGTCACCTCGATACGCCGTATAGCGGACCCGACGACGGCAGCAGCCTCCTCGACGAGAGCATGTATTCCGACTCCAACTATCGCAGAGCTCTCGGCTCCAAGCGGCCGCGCGATGACGTCGATGCCGCCGATCCCAGTCGTCCCATGCCTCTCTTCCATCTACCGGCCGAGCCCGTGTCGTCACGCACGTGGAGCGCGCTGGCTCTGGATACCATCGGGGGCGTCGTCGGCCGCGTCTGGGACTTTTGCACCGCAGGTGCTTTCCGGGGCTTCTACGCTGGTGAAGGGGAGGGCTACGATCTAAACTTGCCGAATGATGAGTCGGGAAGCAGCGCCGAGAAGCGCGTTCCAGGAAACTATCCCCAGCATCAGCCGGGCTGTTACCTGTCGATGGCCGTCGACTGCGACACGTCACCTTCTGAACCGGCCGTGAAACGGAGGCAGACGGCCCTGACGGAAGACCTGGGCCGAAATTGGGTCATGGTGCACGAGCCTCGCGAAGGAGACGGGCCGCGGCGCAGGACATCCTATCAGCGGGCTCGGGCACGTGGAACGGCGAAGGGTCGTCGCGGAACACCCTGCGATCGGCGGTTTGGGACACGGTTGCACACCTCGTCCTCGTCGCCGTGGTCTGCAACGCCGGAGAGGTCGTTTCTGGGAGCATCGACGGCCCCCTCGCGGTCCCCTTCGCCTATCAAGCTGGCGACGAGCAGGACGACGAGGCCGACGTCGGTTTCAGCGGACATGGCAGGCGGCGCTCTCATAGCCAACTCGGCATCGGCCTCGGTGGCCGGCTGCGGGCGACGACGAACATTGCTCCCGGCTCCGAGCACGGGGACTTCGCACCGGCGATCGCACAGCAACGCTTCGACGGCGTCGAGTCGAGCAGCAGACGATGTCGAGGCCAGTCCACGGCTCAACGCCGAGGCCAAGAAGCTGGCGGCGCGGCTCAAGATGGAGGAGCGGGACGCCGACGTGAAGATTGAGGCTTTCAACAAGCAGTTGCAGGCCATGATTCGGCAGGGCAGGGAGGCGCTGGGTACGACGATCGAGGTTGAAGGAGGATGGGAGGATGATGATTAGGCGGATGAGTCTGTGCCCAACAGAGAGAGAGAAGGAGAGGGAGAGGGAGTGCCATGATGATAAACGATGAGATGCCTACCTTGCTTTTTCCTGAGCTGGAGACTTGGTCCTGGATTTCGTCCCTTTTTTTTTTCTTGTCCTTGGCCGTGCTTTCTTTTCTCAAGGAGATTTTGATGTGAAGTTGGGGGAATTGGAGGGGGGGATCTTTGGAGGTTGTTTATCGTTGGTCCATTTGAAGGGATGACGACTCCTTGACAGGAAATGTTGCTTTCTCTGGAAGAGGTTGAGTCAGGAACAGGGACTTGAATCACTGTAGAGAAGCCGTTTCCTTCCGGGGCTGGAACTTGAGTCACCGGAGAGATCATCTTCTTTTCTTCTTGGAGGGGTCTCGACCGAGCTGGAGAGCAGAGATGACGACCGTACCGGATTCAATACCTGGAAGATTTGGCCGAGTCACAGCTCTCGACTGCTCTGGAGCTCCCATCCTTGTTCCCTCTCCCCCGGAAAGTAGATGTCTATCTATTCGTACGTCCGTGGCAGGCGATCTGTGACTTGCTTTTTCCCCCCAGAGCTGCGGGCGCCTGTTCTATTCTTAGCCCGAGGCAGGGGAGGGAGTTGTTGTTGACGCGGGGGCATATTTGGGATGCATGCGGCTGGATATCTGTTCTGTTTGCGCGTTGCAGTGGGATTTCGGATCCTGATTTTGCTCCGGGCTTTATTGGTTTCCGACGGCGGTAGGCGGGGGTGTTGTCGTTATCGAGGGGACTTTGGTAGAGACAGCTTTTGCTCTCTGGATGCATGGCTTCATGGGGCGTGCTCTCGATTCAGGGGGGATCGAGCCTCGTTGCCTTCCGAGACATGGATCTCGCTTGGACGGCGGGCCTAATACGAACGTCTTTGTAATGTATGTATGTATGTATGTATGTATGTATGTATGTATGTATGTATGCATGTATATTCCTTGTGCGATAATAGATGGCACTCGCACGCACCCACACGCACACCTTCCCTCCCCCATCGTACTACCCCTTTTCCCCTGTCTAGATTCATATGTACGCCGTCGCCAAGAATAGGTGTGGGTGGTGATTATGTTGCGCAGGCTGGCTCCCTGATGGAACCGGCATGGCTGTCGTGGTGCAAAAGGAAGTATCCCTCGCTTGAGGAGTGATATATAACTCGCGACCTCTTCTTCCATCAGCCGTTACGGCCATTTACACATGAATATCGACCATAGCTTCATCACGCAGCCATGAACAAGGTGCGTTCCCTTTCCCCCCTTCCCTCTCCCCCCTTCCCTCCCCGGTTCCCATAACCGGAGCTCAATTCAGCCACTGACGAAGCACAGCTCTTCCTCGTCATCATCTCCCTGGTGTGCGCCGCCGCCGCTCTCCCCGCGCAGCAGGCCAACGCCATCGACGCCAGCCGATCCTTTACCTGTCCGTCGCGCGTGCTGGCGTTTTGCCGCGCGAGGAACGTCCATTCCGGCTGTACCTTTAACGGTAGCTTCCGGTCTGATGCTATGGAGACCTGTAGGGAGTGTCACTGTGGTGAGTTTTTTTTTTTTTTTTTCCCCCGGCTTTCTTCTTGTTGTCTCCCATTGGGCCTCGGAGGATGCTGACGTCTCGGTGAGTTTAGGGTGATGTGTGTGGGTAGATGACGACGTTATGGGTTCTTTTTTATTGGGTGGGAATATTGTGTGTATGTACGCATCAGCGGGTGGGAGCGGCATTGGAGACTTGATGTATGATTCGAGCCATGGATTTTTTTTTTTTTTTTAATTCTCTTGGTACATATTCGAATGGGACATCTGAATTGATTCCGCCATCTTCAGCCTAGCTCCGTCCCGAAAAGCCCCGTCCCTTGAAACGCCATCCAAACGTGGTGATGCTCCCATTTCCATCGACACACTCTTACATACACTTCCATAGACAGAGAGACAAGTATCCGGCCCCCGACAGCGTGCAGAAACACTCAATACCTAGACTCTCCTCCCAGCAGCATCCCCACGTCCTGTAGCTGCATGCTACTCCCCGCCGGAGACGGTCCACCCCGGTCGATCCGGCCCCATCCGGCGCCCCACTCCGGCACCTCATCCGGCTTCCGTCCCGCGTCATGATCCGGATCCGATCTCGGCGTGCAGCCCCCCCGAAGCGTCATCTCATTCGACTCGACGCTTCCGTCGCGGCGAGGATTGCGGCTTTCGCGACGCCAGATGAGACGTCGTAGGTGGTGGTGGTGGTGGTGATGGTGGTGGTGATGCTGCTGGTGCTGTCGTCGTCTGCGGCCTCTACTGGCGGTCGATGACGGGGAGGCAAAGCCTGTGTCTGGGGTTTCCGGCTGGAACGGGACCATGATGTCTGTTCGTGGTGATCGGCGGCGGCTTTTTCCGAAGAGAGTCGCGGCGTGGGAGCGTGGGTAGTAGAAACCTGCTGGGTGGCCGCCCCGGAAGGGATTCCAGCGAGAGGAGGGAGTCGTTGTCTCGTGGTTGATGCTCCCGTTACAGCCGGCGTTGTAGCTCGTGCTAGCCTCACCGGCTAGCTCCTCGAGCGTCAGGCCTTTCGTCTCGGGGATCAGGAGCGATGACAGGGTGCCCAGCAGCATGAAGAGGGCGAATAGCTGCATCAGACGGTCCAGCCTGGCTGCACACTGCTCTCCGACGGTGCAGGCGTCATCGGAACCCGGCTTGAGCAGCGGGATGCTCATGACCTGGGCTACGACGGCGCCCATCTTGCCCATCGCTGCCGATAGGCCGTGGCCCGTGGCTCGGTACCGGGTTGGGAAGCATTCTCCGGGCACGACAAAGGTGGTGGTGTTGGGTCCCGCGCTGAAGAGGAACTGTCCGATGACGTAGAGGGCCAGCATGGCGCCTTCGCTCAGCCGGCTGATGTTGAAGCCGAGGATGCAGAAGATGACGGTGAGGAGGAGGAAGCCCGTTACCTGTAGCGGCTTGCGGCCGACGGTGTCGATGGTCAGTACGGCGGAGAGGTAGCCGGGGAGGGAGCCGGCGCAGGCGAGGATGATGATGCCGACGGCTTGGTTGTATAGCTTCTCGTACAAGTTGCGGCCTTTGCCGTAGCCGATGGCGCCGAGGACGACGGTGCTATTGAGTCCGAGGCCGTAGAAGGCGAGGTCCTTGATCATCTCGAGTCAGCGAAGAGAGGAGAGAACGGGAGACCGGGGACGGGGAGAGAGAAGAGAGACGGACGAGAAAGAACCACGACATGGTGGTGCCTATCAGTACGCGTAGGTGAGCCCAATGACTGAAGTAGGCAGCCAGATCGGCCCAAGACGCCCTCGGAACCGTCAGCAGCGTGGCGGAGAATCTCTTCCCAGCCGCTCTCTGCGTCTTGCTCTGGACATAGGCTCGGATATCGGCATCGGCCTTTTCGACATCATGCTGGACGTCAAAGGTATACCGTGGAGTCTCGGGGATGGTGATGCGGTAGTACATGGCCAGACAGGCTGGTACGGCACCTACGCCGACGATGATACGCCAGCAGCGGTCGGCGGCAGCCTGACAGTTTGCGTCGCAGTGCGTTTCGTCGACGATGTCGATGAAGGAGGCCTTGAAGGCGACGGTGGTGACGAGGGCGACGAGGGCGGACATGAGGAGGCCCACGCCTTGCATGGAGAAGACGGCGGCGATCATTGCGCCTCGCCAGCGGGTTGGGGCGAATCTCGGCCAGGTTTAGTCGTCGGTGCTCATCGTGAAGGGGGGGGGGGGGTATGGGGATGCTTACTCGGATGTTATGACTGAAGAGAGGGGATAGTCTCCTCCTATGCCGATGCCCATCAGTACGCGCCATGCGATGAGTAGTGCCGAAGGACCCATGGCTGGACTGGCCGACGCGAGGGCGCAGCTAAAGGTAGCTAGGATGATGATGGCGAGGTCGATTCCGTACATCCTTCGACGGCCCATGGTGCTTGATACCGTTAGCGAAGCCATCTCTAGCTTTGATCTTGATCATCTATCCAAGAGGCCACTCACTCTGCCAGCCAACCAAACACCACCATACCGACGATGATTCCCGCGCTCGTAGCCCCCTTGAGCGCCTGATTCGTTTCATCCGGTAGAAGGCCCCCGTTCCCACCATAGCCATCCTCTCGTCGAGCTCCGCCCCAAAAGACCATGCCCAGCAGGACGGTGACGAGGTTAATGGCGAAGATGTCGTATGAGTCGAGCAGGAAGCCGACGCCCGCCACCATGATGGCTCGCACATCTGCCGCTCGTCAGCTCTAGGGTTCGCGTCGTCTTGTCATCTGGGGCGGCGAGTCTCACGGTAGAGTCCGAGGGGGACCTTGTCGATCTCTGAGAGGGCGAGACGGCGGCGGAGGTTGGGGTCGGGGATATGCGAGTAGTCGTTGTAGAAGTTGTGAAAGGCTCGGTTTCCGCCGTAGGTGCGGATTGGGGTGCCCATTGTTTTGCCGTCGACGACTTAGGCCATGGAGAGCTGGCGCTTCATGAGAGTGAGATTTTGGTCCCTCGTCTTGCCTGGCTTGGCAAGTTGTTGGCAACTGAAGTGATGATATCTGACGATGGCTTCGTCCAGTAAAAGCGGAACAAGAACAATAATCCCCGATCTTGGCTACCTACAACGGAAACATCAACACACACACACACACACACACACACACACACACCCAAAAGCCAACAAAACAACATCCAAAGCCCCCGTCTTTAAAAAACCAGTCCCTCCGTTCCCCGCCAACAACCACCCCTCAAGGGCGAGCCAACAAGAACGAGGGAGACCGAGACGCGGTCTAGAGGCAAAGCAAGTAGCTGGCGGGAAAGGAAGTAAAAAAGATTCAGGACGGGAGGGGGGAAAAAAAAAAAAAAAAAAAAAAGCCGGCTCCCGAATAAGAGACAAAAAGGCCCCGTTCCCGAACTTGCCTCCTTTTTTTTTTTTTTCGAGAGGGGGGGGGGAGGCTTTCTCCCCTACGTTCTTTTAGGCGGCTGCCGGAGACTTGTACGACGATGCTGAGACAGAGACAATGACGGCATCAGCATGCCAGTTCCGTTCTCGACTACCAGTCTGGTCCTCGCCAGTAAATTCCTTCCTCACCCTCCCTCCCCTTTGCCGAATCCCGTCTGCTGCATCCCGTTCAATGCTGGGGGGGGGGGGAAGAGGCACAAACAAAAGAGGCAAAAAGGAAAGAGAGGCGATGGAGGAAGGGGAGGGAGTAGGAGGAATATACCCGCGTCATGCGCGAGGCTGGTTTCGGAGTGGCTGCCGAGCGAGATGTTTCCCCCCTGGTTCAGGGAGGAAGTCAAGGGAGGGATCGTGGCGATGGAGTGCGGGGGGGGGTGTTCTAGTGGCTTTCTGGTGGGCTTCTGGAAGGGAGGGGGAGGGGGATGGACGGGCCGTTGCAGAGGGACCTGGACTGACTGGGCTTGGGAGGTTGGATTGGGGATAAAGTTGCGGGTAATTATCACGAGCATGACGTGCGTGTCCGTGCCAACCGAGGTAGGGCACCGATTCAGGGGATGAGAGGTGGTGGCTGGGAATCTAGGTATGTATGTCTGTATGTATGTCTGTAGGTATGTCTGTATGTATGTCCGTATGTACGTATAGGTAGGTATGTAGGTAGTAGTATTCTCCTGCGAGCCCCCGACTCTAGGTTGTAGGTAGTTCGTGGGTAGGTAGGCATGTAGTATTCGCCTCTACCAGGCCGTCATGTCCTCAACTTCGGCCTCGCCAAACGTACTGGTAGTAGTCAGGCGATCCGGTTCGCACGCCTGGGATGCCGTCCCGTCACGGCCCATAATGTCAGGTAGCACCTCGTTGAGAAAGGTCAGGATGTGTCGGTTCACCTGCTCAAACTGCAGTAGGAACGCATCGTGGCCTTCGGAGCTGTCGATGCGTTCGAGCCGTGCGTTGGCTACGTGCGTCGCAATCTCCTGTTGTTCGTCAAAGGTGAAGAGGCCGTCTGTTTCGATGCCTAGGACTAGCGTCGGCTGCTGGATCAAGCCGAGGGCTGTTGCCGTCGTCGCCGCTCGTCCGCGGGATACGTCGTGCGTGTCGAGCTTACGCGTCAGTGCGATGTAGCAGTTGCCGTCGAAGCGCTTGACGAACTTGGTGCCTTGGTAGCGGAGATATGACTGTGCGGAAAAGTACGTCGATGTCGAGGTCGATGTCTTGAGGGGACCAGGCTGTCCGTTGGCCGGAGAGGGCGTCGGCGTCGGCCTTCGCTTCACGGCGTGTCCGTCGTTGTGAATCCCGAAGCTCGTATCGCAGTCGACAATCGCCTGCGCCCTCGATGGGTCTGGCGTCTTGCGTCCGAACCGAGACTCGAATGAATCGCGGCTCCGGTACGTCAGCAACGCCGACATGCGGGCGGCGCCCAGGCCCGTCGTCGGCGGATCGTCGAGCGCGTAGTAGCCGTCGTCGTACTTGGGGTCTGCGTAGATGCTCTGCCGCTGTGCTTCGCCCCAGCTGATGCCCCAGGCGCTGTGTCGGCTCGAGGTGGCGATGGGCACGATGCACCGGACAAAGTCGACGCCCAGGTACGCCCATTCCAGCACCAGCATCCCGCCCATCGATCCGCCGATGACGGCGGCTAGGCGTCTGACGCCGAGCTCGTCGAGGAGCAGCTTGTGAAGCCTGCAGAACAAGAGGGAGATAGAATGCGAGGTTGCAAAGTCGTCAGCCGCCTCTGTTCACCACGTCTTTGTCTCCGACTCCTTCTCTCTTGCTAGCGTTCCCACCTCACGTCGTCGCGGATCGTCGTCAGCGGAAATTCGGGCCCGTATCGGCCCTTGCTCGCGTCGCCGTCCCTGGCCGTCACGGGGCTCGCCGTGCCGTACGGGCTGCCCAGGCTGTTGATGCAGACGACGTAGAAGCGCGACGTGTCAAAGGCACGGCCCGGCCCGCCCAGCAGAGGCCCCCACCAGTCGCTCACGTCGGCGCTGCCCGTCAGTGCGTGGCAGATGACCATGGCGTTGTCCGCCTCGGCCGACAGCTCGCCCCGGGTCGTGTAGGCGACGGGCACGTTGTAGAGCTTGACGCCGGATTCGAGCGTGAATTCGGGGACAATGGCTATCTGCTGGTCGGACACGAGCTCTGAAAGGGGGTTCTCGGGCTGCGAAGACACTCTTTCTTGCGTCTGTTCAGTCCTCATGGTGGTGGTGATTCGTGGATAAGGGGGGGGGGGAGTCACTGACTGTATCGCGGGCGGGCGCCATCCTCGGTAGACGTACTCGTACTGGCGAACGTCATGATGTTGATAAAGATATGATGATGGCTTCTAAAAGAATCGAATCGTCATGCCAAAAATCGTTCTGCTCAATTCGTCGAGATGAACTCTATCTACCGTCTTCCTCGATGGCGCCATCGGCCGTCGCCTTGATGCTACCTATCAAGGTGGAACTGCGATGAGTCAGCCCCTTCGCACAGCGCAGCATCCGCCTTGCAAAACGCTCAGCGATGATGGTCACGTGCCCGCGCTATTGACGCTCTTTTGTGCCGGCACTGATTGAATGGCGCCAAGAGCTCGCAGCCTGCCGGAGCTGTCGAGGTCACTTATACTACAGATTCCAGATGTCTATCCACCTCCCCCGCAGTACCTATACTTCAACAGCCACCGTGGCACCGCCTTGGTCCGTGCGCGCCTTTGACATCAACCTCTCGCAAGGCTGCGGGAAGCTTTCTTTTCTTCCCTCATTCCTCGCCATCGTCACCCGGAGCGCTTCCTCGTCACCACGCATCAGCGTTCTCCAGCCCTTTGACGACGGACCTCTTTTCTTTACTGCTGCAGCAGCATCTCAGTACCTTTGATCTTTGATCTTCTTTTCTTCTTTCGCCTCGGCGCGTCTCGACGTCGGTGTCCTCGTTCGCAACGCAAAACCCGCGTTTTCTTCACTGCCTCATGCAAGCCATTTTTCTTCCATTCTCTCTCTTTCTTTCGCTGTTGCTCACCTTGCATCCCAACAGCTGTCAAATATCGTCCTTCTTCCATATCCAACCTTGCATTTCTTTCTCCCAGATGATTTAGCTTGGCCCCTTCGACGCGTCGTCCCTCGTTTTCTCCGGCCTCGATGGCCCTTGAAACGAAAGCGACCACAACGTCCTTCGGGCGACGCTGCCAGACTCTCGCCGCATCCTTCAGAAGACGCAGACATGGCCTATCACGACGAAGGCTTTTCTAGAGGTGGAAACGGTGGTGGTGGCGGGCGTGGTCGAGGTTATCGTGGTGGCTACAACAACCGCCGTGATTCCAACCCCGGCTATGGTCGAGGCTCTTCTGGGCCCCCTCACGGCCAGCATCAGTCGCCGCAGCCACACAATCACTTTCGGAATCAGAATCAGCAAAGACAACAGACGCGCGCTCCGACTGTTTCGGTCCCGCCCATGGCCTCGCAGCCCACACAGGCAAAGCCGCCCGATTCCGTTGCAGCACCGCCCAAGCAGTCCGCTGCTCCCTCTGTCGAAGCTGCATCGGCTGTCTTCAAACAGGTGGCCGAAGTGGAGCAAGCGTCGCTACCTCCTCCGCGCCCATACGTCTACGACATCTTGAGCGATGACCGCCTTCGCACTTGGGCTGAGCGAGGACGTGCCGACGTGATCCAGCATGGCGTGCAGTCGCGAGAAGATGTCGACATCACCGAGCTGTCCAACCTATATCAAGAGTTCATCCATGCCGTCGTTGATGACCGACTCGAGGCCGCCGATGCCGGCGACTGTGTCAAGGGCATCTTGGGCGACCATCCATCCGACGCAGACGCCAGCTGCTTCCTCGACACCCTGTCAGTCATGGTCGATGACGATGCCCAGCTGTGCCGACCTGCCCTGCGCGACTTTCTCGTCGCCACTGCCGTCTCTCCCGCCCTCATGCGCGAGGTGCTCGACGCCCAGCTGCTACAGCATCTTGGTCTCATCAGGGATACTTTCGCCCGACTCGGCGTCAGACAGGCTACCAACCTTTTATATCGCCAGGCAAACTACAATTTGCTGCGCGAGGAGTCTGAGGGTTATTCGAAGCTCATCACGGAAATCTTCATCACCAACGCGATGCCGCCTCCGCCTCCTGAGAGGACTTTTGAGAGGGTAAAGGCCCTGATTGGCACCTTTGATCTCGACGTCGGCCGCGTTCTCGACGTCACCCTCGATGTGGCTGCCACTGTCCTCATCAAGCAGTTCAAATTCTTTGTCAAGTTTCTCAGGCTGAGCTCCTGGTGGCCCACGTCTCGTCTCGACGACGCCTCCCACTTCGTTGGCGGCCTGCCGACTTGGGCAACGCCCGGCTACCCCCACTGGACTACCAGCGAGGAGGATGAGGCTCGCAACGCCTTCCTGAGACTGGCGCGGGACGAGGCCTTTTGGGTGCGTGCTCGAGAGGTTCATCTTGTCGCCTTCTTCGAGCTCGGCGGGAGACGCATAGCCGACGACGACGTGATGCAAGTCCAAGCTTCGGATGATGACGCCGTCGCCAACTCGGTGCAGGAATGGATCAGCCAGACCCAGACGCTTCCCGCTCCGGGCAACCGCGTCGCCGCTCAGCTTCTGGGCTTCAAGCTCCGCTTCTACAACTCGCCGACCAGGACCAAGGCCGACGTGCTGCCTGCCAACCTGCTGTACCTCGTCGCGCTGCTCATCAAGATCGGCTTCATCTCGCTCACCGATCTCTGGCCGCACCTCTATCCCGAGGACGGCGACATGGACCGCATCCGCAAGGAGGAAATGGAAAGGCAGGAGAAGCTGGAGCAGGAAACTCGTGGTGGTCAGATGAACGCCCTCCTCCTGGCCGGTGCCCTTCCCCAAGGCGATGACGACACTCCCACGGCGCCCGCCAAAAAGGAGCTTCCCAAGAAGCCGCTGCTGGCGGAGCAAAAGAAGACGGCCGCGCAGGAGATCAGGAAGAACGAGCTCCCAGAGCCGCTGGAGCAAAAGGTGTCTCTTCTCATTCAGCTCCTGACCGTCGGCGCCATCCCCGAGTCTCTCTTCATCCTGGGACGCTTTCCTTGGATCCCCGAGCTGTATCCCGAGGTCCGGAGCCGGATTCATCGCATCATCCACGCCTCCCTCGACAAGGTGTACAAGAGCACGCGACCTGTCCCAGCCGTCACCGATCTCGGCTTCTGCTGCAAGAACTTGCCGGACGTGGACCAAGCGGGCAGGCCCAAGGGAACTCTCCGCGTGAGCCCGCCTCCGGTCAAGAAGACGTGGCGCTGGCCCTACCCGGATGCCAGTGATACCAACGAGAACCAGAGCTACCGCTTCTACCTCGACGAGTGGGCCGACAACGTCCCCGTCTGCCAGACGGTCGACGACGTCTTCACCCTCTGCGGTACGCTGGTCAACCTCTCGGGAGTTTACATCGGAAAGGACGAGGCCCTGCTCGCCAAGCTGGCCCGCATCGGTGCCCAGAGCCTGGCAGAGGACAAGTCCGAGGCCAACTTCTCGCGCTGGCAGGACCTGATGCGCCGCCTTCTGTTGCCGGCGCTGAGCCAAACCAACGCGAACGCGTCCGTCGTGAGCGTCCTGTGGCAGCTCGCTCGCCAGTTCCCCATCGCGGTCCGTTACAACATGTACGCCGAATGGTTCGAGGGCCAGACGTCGCGCCTCCCGGCAATCAAGTCCGCCTTTGCGCGCGCCGCGTCCGAGACGAGGGCCACGATGAAGCGCGTCTCCCTCACCAACCTGAGCGAAATGGCTAAACGACTGGCCAAGACCAGCTACTCGTCGCCCGGCATCGTCTTCAAGGTCGCCTTTGAGCAGCTCGAAGTCTACTCGAACCTGATCGAGGCGTTTGTCGAGTGCGCCAAGTACTTCACCGACCTCTCTTACGATGTCTTGGTGTGGTCCCTGCTCAACTCGCTGGGCAAGACGCGGAGTCGGACTCAGGAGAAGCACGCACTCACCACCAGCAAGTGGCTTCAGGCGCTGTCACGCTTCTCCGGAAAGGTCTTCCGACGCTACCCGGGCCTGGACTCGGTCCCCGTCCTCGAATACGTCAACGACCAGCTCCTCCAGGGCAACGCCACCGACCTCATCATCCTCAAGGAGTTCGTCACCAGCATGGGCGGCATCGTCGACGCGGCCGACTTTACCGACTACCAGGTCATGTCCATGGCTGGCGGCTCCTGGCTCCGCCGTCATACCCTGATCCGCGCACAGGACAAGCGGCTCGAGAACGCCAAGAGCTCTCGCCGCCTGATCCAGGCTCTCGTCAACTCGGGACTCGCTACCCGGCTGTTGATGGACATTGCGCAGTTCAGACAGGCCGCTGCCTACCGCGTTCCGGAAGAAGAGGCGCACATCAAGTTCCTGTCGTCGACCATGGACGACTCGCAGCAGACGCTGATTCAGTATCTCGATCTCCTCTGGAGCAACCTCGATCCGGCCTCTTTTGACGCCATCGTGCCGTCCATCCCGGAGCTCATGGACTCGTACGGGCTTTCGACGGACATTGCCTTTCTGATCGGCAGGGCCAGCCTGGCCCATCGCATGTACCCCTGGAGGCCGTGCAAGATCAAGAAGGATGAGGCGTCTCAGAAATCCGTCACGGACAAGGACGGCGACGTCAAGATGGCGGAATCGACCGAGGCGGATGTCGCGGAACCCGAGGCGGCTCAACAGGTGAGAGGAAGCCCCCCCCCCCCCTCTCCCGCGTTGACATGCGTACTGACGGAAACATCTCGCAGCAGAAATCCGAAGACCCTTCGCTCAAGAGCACTGCCATGGCCGCCCTTCAGCCCGTCATGGACTCGGTCCAGGCCCAGCTCGGTCCCGCGGTCTGGCGCAAGATCACGCCCGAGATCTTTGCCGCCTTTTGGTCACTGCAGCTCGGCGACCTCATCTTCCCGGAGGACATCTACGTCAGAGAGCGCCAGACGATCATGAGCGACTGGCATCACGTCGCCAATGACAGGACCGACATGTCGCGCAGGGCCGTCGACAGGAAGATTGAGAAGAGAAAGGAGCTTGTCGACATCCAGTGCCTCATGCTGGATGAGCTCAGCCAGCACGGCCTTCGCAAGGTCAAGTGGAAGTTTTTCCTGTCCAGGATGTTCCAGACGAACTCTTTCCCGACGCCGGCGGCGAGACCAGACGCCATTTCGGACGTGCTCCTCGAGCACTGCTTCCTGCCCCGTGTCTTGGTCGCGGCAGCCGATGCCGAGTTCACCATGCGGTTCATCAAGGCTCTCCACGACTGGAACGCCCCGTCCTTCAGGCTCATGTCGCTGTACGATCGCCTCTTCAACGCCAACCGGCTTCGCATCCTCATCTTCGCCTGCACCGTCCGCGAGGCGGAGCATCTGGGCCGTTTCCTCAAGCTCACACTGGCCGATCTGTCGCGCTGGCACAAGAACGAGCCGCTGGACGACCAGGACAAGTCCGCCAACAGGCCTGGCGTCTACGACAAGGAGGCAAAGGGCTCGGCCGATCAGCCGCGGTCCGGCTTCGCCCTCACCTTCAACGACCAGGGCAAGCCCGAGACGTTTGTCGATCACGCGCAGTTCAGGGACATGTTGTTCCGCTGGCACAAGAACCTCAACACGGCGCTCAAGACGTGCCTCGGCGGCACCGAGTGGATGCACATCCGCAACGCCATCACCGTCCTCAACTCGGTGCTCGACTACTTTCCCGCCGTCGACTTTATGGCGGCACAGTTCATGGCCCAGCTGCAGGTTATCGCCAAGCGCGAGGGCGCTCCGGCAGGCCCCGGAAGCGAAGAGGGCGGACGCGTAGATCTGGCCGTGGCGGCTCAAGGAGCCATGTCGGAGCTTCAGAAGCGGAAGTCGAAATGGGTCATGGTGCAGGCTTTCCGATCCAACGCTGTGAGCCTCATCCTACCCCGAACTGCTGTCTTGACCTTGGGAAGAAAGACTACTAACGGCGTCGTAACCAGGCTGTTGGACAGAAATCCGACGCGGAGAAGCCCTCGCCCTCGACCAGGCATTCTCCGCCCACCAGGCCTTTGCCATCGACCAGACCCTCGTCATCGACCAAGCCATCGCCATCGACCAGGCCCTCGCCATCGACCAGGCCTCCGACGTCTACCAGACCCGGCTTGCGGCCTACCGCGCCGGATTTCAGGCCTCCCCCTAGGGGCCCAAAGTACGTGCCTGGGCGAAAACATTCCCCTCCGCGTCGCCGTTATCCTTCGCGACCAAGGAATTGTCGGTATCGCATCAAGCTCAGTTTCGCTGACGATTTCTACAGGCCCTCGGGCAAGACTGGGAGTGCTGACGAGGAGGATGGGGAAGTGCGTGATTCTGCCATGGAGAGGAGACGGGCTTCTGGCGCAGGCTTGTCTCGGGAGCACCAGGAGCAGAGGCCGTCCGAGTCGATGCCCCGTCAGGAAGAGATGACGACTCATCATTCTCAGCCGGGGACGCCGAGGGGAAGCGGCGCGCCGGGAAGCACGTCGGACGCGCGCTCTCACAAGCTACCGGATCGCCCGCTCGGTCACAACCTGCCCAGCCGGCCGGACGTGCCGATCCCGAGACACTTGGCACCCGAGCGATACGCTCCCCCGGCCCGAACGGGACCGGAACGCAGGGACGGACGTGAGCCTCAGACGGCCCGAGATGGTCGCGGGGAGTGGGAGAACAATAGCGGAGGGCGCGACAACGGCAGAGAGCACCGGGAGCCGGAGCGTACGGCCGGCCGATTGGCCAACGACTACCCGGACCGTCGAGTCCCGGCCGACGCGAGCGCCGATGGTGGACTGCCGCCGCGGCCGGGGCAGCACGAGCGTGAAAGGGAGAGGCAGTATCGCGATGCGCGGACCGGCAGGACGATGCCGAACCGTCACGGCCACGGCGACTCGCCGTCGCACATGTCGGGCCCTTCGAACGTCGGCGGCGACCTCACGGAAACGGGCTACAACTCTGCGGAGAGGACGTCTTCCTACGGCCAGAACGTGGGCTTGGACCGATCCCTGCGAGGTCAAGACGCCGACCGTCAGTCCTGGACGCATCGACACGCGGCGAGCGAGGCGATGGACGTGGATGGCGGTAATGAGCGTCCCGCCATGATGATGGAGGATCGCATGGACGCTCCTCAGATGGCGCCACCCCTTTCGGCCCGGACCTCTTGGAGAGATGATGGACAGCACGAGCGAGGACACAGGGCGCCGTCTCCGCGACGAAGTAGCCGCTACGGACAGCAACAAGATCACGGTCCCATGCCCGGGTCCTTTGACGATCGCCAGGGCCGACCTTATCTCCAGGATCAGAGAGGCCTTGGCAGGGATATACGCGACAGATCGCCCATGGCGACGCACAGCAACAACTACAGAGACCGGGGAGATTTTGGCGACAAGACGCGCGACTCGTCGTCCGGCTTCCACCGATCCATGGGTCGCGGCCAGGAACACGAGCACAGAGCGCCGCATCAAGATCAGAACTACGGACGTCTCAATGCCGGTCCTTCGGCGGCGGATGTGCCTTCGGGCCCGCGAGGCCGGGGTCGTGGTGGCGGTGGTGGTGGTGGTGGTGGTGGCATGATGCGAGGTGCCAGCTACGGCGGCAGCGGCCATTCGACGCCGACGGCGGGTATCGGAGGAGGGCGCTTCGGACCGCCGGAGACGCCGCGAGTGCCGTCACCGGACAGGCTCCCGCCCACGGGGCCGGCTTTCAGGGGAGGAGGCCGACGAGGCGGATACGAGCCCATGTCCGGACCCGGAACGCCTTCTAGCGGATCGGGTCCCGATAGGATGAGGAGCTTCGGCAACGGCCCGGGCACGGAGATGCAGACTGCGACATCGGCTGGCACGACGACGACCCCCGTGCACCCCGATCGACTCGCCCAGATGGGTTCGAGCCTTCCGCCGCCGCCGCCTCCTACGACGACGGCCATGACGTCGCACAGCCACGGGCGATACTCCAACGCCAGCGAACGCCTTCCGCCGGGAGCGATGCGGCAGCCACCTCCCCAGATCGGAGGCATGGGCCCTCCGCAGTCATCGGAGACGGGAGTGCCTACGGGACCGGCATCGGCGGCCGCCAATGATCGACTTCGAAACGGCGGTGGGCGACGTCAGTTGACGAGCATTAATAGCACGCTGCAGATGTCGCAGTCGATGCCCGATCTCAACCGCGGCAATATGCGGGCGGTGCAGCCTCGACAGTATCTCGGCAACTCGGACGCGCAGGTGTTGACCGGAGGATCACCGGCTTCGACGCCGAGCCACGAGCGCGGCGACGTGAACTGGCACGAGGGCGCCGGCTGGGGAGCGGCCAATGGAGGTGACGGGTCGGGCCGTCGAGATAGGGTCGATCGTCTTGGACGGACGTCGAGACGGAACAGCCGCGAGCGGGATCGTGAGCGCAGTCCGCTACGGGGACGTGAGACGGACATGGCGGACTACCGCGATCGCGGCAACCCGTCCAAGGAGCACGACAATCGCCGGCTCGGGCGAGAGACGGCTCCGCCTCGCAACCTGACGGGACCGGCCCCCAACAGCGGAAGAGAGCTGCTCGGCGGACGAGAGGCTCGGCACGGGCGAACGGGCGAGGACTGGACCGGAGGTGGCGGATACAACAACAGCAACGTCAACAACGTCAATAAAGTCAACAACGTCAACAACAACAACAACAGGATGTCCGGACCGCGTGGAGGGTTGCGCGACTTGCGACCGGCCGAGGACAGAATGAGAGACGAGAGGGGCCGAAAGAGGCGCAGCGAGGAAGGCATGGGGACGTTGACGAGCGACCGCGACAAGCGACCGCGACGCAATTAGAGTAGAGAGGGTGAGGCTGTGGTGGTCCGGGTGGGAGGCGAGATGGAAAAAAGGGGAGGCGAGGGACTGGAATGATTCGGCTGTGCCCTTCGGGGGGGGGGGGGGGTTTGCATGTACGGGCTCTATGGTCGAGCGGTATTTGTACATACCTACAAACGAGAGGACACCTAGTACCTTGAAGCTTGGTATGAGAGAAGTTGATGAGGGCGGTGATTGGGTGAGTTTGGTTGTGACTTGTGAGAGGTGATGTGGTGAAACTAACTAGGTATCTAATTAGTAGAGTGTGAGAGGGTGAGAGAGAGTAGCAGAGGAGGTTGGCGGCGAAACAGCCGGTGAAGTGAAGTGAAGTGTCTGCTAGGTAGTAGCGAGTTTAGAGGGTGTTTAAAGCTACCCACCTACCTATTCTTGGAGCGGCTTTTGTTTGCTACGGGGGCGATGCTGGCATGGAGGTTGCCTCGGGCAGCGGAGGCATGGATGAGGAAGCCCGGGTTAGGGGGGGTCAATCGTTTCGGTTAGGCAGAGAGAGGCGCAGGGGATATATTTGGATGGGTGTTGTTTTTGGGGGGGGGGAGGTGCTTCCTAGGGGGGTGTGAGTGAGTGTGTGGTGATGCGCGGCTAATAGATACCCAGGTAGGTAGGTAGGTAGGTAGGGAGGTTGGATTGGCTGGAGGATTAGGAGTGTCGCGAGAATGTACATACATAGAGGTCCTAGATGGGTGTAACGGTGCGACCTGGGGGCAAGGTAGAGGTACCCGACGGTGGATATCCGCGTCTCGCCAGCGGTGATCCCCCTGAGATTTGCTGGGACCATTTGCTAGCATGGAGGCGACTCGCGTGCAGGTATCCGTGGGCTGATCAAAAGGGGAAAGTGCTCAAAAGGGGTGATGATAGTGCGGCACGGTGTAGAGGCGGATAGTAGGCAGTAGGCCCTAACGGAAGAGGAAAGTCTGCTAGGAAGGCTAGGTAATGATTTATAGGGGCTAGCCTTTTCTCTTTTATAATAATCCTATTTTAGCTTATCTTTTTAGTTATTTAGTAAGAGAGTTTAGTACTATGTTCTTTTCCCTAATTCTATTATTTTCTTCTTTTTCTTATATATAGAAACTTTACTAGGATCTTAAAGAGATTTATCTTACTACTAACTTATAGTACCTTTATTACTACTACTATTATTATTAGCTTTATTAGCCTTTACTATATTACTTTCTTTATTATTATACTTCTTACTACTTATTAAAGTACTTTACTTATATTATTTTATCTCTTCTCTTATTATTATTTTTAACCTTAGCTTATAGGCTACTTTTCTTATTATATTATTTATAGCTATTATATTACTTACTTATTTTAGTAACTTTACTCTCTTAGAGCTACTCTTAATACTAACTTTAGATAAATACTAACTTATTTAACTATATATAAATAGTTAACTTACTATTATTATTATTACTAAACTACTTATTATAACTATTAGCCCTAGTTAAATTAGTTATCTTAGCTTACTTATATATCTATTATAGGCTAAGCTAGTCTAGTTACTTAAGCGATGCTTAAGTACTTATAGCCTAGGTACTTATAAGTACGTAATATCTTATATACCCTAGAAACACCCCTAAAGACCCTAAGAATAATACTAGGATTACCTAGCTATATTCTAAGAGTAGCGCTAACTTTACCCTAGAATTATTTAACTATATATTAGTATTAATAGAGATTAGTAAATATGTATTAGAATATATTAGACTATATAGCTACTAGCTAGGTACTAGGAACACTATACGTAAGATAGTATACCTACTATCTAAAAGCGCTAAGATAGAGATAATCCTATAGGTATATAAGTTAACTAGAGATCTAGCTAAAAGATACCTCTCTAGTTCTAAATAGATATTTATCGATTATCTATTTAACTAAAATACTATCTTAGTATAATCCTTAATATATTTAGAACTATTTCTTAAAACTTATACTTCTTTTATACCTTAAGATAACTTCCCTACTCACACCCTAATAAATAATAAAATAATAGACCTCTATCCTAATACTAGGACTCTAGACCCCTTAGCTAATATAGACCCCTTCCTTCGCTAAACTCTTAAACGATAGGTAACTAGGAAATAGGTAGATTAGAAATAATAACTAAACTAAATATTAAATAGTATACTAGAGGAGCTAAAAATAATATTAAACGAGCGACTTAAATAGAGACTACCTACGCTATAGCTAACTCTACTTAGATTAAATAATATAAAGGCTAAACCCTCTATATACTATAAGCTACTACTAAAGCTAGATAAGTTTAATAGATAGAGATATTACTACCCTTCCTAGGTATACTTAATTAGGGAGAAAATATTTATTAACGTAGACTTTTTAATATAAACTAAGAGATATTTTACTATATCTACTCTTACTTAGACTCTAGGCTATAATAGATAGTCTTAATATATTTTTAGAATAGAAGTAACGTTAATTATAATCTAGATAAATTTATAAGCTATATTAATTTAATCTATTTAAACGTTAACTTATAACCCTATATAGCTACTAACCTTTATTTAATAAAATAAGGAAAAAGAATACCCTTTACTAGTTACCTTCCCTATTTTAAATAGAAATTAGTAGAAGCTAGTAGTAGTACGTAGGTAGCCTTTATAAAGATCCTATTCTTAGATAGTACCCTAAATAATAGAATTAGGAACGCCTTAGTAGCTATAGATCTACCCTCTAATAACTTTATAAAGTATATATTAAGGTAGCTAAGATTACTACTAGGCTTAAGCGCCTCTATAACCTATAGCTAGTAATAGGGGGACTAAACCTAGCTATAAGAAACTAAGGATTTAAATAAGACGTAGAGGGTAACACGCTAATATCTAGTATTAATAAGGTTAGGAACTAGTAGTTATTATCTATAGCGTACTACTACTATAGATAGGAAGGGTATCTAATAAGGGGGTATTAATTAAGACCTAAAGACCCTAAGGAAGGAAGAAGTATAGTAAAAGGAAAGAAGAGAAATAAATTAACTAAGAAAATAAGTACCTCTATAGGAAGGATCGAAGAGGTACTAATAGATAATAACTCTAAGTTAGAAAATAAGTAAACCCTTACTAAAGTTAGGGTAAGGGTAATTAGAAATAAGTTAAGGAAGAATAAAAGAAAGCGAAGCTACTATACTTAATATTACTTATATCCTTAACTATTAATATAGAAACTTAAGAGATACTAGCCTCTTAGATAGTAGATATAACTACTATACTATATTTAACCTATATATTATAATAAAGTTAAAACTACTATATATTAATAAGGAAAAGAGACCTCTATCTCCCTTTCGATAGATACTATACTTATTTTTTTATATAGGATTATAACGTTCTAAATACATATTAATAAGTAGATAGAATAAGTATTTACTAATATAATTAAGAACCTTAAATAACCTCTATACCTAAGAAGACCTTAGATAGCTAAGAATAAGGTTACTTACTTTACTATTAAGGAATTAATTTAGTATAGGACTAGGAAGATTAAAGTCCCTCTCTCCCTAATAGGATATTCTATATAAATCTAATAAATCCTTTAAGCTTAATTAGTCTCTAGCTTAGTCTTTAGAGTAGAATATTAATAAGAAATTAATATATAAGGCTATAAGGTACTTAATATTTAAGTAGTTTCTTTATAAGATATTAACAAAGCCTTATAAAAGAAGAAACTAGTAAACCTAGCTAACTATATCCTAAAGGAGATATTAGAGGAATTCCTAGACCTTTTTATACTAGAAAAATCTATAGAACTCCTACCCCTTTAACTAGGAATTAATTACGAAATATACCTAGTACCTAATAAGGATAGAACGTAACCCCCCCTTCCCTAGGGGCTACTCTATAATATATTATAAGAGGAACTCTTTATCTTATAAAAGGTCTTACGTAAACTCCTTAATTAAGGGATAATCTAAGCTAGTAGCTCCTTTATAGTAGCCCCTATCTTATTTATTAGAAAAGCTAATAGCTAACGCTAGTTCTACTATAACTATTAAGCTTTAAACGCTATTATAAAGAAGGATAGGTATAGTCTATTACTTATTAGAGAAACGCTTTAAGCGCTTTAATAAGCTAAGTAGTTTATAAAGTTAAATATTATTTCTACGTTTTATAAGATTTATATAGTAGCTAGATATAAATATAAAATAGCTTTCTAGACATACTTTAGCCTCTTTAAATAGCTAGTCTATTTATTTAGGTTAATAGGGTTACTAGTAATATTTTAATAATATATAAATATTATAGAAGGCATTAAGTAAAGCCTAGACTAGGCCTTTAAGATAATAGTAAAGCTATATATATATTTAATAATATCTAAGAAAGAGAGAAGGATATATATAAGGGTAAGGGTTTAAAACCCCTAGCCCTATACCTATATTAGTATAGAAATATAAAAGTCTATAGCTATATATAAAAGTATGTATAGCCTAGACTTACCTAGGGGCAGCCCTAGACTAGTTAGGGACTAGTCCTAGGGGAGCCCTAGAGAAGCCCTATAGAAGCCCTAGAGTTCTAGAGCTGTCTTACGTAATAGCTCCCTTTACTTACGCTAGTACTAGTACATATACTAATACTTAACTCTTTTTCTAGCCTAGGCCTCCTATCTAGCAATACCCCCCTTTAGGTATTATTATTACCCTTCCCTACCTACCCTAGCTTCCTACCTCCTTATCTACCTATCCGCTCCCCTTCCTACGATTAACTTATACCTTAACGCATACGTATAGCTCCCTACTATCTACTAGTCTTATTAGAGTATCGTTAGGCGTAGGCTTCGTTAGGGCGTCCGTAGGATTATCGCGCCTATTAATCTATTATACTTCCTTAATCTTACGTCGCTCGTATAACTATTATAAGGTAAGGAGGTTAATTATTAGCCTCTTCTCTACTGTCGACCCTATCTTTACGAGGTACTTATATAGTAAATATAAGTCTATGTAAATTACGATTAGTAGTAATAGTAGGCGAAGGTAGCGAGCGATAGTCTTAAGGATATCTACTAGGATAAACCTAGTATTATACCTTATAATAAGACTATATATCTCTAATATAAGTACGCTCTTAGTAACCCTCTTACACTTCGTAGAGTTTTAGTATAAGATATTACCTTTAAGAAGGAATATACTATCCTTTTCCTACCCTTATAGATACTCTTCTATAAGAATAACAAGGAACCTAATCTAAGAGCTTAAGTCCTTATTATTTACAAATAAGATATCTATAAAGATAAAGAGCTTAGCTCTTTTAAGGTCTATAGGTATAAAGGTTAGACTATAGTCTAGCTACTACTTTTACTAATAGATATACTTATTAAGGCGACTAATATCTTTATCGCTTAGCTACTAAGCCTATACTACGACTAATAAATCGTACGTAGCCTTAGGCTAGTAAAGGCTAGCGATATATGTACCTTATATATACTACTAGACATATATAGTACGTACTATATTCTTTCTAGTAGACTTATTAATAAGGGTAAGCCTTACCCCTTATCTCTTCTAGCCTATATAGATCCTATTACCTATTATAGTAATTCTATATCCGTTAAAGTTCTCTATATTACTATCTATTAGGTCCTTCTAGCCCTTTACCTTTAGCTTCGTAGCTTTAAGCCTACGAGCTTCCTTATCGAGGAAGGTATCTAATATAAGGAATATTATATTATTAGTTTAGAGGGTATAGATCCTAAAGTTAGCGTTAGCGTTAGAGATTAGTAAGTATAGATTAAACATTAGCGTTAGTAAAAGCTCCTCTCGAAGGTAGTATTAATACGTTTTAAACTAATATATACCTACTTCTATAATCCTATATAAGGGCTTTACGATCCGTAGGACCGTTTCCTTAGGGAATTTTCTACGAAGCTTCCTTATTAAGGAAGGTATTTAATGTAAAGAACATTATATTATTAGTTTAGAGGGTATAAATCTTAAAGTTAGTATTAGTATTAGAGATTAGTAAGTATAGATTAAACGTTAGCGTTAGTAAAAGCTCCTCTTAAAGGTAGCGTTAGTATGTCTTAAACTAATATATACCTACTTTTACAATCCTATATAAGGGCTTTATAATTCGTAGGACTATTCTCTTAAGGAATTTTGTTTTTAGCTTACGCGGAAGTAGGGTAAAGATATTACATTAGAGTGTAGATTTAGACTACATATAAGCTTACGTAATATTATAGAATATAAGCGTTATACCTCTAAAGTAAAGAGAAGGGGTAAGTATAAGAAGAAGCTACTAGCTATAATGTTAGATAGTTAGCGACTATATAAGGAGGTTAGCTTTTCTAGCATTGTTATAGCCTTATATAACTAGGCGAGACTTCTTATAGGGGCGCTCTATGTTCTTCCTCTTAACCTCTTATATAAGTCTATACTTAAAGACTTATCTATAGAAGTCTAGTAGTATTAGAGTTAGTACTATTATACTAGAGGTAAGGAGGGCGTCGATTTCTATAGCGTTAGAAGCTTCGAAGGGATTACTATTAGTAGTAATATAACCTTCTTTTTAGAGCTATAGAGAGAGGGAGAGATTAGCTATTTCTCGCAGTATAAAGAAGGCATTAGTAGTCTTACTAGTAGTATTATATACTAGTAGTACGATAATTAACTTCCCTTTACTTACGCGAGGTTAGCCTCTTCGTCGAAGTATAGCTAGTCTTAGAATATTATTAAGAGACATAATAGGTCTCTAGTTAGTAGTATTATAGGAGGGTAGTGTCTTACTTATAGTCTCGTAGGTTACTATCTTATATAGCTTAACGTATATACTACGAAAGGTTATTAGGCTATTAATAAAGTTAAGGGTTATATTATAATCCTTAATAGAGATAACATTAAAAGGGCTTTACTATCCTACCTTTCGTAGAATATAATTATAGGTAAGCTAATAGAGAGGTAAAAGGGAGTATTATTATAGTATCCCTTAATATACCCTTATATAGTGCCTTAGTAACTCGTCTTATACTTATAGCCTTACGAAGTTCTGTTATTACTTTAGTATAGGTATAGGTATATTATATAGCTAAGGGCGAGGGCGTAGAATCTATCGTTATTTATAGGTATACCCTAAATACTAAGAGCGTTAGTATAAGGCTGTCTAAGCTAGTAGTATCGTTAATAGCTTTTATAGCTATTTAAATTATTATATCTAGCGACGTGTCCTTAATCTCCCCTTAGAGGATCTTATACGTACGTTAAAGAGGTACGTAATACTACTTAACCTTTCCGATACTCTAGTACGCTTCTATAGGTACCTATTAATACATTATACTATATAAGCGTACTTCTACCTATAGTTTAGTAGTAGTAAAATTAGTACTAGTATCGTAGGCGAGAAAATCTAGCAGACTAAGGTACGTATCGATCTAGTATACCTTAAACGTTTCCTATATATACCTAGCTATTATGTCCTATAGGAAGCGCGTAGTTTAGAAGGAGGTAGTAGAGTTAATAAGATAAAGGACATAGTAGCTATTAAGGTATATTATATCTACGATAACTTTATAGTTAAAGTTATAGTTATCGTAGAGTATAAATTTAAAGTATTATAGGGCTTTACCCTTAAGCTAGTAGTAGTAGTAGAATATATAGATTAACTTAAGGCTCTTACTATTAATATCGTAGCTAGTATAAGTTAAGAGCTTATATAAGCGCTATATAGAAGGATATCTAAACTACTAATAAAGTTAGTAGAGCTTAGCCTTAGTAAGGAATATAGTAAACATAGTATATTAGAGCTTACTAAGGAGAACTACATATACCCCTAGCGGAATGTAACTAGGATTGTAGCTCTATTATACGTAACTATATATCCTTAAGGGACGTTAAAGTAGTAGCTTAGACATTATATATTCTATAAGTAGAGGAAAAAGGTATTATAGTATCTAATATGTAGAATTTAACTACCCCTATAAGTATATTAAGCTTTATAGATCTAAGTAAAGATACTAGTATAATACCTCTAAAGGTAATCGTTATAGACCCTTTCGTAGACTTATTAAGCGTTATATTAGGGCGCTTATAGTAAAGAGTAAGGAATTAGGGATAGCTAGTAGTAGAGTTCTAGGCTATACCTATATTAGGAATAATGCCTTAGAAGACCTATATAGAGTAGTAATTAAGGATAAAGGTATTATTAGTAGAATTAGCCCTTTACTATTTAACTATTATCTTTATCTCCTTACTTATAGTAAGGGTAAGTAAGCTAAGTTAATATCTCGTAGCCTCTTTATATAGGAAACTTATAGCTATATAGCTATAGGCCTCTTCCTTAATAGTATTAATATTACCTTTATCCTAGTCTCTACTAGATAAGGTACTTATGTCCTTATTTAGGGCGTTTATAAGATTATTACCCTTATATTTAAGTAGATAAGGTAAGTATCCTTAGATATATAACGACTTCTTATTATATTATTACTACTAGTTATATTACTATTAGGCTTAGTAGCGTTCCTTATATATATGTTTTATTAAAAACACCTAGTCTTATTATATATATAGTAGCGCTTTTTCTATAATAGTAGTAGTTATAAGGGCTCTTCGTAGTATCGTAGACCTAGCTACCTTCTAGACCCTAAGTAGTTATATTTATAGTTTATAAGGAAGGTTATAGACTATAAGGAAGCGTTTGCCTTAATAGAAGTACAAAGGTCTATATAAAGCTTTTAGAATAAGATTAGTATAAGAAAGAGGCTATATTAAATTTAGGTATACTATAATAAACTCTCTTAAGCGCGTAGATAAAGTCTAATTCCTATTACTATACTAGGGCGAGGGCTTACTAGTATAGAAGAAGCTTATATATAAGGATATTAAGAACCTTAACTATAGACTTCCCTTTATTTACTTAACGAAGCTATATAAAGGAACATAATAACTAGTTATTATAGTATACTTAATAGTTATATATAGTATTAAAGTATAGCTTTATTATATTATAGATCTATATAAATGTTATATCTTTTAAAACATATAAGAGGAAGTAGTTATATATATAATCCTTAAAGGCTATCATGAATACTACGTAGAATTTACTAGGGTAGATTTATAACATATAGTAGACCTTAAGAAAAGCTTAGATCTTATCGTTAAAGATATTATATACGTAACTTATATAGCTAAGATCCTTATTCTAGAGCTATTTAAAGTTAATTACTTTTACTATATCTACTAGCTTGTTTAGCGTATCGCTTAGTAGGAGTATATATACTAATTCGTTAATAGAAGCTAGTACTATAATAGGCTTAATACTATAGGCTACTATACTAGCTTATATATATTACTAGCCTATAGTCGTTAGCTATTCTATTGCCTATTAATATAAGCTATATACCTTATAGCCTAGGTTATACCTAAGGGGTAGTAGATAGGCTATTAGTAATAGACATATAGTTAGTTCTATAGTATTCTATATAGGTATTAATATTATTACTAGGGTACCCCTATCCTCTATCTTCGTCTATACTATAGAGGATGTCGATAGCTTAATACCCTCTAGTACTATCCTAGTTATAGCTACCCTTACCTTTTCCTCTTTAAAGGTAGTAGGGCTACTACTAATCCTATCGATCCTATCGCGTAGCTAGAATATAGCTAACTCGTATATAAAAGTAGTAGTTATTAATTCTACGTAATCCTATTTAAGTATATCTTCTACCTATAGTAATATAATAAGGGACTTAATAATTAGGGCCCTTTTTCGTCCTATATAAATACCCCTTTCTTATAGGACCTATTAGAGCCTACTATAGAGAGTATAGTTAGACTACTTAAACGTTATAGTCGTCTAACCCTTAAAGTCTTCCTAGAATATTATTATAACCTAGTTATTACTATACTTAGTCCTAAAGTACTAGTTAGTATAGGAGAGAATATACGTATTAAGTTCTATACTACTTATAGCGTTATTTAAGGAGTAAAGGTTTTAAAGGTTTCTACTAAGATACTAGTCTAAGACATTAGCGTCCTCGCTAATCTTAAACCCTAGCTTTACTATAATTTCGAGGTATCTTACCTAAGGTCCTCGGTTATCCTTAATATACCGCGTGTTTTCTAATAGGCTAGGTCCTACTATACTAGTACTTACGGAAGCTGTTATTACTACGTATAATATAACACTCTCTTAGGAATAAAGATTAGCGATAAGGGACTAGTCTTATTATCTAAAAGTATACCTTTAGTAGGGAAAACTCCTAACTAAAGCTATTAAAGTATAACTATAAAAACACTAGTAATAAAGGACTAGTTAAATTCGTAATATCTCTTCTTCGTAGCTATTCTATCTCTATTAGAGCCTAGAGACTAATTAGTATAGAAGGCGTTAAGTAAAGCCTAGACTAGGCCTTCGAGATAATAGTAAAGCTATGTATGTATTTAATAATATCTAAGGAAGAGAGAAGGAAAGGATATATATAAGGGTAAGGGTTTAAAACCCCTAGCTCTATACCTACATTAGTATAGAAATATAAAAGTCTATAGCTATACGTAAAAGTACATATAGCCTAGACCTACCTAGGGGTAGCCCTAGACTAGTTAGGGACTAGTCCTAAGGGAGCCCTAGAGAAGCCTTAGGAAAGCCCTAGAGTTCTAGAGCTATCTTACGTAATAGCTCCCCTTACCTACGCTAGTACTAGTACATATACTAACAAATATAACCTTTTAAGAGTTTCTAGATAACTTTATAACTACTTACCTTAATAATATATTAATCTATATATTAGGATCCTAGGCTAAATATATAAAAAAGGTAAGGCTAGTCTTAGTATAATTAGCTAAAGCTAGATTATATTTAGACTTAAAGAAATATATCTTTTATACTTAAAAAGTAAAGTATTTAGAACTTATTATTAATACTAAATAGGGGCTCTATTATAACTTAGAAAAACTTTAAGCGATTAGGGAGTAGGAAGTACTTTATATAGTTAAAGGGGTTAAAAGCTTTTAGTATTTATAAACTATTACTAGATTTTTATTTATAATTATTTAAGATTAACGTAACTCCTTAACTCCCTAATAAAGAAGAATACGCTATTCGTTTAAGGAAAGGAGTAAGATATAGCCTTTACTAACTTAAGAAAGCATTTTATAAAGCCTTAATTTTAGTAGCCTAGGACCTAGAACGATAGTATATCCTAAAACTAACTATTCTAGGTTTACTATAGGGGGTATCCTTACCTAACTTAATACTAAAGGGTATAAATATATAATTAGCTTCTTCTCTAAGAGATTATCTCTAATAGAGTATAATTATCCTATTTATAATAAGGAGATACTTACTATTATCTACTACCTAGACTTTTAGTAGCTAGAGCTATAAAATAGGCTACCCTTTAAGATATAAATAGACTATAATAACCTTTAATACTTTATATAACGTAGATAGTTAAATAAATAGTAGAGTTACTAAGTAACTAATCTAGTAAGATATAATTACTCTCTTAAGTACTAACTAGGAAAATAAGTAGTAGTCCTAGATATACTTTTAAAGTAAGAATAAGATATACTAGTAGGAATTAATAATAAGAGAGAATTATTATAGGCTAAGCTAGTCTAGTTACTTAAGCGATACCTAGGTACTTATAAGTACGTAATATCTTACGTACCCTAGAAATACCCCTAAAGACTCTAGGAATAATACTAGGATCGCCTAGCTATATTCTAGGAGTAGCGCTAACTTTACTCTAAAATTATCTAACTATAAATTAGTATTAATAGAGATTAGTAAATACATATTAGAATATATTAGACTATATAGCTACTAGCTAGGCTAGGAACGCTATATATAAAAGAGTATACTTACTATCTAAAAGCGCTAAGATAGAGATAATCTTATATATATATAAGTTAACTAGAAATCTAGCTAAAAGATACCTCTTTAGTTCTAAATAGATATTTATTAATTATCTATTTAACTAAAATACTATCTTAGTACGATCCTTAATATATTTAAAACTCCTTCTTAAACCTTATACTTTTCTATACCTTAAGATAACTTCCCTTATTACTAATATCTTAATAAACAACGAAATAATAGACCTCTATCTTAATACTAGGACTCTAGACCCTTAGCTAATATAGACCCCTTCCTTTACTAAACCCTCGAATAATAAGTAACTAAGGAATAGGTAAATTAGAAATAATAACTAAACTAAATATTAAGTAATATACTAGAGGAGCTAAAAATAATATTTAATAAGTAACTTTAATAGAGACTACCTATACTATAACTAATACTACCTAGATTAAATAATATAAAGGCTAAACCCTTTATATACTATAAGCTACTATTAAGGCTAGATAAGTTTAATAGATAGAGACGTTACTACTCTTCCTAGGTATACTTAATTAGGGAGAAAATATTTATTAACGTAGACTTCTTTAATATAAACTAAGAGATATTTTATTATATCTACTCTTACTTAGATTCTAGGCTATAATAAATAGTCTTAATATATTTTTAGAATAAAAGTAATATTAATTATAATCTAGATAAATTTATAAGCTATATTAATTCGATTTATTTAGATATTAACTTATAACCTTATATAGCTACTACCCTCTATTTAATAAAATAAGGAAAACGAATACCCTTTATTAGTTACCTTCTCTATTTTAAATAGAAATTAGTAGAAACTAATAGTAGTATATAAGTAGCCTCTATAAAGATCCTATTTATCGAAGGCTAGTAATCCTTTAAAAGGACGTAAGAAAACAATTAATTAATTATTAGACTTATTCCTTTCTATCGATCTATAGAGAGGGGGAAAGAGGGTAAGATATAGGCGTTAGACACCTACTACGGTAGTAGTAATAGCATTATATACATGCTCTAGAGGAGCTAGAGTAGGGCCTATATTAGCCCTACATAGCCCTAGAGTAGGCCCTACATTAGCCCTCTATAGCCCTAGCGCTAGCCTAGCATTCGGCGGTTAGTAGTAGCTAATTACTATTATAACCTAATAGTATAGGTAGGGTAATCTACCTAATAACAAACCTTAACCCTATACTAGTATATAGTAGTAAGCGCCTGTAACTTAAACATACCTCTGTCCGCTTACGCTTATACCTATACGTATTAACTATACCTTACTCCTACTAATACTAGACTCTCTTTCTAATCGCAAAGGTACGCGCATTAGAGAGAGAGAACCCCTTAGATTAGTTCTAAATCTATATTAACCTATATCCCTTTTCCTATTAACCTAAGCCTCTATTCGTACTCGTAACTTACCTTTATCTACTAGCCTCGTTAGAGCCTCGTTTCCTACTTACTTCGTTAAGCTATTAGTAGGGTTATCGCGACTATTAATCTATTAAACCTCCTTAATCTCGTACCTCTCGTATAACTAACGTAGGGTAGTAAGGTTAATTATTAACCGCTTTTCTATAGTCGTACCTATCTTAACTAAGTACTTATATAGAGAGTATAAGTTAGTACATATAATAATAGGTAGCGCTAGGAGATTAAGTTACGTAAAAGCAATACATAGGGTATTAGAGAGGACAAAGGCTAAGTTATATCTAGCGATAAGGGCATAGATCTCTAAAGTAAGTACGCTCTAGATAACCCTCTTACTCTTCGTCGAGGCCTAGTAAAGGATATTACTAGTTATTATAAAAGTATGTCTATTCTTATCCTCACTTACGTTATCTTTAGCTAAAACAATAATAAACCCTATCTATAAAGAGAGGTCCCTATTATTTACGAAGGAGGCATTAGTAAAGATAAATAGCTTTACCTAATATAGGTCTATTAGCGCGAACGTAAGGCTACGATCTAGGTTCTATTATTACTATAGGAGCTAACGGTTTAGGTAGGCGATATTAGTATCTAATAGATCCTATATCTAAGTAGTAATAGCGAGATCGTATAATACTTTAGGCTAATAGATACTTATAATATATACGCCCTAAGCTTATTATTAGATGTATACTATAAGATCTTCGTTTAGTACGCTTATAATCTTACTAGCTTAGCCCTTCTAACCTACGTAGATATGCTCGTTATTATATATCGTAATCCTATATCTATTAAAGTCCTCGTTCTAGCTAGCGTAGAGCTCCTTCTAGTCCTTAGCCTTAATACCTACCTTTAGAAGCTTATAAGCCTTAATGTTAAGGAATTCTCTACTTATAAGGAATATCGTATTATCTATCTATAGAGCGTATAAACCGATCTTAGACTTATTGTTAGATATTAATAAGTATAGGTTAAACGTTAGTATTATTAAGAGGTTACTATAAAGGTAGCCCTAGTATATCTTAAACTAGTAAATACTACTTTCTACGATCCTATATAAGGGCTTAACGATCCTTAAGACTGTCCCCTTAAGGAACTTTATTTCGAGCTTATAAGGTAGCTTAGTAATAACCTCTCGTTATAGTATAGACTTAGACTATAGGTAGGCCTATATAATGTCCTAGAAGGCTAGTATAAAGCCTTATTAACGAAGAGAGGGTATAAGGGTAAGGATAAGACGTTAACTACTATACTATATCGTTAGTAACTACGTAAATAGCGTAGCCTTTTTATAATCGTTATACCCCTATATAATAAGACGTAATTTCTTATATAGGGTATTTATTGTCTTATTTTAACCTCTTAAACGAGCTATAACTTAAAGACGCGTTAGCGTCTTTATATATTATATATAATAGGGACAATCGTACTAGAAGCTAGTAGGGTATTAATCTTAACTTCGTTAGACACTTTAAAAGGGGCGCCTAGCGTAGTAATCTTCCCTTCCTAGTAGAGATATAGGGATAGCTCCTTATCTAACATTTCGTAGGTAATAAGGAAGGTCTTAAACTCGTTATTATCGTTATAGATCCCTATAGGGATATTTATAATAACATAGTATTAGCTACTCTAGTAGCCTAATTACTATAGAGTTATCTCGTACTCGCTAATAATAACGTTACGTACGTATAGCTTAACGTATATAGACTAGAAAGTCGAGGGACTATAGGTAAGGCTAATAGTAACCTTATAATTATCTATAGCGAGGACTTAGTATAGTCCTTACTATTCCTTCTTTTCCTAGTAGACGAGAACTTTACTACTAAGGGCGAGAGAGGATAGAAGTAATATAGTCCTTTACGTTAACCCTTAGAGCTAGAGGCCCTCGTTAATATAACGTAAAGCTATAATCTATCGTAGCTTAGCTATAGCTTTTACTAATACCTTAGTACGTTATATCGTTATAGTAGAAGGAGGGCTTTCTATCGTAAGTTATAGGTAAGTACTAAATACTAACAACGTTAGGATAAGGCTATTAGGACTAGCTATATCATTAATAGCCTTAATAGCTATCTAAAGGACTAAATCTATAGAGGCGTCCTTTACTTCTACCCTAAAGATTTTATACGTATAGTAGAGTAGGGTATAATATCTCTTAACTTTCCTAATACTTTAATATACCTCTATAGGGATCTATTAGTATAAGATACTATATAGCTATGCCTTAGAGTAGAATTTAGCTATAGTAAAGTTTGTACTAGCATTATAAGTAAGGACATCTAGTAAACTAAGATAGGTATCTACTTAGTAGGCTTTAACTATTTCCTAAGTATACTAGGTAGTTATCTTATAGAGGAATCGGGCTACCTAGAACGACGTAGCGGAGTTAATAATATATAGGACTAGGCGGCTATCGAGGTATATTACGTCTATAATTACTTTATAGTTAAAGTCGTAATCGTCTTATAATATAAATTTAAACCTTCTTAGCGAGGGGCCCTTAACCTAGTAATAGTAGTAGAGTTTACTAATCTTAGTAAGGTCGTTTTACTTAACCTTATAGCTAGCCTTTATAAGTAGATTATAAAGGTATTAGATAGAAGGGTAACTAAATCGACTATATAGATAACGTAGCTTAATATCTGAGAGAAAGGAGGCTACCGCTACTTACTAGTATTAGTTAAGGAATATCTAGGGGTAGCCCTAGCGGAAGATAATAGGGATCTTATAACCGTCTAATCGCACTATATAACTATAAGGGACGTTTAGATAGTAAGAGAGCTACTATATATCTTAGAGGTAAAGAAGGAAGGGCGTAGGGGTATTTAGGATATAGAATTTAACCTAGCTAACTAGTATTAGTACTAAGGTAGAGCCGATAGACGAGATAGGCTTTATACTACTAAATGTAATTATAATTACACCCTTAGTAGATTCGTCGAGTATAATACTAGGCTCCTCGCGCTATAAAGCGAGGAGTTAAGTCTTACTAGCTATTAAGTTCTAGGTAGTACCTATATTTAGGATAATACCCTAAAAGGCCTATAAGGAATACTAGTTAAGAAGAAAAGAAGCTATAGCTATTAATCTAGCTAATAAGGAAGAGAAAGAGATAGGGGAAGAGGCTATTAAGGCTACTATTAGGAGCCTAAGCTAGTAACGGGCGTATTCGTTACTAAGGAATATAGTAGCTATTATAAAGAAGTTAAGGTTAATGCCTTCGTTAGCGTCTTTGTCCTTAGAGGCCTCCTCTATAATATATACCTTAGCCTTATACTTATTATCGTCGTTATAGGAATTACCCTTATATACTACGAGCTAGGAAGCGTATATAGTATTACTTACTACCTTACTATTAACCTACTACTATAGGAGGTATTTATAGCGAGCTTTATAGCGTTCTCTATTAGAATATTTCGTTAAGAAGTAGCTAGATTTACTATAGACGTAATACTTCTTAGCCTATAATGATAGTATTAAGGGTACTACTCCTTTCTAGTAATAGGGACTATTTAGACTTAATAAGGCGCTAGCGTAGTTATACTTCCTATCTATAAGGAAGGAAGTAATCGTACGCGCTAGCACTAGCGTTAACGTATCTATAATCTTTATTATCGCGATCGTAGGAGGCTCTAAGTTACCTTTTATAATAGCTACTTATAGGGCTACGATTAGCGCCTACGATAAATCCTTACGTCCTTTAAGAGTAAGCTTAAACTTAAGGATACTATAATAGGTATAAGTTAACGTTAACTATAATAAGTAGTTATTTAGATATAGTAATAAGGTACGTTAGTAGTTGAGAAGTCTCTTCTATAATAGATTAAGAACCTTAAGCTTCGTCTTATTAGGGTTATTACATTATATCTAGGTAAATAAGATAATCTAGTACTTATTATAGTATAAAACGCAATCTTTATCTAAGGAGAACTAGGCCTTTATAAGTTAGTATAGTTCTCTAATCGTATAGCCCTTCTAGTCTATATATATGTTAAAATGCTTCTAGGTATATCTGTATAGGGTAAGGGGAAAATAGTATATACTTCTTTAGGCCTAATATTATACTACTAACACATCTATATAAATGTATTTATTATATTATTAAATAGCTTAAATCGTTTACTACTAAAATAGTTACCTTTATCCTATCCCTTCGCGAAGGTAGCTATACGATAGGAATTAGGGTACTTATTTAGAACGTTAGGTAGTAGTAACTTATATAGTAATCGGTTAGGAAGTAGTAGAAATAATAGGCGTACTAGAGGTTATAATACCTTAGCCTTATCGTCCTTCTTAGAGCGCGTTAGCTAACGTAGAGCTATGCGGCTAGGGTTATAACCTAAGGGAGTAGGGTATAACGTAGGTATCTAGCGGATAGACTTAGGCGTAGGATTAGGTATAGATATAGTAATAGGAGGAATAGGATCTAGGAGGATCTAAGGAGCTATTAGCCTACTTACTAATAGTTACTTACCCTTATTAAATAGATCTTCGTCTCCTTAGACGAGTCGTTATTAGAGTTAGTAGGCGGTAGATCTATAGACTACGCGCGATGTTAGTAGGTCGTTTCTATTCTATTCTAGTATGTCTTCTAATTCTATAAGGGTAGTAAGGGATTCTATAATCCTAGCGTTTCAATAGCTAGCGTAGATACCTTTTAACTAAAGTAAGCGTTAAAGCTACTATACTAGTAGCTATAATACTTAATAGAATAAGGCGTTATTTTATCCCTTAAAGTTATATTAGTACGTCTTATATAGTACTAAATTATTATTATAAAAGTATAATCTTATAGCTTACTAACGATATAAGAGTTAAGCTCTACGTCTATCGTCTCCTCTATTAGCTATATAAGATCTGCCCTTATAGTAATATTATTAAGATTACTTAGGTAGCTAGTAATATTTATACTATTAAGGATTACATAATACCTTTAGCTAAGAGCTTTATTATTAAAGGTACTTTATTATAAGGATAATACTATGTTATCTACGTAATATAATACTCCTTATAGGGGACTCTTTAGAAACCTATTTTCTCTAGAAATCCTCTATAGGTACGATATCGAATTCCTTTAAGCTTATTAAAAAAGTAAAGAGAGTAGAGATCGTTATAGCACTTAGTAAGGTCTAACTACTAAAGAGATTAGATAGAATATAAACTAAGTCTCTTCTTCTTACTATCTATCTTAACGAGCTAGTAAGACTAATTAGTGTCGAAGGCTAGTAATCCTTCGAAAGGACGTAAGAAAACAATTAATTAATTATTAGACTTATTCCTTTTTACTAATCTATAGAGAGGGGGAAAGAGGGTAAGATATAGGCGTTAGACACCCGCTATAGTAGTAGTAATAGCATTACACACATGCTCTAGAGGAGCTAGAGTAAGGCCTACATTAGCCCTACATAGCCCTAGAGTAGGCCCTACATTAGCCCTATATAGCCCTAGCGCTAGCCTAGCATTTAGCGGTTAGTAGTAGCTAATTACCGTTATAACCTAATAGTATAGGTAGGGCGATCTACCTAATAACAAACCTTAACCCTATACTAGTGTGCGGTAGTAAGCGCCTATAACTTAGATATACCTCTATCTACCTACGCTCGTACCTATGCGTATAAACTATACCTTACTCCTACTAATACTATTCTTAGATAGTACCCTAAATAATAGAATTAGGAACGCCTTAGTAGCTATAGATTTACCCTCTAATAACTTTATAAAGTACTATATTAAGGTAGCTAAGATTACTACTACTCTATAACCTATAGCTAGTAATAAGGGGACTAAACCTAGCTACGAGAAACTAAGGATTTAGATAAGACGTAGAGGTAATACATAAATGTCTAGTATTAATAAGGTTAGGAACTAGTAGTTATTATCTATAGCGTACTACTACTATAGATAGGAAGGGTACCTAGTAAGGAGGTATCGATTAAGACCTAAAGACTCTAAGGAAGAAAGAAGTATAGTAAAAGGAAAGAAGAGAAACGAATTAACTAAGAAAATAAGTACCTCTATAGAAAGGATTAAAGAGGTACTAATAGACGATAACTCTAAGTTAGAAAATAAGTAAACCCTTACTAAAGTTAGGGTAAGGGTAATTAGAAATAGGTTAAAGAAGAATAGAAAAGGTAAGGCTACTATACTTAATATTACCTATATCCTTAACTATTAATATAGGAACTTAAGAGATACTAGCTCTCTTAGATAGTAGATATAACTACTATACTATAATTAACCTATATACTATAAGGAAGTTAAAACTACTATATATTAATAAGGAAAAGAGACTTCTATTCTTCTTTTTAATAGACACTTTACCTATCTTTTTATATAGGATTATAACGTTCTAAATAGACATTAATAGATAGATAAAATAAGTATTTACTAATATAGATAAAAACCTTAAATAACCTCTATACCTAGAAAGACCTTAGATAGTTAAGAATAAGGTTACTTACTTTACTACTAAGGAATTAATTTAGTATAGGACTAGGAAGATTAAAGTCCCTCTCTTACTAATAAGACATTTTATATAAATCTAATAAATCCTTTAAGTTTAATTAGTCTCTAGGTTAGTCTTTAAAGTAGACTATCGACTAGAAATTAATATATAAGGCTATAAGGTACTTAATATTTAAGGGGTTTCCTTATAGGATATTAAGAAAGCCTTATAAAAGAAGAAACTAGTAAACCTAGCTAACTATATTCTAAAGGAGATATTAGAGGAATTCCTAGACCTTTTTATACTAGAAAAATCTATAGAACTCCTACCCCTTTAACTAGGAATTAATTACGAAATATACCTAGTACCTAATAAGGATAGAACGTAACCCCCCCTTCTCTAGGGGCTACTCTATAATATATTATAAGAAGAACTCTTTATCTTATAAAAGGTTTTACGCGAACTCCTTAATTAAGGGATAATCTAAGCTAGTAGCTCCTTTATAGTAGCCCTTATCTTATTTATTAGAAAAGCTAATAGCTAACTCTAGTTTTACTATAACTATTAAGCTTTAAACGCTATTATAAAGAAGGATATATATAGTCTACTACTAATTAGAGAAACGCTTTAAGCGCTTTAATAGGCTAAGTAGTTTACGAAGTTAGATATCGTTTCTACGTTCTATAAGATCTATATAGTAGCTAGATATAAATATAAAATAGCTTTCTAGATACGCTCTAGCCTCTTCGAATAGCTAGTCTATCTATTTAGGTTAATAGGGTTACTAGTAACGTTTTAACAATATATAAATATAACCCTTTAGGAATTTCTAGATAACTTTATAACTACCTATCTTAATAACGTATTAATTTATATATTATAATCCTAGACTAAATATATAGAAAAGGTAAGGCTAGTTTTAATATAACTAGCTAAAGCTAGGTTATATCTAGACCTAAAGAAATATACCTTCTATACCTAAGAAGTAAAGTATCTAGGATTTATTATTAAGGCTAAATAGGGGCTCTATTACGATTTAGAAAAACTTTAAGTAATTAGGAAATAGGAAGTACCTTATATAGTTAAAGGAGTTAAAAGCTTTTTAAGATTCGTAAACTACTACTAGATTTTTATCTATAATTACTCGAGATTAATATAGCCCCTTAACTCCCTAATAAAGAAGAATACGCTATTTATTTAAGGAAAGGAGTAAGATATAGCCTTTTACTAACTTAAGAAAGCATTTTACAAAGCCTTAATTTTAGTAGCCTAGGACCTAAAACAATAGTCTATCCTAGAAACTAACTATTTTAGGTTTACTATAGGGGTGTCCTTACCTAACTTAACGCTAAAGGGTATAAGTATATAATTAGTTTCTTCTCTAAGAGATTATCTCTAGTAGAATATAATTATCTTATTTATAATAAGGAAATACTTACTATTATCCGCTACCTAGACTTTTAGTAGCTAGAGCTATAGAATAAGCTACTATTTAGGATATAAATAAACTATAATAACCTTTAATACTTTATATAACGTAGATAGTTAAACGAATAGTAGAGTTACTAAGTAACTAACCTAGTAGGATATAATTACTCTCTTAAGTACTAACTAGGAGAATAAGTAGTAGTCCTAGACGTACTTTTAAGGTAGGAATAAGATATACTAATAGGAATTAATAATAAGAGAAAATAAGGATATATTATCTAGTTAATTACCCTAAAACGTATCTAGGAGTACCTTAGAGTAGCCTAGGAATATACCTAAGATAGCTAAGGAGTTACCCTAAAAAGGCCTAAATTAACCTTAGACTTAACTTAGTTAAGTAATAACTATTTATATCCTAGGAGAAGGCTACCTAATTTAGCTTAATAAGGAGTTATAATAACTTTAGAAAGAGATATTAATAACTAATATTAAGTACTAGCTCGTCCTTTATTAATACATTACGTACTAGCCTTAGCTAGGTGTAAGGTTATATGTTAATAGACTAACGTTAGTACTATCGTACTAGCGTTAACCTAGCATATACGTAACTAGATAATTGTTTTTCCTTTTCTAACTTTAGGGAGGGGAAGGGTATTTTAACCCTCTCTCTATATAATAGTTACGGGAGAAGAGAGAGATTTTATATACACTTTTATTCCTTTTCAAAAAGGTCTAATGCTTACGATACTAATTAGTCTCTTATTAGCGCCTACTTCGCGTACCTACTTATAAGAGATAGACTAGCTAGCGGAAGAGACTAAGGACACTATATACGTGTTCCTTAGTACTTAATTAGAGAACACTATAGATAAGTAGTAGCTATATAACTATATAAGGCGTGTAGCTAAGCGTAAATTTACTACAAACTCTAAGCCTAATATAGTCTAAGGACACTAGGGCTCCCCCCCCTCTAGACGTAGCTACTACCTACGTAGATTATAGTTAGGAGTGTCCTATTACGTAATAGATTCTACTACTCCCTCTATAGATACCCCTAGTACCTTAGGTACTATAAGAAGAGTTATACGCTTGTAGACCCCTACTACCTTAGTAGGGAAACCCTAGTAAGAACAATGTTAGGTAATCCTTAACTAGCTTAAGATAGTAGTTAAGGACGTCGCTAACGAATTCCTTATAGAAAAACTTAGACTACTACCCGAAAGCGTAAGTAGGATAGCGCATAATACATTTGTTATTAAGTAGATATCGCACCTACTATATTAGACTAATAGCGATCTCTAGGCTATCTTCTACGAATACTTTAAGGGTTAGAAGGTAACGGACTTCGAAAACCTTAAGGAAGGGTTAGTAAGTAAACTCCGTACATTTCTACGCTACCGTAGAGTACTAGTAGGCGTAAGGAGGGATAAAGTACTAGAAAGCCTCGTTACTATCTTCGAAGAAGATATAATACCGCTCTAGGAGAGGGAATAACTCCTTATAGCAAAGGTTATAGAGGATACCTATGCCTTCGAACATAAGTAGGCATTTAAGCGTAGGGAAGACCCGTTCTAAGGAATTCAACGCAGAACTAATAACGATACCCCTATAGACAATATAGCGCCTAAGTTTCCCTTTACCCTAGACCCCTACTGTAGTTAGTTATAGGTACTACTGCGAGCCGCTAATCTCGAACGGGATGTAGATAACGCCGCTACTTAGGGCCCCCTCCTAACGTTAAGACCCCCTATAGGATCGCTAGTAACGACTGTAGAAAATGTAACGATATTCCCTATAGGGTTTAACATACTAGGATATAACCCTATACGCGGACTAGGAGGCCCTATTAGCGAAAGGTCCTATATACTTCCCCTAGTTAACGTTCTAAACGAGCTAATAGACGCCTTATAGGCTATTAGCTTCGCGAAGCTTTAGAATAAGGACTAGAGCTATAGTAGGAAGGTATATAATATCTTCGACGATAAAGTCTAAGCTTTTCTTAAGGTATGCTAGACGTTATAGATTTACCCTAGAGAATTCTATATAGTATTCTTAACTACTCTAATAGATTAGGCTTAGGACTATTTTCTCTCTTATATCCTATAAACGTATACCTTTACATAGGTATACTAGGTAATAAAGGCCTATTTTAACACTAAGTATAATCGCTAGGTGTATTATAATAACTAGTCGAATTACTCGTTTACTAGTATCCGCTAAGTAAGTAGGGACAAGTCGCTAGTTAAGGTCCTTAATCTCCTTATTAATAAGCTACTACTATACTAGCGGGCTCTCGCCTTAGCATAATAGTAGGAGATAGTCCTTATCTATATACTAAAGAGAGTATACTATAGAACGCCTAAGTTAAACATAGCTCTCTTCTAAGTACTACTCTCTTCTAAGCACTACTCTCTTTCGAGAAGCTTATTATAAACCTACGTACCTCTATTAATATTAGTACCTTAGTTAGGAACTCCGTATCTTTCCTTATAGATCGTAAGTATAACTACTTAAGTAAGGGAAGACGCCTAGGACAACGTTACTAACAATAGTTTTCTCGTAGTAATAGTAATAGTAAGAGTCCTTCGTAGTGTAAGCGATGTTACGTCTACGATAAGGAAGGTTACTTCTCGATAAAGTACTCGTTCGAAGAACGTAGAAAAGTATAGGAGCGGTTTAACCGCTAGTAACGCTTTTATAGGAAGTCCCCTTAAGCTTATAGGTACGCTTTATATCTACTTAAATATAAGGGAGACGACCTAGAAGGCGAGGGTAACCCTAACGCTTTTACTATAGACGACGACGACAACATAGATAGTACTTTCTCTAACTAAGATAACGAAGATAACGCTAACTACTCTACTACTACTACTTTTCTCTATAATGAGGCTATACGTTATAAACTTAGTATTCTAACTACTATACTAATAAAATAAGCTAGCGGAGCGTTAGAGACGTTTACGAAGACGCTTATAGACGGGTTTATGTCTAGTCGCTACTCTGTATAAACCTTCTAGGGAATTATCCTAGACACTAGCGTAGCGTAGAATTTAACCGTAGGAAGACTATAGTTCGAGGCCCTTTAACGTAAGCGACTATATATATCGCTCGACGAGTTAATAAAGGGAGCGGTAATAGTTACCTTTAGAGGCATTACGCTAATATTGTCTCTTAGCTCCGTATATATCTAAACACCTATTAGGGAGGTCGAGTTCTACGTCCTTAACGTAAGTACTCCCTTCTTACTTTACTTATAGGATATATAGCGACTTTGTTATTATCTTAATATACTGAGACGATATATAGTATACTCTAACGGACGAGAAGTACCTATCGTTTTTCGCTTTAGTTACCTATAGTTTTTCCTAGACTATTATTAGCTAATAGCCTCTATGTGTTTTCTTTTAGAACTCGAGCTTCGCTATCTTTACTAACGCTTCGGATATCCTTTAGTCTAACAACTACATAAGCTATTACTTAGAGCTAGACACGAGGCCCTAGTCGATACTCTTAAAGAGATCTATAAGATATACTACTACTACTAGGTTAAGGGCGAAGCGCTAAGACGCTTTAAATTCTCGCTACGTAATAACTACGACTTTAACTTTAAGGTAGTTACTAATGTAATATACCTTAATAGTCGTAACGTTCTTTACGTAGTTAATATAGCGACTTCCTTCTAGGCTATAAGATTCCTTTAGGATATAATAGCGAAGTATACCTAGGAGACGCTTAAAGCGTACTAGATCGATATATATCTTAGGCCCCTTAATTTCCTCGCGTACAATACTAGTACGAACTTTACTACTATAGAATTCTATATAGAGGCCTAATTAAACGGTATTACCTACTACTAGGTCCCTATAGAAGCTTATTAGAGTATTAGTAAGGTTAAGCGCTATTACGCGCTACTCTAACGAGCGTACGAGATCTTTAGGGTAGAGCTTATAGGTATCTCCGCTAAATTCGTCCTATAGATAGCTATTAAAGCTATTAATAATACCGCTAGCCCTAATAGACTCGTGCTAACCCTCCTAGTATTTAGAGCGTACCTACGGATAACGATTAATTCCGCGCCTTTACCTATAGTAACATAATAAGCCGTTACTTCCGCGAAAGCGTTAGTAGAGCTCTATAAGATAATGTCTACCTACTAAGTAAAGGACGCCCTACGTATAGGAGGTCTAAAGGATACCCTCGCTCTACTTCCGTCATTACTACTAATCGGATTAGAAGTCCTCGTCTTTTACGAGAAAGGTAGCTAGTAAGGTCTATTCTACGTTATTTCTATTAGTTTAAATAAGGTAACGATTAACCTTAACGGCCCCTTTACCTTTTATAGTACCTACGTTAAGCCCTATTATCGTTAGTAGCTTAGTACTATCGATACTAAGCTAACTAGCGCTATCGCTAAGGAGCTAGGAAGTAGGGAGGAGAAATTACCTAAGCTATAGGAAGGATAGATAGTATAGATAACGCCCCTACTAACCGCGATGCCTACTCTATCGAGAATAAAGACAAAGCTCGTTATTACTATCCCTACTAAGAAACGTACGGAAGAAGCATTCCTTATACCCCGCGAGATAGTAGATCGCGAACTCGCTATTCGACTCTATAAGGAAGGTCGTATTACTACCCTAGGTAATCCCTTTAAAGCGTCTAACGCTATAGAGATTAACACGCTACTTACTTCTAGTACGATCGTCCTAATCTAAATACTAACGGATATACCTAGAAGAGTTTTTTAGTTATAACTTATACGTAAGGTAAAGGGTAAGAACACTAACTACCTATATAAGAAGTCCTAACTTATCGTCTAAGGGTATAATAATAAGGGAAAAGGGGATCTACTTACGTAATCCCTAATAATCTAGCGGAGTAGCTAACGCTTACTACTAGCTCTCGTACCCTCTCTCTACGCCCGCGGACTCTAGCTCGCCTTCCGCGATATTATATAAGTATATGTATAGTCCTATTTAACGCTATAACGAGACATTATCGCTAAGCTCCTAAAGGAGCTTATAATAAAGTTTACTAAGGGGACAGTCCTATATATCGTAAAGCTACTATATAGGATCGCTAAAGTAGGAGTCTACTAGTTTAAGATATACTAATTATACCTCTACGAAAATCTTACGCTCTTATAGACCTTTAACCTATACTTCCTCGTCTTTAACGAAGGGAAAGCTTTTAGGCTCTATACGCTATAGACCGATAATACTATGTTTCTTATAGACGAGAGCTTCCTAATAGCTAAGGAAGAAGCTATCTAGCGTATAGGAATTAAGGCTAAGGACTGTAAGGTCCTTAAGTATAGCGATAACGGTACCTATAAGACTAAGATAGACTTTAATAGCTATAGGATTCTCCTTACTAAGGACGAAGCTATCTAGGTAAGGCAGAAGGGCTAGGTATAGAAGATTGCGCTTATAGATAAGTCTATAGGATCTAATACAATATAGATAGTATACGTCTAGTAACGGGCTTAGGGAGCCTATATCGTAAGTATCTATTAGCCTAAAGTAGTATATAATCTCTCTATTATAGTATAAGCGTAACGGCCTACTAACTAAGAGATTAACTAGCTAAACAAGTAGCTCGAATAGTAGAAGGTAAACTCTAACTATAGCCTAACGTTTACCCCGCTAGATCTCGCGTAGGCTAAGCTCTTTATTTTTATAGACGCCTCCTTTACTAATAACTAGGACCTAAGCTTATAGATTAGGTTCCTAATCGTACTTATAGAGGAAGAGGCTAGCCTATAAGATTCTCTTAGTACCCTTATATACTAGCCCTATAACTCCTCGTAGTCTTTCGCCCTAATAGGGAACATCCTTTATTAGACTTTAATAAAATATAAGTAAGTTACCTATAGTGTCCTAGCGTTAGAGATCTACGGTCTTATAGTAGGATACGATATAGGGTTTATAATCGCGAGCGTCCTTACTACTATTAACTCGTAACTTCGTTTACCCCTACCTCCTATCGTTGTCTATACTAACTCGTACTTACTATACGAGTATCTAGTTAAGATAGGATTAATAACGGAGAAGAGGTTAATAATCGACCTACTAGTACTACGTTAGTTATACGAGCGGCGGGAGATTAACGAAGTGCGATAGATTAATAGCTAAGATAATCCCGCGGATATACTTATAAAGTCCGCGGTAAATAACGCGTTAAAGAGGCTTATTAACGGTAGGCGGCTATAAGTACGTATAAAAGCTTAGGTAGATAGGAAGGGTTAGTAGGAAGGTTAATAGAAGGGTTATAGGGATAATAATAACGCCTCTATAGCTCGATCTACGGAGGGAAGAGGGGGAGAGAAAGGGTAGGGAGAAAAAGAGTTAAGTGTTAGTACATTACGCACTAGCCTCGGCTAGGTGTAAGGTTACGTGTCGACGGACCGACGTTAGCACTATTGTGCTAGCGTTAACCTAGCGCACACGTAACTAGATAATTGTTTTTCCTTTTCTAACTTTAGGGAGGGGAAGGGTATTTTAACCCTCCCTCTATATAATAGTTATAGGAGAAGAGAGAGATTTTATATACACTTTTGTTCCTTTTCGAAAAGGTCTAACGCCTACGACATCCTTAAAATAATATAAAGTAGAGATCGTAAACTTCTACTAGATACCCTAAAGATATAATTATTAGAATATATAGTTAATAGAGCTAGGTAGCTTCTTTTTAGAGATTACCTCTAGGTCCTAAGGAAACCTACGTTAATAATAGAGGGAGGTAATTAGCTAGATACCTTATAAATATAGCTAATTTAGTAAGCGTATAAGTCTTTAATTATTAGATACCTAGGTAAGAATAGTACCTATAATATTATATTATAATAATTCTTCTAGCTAGGAATTACGTAAGTAATCTAGCATTTTATACGTAACTATAAACTATATAGTTAGAGCTATATTTAGCGTAAGGTAAGGAGGACTCTTTATAACCTCTCCTAGTACTAGACTAACCCTATATATATTTATTTATAGACTTTATTACCTTACTCTTACTAATAAAGGGTAATTAATATAAGTTCCTCTAAGTAATTATAGACTATATAACGAAGGCCTTAACCTTAGAAGCTATAATAATAATAGATACTATTACTTATATATAATAATTCCTAACTATATATTTTTATTTTTATAATATATTAATATTAATTATCTCTAACTAAGGGTTAAACTAGATAAGTAACTTCTAGTATAAGCTTTATTAATTAACTAGAATAGAATAATAGCTAAGTACTAGCTATTATCTAGAGATAGATAGGGCGATAGAATGAGCTAATTAAGAGATATAGTAATATCTCTAAGCCTATACTTACTTTACTTAAGATAACTAAGGTACTCTCTTACTTACTATATAACTTATACTTAATAATTAGACGTCCTCTATTACTAGTATTAGCCCTTTTTATAGAATATAGTTACTATATAAACCTAATTAAACTCTATAAAGAGAAGGAAGAATGTATCTCTATTAAAGTATATAAAGTATAGCTCTTTATAGATTAACTTAAGGATACTATAGATTTTATCTACGCTAAAGCTACTACTATATAGGCGTAAATAGAAGAAATAGTAAATTAACATTAACGTCCTACTAATTAATTTAAGGTTAGTAATAAGGTCTAGTTATATATAAGGAACTACTATTTATTAAGACTAAATTAAAAGCTCGATTAGCTCTATTATAAGTATACTATTACTTACGTTATTAGTCTATATAATATTAAACTTAATATCTAGGGAAACATCTATCTTATATTTTATATCGATCTCCTCTATTTAGTAGCTAATAATTTACTTCTAGGATAAAGGGTAGATAACCTATAACTACTATTAATTATAAATAAAGATAGTAAAGCTAAATAGAAAATTACTAAAGTAGTAGCTACCTATTAAAAGAAGGTTAGATAAGGACGTTAATATAAGGTATTAGTCTAATAGAATAGGTATACTAAGTTAACCTAGGAATTATTAGAATACTTAAAGGACATAGAAGTATTAGAAAAGTATAAACATTAGTAGGGACTTATTAACTAGTACAATAGTAATTTATAGTACGCTTAACGTTTATAATAATTACATAACTAAGAACGTAGATAAGATAGTAACTAAGTAGGTATTAGTATAACTAATAGCTATAAAGCTATATTACCTCTTAGGTAATATACTAGAACTAGACGTTATTCTCCCCTAGCGCCTTATCTAACCCTTAGTAATAGGTCTCTAAGAAATTAGCTAGCGTATAGGCTACCGCTACCCCCTCTAGCTTTACCTATACTATCTATAACCTATTAGTAATCCTTTCTCTAGTAAATATTAATAGATAAGGGTTAAACTTATAGGCTAGCACTATAACCCTAGGTAGGTATAGTTAAAGTAGGCCTAGGCGCGAATAGAGGCCTACTCCTAATAGGCCTTTACCTTACCCTAAGTTATCTAACCTACGTATACTGTATAGGGTAGCTAACGACACTACGTACCTACCTTAGGGGTAGGTTTACCTAGTATAGCTAGGGGTAGCTATAGATCCTTCCTTTTAGACAATATAATAGGATCCCTTATAGGCGACATCTCTAAGTTAACTACGTTACTTATTCTAGATTATTTAACGATTAGGCCTTACTTAAGTAGTTACGTTAGGCTATAGTCTTACCTTCTTACTATTACTACTACTATTACTATAGTTATTACTACTACTACTATTACTACTATTACTATTACTACTATTACTACTACTTCTATTACTACTACTACGGCTACTATTACTAATACTACTACCGCTATTACTATTATTGTTACTAGTACTATTACTATTGTTATCGCTAGTGCTATTACTATTGTAATTGTTGTTATTGTAGTTGTTTTTTATAGTAATAGTAAAAATGTAAAAAGTAGGACTATTAGCCTAATCTACTACCTACTAATTTAATAGGTTAGGCCCCTACTAGGGTAATCCCTACACTACCTAATAATAGAAGAAGGAGGGGGGGTAATGTTATAGGCTAAGCTAGTTTAGTTACCTAAGCGATACCTAGGTACTTACGAGTATATAATATCTTACGTACCCTAGAAATACCCCTAAAGACCCTAGGAACAATGCTAGGATTACCTAGCTATATCCTAGGAGTAGCGCTAACTTCGCCCTAGAATTGTCTAACTATAGATTAGTATTAATAGAGATTAGTAAATACGTATTAGAATACATTAGACCTTATAGCCGCTAGCTAGGCGCTAGGAACGCTATATGTAAGATAGTATACCTACTATCTAAAAGTGCTAAGATAGAGACGATCCTATAGGTATATAAGTTAACTAGAGATCTAGCTAAAAGATACCTTTCTAGTTCTAAATAGACATTTATTAATTATCTATTTAACTAAAACACTGTCTTAGTACGATCCTTAATACTAGTATAAATAAAGGGAGCTATTACGTAAGATAGCTCTAGAACTCTAGGGCTTCCCTAGGGTCTCTCTAGGGCTCCCCTAGGACTAGTTCCTAACTAGTCTAGGGCTATCCTTAAGTAAGTCTAAGCTATATATACTTTTATATATAGTTATAGAGCTTTATATTTCTATACTAATATAGGTATAAGGCTAGGGGTTTAAAACCCCTACCTTTATATATATCCTTTCCTTTTCTCTTTCTTAGATATTATTAAATATATATATAGCTTTACTATTATCTTAAAGACCTAGGCTAGGCTTTATATAATGCCTTCTATATAAAGCTTACTTTAGTTAATTAAGTTAGCTAACCTCTCTCTAACCTTATATAAGCTTAGTAAGATAATTTAAATATAATATAATACTAGGCTACTAATATTAAAACTTAAGTTTATACTTACTCCTTAATAGTAACTAGCTAAGCTAAGACATTACTCTAGCTAATAAGTAAGTAGTTAACTTCTTAGAATTTAAATAGTATAATAAGGTAACTTAGTTATAAAAGGTATTATATAAAGCCTAGCTTAAGCCTTTAAAATAGTAGTAAAGCTATATATATATTTAATAATATTTAAAGAAGAGAGAAGAAAAGATATATATAAGGGTAAGGGTTTAAAACCCCTAGCCCTATACTCTATATTAATATAGAAATATAAGCTCTATAGCTATATATAATAGTATATATAGCTTAAACTTACTTAGGAATAGCCCTAAAGTAGTTATAGACTAGTCTTAAGCTAGCTATAAACTTACCCTAGAGTAGCCCTAAGATTCTAGAGCTACTTTATATAATAGCTCCCTTTACTATTACTAGTACTAGTACTTATATTAATACTTAACTCTTTTCTAATCTAGACCTCCTACCTAGTAATACCCTCCTTTAGGTACTACTTATTATTATTATTCTTTTCTTACCTACCTCCTCTTTATAGCTCTTGTTTACTTATCTTAACTTCCTATAGCTTTTATTTACTTACTCCTTTAAATATTATTATTACTCTTTCCTATAGCTCTTAACTTCCTATCTATCTACTCTCTTTTTATAGTTAATGTAGGCTATAATATAGTCCTACCCTTCTATAATTAACCTATACCTTAATATATATATATATCCTCCCTAGATTCTACTAGCTTATTAGAGATAAGTAGATATAGATTAAACGTTAGTATATATAGGAGCTCCTCTTAAAGATAGTATTAGTAGTATACTTTCTTAATCTATATTTCTCCCTTAAGGAATTTTATTTTAAGCTAGTATAGAAGTAAGGTAAGGATATCTATTATTAGGGTTAGGCTAGGGATAAGAAGTATATTAATTTCTATAGTATTAGGAGCTTCTTTATAGAGAATTAACTTTCTCTTACTTACGTAAGGTAGTAGATTAGCTATTAGTAATAGATATATAATATAGCTATTAATTATATTAATCCTACTATATAGTAAGGATATAGCTAACTTATATATAAAAGTAGTAACTATTAGCTCCTTATAGTCCTATTTAGGTATATCTTTTACCTATAGTAATAAAATAAGGGACTTAATAATTAGGGCCCTTTTTGTCTTATATAGATACCCCTTTCTTATAGGATCTATTAGAGCCTACTATAGAGAGTATAATTAAACTACTTAAATATTATAGTTATCTAACCCTTAAAGTCTTCCTAGAATATTGTTATAATTTAATCGTTACTATACTTAGTCTTATAGTACTAGCTAGTATAAGAGAAAATATATATATTAAGTTCTATACTACTTATAGTATTATTTAAGAAGTAAAGGTTCTAAAGGTTCCTATTAAGATACTAGTCTAAGATATTAGCGTCCTTAGTAATCTTAATCCTTAGCTTTTCTATAATTTTAAGGTATTTTATTTAAAGTCCTTAGTTATTCTCTATATACTATATGTTTTTTAATAGGCTAGGTCCTACTATACTAGTTCTTATAGAAGCTATTATTACTATATATAATATAATACTCTCTTAGGAATAAAGATTAGTAATAAGGGACTAGTCTTATTATTTAGGAGTATACATTTAGTAGGGAAAATCCTAACTAAAGCTATTTAAGTATACTTATAAAAACACTAGTAATAAAGAACTAGTTAAATTTATAATATCTCTTTTTATAGTTATTCTATCTCTATTAGAGCTTAGAGACTAATTAGTATAAAAGGCATTATATAAAGCCTAGCTTAGGCCTTTAAGATAGTAGTAAAGCTATATATATATTTAATAACATTTAAGAAAGAGAAAAGGAAAGAATATATATAAAAATAAGGGTTTAAAACCCCTAGCCCTATACTTATATTAGTATAGAAATATAAAGCTCTATAGCTATATATAAGAGTATATATAGTCTAGACCTACCTAGGGATAGCCCTAAGGTAATTATAGACTAGCCTTAAGCTAGCTATAGACTTACTCTAGAGTAGTCCTAGGATCCTAAAGCTACTTTATATAATAGCTCCCTTTACTATTACTAGTACTAGTACTTATACTAACATTAGTATCTATTATATAGAGATATAGTAGATTTCTTAAATTAATATATATAATAATAATTACTTAATACTACTTAGTACTTTAAATAGGTTAAAGGAAAGGGCTTATAGTATTAAGGCTTATTAGGATAAGTCTAGTATATTCTTACTTAAAAAGTCTTATACTTATTATTACTAGCTTATAATAAATCTAACTACTTTACTTTAGACTTTATTTATTAATAACTCTTACCTTATATAATTTAGCTAGTAATAGTAATAAATATAGTTAAATATATTTATAGCTATAATTATTATACTATATTTACTTTTAACTTACTCTATATACTACCTTAGCTAGTTATTATTTAGGAGCTATTTAAAGTTATAAGTATTAACTATATTAAACTATTTCTAGAACTAGTAGAAAAGTCCCTAGTATATACTTATTATTATAGACTACTTTACTTATTCTTTATAGCTTTTCTCTTATAGTAATATAAGAACACTTAATGCTATTAGTTATTTAAGGAACTAGTTTAACTAAATAGTTATTAACTCTCTTAGCTTTTACTTAAATACTAGATTAGCTTTTAAGGTAAATAAATTTATAGCTTTCCTTTATTAATATAGTATTACTATTACTTATACTCCCCCTAAGCTTACTAGTTAGTTAAGATAGTAAAAGTTATAAATTAAATTCTTTAAGATATACTTAATTAGTCTTAATATAAGTAACCTTAGCTTATTATACTACTAGCTATAGCTTATAGCTTAAATTATTAGTTTATAAAGTTAATAGAATTTACTTTACTTAAAGCCTTATATAGTTTATAAAGGAGTTTAACTCCTAATACTAGGAAGAGTTAGAAAACCTTACTTATAAAGTACTAACTAATAACTTAATATACTAGTATTTAGCTACTATCTATACTATACTAGTCTTAAATAGATTTACTTCGTTATAAAAAACTTAGTTAGTAGTAAATAAAAGCTTATATAATAGAGTAAAGGCTTATTAATAATAATATAAGGTTTATAATTAGTCTATCTTAGTATTAGAAGTAAGTAATATAGTTATAGTAGTTTAAAAGGGAAGCCTTTAAGCTTAAAGTCTAATAGTAAAAACTTTTTAAAGTTTAGTTAAGAGTAAGTTATATAACTTATATACTAGAAAACCTAGATAGCTTTCCTATTTAAGGAACTTAAGACCTAACTTTCTACTAAAATAGCCTTAAGTAGTATTTTATTTATCTTAAGTATCTAAATATAAGACTAGTAGTATTATCTTTAAAGTAGTAGTTAAGGAATTAATAAGATTATATAGTAAGCTAAGATAGAGTTAATCTATTTTTAGTTATTATTATCTAGTTTTAACTAATATATTACTTTACTATATTATTCTTTTACTTCTATTACTTACTAGATATCTTAGTATTTTTAATTTAAGTATTAGAAGGAACTATAGTTAACTAGCTAGTACCTTATCTCTTAGGAATCTATACTAGTATAAAACTACTTTATCTTTACCTTTTACTTCTTACTTTTACTACTCTTATTTCCTTTTCTTTATATCCTTCCTTTTACTAGTACTAGTATAAGTACTATATTTATCCTCTTTTTATCTATTACTTTATTCCTTTATAACTTAAGTTTCTAATAGTAAACTAAGCTAGTCTCCTTACTATAGACTTATAATAGTAATATATTATTAATAATAATAAAACTTTATTACTACATATATTAGCTTCTTATAATTTATTTAAAACTATAAGTAACTTATGTAATATAGTTCTTACTATAGGTAAGGCTAGTAAGTATAAAAGTAATAATAATAGTAATAGTAATAATAAAGATAAGAATAATAATAGGGATATAAGCTCTAGTATACTACCTAAGGGTATAATATTATATAATAGAAAGTAAGTACTATATATACTAAAGGAGCTTTAGGTTTATTATAATATACTAGTAGAACTAGCTTTTTACTAGTAAAGTAAACGAAAGCTTTAACAATTACACTTAATTACTTAAGAGAAGCTTTTTACCCCTTTACTTAAAATACTAATTTCTTAACTTATAAACAATACTAACTACTAAAAGTCTTAAGCTTAGCTTATAGAATAGACCTTAGAGTAATATAATTTACTTAAAGAATACTTTAATATATATTGTTTACTTATAACTATAGCTAAAAGAGAAGAGTAGTAAATACTAGCTATAAAAGCCTATACTATTAATACTAACCTTACTATATCTTACTATACTATTTTCCTAAGTAAGAAAAAGTCTAAGAGCTAGGTAGTAGCTATAATAAGTAAAGTTATATATAGTAAACTACTAGAAGGGTTCTATATAGGCTTCTAGTATAAACCCTCTTAGTTGTCCTAGGAAAACTAGTTTATAAGCTAGTTATTAATATTAAAAACCTAGTACTAACTTATTAAAAAAGTCTAAGCTATCTAGAAACTAAATAGAGATCCTTTATAATATTATAGCGATCTCTTTAATAGTAAGTTAAAGGGTATTAGGCTTACATTAAATTCTAGCTAAATACATTTTATTTATTATACTTATTAAGAATTATACTAAGATAGTGTTTTAGTTAAATAGATAATTAATAAATGTCTATTTAGAACTAGAAAGGTATCTTTTAGCTAAATTTCTAGGTAACTTATATACTTATAAAATTATTTTCTATCTTAGCGCTTTTTAAAAGTAAGTATACTATCTTATATATAGTATTTCTAGCGCCTAGCTAGTAGCTATATAGTCTAATATATTCTAATATATATTTACTAATATCTATTAATACTAATTTATAGTTAAATAATTCTAAGGTAAAGTTAGTACTACTTTTAAGATATAGCTAAGTAATCCTAGCGTTATTTCTAGAGTCTTTAGGGGTATTTCTAGGGTATATAAAATATTATATACTTATAAGTACCTAAGTATTACTTAAGTAACTAGACTAGCTTAGCTTATAATATTACCCCCCTACTTCTTTTATTATTAGAATAGTATAGGGATTACCTTAGTAAGGGCCCTACTTATTAAATTAATAGGTAATAGATTAAGCTAATAGTCTTACTTTTTACATTTATAACAATAATAAGAATTAGTAGTAGTAGTAGTAATAATAATAATAATAAGAACAATATTAGTAATAATAATAGTAATAGTAATAATAAAAATAACAATAGTAGTAGTAGTAGTAGTAGTAGTAGTAGTAGTAGTAGTAGTAAGATAAAACTATAACCTTACGTAATAACTAGAGTAAGGCTTAATTATTAAAGAAATCTAAGATAAGTAATATAGTAGATTTTAAGCTATTACTTATATGTAACTCTATTATATTATTAAAAAAGGGCTTATAGCTATCCCTAGCTATACTAGTAAAACTAGCCCCTAAGATAAGTATATATTAAGAATCGTACTAAGATAGTATTTTAGTTAAATAAATAATTAATAAATGTTTATTTAGAACTAGAGAGGTATCTTTTAGTAAGATCTCTAGGTAACTTATATACTTATAAAATTGTCTCTATTTTAGCGCTTTTAGATAGTAAGTATACTATCTTATATATAGCGTTCCTAGCGCTTAGCTAGTAGCTATATAGTTTAATGTATTCTAATATATATTTACTAATCTCCCTTAATACTAATCTATAGTTAAATAACTCTAAGGTAAAGTTAGTACTACTCCTAAAATATAGTTAAGTAATTCTAGTATTATTCTTAGGGTCTTTAGGGGTGTTTCTAGGGTACGTAAGATATTATATACTTATAATAACTTAGGCATTACTTAAGTAACTAGACTAGCTTAGCTTATAATAGTATATACTATTATTAGCTATTCTATATAATATATATAAGTTAGATAGCTTAGGGTAAGGTAAAGGCCTATTAGGGGTAAGCTTTTATCTATACTTAAGCTTACTTTAACTATACTTACTTAAGCTTATAATACTAGCCTATAAGTTTAACCCTAATCTATAAATCTTTATAAGAGAATAAATTACTAATAGGTTATAAATAGTATAAGTAAAGCTAGAGGGAGTAGTATTAGCTTATATACTAGCTAATTTCTTAGAGACTTATTACTAAGGGTTAAATAAGGTACTAAGAGAGAATTTTATCTAGTTCTAGTATATTATTTAAAAGGTAATATAGCTCTAATATTAATAATTATATATATACTACTTAGTTACTATCCTATCTTTCCTTATTATATAATTATTATAAACGTTTAAAGTAAGTATATTACTTTAGTACTAAAATAAATTAATAATTATAGAGTCCTTAGGGCTAGTTTATTAAGTATACTATAAATTACTATTATACTAGTTAATTAATCCCTACTAACGTTTATACTCTTCTAATACCTTTATATTCTTTAAGTATTCTAATAGTTCCTAGGTTAACTTAGTATACTTATTTTAGTAAACTAATACTTTATATTAATATCTATATCTAACCTTCTTCTAATAGGTAGCTATTACTTTAGTAATTTTCTATTTAACCTTACTGTTTTTATTTATAATTAGTAATAGTTATAAGTTATTTACTCTTTATCTTAAAAGTAGATAGTTAGCTACTAAATAGAGGAAATTAATATAAAATATAGAATAAATATTTCCTAAATATTAAGTTTAATATTATATAAACTAATAGTATACTTATAATAGAGCTAATTAAGCTTCTAATTTAGTCTTAGTAAATAGTAGTTTCTTATATATAGTTAAACCTTATTACTAACCTTAAATTAATTAGTAAAGTATTAATATTAATTTACTATTTCTTCTATTTATACTTATATAATAGTAGCTTTAGTATAAATAAAGTCTATTATATTTTTAAGTTAGTTTATAAAGAGTTATACGTTCTATACCTTAATAAAGATATATTCTCTCTTTTCTTATAGAGTTTAATTAGATTTATATAGTAACTATATTTTATAAAAAAGGGGCTAATACTAGTAATAGAGAATATTTAATTATTAAGTATAAGTTAAGTAATAAGTAAGAAGGTACTTTAATTATCTTAAATAAAGTAAGTATAAGCTTAGAGATATTACTATATTTCCTAATTAGCTTATTTTATTACCTTATCTATCTCTAAATAATAGCTAGTATTTAGTTATTACTCTATTTTAGTTAATTAATAAAGCTTATATTAGAAGTTACTTATTTAATTTAACTCTTAATTAGAGATAATTAATATTAATATATTATAAAAATAAAAGTATATAGTTAGGAATTATTATATATAAATAATAATATTTATTATTATTATAGCTTCTAAGATTAAAGCCTTTACTATATAGTTTATAATTACTTAAAGAAACTTATATTAATTACCTTTTATTAATAGGAGTAAGGTAATAAAATCTATTAATAAATAAATATAGAGTTAGTTTAGTACTAAAAGAGGTTATAAAAGAGTCCTCTTTATTTTATACTAGATATAGCCCTAATTATATAGTTTATAATTATATATAAAATACTAGATTACTTATATAATTCCTAGCTAGAAACATTATTATAATATAATATTATAAGTACTATTCTAACCTTAGTATCTAATAATTAGAAACTTATATACTTACTAGATTAGCTATATTTATAGAGTATTTAGTTAATTACTTTTCTCTATTATTAATATAGGTTTCCTAGGACTTAAAGATAATCTTAGAAAAGAAGTTACTTAGCTCTATTAACTATATATTTTAATAGTTATATCTTTAAGGTATTTAGTAAAAGTTTATAATCTTTACTTTATATTACTTTAAGAACGAGTTAGTATTTAGTATTAGTTATTAATATTTCTTCCTAAAGTTATTATAACTCTTTATTAAGCTAAATTATATAGCTTTCTCTAAGAATATAAATAGTTAGTACTTAACTTACTAAGTTAAGTCTAAGGTTAACTTAGGCCTTTTTTAGAGTAACTCCTAAGCTATCTTAAGTATATTCCTAAGCTATTTTAAGATACTCCTAGATACATTCTAAGGTAATTAACTAAATAATATACTCTTATTCTCTTTTATTATTAATTCTTACTAGTATATCTTATTTCTATTTTAATAATATATCTAAGACTACTATATATTTTTCTAGTTAGTACTTAAGAGAGTAATTATATTTTATTAAGTTAGTTACTTAGTAACTCTACTATTCGTTTAGCTATTTATATTATATAAAGTATTAGAGGTTATTATAGTCTATTTATATCTTAAAGAGTAGCCTATTTTATAGCTTTAGCTACTAGAAGTCTAAGTAATAGATAATAGTAAGTATTTCTTTATTATAGATAGAATAATTATACTCTACTAGAGATAACTTCTTAGAGAAAAAGCTAATTATATATTTATACTTTTTAATATTAAGTTAAATAAGGATACTCCTATAGTAATCCTAGAATAGTTAGTTTCTAAGATAGTCTATTATTTTAAATTCTAGGCTACTAAAATTAAAGCTTTATAAAATACTTCCTTAAGTTACTAGAAGGCTATATCTTATTTCCTTTCCTAAATAAATAGTATATTCTTTTTATTAGGGAGTTAAGGAGTTATATTAATTTTAAGTAATTATAAATAAAAACCTAGTAGTAGTTCGTAAATTCTAAAAAGCTTTTAACTCCTTTAACTATATAAAGTACCTCTTACTCTCTAATTATTTAACGTTTTTCTAAATTATAATAGAGCCCTTATTTAGCTTTAATAATAAATCCTAGATACTTTACTTCTTAGGTATAAAAGGTATATTTCTTTAAGTCTAGATATAATCTAGCTTTAGCTAGTTATACTAAGACTAGCCTTATCTTCTCTATATATTTAGCCTAGGATCCTAATATATAAATTAGTATATTATTAAAATAGGCAATTATAAAGTTATCTAAAAACTCTTAGAGGGTTATATTTATATATTATTAAAACGTTACTAGTAACTCTATTAACTTAAATAAATAAACTAGCTATTTAAAGAGGCTAAAGGTATTTAAAAGCTATTTTATATTTATATTTAGCTACTATATAGATCTTATAGAATATAGAAATAATATCTAACTCTATAAACTACTTAGCCTATTAAAGCGCTTAAAGTATTTTTCTAATAAGTAGTAAACTATACTTATCCTTTTTATAATTATATTTAAAGCTTAATAATTATAGTAGAACTAGAGTTAACTATTTACTTTTCTAATAAATAAGATAAGGGCTACTATAAAGGAGCTATTAGCTTAGATTATCCCTTAATTAAGGAGTTTATATAAGACCTTTTATAAAATAAGGAGTTCCTTTTATAATATATTATAGCGTAGCCTTTAAAAAAGGGGGATTACATTATATCTTTATTAAGTACTAGGTATATTTTACAATTAATCCCTAGTTAAAAGGGTAAGATTTCCTATAGATTTTCTAGTATAAAAGGTCTAAGAATTCCTCTAGAATTTCCTTTAGGATATATTTAGCTAGGTTTACTAGTTCTTTCTTTTATAAAGCTTTCTTAATATCTTATAAAGAAACTACTTAAATATTAAGTACTTTATAGCCTTATATAGTAATTTCTTATTAATATTCTACTCTAAAGACTAACTTAGAGACTAATTAAGCTTAGAAGATTTATTAGATTTATATATAATATCTTATTAGAAAGAGAAAAACTTTAATCTTTCTAGTACTATACTAAATTAATTCCTTAGTAGTAAAGTAAATAACCTTATTCTTAATTATCTAAGGTCTTCCTAGATATAAAGGTTATCTAAGGTTTTTAATTATATTAGTAAATACCTATTCTATTTTTCTATTAATATCTATTTAGAACGTTATAATCCTATATAAAAAGATAGGTAGAATATTTATTAAAAGAGAAATAGAGGTCTCTTTTTCTTATTAATATATAATAGCCTTAACTTCCTTATAGTATATAAGTTAATTATAGTATAATAGTTATATCTACTATCTAAGAGAGCTAGTATTTTTTATTTCTATATTAATAGTTAAAAATATAAGTAATATTAAGTATAATAGTCTTACTCTCTTCTATTCTTTCTTAACCTTTTTCTAATTACTCTTACTCTAACTTTAGTAAGGGTTTACTCGTTTTCTAACTTAGAGTTATTATCTATTAGTACCTCTTTAATCCTTCTTATAAAGATACTTATTTTTTTAGTTAATTCGTTTTTCTTCTTTCCTTTTACTATACTTCTTTCTTCCTTAGGGTCTTTAAGTCTTAACTAATACCCCCTTACTAAGTACCCTTCCTATCTATAGTAATAGTATACTATAGATAATAACTACTAGTTCTTAACCTTATTAATACTAGATATTTATATATTATACTCTATATCTTATCTAAATTCTTAGTTCCTTATAGTTAGGTTTAATCCCCCTATTACTAGCTATAGGTTATAAAGGCGCTTAACCCTAGTAGTAATCTTAGCTACCTTAATATAGTACTTAATAAAGTTATTAAAGAGTAGATCTATAGCTATTAAGGTATTTCTAATTCTATTATTTAGGGTATTATCGAAAATAGGATCTTTATAGAGGCTACCTATATATTATTATTAGCTTCTACTAACTTCTATTTAAAATAGGGAAGGTAACTAGTAAAAGGTATTCTTTTCCTTTTTTATTAAATAAAGAATAGTAAATATATAAGGTTAAAAGTTAACGTCTAAATAGATTAAATTAAAATAGCTTATAAATTTATCTAAATTATAATTAATATTACTTTTATTTTAGAAATATATTAAGACTATCTATTATAACTTAAAGTTTAAGTAAGAGTAAATATAGTAAAATATTTCTTAGTTTATATTAAAGAAGTCTATATTAATAAATATTTTCTTTCTAATTAAATATACCTAGGAAGAGTAGTAATATTTCTATCTATTAAACTTATCTAGCCTTAGTAGTAACTTATAGTATATAGTAGGTTTAGCCTTTGTATTATTTAATCTAGGTAAAGTTAGCTATATTATAGGAGGTCTTTAGTTAAGTTACTTATTTAATGTTATTTTAGCTCCTTTATTATACTACTTAATATTTAGTTTAGTTATTATTTTTATCTACCTATTTTTTAGTTACTTATTATTTAAGGGTTTAGTAGAAGAAGGCGTCTATATTAGCTAAGGGGTTTAGAGTCCTAGTATTAGGATAGAGGTTTATTATTTCCTTATTTATTAAGGTATTAATAGTAAAGGAAGTTTTAAAGTATAAAAGAAATATAAGATTTAAGAAAGAGTTCTAAATATATTAAGAATTAT